>CM070075.1:68135048-69335048 GCA_036250285.1 Pyrocoelia pectoralis
CAGTGAAGTATTAGGTTGATTGCATATCTGCAAGGTTATCTGAGTAAAAATGTATCTGTTTAGCTTTAGACCATTGATTATCTATTCCAATGGTTTAGCCCATAAAAAAAGTTCGGTAGTAAATTTTGAACAAATTAATTATACGTCAAAAATTAACGAATACAAGAATATACCTACTTGTCAAAAATCGCCATATTTCACGTTCACTAAAACTGCTTTATTATAAATTTGAAAGGTATAATAATAAAATGGACACTAACACTTTTAAAAACGTTAACGGATTGACTTGACGGTTGTTGTTAGACAGATTTGAAATAAAATACAATGCCAACTTTAAAAAAATTAAACTCTTCCCCTAACAAAACATTAAGGCATAATTACACCCACAACTAAATTTCTGTATTTTGTACAGAAGCAGTCAAGCAGAGTGTATGTGTATTGACTGGTGAAGGTGATATGGTAGATAAAAAAAGATAAGATGAATGTTGCGGTGCAGCTCTTGTACTGGATGTGCGGCCATTATTACATATCTGATGCTGGGTATAAAATAATCAATAGCGGAGCAGAAGTTCTCCTCTTCCTCAACATTTTTGTTCGTTATATATTTACAGATTTATCCCAGTCATAGCTAGACAATTATAAACAATTAGATTATCATTTCTTTACTAGAACTAATTAAATCGCTGTAGTTACGATTATTTGGCAACTATAGGTACCTATTGGGTGGTTAGAGTTGGTACGCAACCAACCCATTGCGGCTGTTTTAATGAAAAGATATAACATATTGGTAGTATCCTTGTTTATATACCTTATAAACAAGGGTAGTATCAATGCCTGTTTTGAAGAAAGAACCGTAATTATGTCTTCGAGTACATTGTTTACGATACGGAAACGTCCGGTAAAAACAATATCTGCAGCGAGATTAATTACCTACTCGTCCACTTACTCTTGACGAGCTTTAAATCTTATCGAATCACTAAAAGGGGATATAGACTCAGAAGGCTATTTGAAAAATTCTGACGAACTTCAAATTTCCGAAAATGTTTCTTCAGACTAAAAACTCTTCATTTTTGACATTCCCAAATTTCGCCCGGCGCGGCGTCTATCTTTATCCTCCAGTCAATGAATCGATTCAACATAATTGACCAATTAATATGGCCCTAAACAATATGTCATTAATTCTACTAGCTCAAACTGATCTACATATCTCATGAGGCGTTGACAGATCCCGAGAAAAGTGTGATTGAAGATGTTTGATTTCTAAAAAAAAGGACAGTTAGCGTCGTTCTCAGCGAAATAAAGACTTGACCTGAAGACCCCAAAGAAGAAAAAATATCATCTTTCACTTTTGGCAAATGGATCGAGCTTATGGAAGCAAAAGGCACGCGCCAAGACCAAAGAAAAAGGTAAAAGGGGGAAAGTTGTAAGGAAAAAGCTATTAAGGAGAGTAGAAGGAAATATTGAATAAGGCTGAAGAATTAGTTAGGTAAATAAATAATATTATTACAAAACTAAAATGACTGGTACAATAGGCAAAACTAGTTCGATGCTTATCCTGCAAAAATTGTGAACGAAGAAAACGGTGTGCATATTGTGGAAACAACAGCAGAAATGGCCGGAAAAGGTAGATGAGGCGACGGAATTATCACTCACTCGATCTCCAAAGTGTCCGAAAAGCCGATTACCACAATGAGTACCGCTTGAAGTTTTTCAAACGATTCTACGTGTAAGCACAAATGAATAAAACAGGAATCCATGGTGTCGTAATCTCGTAATTGAAGCAAACAAAATGATGAAATCTTTTTGAACAGTATGGACACCAAGAGGCAATACCGATTCCGTGCACCTATTACAGAGACGGAACATAACGTTTTACCATTGATGTATCATTGCATTTAAATCCAATGGTTTTAAAAAGTGGGCCTCATCCCAGTCTAAATATTACAGGCAACAGGGAATAGGATTGGTCGATGTTGTGATGGAACGGCCTGAAATCCGACACGATATAGCACGCTATCATTCTTTGCCAATTCACCGAATTTTTCAGAATGGAAAGGTTTCTAAACGTAATATCTAAAGGATGTTGGAATGCAAGAATGAAAGTCTTTCCCCTTTGATTCATCAATTTCCGAAGTTTGTGATAAAATATGCAACAAAAGAGGTTTTGTGAAAATTATCGATTTTGTGATTTTGTCCAAGCACATCAAGAACTAGGTATATGAAAGATAAAAAGTAGAGGCAAACTTGTAGCAACTTAATTGTGTTATTTTCTTGTATGATTTTCTAAAGATGTCAACGAGAAATAGAATAATGCAAAGTTCCATCCCTCGCCCGATTCTAAACAAGGTTTGAAAGTCAAACGTTTGCCGTCCAAATTCCTGTTTACACCCTCCTTGGTCACTGGAACATATTAGGTACTACTTGGCGTTAACGCTTGCAAGTTGCAAATTATTCCTACACACTACACACGGATGAAATGGGGAGCGATTAAAAGACAAACTGAGAATCTTGTCTTTTTTTATAGCCTTTAATGAGTTTCTTTCTTTATTTGATTATACTAATACTAATAGCACCTGTGCTAATAGCATTGTATCAATGGTTTCCTTGTGATTCCCACGTTGCGAGTTGCATACTCCAGAAAATTCTTCATTTCGGAGCAACGTTCCGTCTGTTCCAGTTTGTATTGATTACATAGTTCAATTCAATCTCTTTTATGATGTAATAATTATCTAATCATAGCAAACCTTTAACGGTAAAAAGGCTATGAGAGTGAACCAGCCATTTTGAAGAAGCAGAGTGAATAATTAGTGGATACTTGCCTTTATTTTGGCTACCAACTGTTCTTCATTCAATAGTTTTTGAAGAGGGAAAATTAAATGAATAGGTTATGAAAGAGCACTTTAAATGAAAACAAACCATTGTTTAACATTTATGATAACCGATGGTAACAATATGCTCATAGAATTGAAATTATCAAATATAGCTTCTTTCTATACATAGGAAGTCTTCACTTTGACGAATAATCATGAATAAACCAGGTTCTATACAAAAAATTACTGTCAAAGATTTTGTGTAAGTTTTTGATGGGGCGAAACTTTAATTATACTATATTCATTGATTGTAGAACTTACAGTTATGCAGAACTTAAACCAGGACCCAATCTAAACATGATAATTGGCCCAAATGGTAGTGGTAAATCGACCATTGTTGCCGCAATTATTTTGGGATTAGGGGGAAACCCTAAGACTGTTGGTCGTGGTACTAAGGTAGGTTTAATAGCTATGATGATGTTACTTTTGAATAGACAAGTATTAGATCAATTATTGTAGTTTATTAATATTACCCATTAAATTGTTAAATACTATTAAGTGGGAAACATGTCGTATTGTCGTGGTTACTGTTATGTTCATTTTAAATTGCGTTACAAGTTTTAAAGTAACTAGCTCAGTCAGTCAGTTAGGTGAGAAGCAGTATGTGTATTCACAGTTTATACTAAAGTTGTCACATGCAGTTTTCATTTTATCCATGTATTTAATATGGAGTTTTCATGGTTTCTATGGTTTAAATATAAATATTTTTACTTTTCACCTAATGGGTGATGCGGTTTGATCTTGGCCAAGGTATTCATTTTCGAATAGATAGTAATATTGTATCACCTTGTCAATGCAATGTTCTGAACGTGGGGTGTCTCACTAGTGACATTACCTTGGTATTCATTGAATTCGGCGAACAGCATTTATGGAATTCTGCCACCTAGTCTGTGCGATTCAGTTGACAGAAACAGTTCAATTCAGTCATGGTTTGCAAAAGTTTTAGATAAAGCTTTGTCTGAACAATTAATTATCATTTCTATGTTACAAAAGTGTATAAGAACATATAGATTCTATAATCTGACCAACTGACCTATGTAAAGCTTTTGATAATGTATCTGACCCTATATTACGCTGTAAAGTAATTTACTACTTACGGCTTTTGTCGTTCAATATTTCATTGGTTGAACTCTTTCTTAGATAGATATTCATATTGAGAGTGAAAATCAAGAACTTTGTTCCTAAAGACATACATTGTGGTATCATGTGGTGTTTCGCATGGCTCCCATGGTGGCCCTATACTATTTCTATAATTTGCCAACGACTTTAGCACTTACTTGAAACATTGTAAATATTTACTGTTTACTGACAATGTGGAATCACAGTGGGTCAAAGTAATTTATGGAATGTAGAGAAGATTTAACCCTCCAGTACTAACATTCCGTGTAACAGACGGACCCCCCCCCTATTATCCCCCATATCTTTGCGTTAAGGAAGTCATTGTGTTCGTGCAGCTAGGTATCTTCATTTTATTTAGTTACCAACTCGGTGTGTGAACGCGAAGTGTTTATTTGCATTTTTAACGATTTTTTGTATTTAGAACATGTTCACGCAATATGTAGAAGATGCGCTGGACATGCTTTTGGCAACTTGAAGAAGTTTAAATTTCCAATGTTATGTTACAACTATTAAAATAATAAAGTGTTTATAGTTTTTTTAAGACCTGATTTTATTTATTAAAAAAACAAAAATCAAAATAAAATAGCATTTTCTGATCTCGGTTTAACAGACCGACGTTAGTATTCATGTTAGTACTGGAGGGTTAAATAAGTACTCATTAACTGAGGAAACTTCAGAAACTATAGAAGATGAAACTCAAACTATTGAAACTGAACAACGAGAAGATGTTCAAGAACAAGAAAATACAACAGCTAAAACAAAACAAACTTCTTCATGAAGGGTGACATTATTTTCTATCGTCAACCGATGAAGAACCTAAAACATTTGAACAGGCTACAGAATCAGAAGTTCTAGTCTTCTGATTTTGTTTGCCATAGTGTCTCAGCCAGTACAATCACACCGGAAACTTAACACTTGGACCCCTGCAAAATTACCTGAGTGTTTAAAATGAAAGACTATGGATGATGCCAACTTTTATTCAACTTGATGTTATTATTAATTATTATTAAGTTATTTGTATAATTACATATAAAGTAGGACGAGTAATCTGAAATTTGAATAATTTAATGTCAGCATTGTAACCAATAATAATGTACGTTATTACACGGGTAATAATGACATCTCATTGAGAAAGGGTGAGAAAAATTTCTAAAAAGAAATATTTATGTATTTATGGGGAAGGAATGCTGGTCCCTTTTACAAAGAATGTTTTCCTGACAGAGGCATTCCAGTCAGGATATGTTTAATTTTAAATCATTGAAAAAAATCTGATTAAAATCAAAATAGTAAACAGAACAAAATAATACATTAAGCTACTTTAGTAAAATTCACAAAATTTAAATAAATGCTTAAAGAACACTAATAGAGGCATTGGAAGAAGTGTATGACGAGACGAGGAGTAGGAATAAAGTTCTGGACAACAAAAGGGGTGAAACAAGGATGCCCGTTGAGTCCTAGTCTGTTTACCATTTACATAGGGGACCTAGAAGAAGTTATGAGAGGGCAGCAGAGAGGAGGGGTGGCCATAGGAATTAGGAAGATGTAAAGTCGTGGCGTACGCGGACGATGTGGCGGTAGTGGCAAAAGATGAGGGTGAAAGTTTTGAAAAGGTATTTGGAAAAAAAGGATTTAGGGGCGAACGTGAAAAAGACAAAACTAATGGTATTTCAAAGAAGAAGGGGAAGAAGTACAAGTGAAAAGTGGGGGGGGGGGGATAGAGAGGGTGGATGAATGGGGATACCTGGCTAGGGTATACGCTGAAGTATAACAATAGAGATGAGTAGTCATATAAGATAACTGGCGAAGAAAGGGAACAAAGTGTTAGGACAGGTATGGGGAGAAGGAGTATTCCGAACGGACATACAAAAAATAAAATGGCTATTCGAAAAATTAGTTGAAAGTGTGATGGTATATGGAGCGGAGATATGGGGTTGGAAGGAATGAGAAGGGTTAGAGAAAATACTGTAAGTGGACAATGGGCTTAGATAGAGAGACGCCGAGATATATAGTGGAGGAAAGGGTTGAAATTGGAGAAAATAAGGGTTCAGTCAGGAAGGCGGGCAGTGAGGTATGAAAAAGGAATGGAATTAAGAGGAAATAACAAGATATTGCAATAATGTTGGAGGGAAGTGAAGAGGACGAAGTGGGGTCAAGGAGAAAGGAAAAAATACTACAAGAGAGGGGGTATGGCGAGGGAAGGGGGTGGAAAGGTGGAGGGAAGGAGCGTTGAGGTGGAGTTGGTAATGAGGGATAAAGACGTACAGGGGCAAGAAAGGAGAGGATAAATATCCGGGAAGGCAAATATAACGAAAAATATGAAGGAATAATGGTAGACGGGGTGCCAAGATATCTGAAGGGAGGGATGGGCATGAAAGCAAAAAAAAATTGTGGCGAGGTTTAGGTGCGGAAATGAGGAGAGAGTGAATAGGTATTGGAAGGAGGACGAAAATAGAATGTGTAGACTGTGTGGGGAAGGGTGGGAGAGCTTGGAACATATGATGAGGTAATGTGGAGAGTTCAGAGAGGAGGAAGGAGGTAGGATGGAACTTTTGGGTGATGGGAGCGGATGAAGGAAGTGTTGGATAGAAGCCTGGTAGAATGGATCGAAATAATTAGTAATAATAATTAGTGGTATTGTTGATATAATGATAATGGCACATTAAGGAGGTTGAAATTTCTAATTTAATTTTACCTTCGGAATTGTAAGCCTTCCCGTCCCATTTTATTTGTTAAGCAGCAAAATAAAAGCGGGATTAACAATATACATATTACCAATTGTAATTGATTGCTGAAAGTAGTGCGGGTAGAACCCTTTGGGCAAATTTGGATACCCAAAAGGCTAGCAAAACAGGAATTAGGGCAGTGTGTAGAAAGTGTAATGCCGAAGTGCAAGAACATAAACATAAACATTTACACAGTTAAACATAAAAAAGTGAGTGTAAATGAAAAATCGATTTAGGTAAATTAAAAAAATCAAATGTTCTGATTTTATTTAAAAAACATCGATTTTTTCATATACTGATTTCCAGGATTTCCAGCTCACACAAGTATACTTGTATTTAACCAGTGACTAAAGGAATCCTGCTCCCTGAAAGAAAACTGCAGAATCTGCCTTTTGAAGAACATGTATTTCAACAAAATCCATGGGTACTACATTTAATAAGTATGATTAGGCCCACCTGATTTTCCGCTAACATGACTTTAAGACGACCAGGTTTTTGCAAGAGAAGGCATTTTTAGTTTGAGTGGGTGAGGAAAATCTGCATTCTATGTTTACTAGAAGCTACCAGCAGCGCTTCTCAGCCAACATACGGGTCACAATTGTTGAAAGAAAATTAATGGGATCATATATCCCGCCTCCCCATACTAACCGGTCACATTTAGGTCAACTTTTTAAGAGATGTGTTGCCAAACTTATTGGATATGCCACTGAATTTTAGGGAACACATTGGTTTCAACACAATGGGGCTTCACCTCATTTTTCTCTTGCTGCTCGAAAATATTTAAATAAAACGTTTGACCCACATTTGTTTTGGTCGAGGCAGTCTCTCCCTTCAGATTTTATTTGTTGTACACGTGAAGAGCCTGGTGTATGAAACTCCAGGAGAGTCCAAGGACGGCCTGGTGGACAGAATTACTGCTGAGGCGAACATAATCCAGATCACTCTAAGCATTTCTGACAGGATCAGTTTAAACCACTGAACTCAATATAATAGAGTTCAGTGGTTTAAACGTGCTATGTCTCGATATAATACAATTGAGTGTCATTTGCTTAGACATTACTTTTTCATTTTGTTTGTAATAAATCAACAATTGTTGTAAAATTTGTAGCGTCCAAAGGCTACTCAGGCTATAGATTTATTAATAAAAAAAAATCATACCCTTAAACGTTGTAACATGAACGTCAGGATATCTTTCTGACCTCTGAAAATAAGTATGGCCAAATAATAATTTGTTATGAATTGTTTTTGATGAGAAAACTGAACTAAATATATTAGAAGGAGCTTTGCTATTTTCTATTTTGTGTAATACCTACAAGGCTGTATATAGTGATTGAAATCAGTAACTGTGTAATTATTAATCATTTTATACAATGATTACTTAATGCATTTATTAATAAATTGAGCTTTGAGTTGTATTCAATCTTTATCCACTTCAATTTGTATTAATTATATATCTTTTATTAATTTTTTATTATAGGTCTCAGAATATGTACGACATAGCTGTGAGCAAGCTAGTATACAACTTACTTTGCATAGTCATAATACTGAAGAATATGTAAGTGTTGGTAGACATTTTGATACAACAGACAGAACAGTATGGGAGTTAAATGGGAAAAAGGTGCCATTTAAAGAAATTGAAAAAACGATAAAACAGTTTAATATACAAGTAGACAATTTATGTCAATTTTACCACAAGACAGGGTACAAGATTTTGCAAAATTGAATAAACAACAACTACTCCAACAAACACAAATTGCTATTTGCAGAAATGATCTAATGGAAAAACAGGTTAATTTAATTAATTTTCGTGAAAGACATAAAGAAATTCAAGTGTCGTTGGAAAATTGGTCCAAGAAATTGCAAGAGTTACAGGATGCAAATATTAGAATAGAAGGAAGAGTTAAAAATTTAACCAAGAAAAAAAAATATACAAAATATATTGAAGATATTGAACGAAAAGTCGCTTGGATTAAATATGAAAATCTTCGCGTAAAACTTGACGATATCAAACGAGATAAAATAAAAGCAACCGAGGCATTAAATCAACATAAGATTACACTTCAACCTATACTAGGTGCCGTTAGTAATGCAGAAAAGGTTGTTAGGAGTATTGAACAAAAAATTAGAAATGTGGTAAGTTCAATTTTCAATTTAATTTGTTAGCGTTTAGCTCAAAATTGTTTCGATTTTAGGGCAACGTAATCAGGAATCATGAAGCCGAAGTACAACATAAATTGGATAGTTCTACTAGAATAAAATCCAATCTTATCGAAATTCAAGGTGATTTGAATTCTAGATTACGCGAACTTGATACAAGGAATGAAGAAATCGAAAAAATTCAAAATGAAATTAGTCAACTTAATGAGCAAAGATCAGAATTGCAGCAATTAAATGGTAAAGTATATTGTTTAATACTTACTTATTCAATCCTTATCCCTGTCGGGAAGAACTGGAACTCTTGGGGCCATTGAATTACACAACACTAAAAACACCAAAAACCACAATTGAAATTTATTAAATGTATTATTATTCTTCAGTACTTTTAAATCTTCTATTACTGCTTCTATTTCTTCTTTGGCCTATCTCTTTCTCCCTTTGGTTAATAGTAGTGCTGGCAAAAATTGTGAAAATCGAAAATCGATTAATCGATTTCTGGAAAAATCGAAAATCGAAAAAATCGATTAATCGCAGATTAGTCCAAAATCGCGATTAATCGAGAACCGCGATTAATCGAAAATCGCGATTAATCGAAATCGCGATTAATCGAAAATCGCGATTAATCGGAAATCGCGATTAATCGAAAATCGCGATTAATCGAAAATCGCGATTAATCGATTTCTGTGCCTATGGAAATCGTTCATTAATCGTGTTCGAACGAATCGATTAATCGATTCGTTCGAAATTTTTGCCAGCACTAGTTAATAGCACCTTTTTTTGGGATTTTTTTGGGCTGCATTTTTTCTGTGTCCCTATCATCTGACTCTTGGTGTTATTGTTGGTTTTCCATAGATTTCTAATATTTCTTTATTAGTTCGTCATCTCCAATTTCCTTCGTTATCCTTGATTCCTCCATAGATACTACTTTTGTTTCTTGCTAATTTGGGTAATTTCTTCTTTGTACTTCTTCTATCTCTTCTGTATTCGTAAAAATGGTTTGTCCTCCTTCCTACCTTACTCCCAATACCTTCTCAAAATATTGCACCCACACCTCTGTTTTTTCTTTTATGTCTCCTACTAGTTCTCCTACCTCGTTTCTACAGTACCCAAGTGTCCTCACTTTCTTTTGCTTACTTCTCTTGGCTTCTTGCCTCATGGTTTTTGTAGGGTTCTTTTACTGCTTTCAATTGCTTGTCTAGTGCTTCTCTCTTCTTCTTCCTACATATTTTTTGGCTGCTGTTCTCTTTGCCTTGTAAATTGTCCTGCTCTTCTTTGTTTCTTCCTTGAGCATGACTACCCTAGTTTTGTTTCTTTCCTCGCAACTTTCTTTGCAATCGTTATCGTACCAATCCTATTTGTTTGTTAAATTAAGGATTGATTAAATATATTATCATTGTTATTATTAATAACAAGAAATTCCACTAAATTATTTCAAAATGTGTTAATAATAATAATAATAATAATAGTAATTTAATCTATTAGTTAAAATGAAAAATTACGTGTTATTATTACAATATAGTTATTTTGTTTAAAATTTGTAGATAACCAAAGGGAAAATAAAATTAAATCTCTTAATGAGGAGGCAAAGAGAGTTATGATAGCAATTAATAGGGATACCGAGAAAAAGGGCGAATGTGAAAATTCCAAACGTAATAAATCGTATGAACTTCGTTGCCTTGAAAACGAATTGGAAAATTTGGAGAATGTTAAACAGCAACGTCTAGAATGGTTAAGACGCATGGATAAACATGCCTATTCTGCGGTGCAGTGGCTACGTAATAATAAACAAATATTTAAGGGACCTGTTTATGAGCCGATGTTGCTTGAGGTAAGAAACATATTTAAGGTTGGCACTTGCAAAAAAGTAAAATTGTAGTTGAATGTTTTAAATCCCAATCATGCAATATACGTTGAGAATACAATACCGTTCAGAGATAGAGTAGCGTTTACATGTGTATTGAAAGAAGACATGAACATGTTAATATTAAAATTGCGCGATGAGCAAAGATTAAATGTTAATGTAGTACATTCTGGCATGGAAAGGTCTAGCCTACATCAGTATCAACCGACAATACCTATAGAACAATTGAAACCATATGGAATGTTTGCCTATATCAAGTCACTTTTAACTGGACCAGAACCAATTATGCAATATTTATGTAAAACTTATCATATACATAACATTCCAGTCGGAAGTAGTATTACTAATCAACGTTTCGAAAGTGTTCCTCCACAAATAACTAACTTTTTTAGCGGTAAGTTATTAATACGCACGGTTTTACAAATTTACTTACATTTAGTATCTAGATACCTTTCGCTTTTCGACAACTTACTCCAAATATACAAGAGAAAAAAGTACACGACAAAGTGAAATAAAGTCGGATAATAGTTTTTCAATTTCAATGGATGCCGAACGAATAGAAAACATTCGTGGACAACTAATAGAGGGGCAACAATCTTGTCGCAAAGTAGACGATCAAATCAGTAGTTTGAATAATCAGGTAATATCTAGGCGTTCATTATATATATATATTGTCTATCGAGCTGTTTACTAGATTAATCAAAACAATCACAGTTTGGCAACAATTCGACAAAATCTTCAGGGTTTGAAGAAGGTAAAACAAGATCTAGATGCGTTGGAGTCTCGTATGAGGATATTGAAAAACAAACTGCAACAGATACAACACAATCAAGTAACAAAAGAGGATATTGAAAGAGAGTGTCATGCTCAAATTAACGTATGAGAGAGTACATGCTTTATATATTTATTCATAGTTTTATATGTTATAGCATGCAGTAGATCGATTGGTTAGTGTTCAAAAGGAAGTTACAAGGGCCTTTAGCACCTATTCTAAAGTAATGCTTGATGCCGATCTTGATCAAATTAATTTAGACACAAATCGCAAACAAATTATATTTTTAAAAAATAAATCCAAAGATTTGGAGACATTATGTCGCAAAACTGAAGAAACGTTAAATGTCATTAAAGCTACATATTCGTCTGTCATTGCAGAAGGAAAGTTGGCGTTAACTAAAGCAAAACAGCTTTCAAATGGATTGACACCAAACGATGAAGGATTTAACGTATATAAAGAGGTTTATGATAATTTACCGAATGATTTGGCACAGCTCGAATCTGATAAAGATGGTACTCTTGCTAAAATAGACTGTTTGAGTACTGCCGATGATGCAGAATTAGGTGAGTACCACAAAAGGCAAGAACTTATTGTCAAATACGAAAATGACATTGAACAAGGACACGCACAGTTGAACAACACAAATTGTGATATGGAGAAATTGGAAAAAGAGTGGTTAGAACCACTAGAAGAATTAGTACAGGAAATAAATTTGAAATTTAGTAATGCTTTCAGACGAATGGGATGTGCCGGAGAGATCTCCATATATAAAGGTGAGATTTTGGTCGTTTCTTGTTATCATTTGGTCAGTTACTCATTCTGTGAACAATTGCTCCTTTTATGAAAATGTACAGTTGATGTACCATTTTTTCCCTTAAAATCCATAGATAAGAACATACGTTGTTGGAACTTTTTTGAAATTGGTACTTTGCATAAATTTATGTTTGTTGCAGGCACAAATGAAAAAGATTATTCAGAATACGGTTTAAGTATCAAAGTGAAGTACAGAGACTCGGAACCTCTTCAGGAATTAAACAATATTGTTCAAAGTGGAGGAGAGAGAGCAGTGGCAACAGCTGCATTTATGTTGTCATTACAAGAACTGACACCCGTTCCTTTTCGTTGTGTGGACGAAATTAATCAAGGTATGGATTCGAATAATGAAAGAAGAATTTTTGAACTTCTGGTTGATGCTACAACTCAGTCCGATACCTCACAGTATTTTTTTATAACCCCAAAGGTATGTTGTACCAAAACGTGATGGAAGGTTGCAGGCTTTAAGGGTCTATGACATTAGCACTCCAGTTTTAACTGGAATGCTATAAAAAAATCTGCTGGCTTTGATTCCACCCATAAAACTGTAGGGATGTAATTTTTCTCTTTGTAGGTAATGATTTTTTAAATATGCAGGGTGTCCCAGGTGCCAGGTGAAAACGCAACATACTGTAGATATAAAGATATTTTTACAAGATGCACAATTCAAATCAAAGCAACCTTTATTGGAACTTTTCAACCCGCATTGACTTATCGACTGATTACGGAGCAGTGGGACACCCTGTATATATAACATGCATGCTTGGCATTGAATTGATAGACGTAAATAAGCTTAACATAATGAGATAAAGAGAGACTCCCACATTCTCTATCTTTTTCTGAAACAATTTTAACAATAGAGGTCAGAGTTCCTGTTCCACTTAGAACAAACTTCAGTGGACAGGCAATGTATTTTGGTTCAGTAAAAGAATTAAGAATTATGTAGTTGCAGAAGTCATTGACCAGTGTTACACAGGGTTGCCCATTAGTCCAATATTTCATTCAATATCATACGGATTAAACAATAAAAGTTGTAGGATACGAACCATTGCATATTTGTAAAATATTTATAAACATACAGGGTGCTTCAAATAATCGTGGCTCGGTGCCGACCTGTTTTTTTAAATGGAACGCTATATTTGATGTCATATTCCGATTGCTCTCTCAAAATGCTCTATGTCCATATTTTTGGTTTTGTATTTTAAATGCAGCTTTTGCAAGTTATGAATTTCTTTTTCTTTGATTTTTCTGAAAAAGTATTTATTTAAAATAACAAAGCTTTTCCTATTCGAAATTTACAAAACTTTAAGAATTAATGCAAACGCCCTGTATAATTAAATCGATAAATATTTGTCTATTCACTAAGGAACGACCATTACTAATTTGTGTACCAAAAATTGACTCAACATTTTCAAACTGAACGGGCCTAAGCATTTTTAGTCAAAATGTAAAACAAACAGACGGACATAGAGCATTTTAAGAGAGCAATCTGAATATCTTACAAATTTTACTTGAAACATTGTTTAATGTGTATGATATTGAATGAAATATTGGGCTACCTCACATTAAAGGGCTACCCTGTATATCATCCTGGCGTTACGGAATATGACTGGCTATACTCAATTGGTTAATGTCAAATGTCTCAGCCGTTTCAAATCCGTAACACCAAATTAATTAACTGTTTTAACTCTTAAAGCCTACCTTCTAATAAATGTTATTAATTGTTAACGTACTTATTTCATTACTTTTTAGTTGGTGCCAAATCTAAAGTTTGTTCAAGGAATTACTGTTCACATTGTTCACAATGGTCCTTTTGTGTCATCTCAAAAAAAGTGGAATAACGCTTTTGATTATGTAAAGAAAGTTGCTTTACAAAACTAATTGTAAGGTAAACTGTTGTAATGATAATATAACCAAATAATATTGTACATTTTTTTATATGTATTTTTATAAACTAAACTGTAGAGACTGTGTTTAGTTCACAGACTAAATAAAGTTACAAATTTGAAACTTGTAAAGGCACTTACTTACCTGTAACATTTAACCCGCCGTTAGTCGCTATATGAGGGATTCCCTCACATTATTGAAATATTTCGCGTAACTTTAATTTTTCACGAAATAAAGCGTAGAGAATCCATCATATTCATAGCCTATTTAAGCGGGTAAGGCGAGGATTCGCTCACTTAGCGATTAATCGTGCAACAACCTGTTTTCACTTAACACATGTAATACATGTAAATGGTTTTGAAAATTTTGCTATATTTTTTATGATTTTGAACCAATTTCTTTATGTGGATCGACATTCTATATCATGTGTAATATATGGTAGTTAACAATTTACAGGTACCTACTAAAAATAATTATAATTTGACAGAATATTTGAATGTGAGGGACTCCCTCACGTGCGACCAAGCGCGTTACAATTGATGTAGCGACTAACACCTGGTTAACAAAGTTGATGAGTGAAAAATGATGTATTATTTGTTAATTCCCGATAAATTCATAGAGGAAAATAATATTGAATTAGAATTCCAGTCTACATAAGCCTAAAAATACTAAAAAGCCACACTGTCTTATAACTTCGAAAAGATTCAATGCGAATGCTGTCATGCACAGCGAACAACTAAAAACTATTTACGAATGTATAGGTTTATATATTTATACCTGTTACAAGATTACATAACTAAAGTTGATGTGATTTTATGTATTGTGACCCTGTAAGTTTATCATTTCCAATAAGCCTTGCTGATCACTATTCAAAAGAATGCATTTATTTTTGTGAGTCTTAAAACGCAACAACCATAAGTAGATAATATTTCACTAGTTAAGCGAGTAAATAGTAAGAACAATCTTTATTTTTATGAAAGTTAGTATCAAAAACAAACACTTTCTTATGAATAAACATGAGAACGACCCATTGTAGATGTGGGATGGATTTTACATTATAGGATAGACATAGTCTATGTGTACATGTAGTCTTATATCAGAACCCTTTGTGCTACCTTCCTGATTAGTCGTTCGACCTCGCAAACATGTAGATGGTGGAAGGAGGAAGCAGCTCTAATTGAAAACGAAACAAAGAACAAAACTAATGCACAAATGAGTGAAATAAGCGCCAATGGACTTGTACCACAATAAGTTTCTCCTCTTCGAGTGTCACAACTCATCATCAGCAACCTATATTTTTCAACTGTGCACATTCACCAATGTTATTCCTGATTTTTTGTTGCAGTGTTCCTCTCCATCAGTAGGTACTTAATTGTGAACTGACTCTTCTACCAAAATATAAATAAATGAAATGTGACAGTGATGTTCTTAAGTTTTTCTCAACTCACTGCAATAATAATTTGTTTTTGACCCGATCATAGCATCTTTTTAAATTCTTAGACCATTGTTATTCAGGTATCATCATTTGAAAATTTTTTAGTGTTAAAATAAACCAATACCTGCCATTTATCCATCTTTATTAAATCATGTATTTCTTTAGATTGCTGCCATTGTTTCCAACACAATCTTCGAGGATGAATTAATACGATTACCTACCTCTTTCACCATTCTGCTCTTTTTTGTTCCCAGCATTACTAAAACGAAATGCCCACACCTTCAACTTGCATTTTACTGTACATA
The DNA here is from genome assembly GCA_036250285.1 of Pyrocoelia pectoralis. Taxonomy (NCBI): domain Eukaryota; kingdom Metazoa; phylum Arthropoda; class Insecta; order Coleoptera; family Lampyridae; genus Pyrocoelia; species Pyrocoelia pectoralis. The sequence continues at coordinate 68,150,994 of CM070075.1, forward strand.
GACTGACCATAACGCAGTTATCAGAAGTACCATGACAACACTTCATTAGTATCTCGCCCATTGTTGACTAGCAGACAAGTTTTGATAAAAACATGTGATAAATACAGTTAGAAGTGACTAGCACAAGAAATTTTTCTTAAGGAGGCTTATAAACTGGAGTTTATGAACAAGAGTATTGCATGTGAATATCTCTTTCCTTCCTTATGTGGTGTCACAGATAACTGGATAAATTTAAATAATATCATTTTCTAGTCACTGAAGGTTTCTGTGAAGTAACATCTAGTTAATCTGCTCAACTCAGCTCAAGTAAGGAAAAGATTTGTTTTCTGAACTCTCACACCTAGAGTGGAGTGAAAATTACGCAAGAGTGAATTCAAGTACCTACCTGAGGAGTACGATTCGAAATGAGGATTCATTCAAAGGGTTAGTTGAATGAACTAAATGTACCTACTAACAAAAGTATGAATCTCTACCACTTTATTTCATTATTTGCAATTGTTAGGTATCAGAAATTGTAGATGTATGTAGTAAATGCGTTTGATTCAGTATCATAGTTCAGCATTCATAGAGGGAAATGTAATAATATAAAATTAGCATTAAGGAGGGGTTCAATTGTCCTAAGTAATAAAAATTTCATAATCGCACTCCCATATAAAAGCCATGTTAAAATTGGACTTTGGCATGCATTTCTGGATAAATCGCTCTGATCATAGTTTTGCTCCGATCATGGAGTTTTATGTCTCAAAATTACCCTAAGAACATGCCACGGCTCATATGGCCTAGTTTTAGCAAAAAGTATAATGTTTCAAGCTGTCTAGGATGTGTCAAAGTGAGAGAGATACTGTTTTCTTGCGATATTTTGCGATTCTTTCAAAGTTACAATAGAAATAGCGTACCCCAATGCGATATCGATAGGCATAACTGGCGTGAGGGTTCATTGGGGTCATTTTCAGATATAAAAGTCAACAATCCGACCAATACAGTGGTCACAGCGAGTTTTCCAAAAAATGAAGTCTGAGTATTTTCCAATGGCGAATGAACTTTTGGCGTACTAGCAGGAAAAATTGTCGTTCCATCACAACTCTTTACCTCAGGCTAAATTTCCTCGTAAATTGCTCTCATTATTCGAAAATTTCGGAATTCATCAAACAAATTCGTAGAGATTTCTTCAGTGGAATGGCCAACGTAAAGCAAGATCGGTGCGTGCAGGTGAAAGAAAGGTGGCTAAGAAGAACATCAAACTGGGCAGATGTAAGAGAGCTTTGGAGGCCTTCAACGCGATAGAAATCAGGGTCAATATTGGATCGAAAAAAGTTCTTGAACCCCCCTTAATATGCAGGTTACCAATTAGTAACCGAAAAGATATTACAAAAGGGGTGCTATTTATACTAAAAGGTTTCACGTGTACATAATGAAAGTTGAAAATTGCCCATACATCTGCTTGAAAAAAACCATAAAATGTGGGTTAATATTTTAGTTAAGCAAGTAAATAATAAAATGAACTTTGTGTGAAAGTTTTAAGCAATCATGATTTTAGAATGGTAAATTTGAATGCTCTCGACAGACATGAGCACCTTCCACATTGCATTTTGTGATCAAAGCACGAAACTTGGGGTTGGGGGACATATTCCTTTAATACTGCTCTGACGCATAGTTCATCCCAAAATTTTTCATTAACAGGCAGAGTAATCATTTTGTCACAGTGTTTCTAAAAACAATAATTAAATAAAAAAGTAAATAAATATAAAAAGGATCTAACATTATACAACATAATAATAAATAAATAATTGTTGATTTTGTTTGACATTGTCGACTTCCAATTCAGATATGTAACATATGGCATCTGTTATGATACATGACGTCCAAATCATTGCAGTTTTCGCCATAAGGATGGAGTTCTTCCATTCTGTGGAACAGTATCTCTTGGTTGCATTATACATGTTGACCATGATATAAGAATGTGTTGACTGCTCTTTTTGCAGATACTTTTCAAGAAATGTAAGTACCTATCGTTGTTGTTGTAAGTCTTAACTTGTGCAGTTGACGAGTTTCAGATGGGGTGCTTCCTTGTACGTTTTAACATTGACTTTCTAACCCGCTTTTGCTTAACTCCATGCAGCACCTTTTCTGCTACCAAGTTTCATGCTTCACAAGAGCATTTCCTATTTTTGCCCTATCATTTAACAATGGTACAATAGGAACTAGACCTTATTTAGTTGCTTAATTCTTATCTCTGTCTACATGGAAGTGTAGGGAGTTTCTTTGGAGCTGATGTATTCTCCAAATATCTTTTTCCCTAGCATATTATTTTCACTTTTTATGTTCCTTTGCATAAAAATTTTTTTTAGTTCATCCTCGTTATATCTTATAATTTATAACCATCGGAGTTGACATTCTTTAACTGACTCTTATGGTAGATGATACATTTAACTGCTCAAGGGGCAATTCATTTCTTCTCCTATCTTTTTCTTTGTTTTGTTTTGGATCAGGATCCTTCGCAAGAACTCATCTTTGCCCCATCAATTTTGTTTTTTTGCTTTTGACGTAGGTTGAAGCTAATAATTTAATTAGGAAATATCGAACAATAAAACAAACTTGTTAATTACACGTTGTATGGTCTAACACCCAATAACCCGTCGTTATCAGTTAGAGAATACTATGTATGAAAATGATAAGAACATGAACCCGGCACAACAGCTACCTACCATGAAGCTGGAATGTTAGATGGCAATGTATCCATAGTTAGAGAACACTGGGTATGAAAATGATAAGAACAAAATTATACATTGTATCAGCTTTTCAAGGGCTGTTGCATCCCTTTTTGCCCTTTACCTGTCACAGGTAATGTATCAACTGCTTGGGGATGTTTAATCATGCATAAACTTATCAGTAATAATTAAAAAATTAACCACTTAGTTGTACATTCTTAACGTTTTTCGTCTCTAACAGATACAGAGAACGTTGTGACTATTGCCCTACTAAAATCCTGGACTTTGTGAAAGATACAGGCATTCTTGAAGGGTAGACAACACCGGGGAGCACAATAGACCAAAAAGGTCGCAGTGCGGGAACCTATTGGGACCACCCCCAGAGAATAATAATAATAATAATAATATTGCCATCCCCAATTGGGAGTTTGTATAGGGGGTGCCACCATGGAAATATATCTATCATCATTCTAGAGGGGTTTCTTTAGTAAAAGTAAACAATACATTTCCTTAATTTTTCACTCAAAATAATTTTACAATCATGGATATAAACATTTTGGAAGCATTTAAGGATAACAACTTGAAAATATAACATCGTACAGTATAAAGTTGTTAAGAGTACATAATGATCATGTAAAATATGAATCATCGGCCATTTCATCACTTACCTAAGACTATGATATTGATAAGGTTATTTCAGAGCAATTATGAAAATAGTAATCTTTAAACTCATCTGTATCTATTTTTTTTAAAAATCGCTGTTACTGTTACTGGAACTTTTCCCATCCTCTTTATATTCAATATCTGTGGAGTTGATGATTTTATCGTGAAGTGTACGTAAGTGCCTTAACAAATTACTTTTCACATTAAATCCTTTTTGACAATGTTCACACATGTATGGTTTTTCACCCGTATGAGTGCGCTTATGTATTAACATTGACGCGTGGGAAGGAAATTTTTTATTACACATCGTGCACATTTTATGTGTTGACGAACCCCCTGCACGATAAACCCTTACGGGTTTCGTCGGCGTTGTCTTATTTGATACACGCAATTCAAACTCTGTGTGTGCGTTTTGTATGTGCCGCACCCATTCGGCTGGAGTTGCGTAAAACTTTTGACACATATCACAGTGCAAAGGTGGAAATGATCCAGAATCTTCATCCTAAAAATTAAAGATGCTTTAAATGTTTTTTTAATATGTAACCGTTAGCTAAAGGAGGAACTTACTGTCGATCGTCCTCTTCTTTGTCGTTTCGCTGGTAGCATGTCAGTGTGTGTTTGAATGTGACGAACCCATTCGGCAGGAAGAGTAAATGTTTCAGAACAAAGTTCGCAAGTCAGCGGTGAATATAATTCTTCCGTTTTATCATCATTGTCGTCCATTATTACTTCTGGTTTAATATCCATTTCGGTATTGAACATTTCCGCATTTTCGAGGATTTCCATTTCTTCTTCTTCTAATTCACTCCATTCTATAGGTTCATCTTTAATTACTAAGTATTGCAAGGTTGATGATTCTCCCAAAGCACTGGCTATTGTGCTCAACTTGTCTTCGTTATTGTCTTTACGACTTTGATCCTTCGAAGACGATGTTTGATTTGAATTAGTGTCAGTGGAACTGCTGACTCTTTTTTGATTAGACACGTCTGATCTGTTGACTTCGCCAGTTGGAGTATGGATATTGTTTGATGTCGATTCTTCCTGGTTTTGGTTCTGTGAGGTCTCTCCAATAATTGGTGTCACGTTACCTGACGCACTTGGAGTATTACGTTGTTCTTGTACTTTTGCTAACTTTTTTTCATTCGATCTGTCTTCTTTCGGTCTCCATAAACCTTTCACTTTCAGAATATCGCCTCCCCTCAGTACATTTTCCAAAATATCTTTGGATACTGTTGTTTCTCCACTATACATATAACTTATCAACGTTTTAATGGTTCTGTAACTTATTTCGGGCGGTAGTATTATAACTAGAGGCAATGTTGTTGTTATTTTTTGTTGAAACTTAAGGATTTGATGAAGATATTGACTACACGCTGACAGAACAAAACGGTGAGCCATGATGTAATGACCATCTGTAGTACAAAGCGAAACATCTGCAAACATTTCACTTGTAAGTGACGATGCCACACAGGTGTGCAGATGTGAACTGTACGAATGCCATTTCAGCTGGTAACTTTCAGACGATTCTCCCATTGCAGCTATTTACTGGACACCTATAAAGGATATTTAATTTATTGAGTATGTTTAACATAAATTTAATTGAGATATTTAGAAATTTAAATATAATTCGAAGCATTCTAGGCGCTTGAGCGCTCTCCATTTAGGGATTAACATAACGAAATCCCCATATAGTCCATGCAAGGTGCAAATGCTTGAGTGTTATTGCTAAATGAATATATAGGCACATGTAGACAAGAAAGGTATATCGTTAAAATGATTATCAATGTTTTAAGTCTCTGTGAAAAGCGCAGACCTTAGCTCAATGATGATATGAAATGTATTTATTGTAAGGGAGAACATCAACCTATTGGTTCTGTTGATTGCGCATGAACAGATAGAACCCATCTGCAACATATTCCTGCGGAAACCTGGGAAAGGAAACCAGGACAGGAACCAGGAACCAGGAAACAGTACAGATACATACAAATAGACATGGTAGAATGGTCTAAATAATACATATGAATCAGTATGATCTCCAAAATGGTCCAGTATAACCAATGAACTATACAGTAGAATATAACCAAACATAGATCTGGTTGCTTGGAACCAGTTCTGAAAAATTAAAAAAACTTATTGCAGGCCTTGCGATTTGACAAAGTTCTCAGTGTGAAACCATTTCTTTTATTTCCTTGGCCACCAGCAACCCTTTTTTCCTATTTATTTCATGTTGTGGAGGCTATCATTCCTATCATGAACTGTCTTTACAATCTTCTTTTGTCACAGTTTGAATATAATGACCTATGTGAGATCAGTCAAAAGAGGTAATAAGTTCCAGCTACTGTTCGTACTCCTTATTTTGTATAGTACAGGTGCAAATATTTTTTCCCCTTTGTTGATAAATTATTGGTCGGTGATACACCAGGTACTTACTTGCTACTTAACACAAGCAGGGCTGGGCAAAATACATGCACTAACGTATTTCAAATACAAATTACAAAATACTCCTAGAAATGTATTTGAAATATAAAATACGAGATACTTTTACATTATTTTTAAAAATACAAAATACAAATACAATATTTGAAATACAAAAATACAAAAATACCTATACGCATACGGGGTGTTGTTTTGGGAGATTTAGTTAGACGTTTCTAGGAAAGTTTTATAGGTAGGTTCTTGAAAATATGTTCTTAGAATTCAGTCTGAACCTATCGTTAACATTGCAGTGAAAATACATACATTAATGTATTTCAAATGCAAAATTCAAAATACTCATAACAGAGTATTTGAAATACAAAATACAAAATACTTTGGGGAAAAATCATCAAATACAAAATAAAAAATACAAATGTATTTGAAATACTGTATTTTCAATACAAGTATTTTGCGACTGCCCACCCCTGAACACAAGTCCGTTTCTTTAGTTAACACAGCCAAAAATTGGCTGAGAAAACGTTTTGGCAGCACCTGAACTGCTGTTTTTTGGCAAGGTATTTTTAATAGTTTTACATTTTCGCCGTGACAGCGCTTTGAAGTAGACAAGGTTACAGTGACTTTATTTTAGAACAGTGACGACAATAGAGCGTAAGTCCCGCCTCCGCGCCATGTTGCGACTAAATTCAAACAGTATTAGTAAATAGCCCAGTAAAATAAAACCAAATTTAACGATTTGGATGAAATAATGGTTACAGCTTTGCAAATTTGGGAACAGGCTTGATTTGTGCTCCCTTTGAAGTATTCAAAAGTCCCCATCCGTACCCCCCCTCCGAGATAAATGGAGGGGGCGAAAAAGTGTCAAAAAACAGATTTTCGTAAATAACTGAAAAAGTATCAATTTTATCAAAAACAAAAACGTTAAGAAAATTGTAGCTGACAAAATTCCGCACATTTTCGTGTTTTATTTTTGTCTCTACGACCAATAGGAGCCGAGATAGATTTGTTTTAAAATGTCGACTGTTTTGCGGCGAAACGGTAACACGTGCGCGCATCGCGCGTATTTCGCTTATATCTCGAGAATAGCCATTCGTAACGCAAAATGCTTCAAATAAAAGTTGTAGAGAATTTAATTACGAATAATTTTCTTTTTTAAACATTTCCATACGATTAATATTGACAGAGATATAATCATTTAAACCTTTTTCTAAGACACAATCGCTGCTCGTTTTGTATAATAAAATCAATAATAAGTCGAAAACTATTGATTCTATATACTTAGTGCATATAATAAAAGTTGTAGAGAATTAAATTTTGAATCTATATGAATACACGAAATATCATTGTGGTAATTTATATAAGGCGATAGAGGAAGAAATAATGAAAAATTCTCCTCATTTTCCAGCGTTTCTTTGCAAATAGTTATGTTTTGACTACTTGTAGACAGTAAAGTGCCTTATTAGTTTTTTAAAGATATAATGGACCTGTAAAATAAGCGCAGGCAGAAGTTCGTACGACAAACAGTTCGCTAGTTACAGCTCTTCAAAGGTATACCTACTCAAAAATTGACATTTTATTAAGAATTCCGATTTTCGCTAAAAAATGGCCGTTAAATTTTTGTTAAAAATTGATTTTATCCTATTTTCAGTACTTTATATATATATACAAAGGCAATACAATACAATAAATCGTTCGTAAGTTGCACTTTATTGTAAAAATACATCTTTGAAAACTATACATATATTTTCACAGAATTTAACTAAAATGTATATTTGTATTCAGTTTTTCTTAAATATCTTCGTTTCCATTTATTTTACGACAAACTTTTATATAAACTAATTGAAAGCTTACAAAATTTGCTATAAAAAACACTGGCGCGTATGTTTTTCTATAAACAGCGGCGAGAAACTGACGATTGAAGATGCAGGTAATGTTTAATTTTTACAGAAATTGTATCTATATAATTGTATATGATATTTAAGCATTGTTTGCATTTTCTTCTGGAGTTTCTCCGTGTTGGTTTATATGTAGAAAATGCCTACGTTTTGATTCCATCTATGGAATCTTTATCAAGACTTTTTTATCAATTCTGAATTTTTCAAATTTAATTTAAGGTCTGTGGAATCGAAACGTAGGCATTTTCTACATAAAAACCAACACGGAGAAACTCCAGAAGAAAATACAAACAATATATACATCCGTGGAAACCTTAACGAAAATATTTAAGCATTGTGTGTACCTATACATACAGTTCCTAATTTTAAGTTAAATAAATAAAATGGAGTAGGTAGGTGGGAAATTAAAAAACAGCAGATACTTAATTTTTCTTATAAAATCTAAGTTAAACTTAAAAACGTCCAAACAGGTGATAAAACATAAACACCGTTCAATATCCTAGCACTTAAAACCACATTATATTGTCTAGATTTTAACAATTTACACAAAAACTAAACCGACACTATAAGAATGTAATGCAAACTATTCAAATTTTAGTCGCAACATGGCTGCCAGGATCACAACCAATAAAAAATGAGACACCCATTGTCATCACTGTCCTGTATAAAGTCACTGTAGACAAGGTAAAGTCACTAAATATTCTAAAGTACCGCAACCTTATGTTCCAATGAGTTAGAGAGAGAAAGCTAATTTTAACCCCAAAATGGCGGAAAATGACAAATCTTCGTTTGACATACGATGAAAATTAATAATATTTACAATTACCACAGAACTAAGTTTGACGTTTGACACTTGGTTTGAAAGGCGCCAATTTGAAAAACATCATAAACTTGTAGTTTTCCCATAGACAGGCTCGTCTTTTTATTCTTACACACGACTTGCTGTATTTTTTAGTTATCCTTTTCTGTGATTTAAATAACGATTCTAAATGAAGTATTAACACGACAAAATAAAATGTCAATTTTAAAAACGTATGTTAGGTTCGTGTGGCAAAGTTCGAAATTTTTTATCTTTCAATTAAACTGTATCTTTTAATAACAATGACAAATAATTTTTAAGAAATATATTGATAAATGATAAGTATCTAATGTTAGTTTAGTTTTTATCAAACACTTCATAAAGTCATTAAATTTTCTAGTGACTAGGTCTTCAATATTTGAAATTGCCGCCAAAATTTTAACCCCAAAATGGCGAACGTTGCGGTACTTTAGAATATCTAGTGACTTTAGACAAGGTTAGAGTCCCTATATAGAGAGAGTACCGCGAAGGTCGGCCATATTGTATCCAAAATGAGGCGCCAAATTCAAATTTCTAAAAAAGATTCTGACAAAATTATCAATCTTAAAGGTGGCGCCCTAAAACGTCAAAATAAGCAATCATTGCTCTTGTACCTTGTTTCCCATAGTTAGGAAGGCCAAAAAAAAACTTTGTGGGAATCAAACGAAAACATTTATTTACAACACAAATATATTTGACACTAATCGATTACAAAAGTAGTAATAATCAATTAACTATTTACAATGGCTACATATTGTTAATAAAAAATGGAAAAGTTACTTCAGAAATCCACGCGCTTTCTTGTATACAATCTTGATTAATCAATTGCAGCATTGAAGCTTGTCTTCGAGCTTCATTGCTTCATTCCGTTGGTCTGTGGGTATACGTAATAAAAGATAACCATTTTCACTGCGTTTTTTGTAATCGGGAACACAACAGGAATTTTTTTCGATTTCTCTCACAACAACAGGTCAATATAACAGACGCGGAACACGTTGAAACACAAATAATTCACTTTTACTTATGCGTTGAAACTGAACCACGACCATAAAATAATACCCTTTATTTTATGATCAGGAACAACGAAACACAAATGACATTTTAACCCGTCAGCTGAACTGTCAATTATAACGCAAGCTGACAACTCATAATTTAAAACACAAAATGTAACTAGTGATCCGCCATATTGTATCCAATTTATATGGACATACCAATCGCGGTACTCTGTTATATAGGGACTCTAGACAAGGTCAGAGTCAGTAGAATTAATCTACTGACTCTGGTCAAGGTGTTTTCTTTTTGCATTTTGTGGTAGCTTTAAGTCAGCTCTGTCAATACACACCATTCGTTTTATAAAAATAATTTGACTCAGTTCTCAATAACCCTATTCGTTTTAAAAGCTTTATTTTAAGTTTTATATTAACCTGAGGCAGAAATGTCTTATGACGCAAGGCACTTTAATCACGTAATAATTCTGTATGTGCCCAACCCTGTGGCGATGCAAAAAGAAAACACCAAATTTTGACTGCAATTTAGCTGAGAATGCCATATATGTGACTATGATATTGTCCATGACAGCCAACAGTTATTACATACAGCCATTTCGCTTCTATGGAGTACATTACAGTCAAATGAAATTCTAATATACAGCTATACGGCAATTCAAGCCATTTAGCTCTGTTGCGTGTCGGCCATGAATTTGGCCATATAGAGCGATTTAGCTGTAGTTAAAAACCAAAAAAACAACTGATCATTACCAAGTAGGGCTGTTCCAAATTATGGCAGCGGTACAATGTCGGATTTCGGAATTTTCAACACCCACCCCCAAAGTATTTCGGGAGAAACTTTCAAGCAAGTGTACCATATAATAAAGTGTCGCCTTTCAGTTCAGATAAAAAGAGGTTGGTGCAAGAATTTAAGTTAAATATTAAAAGTACAGTTGAACATAAAAATGTAGACTATGGCAATGCGATGTTGCGGGAGCTGATAAGTTTGGCTGCAAAAGTAGCTACCATTTGGTCATCGCAACGCTTTTACAACTACCTATACATTTTGGCTGAAATCGACAAAGGGAAATGGCTGCAATGACCTCCTAGTAGCTTGATTATGACTCGCCATTTTGGCCACAAGCGCTCTTTCACATAGCTGCTAAGGCGCTACCACAGTTGCTGCGCTAGACAACTAGGCTGTGCACTGTAGAGTTGCCATGACGTTATAATAACCAAATTACAGCGCGCTGTGTTGCCTTGGGATACATTTCTCATGATGCAGAATTATTTCCTGTGTTAACGTTTTTGCTCATGGTTTCGGTTTGGTGCAGCTATAATTAGAGTAGATAATGGTTTTACATTCACATGTCTTGCAATTTCTTCTTTAGTTTTGTCTATCATTGTAAATAACACTGACCATGAAAACTGTTGGTGTTGCTTCTGTTTTCATATTTCAGAACTGCTTTGTAAGTTATGCAAGTCCTGAAATCAGACGGAAAAGTGTCTGGTGATCTTAGAATATTTCTTTTCAAGTCATTTTCATCCATGTTGATCCACCAGTCAGTGAGTGACTTATTTTCGTAATGTCCATCACTCAAGGTAGGTAGGTATGCTGATTAAGGCATTGACTTTATACACTAAGTCAATGATGAGGTATGGGAGGAACTGACCTATAGACTAGATCTCTGTGGTGTAAGCAACGGAGCTCCCATTGAATAATGGATGTAAATTTCTCAAGTTACTCAATTATTTGATATATACAGGGTAGCCCATTAGTGCGAGGAAGTCCAATATCAATTCAATACCATACGGATTAAAAAATGTTTCAAATAAAAGTTGTAGGATATGAACAATTATTGCATATTTGTAAAATATTTATAAACATACATAAACGTGACTTCGTGCCGACCTGTTTTTTTAAATGGAACACCCTGTTATATTCAGATTGCTGTCTTAAAATGCTCTATGTCGAGTCCATATTTTTGTTTTATACGCAGCGTTCCCAAGTTATGAATTTTTTTCATGATAAAACATGGTCTGATTAAAAAATGCTTGGGTTCGTTCAGTTTTAAAATGTTGAGTCAATTTTTGATACACAAACAAATTAGTAAAGGTCGCTCCTTAGTGAATATACAAATATTTGTCGATTTAATTATACAGGGTGTTTGCATTAATTCGTAAAGTTTTGTAAATTTCGAATAGGAAAAGCTTTGTTATTGTAAATGGAACACCAGTAAAAACTACTAGTTTTAGTAGACACATAGTACAGACATGAATTGGAGAGATTGAAAAGCTTTATCCATACATAATAATATACAGGGTATTCCATTTAAAATAATAAAGTTCCATTTAAAATAATAAAGTTTTTCCTATTCGAAATATACAATAAATTTTACGAATTAATGGGAACACCCTGTATAATTAAATCGACAAATATTTGTATATTCACTAAGGAACGACCTTTACTTATTTGTGAATCAAAAATTGACTCAAAATTTTAAAACTGAACTAGCCTAAGCAGTTTTTAATCAGAGCACGTTTTTCCAGAAAAATGATGAAAAAATTCATAACTTGGGAACGCTGCATTTAAAACAAATAACAAAACTATGGACATAGAGCATTTTAAGAGAGCAATCGGAATATAACATCAAATATAGGGTGTTCCATTAAAAAAAACAGGTCGGCACGGAACCACGATTATTCGAAGCACCCTGTATGTTTATAAATATTTTACAAACATGGAATGGTTCGTATCCTACAACTTTTATTTGAAACATTTGATAATATTGAAGGAAATATTGGACTTCCTCGCACTAATGGGCTACCCTGTATGTAGTCTGTTGTTAATTAAATTCAAAGTATAACAATTAAATAGCAATGCAACTCAGTTATTCTTTTATGTACACTCGGTATATTCTGTCTTGAGGTCTAATCGGTCCAAAAATATAAGGCACGTGGGATTGTAGCTACACCGCTTTATCCCATTGTGTTAGGCCGTTGAGTGAAAGTCGTTATTTAGTGGTTAGGCTGATTTACATTTTATCAGTTTAATATACAGGGTGTCTGCGAGGGACGTATGAAGAATGAAAAATGATTCTGTGCAAGTTTTCCCAATTCCTAACCCCTGAAGAGATATGGGAGGTTGAAGTGGCATACTTTCAAGGAGCATGTTCCATATTTAGGTCAACTTGAACATTCGTTTTATACCTATTAACAGTATTAACCTGGAGGCAAGAAATGTCATATGACGCAAGCTTGACGCAGGTCACTCCACTCACGTGATTAATTTGACTTTGACTAACCCTTAGAACCCATTATATGTTCTAAGGACTAACCCTAGGCCAAAATAGTAGTAAAGTATTTGCCTAGGCTTACAAAACGAAAACAGCTAACTGTAAAAAATAAAAATCGTAAGAGCAATTTTGGTTGCCTAGCAAGTAGTACCACAATACCTTGAGAAAATGTGCCTTACTTGACGTTTCATGTCATTTGTATCAAATGCCGTGGGTTACATTAGTTAGAATTAGACAGTGATTTTCAAGAGAAGGATTCGAAGGAGAGAGGGGAACACTACCGCCTTGGTGGTGCCTTATAGCAAAGACCAATTATTATACGCTCTTTGCTTATAGTCTTATAGATGTGATCAAAACTAGGCTGGTTTTTGTAACATTGGTAAGGATTACAGTTAAAATATAAGTACAACAGTGATTTACACTTCAAAAATATAATATATTTTTGAAGTGTAAAATCACTATGAGTGACATAACTTTTAGACATAGTCACGTGAGTCACACAGTGTTGTATACAGCTATTTCGCATTCAGAAGACATGTTGTTTATATTAAAAACCACACCAAAACAGTAGTCAAACTCATGTTATAATTTATACCTATTGCATAAATAAATAAATGATGAGTATGTAATCCATGTATGTGAAGCATGTGACACAACATACGTTGAGGAAACCACGAGGGCATGATAAAACGCGAATTTTTAACGGTTTCCTTAAAAATGTTGTATTTGTTGTTAATCACGTAACAGTTTAAATCAAATGGAAAAAATATTGGTTCCTATAAAAATGTGCAAATCAATATCTTTGTTCAATAAAAAACTATGTAGCGAATATATGTAGTTAAATTTGTAAAATTTACGACGCCACACTGTAATTATTTTATAAAATACGTGTTGCATTTTATAAATATTGCTCCAGTTATTATTGTTAATAAATTTATTCAGACCGACCTTTGAATATTATTCAAAGAGACCGACATATTTCAGGCACCAGTAGTTAAATTACCAACGGTTTTAAATGAACGGAGGTAGGTATACCTCTACTTACATAGTTTATATCGCATTAAAGAAGTAGGTATAAAAAAGATATATTTACCTAACTATTTGTTTTCTGTGAATGATAAAAATCAGCACACAGTTCACTACTATCGATACGTTGCACAGACAAAATAAAATTGTATTTTCAAGACTTGTACAAAATCGATAAAATCGGTCTACCTCTATTGATTTTCATCCACCAATCATAGAGTGGCATTTATCGTATCGATCTGACATCGCTCTAGACGCGCACCGCTATTATTGATTTTATTCAATTGTTTTTTTCATAAAACTCCTTTCACAATAATCAAACTAAATTAATTATTACGACTTATGTTATATCATACAAATGTGCCTTTTAGAACGTAAGGTATTAAATAATTATGTAACGGCGTAACGGTTCCCTCATTTAATTCAGAAGGGTGTGAACCTGCACGTATAAGAACGAAGTTTGTTCTTTTTATAATAATTTTCGTTCGTGAGCGTAACATTAATATGTAATGGTTTTCGATATTACTCATAGTATTTACGAATTACTGTAAAATGTGACTCAATTATAGATTGCAAAAAGCGTATCAAGCAAAACAATGAGTTTTAATTAATTGGAATTGATCGAACGAATTCTATAAAACGCTTCCTTAGATTATGATATAAATTAATAAAATAAATAGAAAACGAATGACTGTTCGAGTTGGAAGGTTTTCGTTTATCTTCCAGTGAGTACAGAAAACGGGTGAGAAAACTGTACGTCGAACAGCGGTTCTAAAGTGTACCTAATTTACGAGGGTGAAATTGAAAATTTTCCTATTTTCAACATTGAGCCGTTCCATTAAATAATTTCAGGATACAGAGAAAAAATGCGAAATTTCGCGAAAAAACCCGTTTCATTTAAATAAATAATTATTATGAGTTTGATGTGACGAGGTGGCTGCAATTCTTCTAATTTCTGGGATTCTAGAAAGGTTATGGCAGTTTGTTATCATCAAATTTCGTTTGCGTTTGCAGGCAACAAAAAATAGTGTTAAAATCGCTATACGCAGTTCGTCTTATTAAAATTAAACCAAGATACATACGTTTTTCATTACCTACCTACACACATTGTGGAACAAAATTTTTAAAAAGTTCAAAAATGAATGACCTGTCTGCAACCCCGCTCTTCAACATCAATCGACAACGAGGTAAACGTAAACAAAGTTTCGCATTTAAAATCGCCGCTAGAGGCCACTAACTTTGTATGTATAGTGTTAATCTACTGACTCTGATGTATAGGATTCACTGTTTAAAGAGCTGTGGGGGCGACACGTTCAAAGGTGAAAGCCTTGTTTAGACAGGGTGTCCACTGTCCATTTATTGGCCCGTCCTTCAAGTACGCCTTTATTGTTAAATTTACTAAAAAATAAATATACGAGATGGCAATTAGGTTGGATGAAGCACATTTGCAAAATTAGTAGGACACATACAGGGTGTCTCTAAAAAATATGGTGCATAAACGTATATTTTTTTAAATGGAATGGAATGGGGAACAATACGAAATCTCAAAAATCAATGTAGTACACATCATCATACGAAGATTTCAAAAAAAGTTTTGCCGTGAAAAATTTTACGGCGATCCGAATAGTAGTTTGTCCGTAAAAATTATTAAGTTGCCCTAAAATTGGCGAGAGCCGATCACATGCCGAACGTTTCCGAGTTTCCCGATGGCACAGTGACGTCACAACCCATACAGGACCTGTTGATTCTGGCTTGCGGAGTTGTTTTTTTACGATTTTCAACTGTTTTCACGGAATATAAACACTAGGCGAGTGGTTTTTTAAATTACATAATTTGTTGGTGAATTGAAAACAAAAGGACACTTGAATATCTTGCACACAAAACTATTTCTGTGGCCATATATAAGTGGTCGATTTGCAGACCGGATCAACGCCGCCGGTTAATACAAAATCATTATTAATTATTTCTTGTGTTTATCATCATCATATTCGGTTTTATCACTTTAAGAACATAAGTCGGTATGCCTAAAAATTAGAAAAATAAGTTCACCGATTTCTTAATGCTGTTTTATCACAGAATGTAGATGCTGTTTACTAGGTCAGGTTAAGGAAAGAAAAGTTGTTTTGCACTTCAACAAAACAATTCTTGTGTTTGGTATACCTCGGAACTGGAAATTTGCAGATAATTTGCTTAATATCAAACCTTATAAATGCCACAAACCACGTTCTTACTCGTTTTTATTGTTTGAAGGGTATAAGACGATAAATACGATAACACAGTCAATAATTATATTTTATTACCACTTTCTTCTAAAACGTAAGTACAAGAAATAAAAAACACACGGTGTAATGAGAAACGTAGTAAACAAACCGACGCAATGTTTACGTTTAGCTACGCCGGTCCCAGAACCTCGAGAAATTTATAAAAGTTCCCCAATGGTATTTTGGGAGACATATTTTAATCGTAGTTTAGAGCGTTAATTACTTTATTACGTTATCAAACGATAAATTATGTTACTAAGATGTTCCACTGGACATTATATGATGAGCAAGAAAGGTTAGGACGGGTGTCTCCCGGTCACGATTTCTCACTACCCAAAGAAATATACTTGACATTAAATAACATCCTTTAAAACCAACAATATAATTGTTTATAAAATGGTAAAATACAACGAAAAACTACATAAATACAAGATAAAAACGACTAAAAACACTGGTCTCCATACGCTCCGTACATTGCCGTGTGGGACGTGACGTCACAGGACCTTAGGGCATCGTCGGAAACGTTCGGGCTGTGCTCGGGTCCAGCTGATAACGAAGCGACTTTAAAGCGCTATTGCTAAGGAACGGCTGGTCGTAGACGACTATTTCTTGGGGGGGAATGATTCATTATGATTCCTCTATGAGAAAAAATGGTTTCCAAAAAATCGTATTTTTCCCCATTGAGTGAACTTTTTAGTCGTACATTATTTTTGTGTTTAAATGTGTCGTTGCCAAGTTATTAGATGTTCTTGACACAATCCTCAAAATTACCACCGCCCACCGGTATTAATCGCATTCACAGGTTTTAGACTGCAAATTTGTTTATTAATTAAATTTTTATTAAATAACTTGGGGAGAATGTTATAATCGTTACAGACACAGCTTGAAGCCAAAATGTAAATTCAAGAGCAAGACTACCACTGTGGAGAAGGGGAAATTGAAAATCAAATGGAAGAAAGGAAATCGAATAAGGGGGGAGAATAACGGGTACGTTTCTCAGTATTACCTACTCACTTTGCGAACATTTCTTATACCTAACCTTGTTTATATAATTATATTGTACACTGTTATTTTAACAGAGAGAGTAGTATAGCGATAAAACCATGTGGACGTCATCTGGTTAAATATTAGCAGCAATACATGTGAAGTGTTTACTATACTTTGTAAAAAATGTTCATAAAATGGATTTTTGAAAGACAAGGTCCTAATACGGGCTATCTATATTATTTTTTAATAAAGTGAAAAAATATGAAACTACACATTATTTAGTAGAATTCAGCTTGAAAAATGATAATTTTTGGATGTTGTGACTTCCGCTGACGACCTCCTTTCATTTTAGTGATAGCAATTGGAGATATTTCATCAAGTGAGAAGCAGGTTTTTTTGTAGCGGCCGTTGCTATGGGAGACCCAACTAAAGGCGTAGGACTAGCAAATGCAGTTGAAGGACGAGCAAATGAAGCTGAAGGGCCAGCACATGAAGCTGAAGAACCAGGAGATGAACTTGAAGGATCAGCAATTGAAGTTTCAAGATCAGAAGATGGAGCTGAAGGACCTACACACGAAGTTAAAAGACTATCACATAAAGTGGAAGGTACAGCAGATGAAGTTGAAGGACCAGTGAAGATGTTACAGAAACAGCAGCCGGCAACAAAAGTTCAGTACTCATCATTATGGTACACATCTATTTAGAGCCCATATTTGCACCACCCAAAGTAGCCCATATTCGTGAAATTTTTTTTCATTTTTCACTCACAAAATAAAATAGTACTTTTAACACTCATATCATAAATAGCTATTTCAGGCCCACACTGCTCTCTGTTTCGTCGGTACAGGATCGTACTCGATTATTTTAAATAGAACACCCTATAGATTTTTATATTTTTGAAATCCATATTCGATTCTAGACCAAGTTTCTTTAGCCTTTCACCTACTTAGTCAACTCATTTAGGAGAAAATAAATGTTTTTTAAAAATTGTCGCCGAAATCAACAATCAGTAAAAAAATCATAACTATTCAATCATTGGCAACAGAGCAACAAAATTTGATATTATCATAAACAAAAGAGCGCTTTATTTCTCGATATTCTGATTTTGAACGAAATTTGTTGCAAAAGGGACGTACTGAATTTTTTCTAACGACACAGTAGAACTGTCAAAAGTCGACTATTTTAAATAGAACACCTTGTATATTTTTTGATGAATGAACTGCTTTTTAAGTTAGCTTTAATTTTTGTTAAATATGTCCTATATCTAAAGGTAATAGTTTCCGAGATAATACGTATAACCTTATTTTGAATTATCCCCCAATTCTGAAAAAAAAATTAAAGGAAGCAACCAACAATAACACTATTTGTATCCGTACCCTAGAAGTATAGGTATGGAGAACGAAAGAAGATACCATTCTGAAATTTTGGGATCGGTAGTAGGGCAATACGATCTATCGAATAAAAATATTTTCAAAATGGTGGCTTTTCCGGTTATACCGGAAGTAGACAACAACTTTGTTTTTTAAATGGAATGCTACCATTTACAATTTTTTTTAGATTGTAAGTACATCAAATTTTAAGAATAGTGTGGGTACCTAAAAATAATAGTTTGGGAGATATTATTTTTTTTTTCAAAATTTATGCTAAAAAGTGTAAGGTTAATAATTAAAAATTAATATCTCAATAACCGTTGACAATATCAAGCTCAATTTTTTGGGAGATGAAAGTGGATACTTGAAAGTTATTAAACGGTTTGTTGATCTTTGCGAAGACATCTACAGATAAGATTTCAATTAATGACGTCCCTAGACATCAAAGAAACGTGGAAAACTCATATATTTTAAATGGAATGGTACCTACCACTGCATATTCAATCCAGTAAATAAGTCGTACTCTTCCCAATGAGGATAGATGATTTTTCAAGTAGCTAAGTATGTAAGAATGCAGAAGGTAGTGGTCTTGTGGTTAGACGTCGATGGGCCAGACGGTCCCACCAGAATAGCTTTTGCATCTTTTCTTCTCGGTCTCCATTTAACTTTCACAATGATAGATTGGACGAACAAGTTTTGAACTTAGTAGTCATCACTACTTTGTTAAGGCAAAATCGATAAGAGGTGAAGTAAAAGGTAAAAGATAAATAAATATCGTAATATACAGCAGAAAGGAAAAAGCAAAGGCAATATATTAAAAGGAAGAAGAAAAACGTTTGTGAAAGTATGAAAGAACGTGGGTAGCGTTTAAAAAATCTGTTTTAAACTGGCGCAGAAGGTGTGTGGCTGAGTTTTAACAAAATCAAACCAGAGAGAACGGACGCTGTTGGTAAGGCGAGGAGTCCAAGAAAGCTCTGTAAAGGATTTAGTAACAAAGATACGGATGGATTACGAAACATATAAAAGATACGGTAAAAAGATCTAAAACGGAATCATGAGAGATACACAGGAATAGAGAGGGAAGAAAGTTGTAAAAATAGATATGTCATGCTTAAAAGCTTGAAACACACGAGAATGAGGTGACCGGATAAAATCTGAAATCTTAAAGTGTGGGGAAGAGAGGGGGAGACGGTTTTGAGAAATATTTTGAAAGTACACTTTGGGTATCGGATCGTCTTGCGGTCAGTGAGTGACCGGTTAGGGGGTTGAATGGTTCGTATCGACTTCTAGAAGGTATTATGGCGTGCTCTTTGTTTTAGTTCGAAAAGGTCATAGGCTTTTTAGTAACGTTTTTATTTACATGTTTATATGTATATTACAACGTATGCTTTGTTGGGGTCGCTTGGCTGCGTATCCGCGACCGCACCAGGAAACGACGAGGTTGGTTGAGTTGAACGGCGTTGGCAGGTATGTCGGCGGTCGGCGTATGTCACCACGTGTACATCGATTGGCTTCGGGTTCCACGGATGTGGAGGTGGTGCTTCCGTATCTTCTTCGGGGAGTACCGACATGAGGTGAACTATCGTATCGTCAGCAGACGGTGCCGCTATCGTCAGCAGACGGGTGTCGCTATAGTCAGTAGACAGTGCACTCTTCACTATAGTCAGCAGAAGAGTTGCCTTCTAGTAGTTTTGAGCATGCTTATATACCAAGAAAATACTCAAAGAATGGCGGTTATTATATCACTACATAAGACGAGAGCTAATTACAAAGGCCCTGTACCTTTGTAATTAGCTCTCGTCTTATGTAGTGATATAATAACCGCCATTCTTTGAGTATTTTCTTGGTATATAAGCATGCTCAAAACTACTAGAAGGCATCTCTTCTGCTGAGCTAATTACAAAGGTACAGGGGCGCACCCAGGTTTTTGTTTCGGGGGGGGGGGGGGGGAGTTCCATAATATTTGAGAAAAGTTAAGCGGACTATCTAACTTCATCGAAGAAACAAGGTGGTGTGTGGTGCGTATCCAATACTTTTTTGTATACCTACACTACCTACGGTACAGCAATATTGCTAAATTTTGAAGGCGAAGGTATTTGTCGGAAACATAACTTCATTGTTAAAAATTTCGGGGGGGGGGGGGGAGGGGGGCGGGTGCGTCATTGCAAAGGCATCTCGCTGTTAAGCGCAGCAAGTAAAGTATACGGAATAGAGTGTTGAAGCAATAGTTTATATTTATAGCAGTGATGGATGAGATGGCAAAAGTGGTAAAACAACTAACAAGGTCAAATGGTGACCTTTAAGACATAAGAATTGAAAATGATGGAATCAAAAAGTCGATAAAGTAGAATATTTAGTATAGAAAGCAGTAATAAACGCAACAGTAGGTAAGTAACATAAATATCTAAATTACGGTATAAAATACTTAACTTATACAGGGTGTCCCAGGTTTAATGATCAGGACTTTGACATTTTGTAGAAAAACATATTTTAAGGCGGGTTGCTCCTATAAACGTAGTTCTTAAAATTCTTTGTTTCTGATGAGATACAGGGCGTTAAAGTTTTCTAAAAAATAAAGTTTTTATTTATTTATTTCCAAACTGTGGCAATAATTCAAACCAAAATTGACACACAAGATACAAGGACAGAGGGCCACAAGATTGAAGAATATCAATTTTTTTAATCAACCAGTGGCGGAGATATGGATAATCCGTTCTACTAATTTGATAAATAAAAAGAGTACAGCCTTGAATTAAATATTCGAAATATACCTTTCGATGAAGCATTCAATTCTGAACAAAAAATGTCTGTAGAATGTTTTTCGTTTCTGTTACCGTGCGGCCGCAAACTAGATTTTTGTCATTTATTTCACGAAAAATGTATTTTGGGTGTGTACAAAAATTATGGTTGCCATGGATCTTATGTTCTGCCCATGTATCTTGTGTGCCAATTTTGGTTTGAATATTTTCAACAGTTTGGAAATAAATAAGTAAAACCTTTATTTTTTAGAAAATTGTGACGCACTCTGTATCTCAGAAACAAAGAATTTTAGGACCTAGTATGTATATAGGAGCAACCCACCTTAAAATGTGTTTCTTTACAAAATGTCAAAGTCCTGATCATTAAACCTGGGACACCCTGTATAAAACCTTATATGGACAACATTTACTTATAATTAGGAAGGAAAGTAGTAAAAGAATAACACTGAAAGTACACAACAAGGTTTTTTTGCCGATACTGTTGTATTGGAGTAGAAACCTGGTGTCTAAGGACAGTCATAGTACTGGAAACTAAAGTTAATAAAAGTAGAAGATGAAGAGACGGAGGAAAAGGGTAGAAAGTGCGATTAGCGACTGGAAGTGTGTGACAAGTGTAGAAAAGGTAAATGAGGTGAGGGTGCAAACTCAACTTGAAACAGTTGCGCTGAAAAGTGAAAAAGGATCCGGATAAGTATATAGTACTCCACGTAAAAACAAGATTTGCTGACTATTGTAGATGGAATCTATTAAAGAAACATTTATACCTACTATAATTTTTGGTTGAAGTGTATGATCCAATTTTTGAACGTTAACCAACTCATCGTATTCCAATTTTGGGATTGGTTTTGTAAAAAAAGTTTAAAAATAGCGAATGATCCAATATATATTAACTAAAAAGTACAAAATTACAAATTGAAAGAAAATTGACGTAACGTGTCCTAAAAGTTTACAGAGTATTTATACATAATTTAAACAAAAACAATCTGCTAATGCAATTTCAGTGTCATTAGAAATATAGGTAGAATAAGTATATATAGAACTTATAAAAATATAATATACATAATGGTCAATCTATACCTACATTCCATATACATATTTAAGTGAATCAACAAATTTTAACCGACAATAATTTTATATTTTACAATTTTCAGTCCTACAGAATTTGGAAATGTATATAATAACGTCTTTGGTTACTGAGCTGTTAATACAATTTTGTAAAATGAAACATAAATAATGTCCTGATAAGAGAAATTATAAATGACAATTTATTAGTTCTGATATCATCATCTTATCACTAGTTACTCGATTATTTTTTGTTTTTCTAAAGAACAGAATTGGCCTCACCGTTCACTTTTACCTCGCGCCCCAACTACCGTAAGATGATCAAACATCAGATATAATAGATTGTTACGACAACGATCACTAAATTGCGAAAATTTTGAGTGTTAACTATTGAGATAACTTTTCTTATGCGAATAACTACAAAAATGGAATAACGGCTTAGTGCTTAGAAAATAAAAAAAAATTCCAAACCTTTTTAAAATAATGATGCTGATTTTGCGTTCTTAATAATCATCAGTCGTTTTAGGCTACAAATATCGTTAGTACACTATTTTTTTCTATCGGCACTGCACTGTCCCCCTTAACATTTACCTTCGTTTACATACCTATATCAAAAAGGCATTTAAACTTGTGCATTTTGGTTCTGGGTGCTTTAATCCCTAAAACTAACATAAATATAATTTGCACAAAGTTATTTTTTTCCGATTACAAAGTCGAGTAAAAATGAAAGCTGCAGCTATTTTATATGAAATATTCAACAATTAGTACCTATTCTGAACATTAATATTACAGGCATTATAAAAATATGACAAATAGTATATAGTATATTTTGGTTAGAGATCCGAAGGAAAGCATGTATTGAGTTTTATATATTACAAGTATACCTATATAACTTATCTAGTAGAAACTAATTACTAGGTATAACACGACCAACTAAGAAGTTTAAAATTGTATGTACTAATTTATCCACAGCTGAAGCTTTGTACAACACTGACATAATTGTTATCTGTAAACACTTAATATAGGTACACCACAATATTTGTAAAGAACTATGTTATAATAGCCAAAGATCTAGTTACGCATATGTTATAACTGTAATTTGTTGAGAAACTAGAAAATTTTGGAAATTTTACGGATTAATTTGGTTCAGTTGGTGTCCACACATAACTAGGTATATATACAATATATAAATGTTTATTAATAGACACTGACTTACAAATATTAGGAAGTAAAATTCGTTTAAAATGCTTTACCGCTAACGCTTCAATCCAATTTCATCTCGGCGAATTTGTTTTAAATTATTATCGTAGTGAAACGTCATCAGTAAGACATTGTAAAGTGCCATTTTATCTGGAGCATATGTACTTTTAAATTGTTCTATGACAACCCAGGCGTTGCATTTGCAAAGTGACACACTAAAAAGGTTACGAAAATATACCAGTAAAAAAGTTACAAGCGAATATGACATTTTGTACCTATAATAAATCTTGAGTAAATAACAGGGTGCATATGTGTACCTACATTTTACAAATGCAAAAGGGGGTTGTATTATAGCAATTTGAAAGAAGTGGTTTAATACCATGTGCGTCAGCTAAAATGGTACTTCACTTACTAAGGAATTCTGGTTTACACGTTTTTCATCACAAACTCTCACGCAGATTCAAAATTATGGTACCCTATTAAACTAAAACAGCGAACGAACAATACATACCTACTCTTATTTCTAATAGTACATTCCATGATTTAACGGTAGTACAGGGTTATAAAAGCGATTAGCACTCATTTTAAAGAATGGAGGGTCGCAATTCAAGTATAAGTATAGAATTTTTGGAATGAGATAACAGCTTTAAATGAAATGGGTAGCAATAAATTATAGGTGAATAAAATATCGTCAAATTATAAATAATACGTAATTACACGTTAACACACTGTATAATGTCTAGTGGAAGGAAATGGGCTCTTCCACTAGACTTTATACAGTGTCTTCACTTGTTAAACACTTTAACAGTTTAACCGAAACGTTTCAATTGAACCATTTTGCATCAGTTTTTATTACGATTTAGAAAAATATACTTGTGAATGTGTGAACAAAAACAGAATTTCAAAAAAAAACATTTTTTGTAGCAATAGATCATCATGCCAATTGAATTTTTGTAATACTGTCGCCCATTTAGATCAACCCTTAAGGAATAATAAAAAATCTAGACTGTCATAAAAGGAAGTACATTATTGAACTGAAGATATTATGGTATAATTTAGATTAACTTGAAAAAATGGTGGAGCATATGCAATTGTGTTTGAATTTGTTTTCTGTACCACTGGAATATGCAAAATTTAAAGAAATTGCATTGTTTCTTAACTTACAATAAAATACAGCAAAGAATACTTAAGGAAACTTGCTCACTTAATTAATATTTATCATTCTTATCCCTAAAACAATTAAATACGTCCTATATATTGTCTTATAACTTTCTGTACGGTTTTGCTCAATTTAAGATTAATTAGTTGATTAAAATCATTCAATTTTTTTGTTTTACTAAAATTAAAAATTTGTGCGCAATTTTGTTGCGTTTATGACAATTTTAAGCTACTAATTAATTACTGCCAATGGATCGAATCGAAACATTCTTCATTATATCTCGAATATTAACTTCTAATTTTATTAAAGACAGAAAACTTTCTAATCCCTAAAGCTACCAAATTTTATAAGTGTGCGCCAACTAAGGGGTGAGAAATTATGGGATAGTGGGATTAAGATATTTTTCAAATAATCTTCACTATTTGTGGAAGTCGCTAGTCATTCTCATAAATAAACAAAAACTAGTAATATAAATGTAAATATAGGTATGTAGGTATTGGGCATTTTTTTACTTCTTAGGACGGTGAGTATTTTAGGTAGGTATTTTTTTACTGAAAGTTTTAATTTAGAAATCACTTAATCCTCAGTTTAAAAAAATGGTTAAAACGTTCATTTCTCCCTTATTATCTTTATACTAACATTCGACAATTAAAGAAGCAATATGTAAATTTGCATCAACATTTTAAACGTTAAAATAACATTCATTTTCACACATGAGCTCTTGAATGTCAATCTGAACATTATTTTGCCGTTTACTTTTATTACAAATCACAAAAATATATATAAAGTAGCCCAAATCTACGATTTTTGCGAATTTGGTACAAGAAAACGTATTTGCAACAGCTATATAGGCAAAAAATCGAAGGAATAATAATTTTTCGATCTCAATTCCGTAAAATTTATTTTTCGTAAATATATTCTTAACAGTATTACTAAATAATCTGTCCATTAATTACAGTTTGTGCGCAATTTTGTGCTAATATCCTAAATTTACCCCATAAACAATGTGCGTTTTCCATTAGTTGTGTGCGTTTCTGACTCAGTCCAAATAAAGTTACAATACATAATTTGTACCCTTTTTCTTTTTGTTTATTAACACTAAATCATTTGTTCTCCCTTACAGCCGTGTGCGTTTCTGACTATACACAAATTTTTCTACGAAAGATGGATTTAAAATTAGGCCCTCGATAAAGCAAAATACGAACGATTTCTATGTATTTCTTAAAAAGTGTTAATAAGTAAAAATTTAAGTTTAGACCAAGTAAGTGCACAATAAGTTTTGAAATTGTTACGTTTGGTGTTCCGTTTGTTTTAGCCCCCTTTTTGAAACCACTCAATTTTTATTGCAGATGTATACCTATTTAGAAATAAAATATGGAAGCGTATTGGCCCAGAGAAAAACAGAATTCCGAAAAAAGCGCAGGAAAAATATTCGAATTATGAAAAATATTTTCAGAGTTGAAAAAACAATGACAACTACAATTTCTTTCTTTAACCGCGAGAGTATTTATCATATTTGGAATATTTTTTCGTAAAATTCTTTTAGGAATTCCGAAATTTTCTTCGGAATTTTGAGTTTTAAGTCAAATAAAATGATTTTGAGTTTAACACTAATATGTCGTCGTATGAAAGTATAAATTCATAAATATCCATCTTCGTAGAATTATAGTATCTATTATAGAATCAACTTACATAAAAATATATAATTGTTATTTATTATTAAAATTTGCATTGGGTCCCATATCAATTTAGTTCAAATAGTAGTTATCTACCAACACTACTATACAGTTTAGATAAATATGGAAAAAAAGTTACAGGTCTATAGCAAGTAAACCCATAATGTGCGTGTTTGGCCAATAGATAATTCCTATACTTACAAAAATATACTTACAATCTTTGTTAACATCGTTAATTTTTTGGTGTGCGTTTAAATATTTCTATGGATATGTAATGTGAAGCAAATTATTTTAAAGTTTTACTAAAAGTTAAAGAGTGAATAAAATTAAAAGTATAAACACTTTCTTTCTTCAAATTATGCAAATTAAGTCAAATAAATGAAATTTTGAAGTGTTGATTTTTGGAACATATTTAAAATGTTTGAAATTAAAACAAAATTTATACAATTATTTAGAATTGCTACGATTTTGTTACTAAACTTAGTAATTGCACTTATTACAAATATATTAGGCTATTTCTCAAGCTGCTCAATTCGTAACAGGTTGTGGTGAAGTACAAAAATATTTTAGTTGCCTTCTTTGAAAAATTTGGATTGGTGTTGATAGGATGGTATCGATAATATTTATGTAGGATAATTTCCACCATTGCTTCCTTAAAATATTTGTGCGTATGAATTCTATAAATCATCCTTAACCACGTGTATTACCGGCTTTGTAAATATTCGCGCACAAAATGAAATTAGATGTAAAATTTAAAATATTATGCTAAATTTCTGTTAACGTGTTTAATCATTTGCTATAATTTAATTTTTAATATTACATAAATAATTTACCAATGAATCTTAAATTGAGAAAAGCTCAGTTTGTCATCAACATCCAAAGAAATCCTTTGGTAAGAAAAATAATGTATGTATTTACAGACAATGGAATTTCAAAATTCTCAGAAAAAACCTATTTATACTCCAGTTTTTGATACAACCTACAAATGTTGGAAAATGCACAGCCTCCACAATGCAATTTTTTTTCGATAAATGAATTTATTCCAGAATGATGTGTTCTTCTCTTCTTCATGAATTTGAATGAAAAATTTAGTGTAATGCCAATATAACCCTAGTTTACAACTTTAAAATAATAATAATAATAATAATTTCAATATTACAAGGTGTAAGAAACAGTTCCGTGGCTCCTAACTAAGATAACAGGATAGTTATTAAAAACACTTATAATATACTACAAACAGTGCCGTGTATTACTTCCGATATAAACATAGGCGTACCAGCTCCTAACCCTCCATCCGTCTTCTCGTCTTCGTTTTGGTCATACTCACATTCAAAATAATGACTTTGACAGTCTAAACACCGACACTGATCAGACATTTTACATGTAATACCAAATTGTTTTGCTACTGCTTTATATAGTTCTTTACTGGATTTATGAAATATTTCGGGACCTTTAGTTGGATCTGTTGGCGTTGAATCTTCTCTTTGTGCCTGTAGCCTGGTCTGTAAAGGAAGTATGCCATCAAACCTTTCCAATAATTTAACTGCACGGCAAACTACAAACGCGTAAAGTTGGGATTAACTACACTCTGTTCCCTCAACAGATATAGTAAAGCTCCTCTCCAAAAATTACCGTCACATTTAAATGCAACTTTTTTATTGGTGGAATTTTCGAAACCCGTAACATAAGCAATCACTTGATTTCAAATTGTTGTAGTTGGCGTAAATGAATTTGACATCTGTAACGTATTTATAATTTTGCTGGTGTAAAACTGGTCGCTGCTTACATTGGTCAAAATTTATTGGGAGGCGCTTTACTATATCTGTTGGGGGAACAGAGAGAAGGTCATAGATCTCTTTCTAGAAAATCCCCCTTTGAAATTACAAAATTGAGTTATTTAAACAATAACTAATTCTACACAAATATACTTGTTTAATACTTGTTGTAGTTTATGCTTTTACGTTTGGTTCTAGTGATATTCATTAATCTCAGTCATTATTTGTCCTTCCAATCTTGCTTGTAACCCTTATAGTAAATAGACAAAAATTTTGAAAACGTAGGAAAATCAACACATATAAGCCACTAATTATGTGCATCAACATGTATCCAAATCTGTAATTAATGTTTTGTCATTTTCATAAGTCAGCTGTGATTGGAAAAGGTATTAACACTCCCATCATGACCTACATGTCCCATTGAAATTTCAAATTGAAATCTAAGATTGAGAAGTTAAAATGTTTACATACCTTTCTTTTCACTTGCTTAGTTGAGCTTTTCTCATTTTTGTGTTTCGGAACAATGTAATTTTTGTAAAAATGTGACTAATTAGGGCATAAGCATTAAATTTGGTATACTCATTCTGAAGATAAATCAAAAATTTGTTGTACGCAGTTCCTTCCCAAACTTCACGTGTTATCCAAAATATTGGCAATTTTTTAAATATTGAGGAAATACGTCGACAATTTCTATCTAAAAATTCCCAAATGGTGGAAATATACTTTTGCATGTTAAATTCGAATAAAGTAAAAAAAATTCGTTTTCGAGCTTCAAATGGTCATTATGGAATGTTTTCAATGGGAAATTCGAAATCAGTGGGCGGTTCAAAATTTACCGAAAATTACTCTTATTGCTTTGAATAAAATTGCCCATATTTCGAATTTAACTTTGAAGCGAACTGCGGATAAACAATTTTCTTTTTATCTTCTGAATGAATGTAGGAGCTTTAATGCTTGTAACGTAATTGTAATTGGCCACTTATTTTGTTGTATCGCTTGTACCAGTGGTTATGTTTAATTTGTGACAAATTGTAGCCTGAAATGCTCTAATTTGATACAAAGAAGACTTGAACTGCAAGTATATGAAAAATCAACGTTTACTAACCTCTTCTAATACGTGCTCATAAGACGGTGGCGGACTAGAAGGTACTCCATCTGCTGTATCAGTCAATTCCGTAAAATTATTTGTAGGACTACCAATTTCTACATCACATTCTACAGGTGTATCGATTGATTCTTCTGTAGTCGAAGAGTTACTCTTCGACATTTTACTAAATCTCAATTTAAACGGCGCCACTTTTAAAATCCTTTTAAGACGACTAAGTTTAATATACTTTTCGATTGTTTTCGCCAGTTCGATAGTAAAGGTAAATGTAAGAAAAAAATCGTTATCCACTTTGTAGTTATAGCAGGTTTTAATTTGGCACTATTTCAAAATCATGCCGTTTTTCCTTTATTAATTGCCAATAATTTTTGGTTAAGTATGATAAAGCTTCTGTAACAAAATACTATTTTGTAAAAAGTTTTAGAACCGGGGGATGTAAATCTTTCAGTCTTGTAGTTATAAAGTTGAACTCGTTTAGTTGTAATTGGGTAATTTGTAGATAAATTGACGTAAGAAATTGGTTTGGTTTTTGCGTTGAAATTAGATGCCGAGAAGTTCCAAAAGGAGAAGCTGAAGAAGTAGTTATCCTGAAACAAATTAAAGCTCATTATTTTTTTTAATTAAAGCAATCTCTTCGATACATTATACGTAACGTAACCACAAGTTTCTCCGGTTACTAACTCTACTATTCGATTACTTTTGATAATTATGTTACGGTCTTTTCAAAACTTTGTGGCTTAATTGACCTATGCCCGAGACGCATCCAATATATTTTGTGAAATAAAAGACAACATAGTTAGTTACATGCAAAACTTTTTTGGCAACAGGTACAGCAATGTTTTAGCTATTTTTCGACATAGTCACCACACGAATTGAGACACTTGTCATATCGTGGTATCAACTCGTCTCGTAGAACTGTGCCGTCTGCAACTGGAACCGGTGTGACACAGTCGTCTCCAGCTCTTTGTCGTTGTAAAAACGCTGACCGGAGGACAGGAATGCCTTTAGGCGCAGGAAAAGATGAAAATCACTGGGTGCGAGATCAGGATTGTGTAGAGGGTGGAGGATGATCAAACACCTCCCAGCCGAACGGTTGCAGTTTGCTGCGCCGTATGTGGACGAGCATTGTCACGTAGCAGTACAACACGTGCAGTAAGCATGCCACGCTTCTTCATTTGAATGGCACGTCGCAATTTCCGCAGGAACTTAATGAGCAGAATGCCGTTCTTGCCCTAGAACAGTGCACAAAGTGCGAAATCCACGTGTCATCGCCCGTGACGATCCTATCACTACCGCTACAGACATGTCAGCGCTACCCCGAAGCGTTTTGTTTTGTGCTCGGGTGCCCAGGATTTTCGGCACCCACCTGGCACACAATTTCTTCAATAGCCCGTAGACCAGACGATAAATTTCGATCGGCACGAGTGTTGTTCATTAAGGACCTTTATCACGGACCAAACCTCGCAGGCGGCGGGAGAACGAATAATTTCGGTCCACGTTTACCGTACTACTGACACTAAGCGGCACCTGTCCGGCCGGCACACGATTAATACGTAATAGATCTGTTACATATGCGCTATTTCTCCGCCTAAGTGCGTGTACTTTCAAAGCAAAAAAATAGGGAAACTTACTTTCTGAATGCGCCTCGTACTTGATAAGACATTACAAAATTGGAGAAAGGAAGCAATTTAGGCGACATTCGTATATGTTCAAAGAGTGGCCACATTATTCCAGAAAGTGTTGTTTTAAGTAACATGATTGAATATACACTAATATTTTAATTATTATGAATACGAAAAACCATAAACGTTAAAAAATTGGGCATTTTGGAGTTTAGTAAAATGACAATTCCGTTATGCGACAGAAAATTTTGACGATTTCGTTTTTGACAAATTTTTACTTTGTGGTTGATGTTAAACAAAACGTAAAAGAACTTTCTACAGGTACTTTTTAACGTTCTTTAACATGGAATGCAGCAAATTGGAATCCGACGTTTCGTTTTGGAGTAACCATCATCAATTTTGTTTTTTAAATACGGTCCTGATTTGTTTATACATAATATTAAAAGGGTTTTTTATTTTGAATTCAAGCATGTATCACACTTTATGGTTTAATTGTGATTTTATACTAATTTTACGATTTTACTTAAATATACTAGAAACTGCTTTGGAAGACGCTCTTGATAATTTACCCTAAGCCGAAGTACCTACGCAATTGTTGGTTTCAGCAGGATGGTGCACTTGCACACAATTCACGGGGCTATACGGAACAAAAATTGAATACTATTTTAAAGCGATTACAATTATTTCACATAACAGTTTTTTCACGATATGTTCGTTTCAATTAACGAGTAGGTAAGATGTTCGAAACGAGTAACGTAATGTGATTTAACGTACAAATAATGTAAAACATTTTTTGTACAACTGTCATTAAAAGTGACAGTTTTAACGGCTGTCAAGAGTGTTAAAAGATTAGGTTTACAGAGTAGCGTGTTAATAGCTATTTATATAACAAGTTGCAAAATGAACGTGTTTTTTGCAACGTGTTTCTATACAAGATTTTTTGCAATTCAGTAAAATTCATCTTCATTTTGAATTTATTTGATTTGGTAATTATTTAACGTCGGATATTTTCAAAGCCATCCTTGTTTGTTGCTATGGAGATAAACCATCACAACAATGATTTTAAAAATGAAATCTCATTCACTGAAATGACTGTCAAAATTGTGATGTTTCGTAACTGAATTGCAAAAAAATACTTTTTCCGCCGATCGTTCAAAAATTGTGACATTTCTGACAGAATTTTGAAAGGAAAAGGACAAGATTCCGGTGCATATAGTCGTTGCTAGGCAGCCAACGATTTCTGTAAGGAAATATTCATTTCTGTACTCTAAAGATTCATTTCTGTACTGTAAAGAAATGTACTTCTCCATGGATACCGACGTTCGTTATATTTTCAAGGCATCGCTTATTCTTTTCTTCATAAAATAATTCTTAGAATTTCCATGTTTTTAGTCTGTTTTTTAACGATCGGCGGAAAAATAGTATGTGTACCTCGTAGGAAAAGCAACATTCCCCGACTCTGTGTTGTTGGGCTCGGCTGACGCCTCGCCCAACAATATTCACATCGCCCGGGAATGTTACGCTTTTCCTACTCGATACACAATGTACTATTAACTTAACACTAGTGTTAAAAATATTAGTAAAACTAGCCAATAGTAGAGCTGTAATCAATATTTGTTTTCTTTGTAACTAAGGTAATACGGTGTCAAGACAAGAGACGTTAAAATGATTTATGGAAATATTTATTAATTTTTCTATTTTATTATCAAAATAGAACAGTTATACAAAAAACTTTGTATAATATTTGTGTTAAAAGTAACTTTTATTTTGTTCGTGAAATTGCTCCACTCGCTTCGATCGTTTCGCAAACTTTTCACTCACAATATAAAACAGTACTTTTAACACTCATATCTTAAATAGCTATTATTTCATACTGGCCATAGATTTTTCTATTAACTTTATATAAAATTTGACGTTTCCAAAGTTATGCCACTTTAGGTTGCTATGGCAACATTTCCATTCGGGTACAAAATTTCTAGTACGGTAAATACGATTTACCAGACTCGCATGAGTCTGGTAAAACAGAGATTATTAGTCAGTATATGAAATAAATTCTATTTTGAAAGGTTGTTTCAGCTCTAATAGTATACGAGTAGCCCTCACAATGTATTTGAAGCTCTGGTAGTGACTTGTACATGTTCCAATTTAAAGCATTGAATTCTTTATCGAGTTCCTCTTACACTCAAAAGCGTGCGCTGAGTGGATATTGATTATGTCTCGTTCAAACGAGTATTCAAGCATCTATATGGTCTTCTTTTTATACTATAGAAAAATGATCGTTAGTCATGAACTCCTAAATTACTTATAACTTGCGATATTTCGGTAAAATATACAGTAGGTATCTATATTAATTTATTATATAGGTACCTACTGCGCATATTATATTATGTGAATATAAATTGATTTAGAACCTATTTAGGATGAAATGTGTAACGTAATATAAACTCTAATTGGTTTTAATGTGCTTTTGCTGCAATAAACTAGAAAGCTCCGACCCAAATAGATATTGATCGATGGACCATTTACGTTGTTGCTTGTTACTACGACAGCGGAAACAAAATAGTCAGTTTAATTAAACTGTAGAAAGGAATATCGGTGTACTAATACTAGGATGTCAAGCTTAAATTGAATTGAAAACGCTATTTTCTAAATTCATCTTCTTTATAAACCCACCTAATGAGATAAAAGGAAAGGCTCGGGGTTTTATGAAAATACGCACTTCAATATTTAAAAGCTCAAAGCTAAAATTGTTTACGTTGCGTTGAAAATCAATTCCAATCAATTGCTCTACTACCTAATTGCAGGAACAAGAAGGGAGAAAATATCTTTTTTTGGTATATTTTTCAGCGGAATTACAATCGCGAAATGTAAATAAGATGTTTTGTAATACAAACATTTTGATAATTGGAATTCTAATTCTGACTATTAATTTTTAAGGCAAAAGCTGTTATCTAAATTTTATAGACTGTTATTGCGACATTTTCCAATGTCACAAGAAATTAAATCTTTCTTTCCGTTTTAAATTTACGCGTTACAAGTGAAAATTGTGCCATAACATTTTTATTTGAAAAGATTTCGTGATGAAATAATGTCGAATAACGACTTTTTTTTACATTCAATTTACTTTTTTAATCAGATTTGTTCACGATGTTGTTCAAAATATTTAATTGGATATGAAGTGACTTTGTATGTTTCCACAATTTCCATACATCTGTTTATATGTGTACCTATATACAATCAAAAATAAATGTTCCCTGGACACTGGTATACATAACTAGTATCCTATAGTGCAGCGTTTCCCAAACTTTTTTGACCGCGGCCCGGTTCGAAGTTTTAAAATTTTTGGCGACCCACCTTATGAAAAAACCCCATTTCTTTACAAAACAAATTTTATTTTTTAATTAAAAATCTAGGTAATTGTTTGTTTATTTTATTTCATACACAAAAATTTCAAAATAATTATATAAGAAAAATAAAAGTAATTAAAAAATGATATTCATTTAAAACTAGTAAATGACGTAAACTAGCAACGTTAGCAGCACAACGCGCAGACGCGAGCGATAAAGCTATGTGAAACAGTGCAAATGCACTCTACTATTACTAGTGTATAACGTATAACTGATGTAAAAAAACTAATAGGTGTTATACATACTTAAATTTTTTTTTGTGTTTTTACCATTTTTTGCCATGACCCGGCAACATTTTTCTACGGCCCGGTACCGGGTCGCGACCCACACTTTGGGAAACGCTGCTATAGTGAACATTATTGGCGACCGAATATACGAAATCTTCTTCTTTAGTGGTTGCTAATTTGAATTCTGTGACCTAGTGTGTAACTTTTAAGTGTTTTAAATGGGTTCAACCACTACATCTACAAAAAATCTAAGTTCTTCTTATTGACATTTACTTTAAGTGTGAGTGTGATATGTTTTTTTAAAGCTGTTTAAAAGACGGTTTTAGGCCGCACCCTACAGGGACTATTGGATTCGAGTAGCAATAGTACGATATGTGGGAAATCCGGACTAGAGATATTACGGTTTTCGGTCAATTTGGAGAGTATGTAGTAACAAATGTGTCGTAGCATATGCAACGCCGTTTTACTTTTTAATGCCTCTTTTGCCAGACTTTCTTTAAATATAACTGTATTCTAATTTTCACTATTTAAAAATGTTGTCATGATAAAATTAATGTTTTAAAAATATCACTCATGATAAAATTAATTATTAAAAATATCAGTCATGACAAAATTTATGTTTAAAAATATCACTTATCATATTTTTAATTCATGTATAGGCTGATTACCTTTGAATGATTTAAAATTATCATAAATAAAAATATGGGTATGAAAAAATTAATCCATTTGGCATATCACTGGGAGCAGTTTTCTTATTCAAAAATATTTTCTCCATAAAATAACTATATTAAATTTATCATCTAGGTAATATAAACTGTTTTAGTGTTCATGTTCTACTTTTTGATTCATCTTTTGCCAGACTTTCTTTAAATATAATTCTAATTTAATTTTCACTATTTAAAAATGCTGTCATGATAAAATTAATGTTTTAAAATATCACTCATGATAAAAATTAATGATTAAAAATATCAGTCATGATAAATGTAAATAGTACAATTAATTTTATCATGAATGATATTTTTAAAACATTAATATTATCATGACTGATATATTTAATCATTAATTTTTTCATAAGTGATAATTTTAAAACATTTATTTTATCATGAGTGATATTTTTAAAACGTCTCTGTTTACTATTTAAAAATATCACTCGTGATAAAATTAATGTTTTAAAAATATCACGCATGATAAAATTAATCATTAAAAATATCAATTATGATAATATTAATACATCTTTCTATTTAAAATTATCACTAGTGAAAATTTTAATTGTGATATGAGAAATTACCGCCACCCACGTTAAATTTAATAACTACTTCCGAGTGAACTATATTCAATAAAGTAGTAACCAGTGTACTTTGTTTTGTACTTCCGTGATTTGGCAACCGCTAATCGCTATCATTTCGATTATGATCCTTATGTACCTTCTATCATTTTATATAGAAGATTCCAGAATATTTAAAGGTAGGTATTTTTTATTATATGTTTTTTTAAATGTTAAGAATACAACCTTTGTAAGCTTTTTTTTCTTAGTAAGTATCAAGACTTTCTTTCGATTTTAATGTAGAACTGTAAGTGTTTTTTCACTGTTCATTAAAATACAAAATTTTCTGCCGAGACATATCCTCTATTCAACCCATAAATTAACACTGACTGCATCATCTACATGTTGTCTGGTGCCATGATGTACATTCAAACTTGATGCTATATTTGCAAGTCTTTTCTTTCTAACCGAAGAGTAGGTACGTCATTGTGAATGAAAAGTAACCTTCTTTATGTAACTGTTCTATTAATGACTAGGTACCTACCGTTCATTAGATTTTAAACCGAGATGCTATAAAAACCATTTGTAATTGCAGATCCGAATTCCACATAAAAATTTAATGTAATTTATAATAAACAATAAAACACAATCTATATTTTATTAGAAATAAAAATTATTACGTTTGTATTTGTTAAATGCAAATTATATTTAAGGTGATTTTGATTAAAACAACATCTCCATGAACAACACAATTGTTTGCTTAATCGTGGAAATCATGTAAGAGTGTTATATTCAGAAGAAATGAAATAAATTGTTAATTATACGATTAATACCTACGTAATTAACGAAGATAATATATAAAATATGTACTTCACATTTACAATTGATGTTTTAGTTTAGGTGCCCACTACTTTATTGAATATAGTTCATTCTGCATTTAGTACCAAACACAAACGCGAGGGGCGGTAATTTCCGATATCATACGAATTAATTTTATCATGAGTGATATTTTTAAAACATTAATTTTATCATGATTGATATGTTTAATGATTAATTTTATCATTAGTGATATTTTTAAAACATTAATTTCATCATGAGTGATATTGTTAAATAGTCAACAGAGACGTTTTAATAATTTCACTCATGATAAAATTAATGTTTTAAAATTATCACTTATGAAAAAATTAATCATGAAATATATCAGCCATGATAATATTAATGTTTTAAAAATATCACTCATGATAATGATAAAATTAATTGTACTATTTACATTTATCATGACTGATATCTTAAATAATTAATTTTATCATGAATGATATTTTTAAAACATTAATTTTATCATGACAACATTTTTAAATAGTGAAAATTAGATTACAGTTATATTTAAAGAAAGTCTGACAAAAGAGGCATTAAAAAGTAAAACGGCGTTCCATAGTAGCACGTGTTTAGCGATAGGGGTCGTCAAGGCTCCCATTTGTCTGATGGGAAAAGTTAAACTTATAGATATTTTGATAGTTCCGGAATTATCGCATACGCTCATTTTAGGGATGGATTTTTGGTTAGTCATGGACATTATTCCAAATTTAAAAAGAAATGTTTGGCATTTTGGAAATCAGTCAGATATTGACGTTGGCGGAATTTATACTAAAGGAATACATACTAGCTTGCGATCACAAATTGACTTTGCAAAATGTATGATATATTAAGTTTAAAATGATAGGAGAAAGACTAGGTTATACAAACCAAGTTAAATACGAAATCGTTTTAGGTACTACCTAACACCACTCCAATAAAGCAACGCTACTAGCCCGTTTCCCCATTTAAACAAAACATTATTAATGAGGAGATAAAAAAGATGTTAGAGATGGAAATAATACAACCATCTCGGAGTGCCTGGTCATCCCCTATCTTGTTAGTTCCCAAACCAGGAAATAAAGAGTAGGTTAAGATTTTGCGTTGATGTTAGAGTTTTAAATAAGGTTACAAAAAAAGACGCCTACCCTTTACCTTATATTTCCGCAATTTTGGAAAAGGCTTCGAGGAGCCAAATTTTTAAGCTCCATGGACATTAAATCTGCCTATTGGCAGATTCCAATGAAATTTTCCATCCGGGAAAATACAGCATTTACAGTTACAGGGAGGGGGTTATATCATTTCAAGCATATGCCCTTCGGGCTCACGAACACTCCTGCTTGTTGGCAAAGATTAATTGATGAAGTCCTGGGTGTTAACTTAGAACCCTACGTCCATGTTTATTTAGATGACACTTGTCTTGACTAACCGTTAAACCTGCCGCGATCAATCTGTCGAAAACTTTTCCTAATATTTCCAGGTGGGAAATATTAGGATATCTAAAGACTTTATTTCCCACCTGGAAATATTAGGAAATGTTTTCGACAGATTGATTGCGGCAGGTTTAACGGTTAGTCAAGACAAGTGTCATTTTTGTAGACCATC
This sequence comes from Pyrocoelia pectoralis, assembly GCA_036250285.1. NCBI lineage: Eukaryota > Metazoa > Arthropoda > Insecta > Coleoptera > Lampyridae > Pyrocoelia > Pyrocoelia pectoralis. The sequence continues at coordinate 68,189,170 of CM070075.1, forward strand.
CTTGTACTTGAGTACTTGAGTTATATTGTCGATGAAGGGGGACTTAGAGTTGATATGGAAAAGGTGGAAGCTATCTTGAATTTAAAGCCCCTCATTAATCTCGTGGAAGTTCGTCGTTTCTTGGGAATGTGTATAGCTGGTACAGAAGATTTATCGCAAATTTTTCTCGTCCAAAGGTTACACAACCGTGGCAACTCATCGATTTCATGGGACCTTTGCCGAGATCTACAAGTGGTAAAACTCAAATACTTGTAGTTAGTGACTACTACAGCAAATTTGGACTTCTCTTCCCCTTGAGATCCGTTACGGCCAAATCACTGTGCACAATGATAGAAGAAAACGTGTTTCGGAGTACCACAGATCTTAATTTGCGATAATGGAGTACAGATGCGGAGTAAGTAGTTTCAAGCTTTATGTGACCGTTATCGGTGTAAAGTTTCATACACACCTCTTTATACTATCCACGAGTACACCCATCTGAACGAGTAAACAAAGTCGTGAAGACCATAAAAAGTAACCAGCGTAAATGGGACGAAAAGTTAGCATCGGTTGCATATGCTATACGTTACGGGTTTTTCACCTTATTTTATAAATTTTGGCCGCGAATACGTGTTGAAGGGGGAAAGTTTTGCGAATAATGTTGACACTGATTCGGGGCCATACGAAACCTCAGTGGGTAAGCGGGTTGAAGGATTTAAAAAATTGTACCAGGTGGTGACTCAAAGAATTCAGCGATTTCAAGAGCGTTACCCGTCATTCTTATAACTTCCGACGCCGACGTAGACCTGTTCAGTATAGTGTAGGGGATCAGGTATGGAGGAGAAATATGGTACAATCGGATGCCTCAAAGCACATAAACAAAACTCCCCAAAATTTATTGGTCCTTTTACCATTGTGAAAACGTAGGGCACGGTACTTTTGATTTAACAGACGCAGATGAGGTGAATAAAGGACGATGACATGTCCAAGACTTAAAACCGTTTTTGGCAATTGACCACCAACTCATTCCATGGTTAACTATGGTTTTCCCCCTATTACTTTGTCCTGGGAGGAGGGGGGGGAGTCGTACCGATAAGTCTCGTTAGAACTTAACCTCTGTAAGGTAGGGAGGAATGTAACACTTTTTGTTGTTTTGTTTAAATTACGGGTAGGGGAGCCATGGTAAAAACCTTTCCTTTCTTTTCCTTTTATTATTTTTTTTTATTTAATGCCCACCAGAGATAAGAGAGGAGATGAATTCGAATAATTTTGGCAAACGAATTACGTCGCCATGGCGACAAAGTTACATATATCCCTTATATATCCTGATAAAACGTGTTTCTGTTGAACATAACATTTGTTCCATATTGGAAGAGTAAGTGTAGTACGACTGGGCCGAAAAAATAGGTATCCCTATCGACTTTTTGGAAACGACATTCATTATACGGTTACTCTGCTCATGCGTTCCCACAATAACCCAAGTGGGTTTGGATTTTATAGACATTTCCAAAAAGTACAGATACAAAACATTAAAATAGATGTATTATTTGTTGACCTACAGTGGTCGTAACTGTAGTTAAGTAAAAAGATTAATATCTACACTTCAATGACTCCAAGTTCAAATCTCATCAGTAGATGTGGCATTGACCTAACATTTAAAAGACGAAGTTGGGGTTATGTATGAGTTCATCACGTTTCCAGAAATTACCATATTTAATTTGATTTTGTTTTCAAACTTTGTATACTTATTGTTAAATACAGAAATTTATTAACACACTTTGAAAACGAAAGTTCTACCAAAGAACGTAATATATATTTCGTTCATTGGTTCTACCTAAAACAGTACTACTTATCATTAGAAAACTTAAATTTCCTATAAAATTTTGCGGTCGAGAAGATACTTATACTAACTGTAGAAATTAATTTTTATAATTTGAGAAAACACATTCTAATTGATGAAACCTACTAAACATTAATTAATTAGTAATAAAAGGGAGTAGTTCGCTTTTAAAAAAACGTAATTGGGCGCTGTATCAAAGTTTGCTGTGTAGATATTATGAATATGTATATCTTTTGATTTTGCTCTTCTAACGAATACAGAAGACCTGAAAATCAATATCAAAGGAAAAATAATTACCAAATGCAATTTATACAAAGGTTATATTGAATATGTGCAATGAACCTTTTCATAATTTAATATAAATAACTAACAGAAACCTTAATTTTTGATGATAAAAATGAGGTCGTACATGGGTTAAGATTTTGAACAGTGAATCAGTGGAGTTTTGGCGTCTTCTTTCTCCAACTATCAACTATGATTTTATTTATTTTTAAGAAGGACACGTTGGAGGTCGGCTTTTGATTAAATAACATTCATTCTCGACCTGAGCTTTAAACTACCCCTAAAATTTAAATAGGAGGAGAGGTAAAGTGATACCTTATTTGAAACGTCGTCGTTCAATTTACATTTTCAAAAACACATAGGTACTTGACCTCTTTTTTGGGAAAATTAAGCTAATCAAGTGTTCTGGAATAAAAGATAATAAATTGTTAAAAAGCATGCTTTTGTTTTGTTGTTGAATTATGGTTCATCATTCCAAATATTTGCTACTATAACACCATAACCTTAGAAGATCTTTTGAAAACGAGTGCGGTTATGCATAGGAAAAAATGGTATTTACTACAGTATTTTTTCCATTGCTTCAATTTCATTTTTAATTAAGTTATGATCCCATACCTAATTATCAACTACAATAAAAAGAATCATTGCCTACTAGAATGCAAACAAAAACCATTCCCATACAAATTTTAGAGAAAAATCATAATAACTTTTTAATCGTTGATTTTAGACATATTAGACTCATAGTTTTTGATAGAAAATGAAAAGTTATTCAACATAGAATAAAAACATACAGGGTGTTCCATTTAAGTTAAGCGAGTTTTTGATGTTTGAAAAATATAAAATATGAATCCTTTTTCTAAACACCCTGTACAAAGAATCGAAATCCTACGTAGTGCAAATGAAAGCCTTAAAGGTCAACATAAATCGATATAAATTTGTGTTACTGAAAGTAAGTGGCTTCCGTGTTATTAGGCGTTGTTTAAATTGAATATTTTTCTTAAAATCACAATTTTCTCAAAATTGGTAAGCGATAGGTATAGGGATCGTTGAATAAAGTTGCCTTAGTTTTTAACGTATAATCTAAAAATGTAATAAAATACTGGAGGTTGTATTTAAAAAAACCTAACTTTGATATATTACAATTTTGTGAACCACCCTGTATAATTGCAAATAATTTTAAAAAATAGTCGATATCAATTTACATATGTCACCAAAAAATGAAGCTGATATCTTGTACCCTTTAGGCATACGAGACCGAGGGAGTAGTCGTGAATCACCCTGTATAAAGGTTGTATTACTGCATAATTTTTGAATATACTTTATGCCTAATTAAATTTGCAAAAACCCGCACCCGAGCGACGTCAGGTTAATGGCGTCTTGGGAAAACTCCCACTTGGCGTTCAGATTCAAATCTATTGTACGCTACCTGTTGTAATCAGGTGGAGAGATATGACAACAATAGCACTTTGAGCAATAATAGTGCGCGTTTTTAAAATTTTTGCTATTATTTTTTTCACAATTTCACTTTATTTTTGGTTGTACTTTCATTTTTGCATTTTCCTTTTTCTTTTCATATGGTGTACTTGTCAGTTTTAAGGTAATTGTTTTCTAAGATTCTTCGAAGGTTCAGCATTTACTCGCAAAATTCCTCAACACGTTCACATTCATATCTTCGTGAAAGTCACATTATTTTTGGATTTTTGGAGAAGTATGCTTTATTTCAGACAACGATATATTTTTTACCAAAATAGCGATTTTCATTATTTCTGTTTTGCTATAGGTATTATAGAACTAAAGTAAACCTCTATGCTCTCTGCAACCTTTCATTGAATTTGGAGCTCATGTTGAGCAGTGTCAAACATGAATGGACTATTATAATCTATTGATGAAGTTTAATAACTAAAATGTAAATAGTAAGAGTTCTTGGAGATATAACATTTTCAAATACATCGCTTCAAGTTCAAATGTAGTTTTACGAATTTTCCTTCAAATCAAACAAATGCAAAGCGGAATTGCATGACTTGGGAACTTTAATTAAGTACAAAGGGCAGATGAAACCTATCGTTTCCCATTACATAGAAAAAAAAATTCAGTACGAAAAGGTTCATCAAGAAAACAAGCAACCAGCCAAATCTTCTTTTGGCGGTTGAATCAGATCACCAGCTATTTTTGGAATGCGGTTAATAAGGGAGGTACAGGCAGTAGGTAGGTTGGTCGATCGCCGGAGGGTAGACTGGTTCTGGAATGCAGGCTGACGGGTCGATGTAGACGGACTGGTCGGTGTTGGCTGCTTTCGTTGGCGGCTATGACTTCTGACTGACTTCTGTGGGTAACAGCGTTCGCTTATAAAGGATTCTGCCAGTGTCGACGGGTTGTTATTGGTCGACCAATGGGAATCAATCGTTGCTCTTCAGTATGTACAAACTAGAATCATGTGGTCACCACTATTTGTGTTTATAGTGTTCGTTTTATTGATTTATTGTTAATCGGAGAATTTATTTGTATTTGTACAGATATTCTCTACGATGCATTTATATGTTGACATTTTTTTCGAATTAACTATATTTACATATTTGCTGTGATTACGTGAGATTAACGAAGTGTTAGACGTTTTGTTTTGAAACTTACCATTGAGAAATATGTTTCTTTAAGAAACACGTTCCCCAATTATCTACATTCTACAAAGACGGGTCGATTGTATTTTATAAAAGATTCCAGAAAATGCTGTTCTCATGGGATGGTAACCTATTGACTCTCAGAACCGCAGAAGTGCACAAGTTAAGTACGTGCAGGAAATCTCAAACTGCACGCTTTCATTCAAGACGATCTGACCTCAATCGTGATTCTTTTCCAGTATCTACACTCAATTACACCCACAGGAAATATTTGCGAGAATACGACACCTCAAGCAAAAACTCATTCTTTACTACTATAAGAATGCAACCGCCATATAGTTAATGAAGAAAAGTTTTAAAATACACAATTAGGGGTGAAATGAAACGTATATAAGTAATCAATTGTGGTCATAGTGTAGTGGAAATAAATTCATTCAAATTGCAAGAAACGAAGCAGGTTCGTTGACTTCTTTAAACATTAATATGTAATGCTTGCACACACATTTGAAACCCTTAGGGAGCACAGAAGAGAGAATAGGGAAAGTCACCATTTCACGCACGCATACAATGTAATGGAATAGCTTTTGAACTGTCTTAATGTTATCCTAGCAAACAATGAACTACTTAAGAGGAATGAAACCATATATGTATAGCTAGTTATGATATAACTATAGCGAAAATAATTTCGGCAACTATATTTTACGAGAGAAACAATCTATTACCTTTACCTAACAAGTGGATATTGCGTGACTAACTTTGAAAATATATGAATATTAATAGGGTCTTTATTGATGGCTATTTGATACACCGATTCGCCAAAATAATGTAAAATCGTCACAGTGTAAGTCAATATGAAGTGCGTTTTGTGGTAATTATAGATGAATTTAAATGCGCGCGACGTGATCCAATTTCCCTAGGATTAAATACTGGCAGCTTTCATACCAAGGTGCTATAATGGAAAATTTCTTTTACTTAAGAAGTAATCAAAAAATTATTACAGAAAAATATCGGGTTGTTTATTTCATAACAAAATTTGTTTATTTAGATTATAGCGTGAGAAAAATTGCGTTAGAATATGTCAAATATTCAAAAAGCTCATGAATTTCTCTTAAATAACCTGAATATTACGTTATATGAAATTTCATAAGTAATTATAATAATAACAAGTAATTCCACTCTAATTTTTTAATTGTACCCCAATGCGTTTCGACAGTATGCGTCGCTATCTGGGGTAGTAGGTACATTATGACAGATTAAAGTTAAACAAGGGTTGCCAAGATACAACATTAAGCAAATTGTTGGTCTATTTATTCTCATTAAAAATGCAAAAAAGAGCAAGATACGGACAGTGCGAATACAGCAACGTTGAAATAATAATTCGTGAAATAATGATTCAAACCTGATTAAATTATAATGCGAACGAATAAATGTAAAACAATTTAAGGATATTATTTATTTTCATTATTGAAAAGGAGTTATTAACTTATTTAATTATCTCAACGACAAAACAATTTTAAGAACTAATTCTTTGCACCCTATTTGGAAATAATTGTGCAAATAACGAATAATAACAATCAACTAGTTTTTACAAATAATAATGTTTTGATTATTTAAATATCGTGTAAATTTAAATTACTTTGAAATAAAGAAAAATTTGGTGAGATTTATTTTCACTACTTCATCATTCGAGAAGTCAACATTTTTAAAATTTTTGTTTTTAAATTCAATAACAGGGGTCTTAAGAAAAAAGTTATAGTAAGTATTGATAAAAAAAACTTCAATTTTATTGCTTTACTTAATTTTAGCCTGAAGATGACAATTTGTTTGTCGAAACATGTAGTATTCTAGGAATTAATTATGTCAACCTTTCATTAATCCAACTTTTCATTTATATGTAATTTACTAATTTAATAAATGATCATGGGGAAGGTTTTGTGATTTTGTATCCGAGAATTATTTAAAGGCTATTGAATTTCCAATAATTTGTAAGCCAATACAATTTTTGAAATTTGATTTCTAAGACACCGTCATACCTGCAGGCAATTTACAAGACCTTCGACAAACGCTTCAAAATCTCAACGATATCCACGATAACAGTAACGGGTTCAAAATGAATGTGAAAACAACCAACACATAGAGAAACAAAAACCATAAATAATCCAAGCGAAACTCTGATTATCTTTAACACACAAATCGAAAAAGTAAACACGTGCAAATAGGTACCTGATTAACACCAAACGCCCAACAAAGAACAAACATAAAAAATCAGTGCCTGGATAGAAATTTGGGAATGACATTTGAATAATGAAAAAGTATTCCGTTGGAAATATGCCTTTTCTACCATATTTTGTGGATCCGAAGCTTAGATATTAAAGTGGGGAGAAGTAAGTAATAAGGAAGAAGAGGTAGTGCAAAACCTGGAAACTGGAATATTTCCGGGGATAAAAGATCTAGGACACTCTTTATTAAGGCTAGTAAAATAATTGGAAGAAGGAATATAGGAAGATGAAGGATATACAGACTTTGGGTTTGGAAGAATAGTTTGAACTCAATTCAGAGACGAGACGGAACTTGAAAACTTTTTAGGTTGTGGTGTGGGATTTCTTGGTATAGATTTTTTAACAATAGTGCCCACGTTTAGCAGTTTTTACAAAAAATTCAAAATAATTCGAAAATCACAGACCCCTCCCCAAAGAAAGATTATGATCTGCGTTTTATGAGTTTTTGGAAGTTCCATGCACTGGAAAATGGAAGAACATAAAATAATAACAAGAACCTCTACCTAATCCAGTTTCTTATTGGAAGAGGTGTAGGAAAAAAAGGCTTGTGACAGTGTCTTAATTCGCATAGTTTTTCCAAAGTTATTTACAAAATCCAAAATAACAAGAAAATAACTTATTTTCATCCCACGCCCATTTCATGGGGTTACCTTATTGAATTAAATTTGACACCGAATTGATTAGGTTGAAGGTTTAAAATAAATATAAGAATTGTAGGGTTCTCTTGAGGAGACACAAAGTGCTTTAAGTAAGAAACACTATTAAATCTTGGGATACTTCTGCAAAGAATCTCGCACCGTCATATTTATACTTTAAAGGGAATAGTGCATTAAAAAAAATGTAACGAAGTTTGTTCGTGAAGACATGACACTAAAAGCATTTTGATACCTACTACATATAATTAAGTTGAAAGAGTGGGCGACTAGATAACGATACTTATCTTTTTGTACAACACGTGATTCATTGATACATTTTTGCATTACCGTTTTCGGACTGCAATGGGATTCTTATAGTAATTAAGGTATCTAGGGCGTTATGAATTAAATAACACCTAAGGTCGACAGTAGGCGCATTTATGTTCATAACGCCCGTGGTGCCTTCATAACTTTATGTCATACTTGCAAGAAGTTGATTAAGATGATTAAAACAGATGATAACAATAAAATCAGTATAGACTCACATTTAACATCCTTGACCGTATCTATAGTGATGAGGTATAATTTTACATTTGCGAGCGTTATAAGCGGGTGTTATAAAAAATAACGCTCGTTGCTATCTAAAATCCGGTTGTCATGTAAAGAGGCGTTATTTAGTCATTAATGTTTCTTGTTTCAGCAGTTGTTATGGTGAAATAAGAAGGTAGTATGATATAAAAAAAATAATAAGGCCTTCAAAATAATATTGCCTCGTCACTTATTTTTTAGGGCGAGTGTCACCAGGTTTTTACCGACTTGCTATTTTTTATGCGTCTTCAATATATTCTGTTATACTTAGTAATTTATCCTCAATGTTCGACAAAAATTCAAACAAAGAAATTTCGACATCTGCTTTATTTTGCTTCCTGTCATGATCAAAAATTTCTTAAACAGTTGGATCGCGAAAGATGTACGAAAAAGTGAATGGCACTGATATAATACTACAATAGTTGCTTATTCCATCATCAGTGAACAACTAAAGGCAAATCACAAAAGTGAGCTATTTATACTGCTTAAAGTGAAAGTGACATAACTAGTTACAGTGAAAGTTCTGATAAGGTTAAAGGTCACCATTATGAATTTCGAAGCTCTCATAACAGTAGAGTTCACCCTTATTATTTACTTACTTAACTAAGGATATATTATCTACTATCTGATTATTCTTAAGCATACCTATGTAGGGCAATGGCCGATTTATACGAACGATTGTATTTGAGGTGACAAAGTGCTCTTTTTAATTTAATAAATTTTTATTCCTTTTTGGTGTTTGCAGTGTCGTGTTAAATGGCCACAAATTTTTCTAATCCCCGCAAACAAGATCTCCATAAATGGTATTCGTTTTGTAGATTTGGCAAAGCCCGGTGCACTGAGAAACGCTAGGGAAACTTAAGAGTGCCAGTAAAGATATCTACTTGGCCCAGTTATTAAATGGAACCATTTGGAACGCGTGATTCCTTACAACAAGCATAGTCAAAATCGACCTCCAATATCTGCCGTATTATTCGGACCTTAAAAGGCGTAATTTTTTACTACGACGACGACCTAGGAAACAAGTTGAACAACATCTTTGACTCCGGTATCGTAAACTTTTGCCAAAATGAATCAAGGTCTTTAATTATCTCGTTAAAAAATTGTAGTGGCTTCAATTTTTAATCAATCACTTCAAGAAATGACCTCAATTTATAAGAATACTCAGAGATCGTTGAATAAAGTAAAATGTTATAAATATTCTGCTTTTTAACTGAGCATCAAGAAGAGGAATGCGATGATCAAACCACTAGCATTTATGTAGATAATAATAGTTTTGGCTATTCGGTAATAACATTCCAAATATCACTAATAATTCCTGCCAGTGGAATGGAGTACAATTATTTTTCTAATATGAGGATCGTGATTTGTGTTTCATAATAACAAATTCCGTGCAATTTAATGAATTTAAATTTGAAAATGTTTCGTTAACAGCAATGTAGGACAACAGGGTCAATTCCTCTCGCTCGCTATAACCTTGTGGTTGCACAAATACCTCCCGTCGAATCGAGCAAAGCGATTCCAAAAAAGTTAGCGTAGTAATAATTCTATACCTATGTGTGTTTAAATGGATACAAAGGCCGTAAATGTTGAACAAACAAGAATAATCTCTCAAAATAGTTTCAAATGTTTCGTTTGCAACTTTTGGTATTATAGATATTCAAAGGGTTGTAGCGAATATGAAATTATATTCAGTCGGAATTTGACTTTTTGATTCCAAGTTCTACTACGTACCTACATTATGCATGATCTAACCACTTTCAAGTCCTGGTAAAGGTGCAGAAAGGCATAAATCTTATTGCAGTGGTGGATGTCTTGAGAAAAACGAAATTGACGGTTTGGCAATATAATAATTGACATTTATTTTTCTAAATTGCACAACTTTGATAACTTTACACCTTAGTTATCCTCCATATTGATTAGATCTTATTACAATGATTCCTCAATGCTTATTTTGTAACTGACAACTTATAATAAAAATAAGTGCCAGAATTTTGAATAATTTTTCATGGCGATCACGATGATTCAATAATGGGTTTTATTTAAATACATCCACAACTTTTCAACATCATAAAGCTGTTCCTAATACTTTAACGTAGGAAATGGAGGTAATGTAATACTTTAAACATAATTGGAAATTACACACAGTCTCCTAATTAAGCTATTAAGCTAATTTAATTTAAGCGTAGAGAATAAAAGCAGTAGTATTTGGCTATTGATCTACTAGTTTACCGAGAAGATACCATTGCCACCATCCGTTACCATGGCAACAGTGCATCTTCTTTTAGGATCATTTACATTGCACCATGTGCAATACATATATAACAAATATATGAAGTAAAGTAGAAATATAGATTAAAAAATGCGATTCACTTACTAAAGAGCGTAATAAGAAATAATATAAATTAATGATATTATCAACTTACCAATAGCACTTGAACTAATAATTAAATAATCATAAATTCTATTTACACCAAATATTCATAATTCGTTGATAAATATAGAAAATGAAACATTAGGCCAAGCAGTACGTTGTCGTATGAGCTAGACGCCCTTCGTCACGACGCTAGCTTAATATGCGCCGGCGCGTTTCTAACCCTGGGCAAGTGCAGTTTTATTGATATTTGTAAAAAAGCTTATAACGCAATTATAATTTACCTAAATTTTTGCGTTTTCAGTTAGTAATTGCATATTTCTTTTCAAAATTTACCATTTTACCTAATGAAATCACATTCATTCTCTATTTACTTTATATTACTTATGGAGGTGATATTGCCTTGAGAATAATTTTGGAGTTCGCTACTGAGAACAATTATTACTTCATCCTTCCTAGAAGTTACTCTAGTTTCCGAGAAAATTATGCGCAAAATTCATCTGGGAAATACATAAAAGGCATAATTTGTCAGAATTAGTTGTAAGGAATAATAATAAGTCATTATCTTTGGGAGGGAGATAATTTGAGGCGTGAGGTCATTGGAATATTCCAACCGTTGAAAAACTCAGGGAAACATCTTAAAAGGCAAAAGGATGGCGCCCTATAAATTTTTATTACCACCTACTAGTGTCACTTTATTTTCTCTACTTCTTAGTAAGCGTAGCTAAAAGGGCATCAATATAAAACATAATCAAATTTGAGATATTTAAGTATTTGTACCGCTGCCTACTGTGCGACAGATGGATTTATTGCTTACATCGTATTAAGTTAAATTGGAATTTATTCTGTTTACTAAATTGAAATTTTATTTCCAGCGAAAAAAAAATGGAATGAAATTTGTGTAATGCAACAAGTTGTCCTTCGAATCGTTTCGTGCTTATTTCTCCTGAAAGACGGAGCCGAGTTAATAATAATAATACCTAAAGGTAATGTTCACTTGACAGTGAGCGACGTTATAGGTGTGTCAACCAATTTACATTTTCTCCGATAATGCAAAACATAAAATTATATCACAGGCAGACAAAGTGGCTACCCTATAAACGTCATCAGAGAAACCTTTTAAAACATTTGAAGAGATATTTTATTCAAAAAGGAGCTTTTAACTGCAATTTACGAAATGAAAATTTTATTTCACTGTGAAAAACCTAACATACGCTTTGGTTAATACTAAAGAACTTTAATCGTATCACTAGTGCTGTTCGGTTGACTTCGAAAAGACCCAAATACTTTTTGGCAACTTTGAATTGCTATTAAGGTTTGGAGAAGTAGGAAGTCACCTAAATCGTCTTGAAAATGGCATTTTCCTGTCTTGGCAAGAAAATGAAACAGAGATTTTGAAAGATGTTGGATTGGTATCACTAACTCACCGACGTTGACGCTAATTGCTGAATTGCCAAAACTTTTACAAATTCAAGAACAATAATTCTGTTTCACTGTTTTTAAATTTCCAAGGTTTTTATTAGTTTAATAAATGGTAAATGATATCACGTAATTAAGGCGTAGGTAAGCTATAAAGATGATGCGAGCACTTGCAAAACAGTTTCTGGTCTGGTATAATGCACAAAACTTTGTCGCTCGACAAATCATTACACCATGGACTGAGGACCGCCAATAGAAGAAAATAAATTCCCTAAGGGGAGATATTTTAACGATGAATTAATAATTTGTTTTATAATTAAAAAATTTGTCGACCGCAAAAGTTTTGTGCATTACACGGCCAGAAACTTTTTTGCAAGTGCTCGCATTTTGGGGGCCTCGGTTTCACCTCTGGACCCAGTATTACTCGCACTTGCAAAAGCGCAGTTTCAAGCCTATTGATACAAATAACTATTTCTGTCAAAATAACAATCAACAAGACCCATGTGTAACGGATGTTACAAACATGTTGATAAACTTCTTCAGGTTCGTGGTCAAAATGTTCGATAATTTTTCTATCTTGGTAGTACGCTTGGACCTACCTTTTCGTACTTTTCCTTCCCAGGCTAGCTCAGTTGGGGATGAAAAGGATTAAATATAAATTTGGTAAAACTTTCTCAATTTACTCAGGTTCGATATCGTTAAAGAATGCTTTCATCGATTAATTTGGAAAACAATGATTTTATTTAAATGCAAACGCTTATTTATGATACCTCAAGTACGTTTGATGAGGTCCTTAACCTTTCATTTAGCGTCGAACTTTATGAAAAATACGTTTTTACTTCCCTCACAGTTAGGTAATAATTATTGAAAAATTCCATAAAATCAATAACAAAATCAATTTATTACAAAGTTAATAAAAATCAAACAAAAATGTACGATTCCTAGAAAAATAACCTTAATTTCTACCTAAATAAAACAAGCTGAATGGCCAATTTTATCGCTTGCCAGCAAAACGTGACCTAAGATTAAAAAAATACTTCGTTACATCCGCTTATACTTTAGTTCGCTTAGATTTTAATTTAATTCGAACGCAATAATACAAATACTACGCATAAAATTCAGTTTTTCTTCACTATCAGTTCAAATCAATACGTAAATAAAACTTTGGTACAGTACCTTAATGTTTGTCTACCTTATAGCGATAGCGCCGACTTCTTGTAGTACCTTCCAACGGCCGCTCAATTCGTGGTCCGCTTGACGGCAAGTTGCCTTAAAATTCTTCTTCCACTTTGTGTAAAATTCACTTAGAAAAGTTCCAATTCACAACAAAGCGAGTTTTTCATTAATTGCCACAATGCGATTTCTCGTAAAACAACAAAGCATACACTCAAACGACAAAAGCGTATACTCAAACGACAAAGCGAGCACGTGACCCCCTCAAGGATCTTCACTGGTTAACTAAACTTAGGGAGCTCACCCTTATTTATTGATATAGCTCCTTTTTTCGTTCGATAATTAATCTCACTTCTTGGAGTTCATTCGCACTTTTCGCATTAACGGCACATATGGTTTATATACGCTGATATAAAACTGTTTATTAACACGTATTGAAGCTTTTAAAAAATCACCGTAGTGACACTCTTAACCGCACTTAAGGGTACCTTTTTGGTACCTTACCTCGCTTTCTTTAGCAAATTCACTTAATAAATTCAAAATTATGGTGCGAGTCTTAGCACCTTCACACTCTATAACAATCTTACTTCGACTGAGTTTGTCCACTCACACTCACTTCCCCGCTTACCCTCATATACAATTTAATAAAATGTTATCTTATTCTGCACATTCCCGATAAGACACTTGCGCTCTTATACTATTCATTCTGCTTAACTTTCTTAAATATTAACCTGAGAACTTACTTACTTTACTAAAAACATTTTCCATATATACAAACTTGAAAAGTAAAAAGTAATTAATTTAATTTAACCAAAAATAACGCCCGTTACAGTACCCCCTCTTGTTTTTGAGACAACTGAACGGTTGAATCGAAAACAACATACTTAGAGTTTAGGTTTATACATCATATAACAAAATTAACACTATATACAAACATCCTCAGTGAAACTGAAAGTTTTCCAAATGGATATAAGGAAATTAAAGTAATATGGTTGGGTTGGGTTAGACAGAGGTAGCTGCCTGTAAGTTTTCTGTACGATTGGGTTGTTCTGACCCCACATATCTTTTTAATTTTTTCTTTCTTCTTTTTCTTCGCCTATATCTCTTCCCTTTCTTCTTCTTTTTTCGGTTTCTGGTTCCACATATCGTCATATTCCGAGACTTATACATACGATACCCGTTTTCCTTAAACTTCACGTAATAATCTGCTTCTTCATGCATAAACTTCATTTTCCTTTCTTTGACATCTATCGTGGCCTTCTTTTCATACATCCAATCAACTCCAAGAATAATGGGCGGATTAATTCCTTTTACTACGTAAAAACCGTGGTCATGGTCGCTTTCACCCACTTCAATTCTCATGAGGACACGTTTTGTCACTTTGGATACTCTTCCATTCACTCCCTGTATGGTTAACCCCTTGGTGGGTAACATAATTGCATTTCTGGGTTCAATTTGTTTATATAACTCTTCTGACATGAGGCTTATTTGACTCCCGGTGTCTACTAAAAACTGTTGAGTCACCCCCTCCATCTTTCCTAAGACCATTGGTTGGTAGGTTTTCTCTTCTTCTTCGCTATTATTACCCATTCCTTCTATGTCGGACTCTTCCGTAACACTTGCGGTTTCTTCTTTAGCTTGTACATGAGTTTCTTCTAATTTTTGTGTGGTTTTGCATTGGCTATAAAATACTTTGATAAAATTAATTAATTGTTGTTGCTCCTGCTGTTGCCGCTGAACAAGTGGAGCTCCTCGTCCAGTCGAACTTAGTTTTCCTCCTCGCTGCCTGGCCGACGTTCTTCATTCTCTTCGTTTCGTCGACGATCTTCATAGTACCTTCCGGGCGGTCCATAGTGGCCTCCCCTTCCTCTCCTGTTATCCCCGTAATTCGCATTTCTTCTATCATTATGTTGGTAATTAATAATAATAATAATAAGTAAATTTATTTCAGTACCAATTACATTAATTAATTTGTTAATTTGATAAACCCACACAAAGTACTGAAACCCCAAGGTCCAGTTCAGTACAAAACTGCTTTTCAACTGGGCCTTGAATCATAAATAACTAATTAATACATTAATACACATAATTGACATAATAAATAAAGAATAAAGAGAAATTAATAATACATTAAGAACACGCGTGACAACTCTGCAATCGACCTGAGATTGAGTGATTAGTAATGAGTGTAGGAGTAAGAAGAGTTGACGGCCCCCATATACATACAGTTCACTGATTTTGAAAAAGACTTTTAAAGTAATGTGTTCGAAACAGTTTATGGGGTAGATTTTTAAGTTCCAGCGATAATTGATTATATATTGTACTTACGTTATATTGAAAAGATCTTTCAAACAATGCGGTTTTATGCTGTGGAGGTGTTATTAAGCCTCTGAACCTAAGATTTAGATTGTGTATATCTGTACGGAATTTAATTTTATTATACAAATATGGCGGTGATTTTTCCATTATTATTTTATGGTAAAAGCAAGTCAAATGTAACAACCGTCTATTTGCCATATTAAGCCATTTAGCATCAGCCAACGTGTGGGTTATATGGTCATATTTGCGTATTCCGTATATAAATCTCAGACACGTGTTTTGAACTCTTTGAATTCTCTGGGCCGAGTCGTAATCCATACAGGTAGCATATATTTCTGAACAAAACGTGAAATGTGATAGCACGAGCGCATCACACAATGAGATCTTTTGTGATTGTCCTAGATAGAGTCTGTGTGGGTATAATAGCTTTAGACTCGAATATGCTCTTTGTATACATTTATTTATGTGACTTCGGTATCTGAAACTATTATCTAAGATTAATCCCAAATTTTTAGCATTAGTCTTAACAGTGACCTGATGGCTGTTTATGGTAATATGTAGTCTACCTACTGCATTTTTGTAATCAAGCTGACGCCCAAATAAAAGAACGCAAGATTTTGCTGGATTCAGAATGAGTGAATGTTTAGCAGATATTTCATAGATTCTACTTAAATCGCTATTTAATCGTTCTAAAGCTGTGTCAATGTCCGAGAGTTGAAATGAGTGGTAAATCTGTGTATCATCTGCATACATATGAATTTTGCTGTGCCTTATAGATTTATAGAATTGAGAGGTGTAGATGGTAAACAGTAGTGGGCCTAAAATTGATCCTTGGGGCACCCCCTGAGTTATGGAAAGGAACGTGGAAGTTATGTCCGCGATTCTTACTCGTTGTGACCTATTAGCTAGGTAACTTTCTAGTAAGATAACAGAGTTCTTAGAGAATCCAATGAAGTTAAGTATTGCAAACAAGACATTATGATTAATTATCTCTGTTGGGATTGTAGCGCTGGTCCCGACCTTGCGATTCTTCTCTTGTACAGTCTCTTCGCCAATCTCGATTGGTCTCCTGTATTTTCTCGAGAATTTCGGTTAACTTCTTTATGGTTTTGGCCTGGGCTGCATATAGTACCATCTGCACATCTCTTGGGAAATGACCCACTAGTGCTTCTATCAATTGGTCTTCGTCTATTCTTGGTACCAGGTGTGCTGTCTTCGAGACCCAGTACCAGACGTGGTCGGTATAGGTACCATTTCTTACATCATATAGCCTTGGTGTGTTCAGTCGATGTCTAATTTTATTCTGTTTTTCTGTAGACCAAAACTGTTCTAAAAAGTTGATTCTTAATTCTTTAAAGTCTTTCCATTTCCCTTGGTGCAAATCGGCCCATGCTTTCGCGCATCCTTCTAAATAATCCTCCATTATGTTCATCTTTTGCTCTTCTTGTAGTGGCATATTCATCCAATAGTTTTCTAATGACTTCACAAAATTGACGGGGTGCACACTTCTTGAATTTCCATCAAATTTCTTCGGCTTCTGTGCCCCTATACCTTCGGTCCTGTAAATCACTGTGGTCGCATTGGTGTTGGCAGTCGTTTTCTCTTCCTTGATCTTCTCTTTGATCGTTTCTATTTCTTCTATATTTCTTTCCACTTTGTTGTCTAAAACTTTCATATTTTGTTCGACGATTTTTTCATGTCTAATAAATCTCTGATCCCTTTTCTGAAATTCATAGTCCACTTGCTGCGTAAATCCCGCTTGTTGTTGACTGAGTTCTCCAATTTTCTTTCTTGAATATTAAATCTCCTTTCGCATTCTTGCCTTTGGCTTCTTATCTCAATTCGTAATTGTTCCATATTTTTTTCTTGTCTTCTAATAATTTGTTCTTGCCCTGCTTTCATTTCTTCTATCATTTCTTCTTGTACTGATTTCATATCTTCTTGTCCCTTTCGGATCACTTGCATTATTTGCGCTAACATTGACATATCCATTTTTTGCGTCGGTACTTCTTGAGCTGCCGTAATTTCTTGACTCTCTTCACTCACGATAATATCTTCGCTGTCTTGAACGTTGGCCATTTTATTCGTTTCGATTATTCGAGGAGCCTTTTTAAAACCGGATCGTAATTCCATAAACTAATTATTTAATATTTATTGGTTTCTGTTTTCTTTTCAATTTTTTCTTTGGTTAATATTTTCGTGTTACGCCACTGGTTGATTTCAATTCAATACACAGGAGCATGAGATTCTTGTTTACAGGGTGCTAATCGAGCCCTCTCGTTGCTGCGCCATTTGTAACGGTATTTACAAATTTTTCTAGCTACGCCACTGGTTACTTTTCTTTTTCTTAAAATTTGTTTTCAGATGAGCATGAGACTATTGGTTTCGGGGCGTTAATCGAGCCCTCACGTTGCTGCGCCATTTGTAACGGATGTTACAAACATGTTGATAAACTTCTTCAGGTTCGTGGTCAAAATGTTCGATAATTTTTCTATCTTGGTAGTACGCTTGGACCTACCTTTTCGTACTTTTCCTTCCCAGGCTAGCTCAGTTGGGGATGAAAAGGATTAAATATAAATTTGGTAAAACTTTCTCAATTTACTCAGGTTCGATATCGTTAAAGAATGCTTTCATCGATTAATTTGGAAAACAATGATTTTATTTAAATGCAAACGCTTATTTATGATACCTCAAGTACGTTTGATGAGGTCCTTAACCTTTCATTTAGCGTCGAACTTTATGAAAAATACGTTTTTACTTCCCTCACAGTTAGGTAATAATTATTGAAAAATTCCATAAAATCAATAACAAAATCAATTTATTACAAAGTTAATAAAAATCAAACAAAAATGTACGATTCCTAGAAAAATAACCTTAATTTCTACCTAAATAAAACAAGCTGAATGGCCAATTTTATCGCTTGCCAGCAAAACGTGACCTAAGATTAAAAAAATACTTCGTTACATCCGCTTATACTTTAGTTCGCTTAGATTTTAATTTAATTCGAACGCAATAATACAAATACTACGCATAAAATTCAGTTTTTCTTCACTATCAGTTCAAATCAATACGTAAATAAAACTTTGGTACAGTACCTTAATGTTTGTCTACCTTATAGCGATAGCGCCGACTTCTTGTAGTACCTTCCAACGGCCGCTCAATTCGTGGTCCGCTTGACGGCAAGTTGCCTTAAAATTCTTCTTCCACTTTGTGTAAAATTCACTTAGAAAAGTTCCAATTCACAACAAAGCGAGTTTTTCATTAATTGCCACAATGCGATTTCTCGTAAAACAACAAAGCATACACTCAAACGACAAAAGCGTATACTCAAACGACAAAGCGAGCACGTGACCCCCTCAAGGATCTTCACTGGTTAACTAAACTTAGGGAGCTCACCCTTATTTATTGATATAGCTCCTTTTTTCGTTCGATAATTAATCTCACTTCTTGGAGTTCATTCGCACTTTTCGCATTAACGGCACATATGGTTTATATACGCTGATATAAAACTGTTTATTAACACGTATTGAAGCTTTTAAAAAATCACCGTAGTGACACTCTTAACCGCACTTAAGGGTACCTTTTTGGTACCTTACCTCGCTTTCTTTAGCAAATTCACTTAATAAATTCAAAATTATGGTGCGAGTCTTAGCACCTTCACACTCTATAACAATCTTACTTCGACTGAGTTTGTCCACTCACACTCACTTCCCCGCTTACCCTCATATACAATTTAATAAAATGTTATCTTATTCTGCACATTCCCGATAAGACACTTGCGCTCTTATACTATTCATTCTGCTTAACTTTCTTAAATATTAACCTGAGAACTTACTTACTTTACTAAAAACATTTTCCATATATACAAACTTGAAAAGTAAAAAGTAATTAATTTAATTTAACCAAAAATAACGCCCGTTACACATGATACATGTATCATCAACAAGACCTACTTAATATTTTCATGTCAAAATGTAATTCAATGACTATTGACTTAGCAGCAAAGGCAGTTGTAAAATAGTATATTAATTAGAGTATAAGTGGATAAACAGGTCTTTAAAACGCGCGAGTTTTCAAGCGCGACGGCGCAGCCGGAGTGCTTGAAATAAAGCAAGTGTTTTAAAGACCAGTTATCCACGAATACTTTACGCTATTTTTTTTATTGGTTCACTTTGAAATCTGGTATTAAAATGGAAATAAGAACTAATAATGTGAAATGGTTGAATTCGTAATATGAAATCAGTATACCTTTCGTTGTCATGGAAATGAGAAAAACGGACATTAACTTGCAATCTGTCACTTTATTTGACGTAACAAAGTACTCCTGTCAGATCAGTAACCAATAAACGGAAATTAATTTGCAATCTGTCATTTTATTTGACGTAACAAAGTACTCCTGTCAGATCAATAACCAATAGAATTTACGTTTTTCAAATTTGTTGATGTTGGCATGGCAACTTTAAAACACGCGCGTTTTAAAAAGTGAGATTTAAACACGCTGGGGCGTGGTTTAAAAGGCTAAAATAGGACACCAATAAAAAAAACATGAAATAATGTAGCTCTCTAGTATTTTGGGAAAATAGAACATTTAAGCAGGATAATAAAGTGCATTTTACAGTCTTTGAAAGGCGATTTAAAACAAAAACCTGTGCGATAAGGCTCTTCTTAACTCTTCTAACACTTTTCTTAACTATACAGATGACTTCTTCCTCATCATTAAAATTAATGATATAATGTCCTCATTATGAAACCACTTGTATATCTGATAATAAAATGTTAACAACCACCTCACGTTTTCTACTTGTATACTTATTATTTGGAAAAAAGCAGAAATGACTTTAAGTACAAGGTAGATTTTTCGATCAATTTTAATTTACCATGTATGTAAATGCTGTCCATTATTGAGCAAATGATAATTAACTTCAACCGAAATTTGAATGAAAGAATGCAATTTGATCAG
This sequence comes from Pyrocoelia pectoralis, assembly GCA_036250285.1. Lineage (NCBI taxonomy): Eukaryota > Metazoa > Arthropoda > Insecta > Coleoptera > Lampyridae > Pyrocoelia > Pyrocoelia pectoralis. The sequence goes on from CM070075.1 coordinate 68,209,633, forward strand.
ATCGATTACGAGCAACTTGTACCTTTTCTCTCCCTCTTCTCCCTCTTATTATCAGAATGACGTTTGTGAGTATCTAAACGGCGATCTGCCTAAAATGCTGGAGATACTTGCCGTTCAGGATCTTTTTCCCCTCATGTCAATGATATACTTTTTATTTGGTTCTATTTTAACCTTTTTTTTACTCGAGGCGTCAATAATCCGAAATGCCGGTGTGAATTAGGCACCTCGGAGCTGCGATTTGACACCGTTGGATCATTTTCTGTGGGGAGCCGTTAAGACATCAATCATCCAGAGACGATTGCGGCCCTGAAACTGAAACAGGAAATCGAAGTTGTCATTGATGAAACAGGAACCCATAGAATCGAAAATGTGCTGAAAAATGGGGTTGACAGAAAGGGGTACTGCAAGGCCAACCGAGGCAGCCATAATGAATGAAGAACAGTTGTGTTCGTTTTTTGTTCCATTCTCGTGTCGTAATAGTACAATAATAAACCAATGTAATGCAAACCCACCTCTTCAGACCGCAGGGAAGTTCTTAGGAATATTGATAGATCAAAACCTAAATTGGAAATCCCATTGCGAGTATCTTACAAAAAAGCTGAACGCCTACTGCTATCAAATTCGTCATATTAAAGATCTTATAGGACTACAGCACACATTGTCTTATTACTTCGCTCAAATACACTCGAGGTTGATGTACGGCATTATCATATGGGGATCGTCTAGTTCAGCGACGAAGGTATTCTTGGTTCAAAAAAGGATAGTTCGATGCGTTGCCGGTAGTACTAAATATGATTCATGTAGACCCAATTTCAAAAAATTACGCATCTTAACTCTAGCATCCATATATATTTTAGAAGTTCTTTCGTACGTGTTTTCAAACCAGCACCTTTTGTCACGAAACAGTAATTTGCACACGTACCACACGCGCAATAAAGACAAATTTGTTACACCGGTTGCAAGATTAAAAATTACACAGAACTCGCCAAAAGTACTTGGAATTAAATTATTTAACATCCTTCCCGATAATGTAAAAGATCTGAAAACATTAAAGGCGTTTAAATCCACAATTGGGTTAGTTCATAAAAATAAATTTCAAAATAAACATAAGATTCTGCTTTGGAATCGTGTGTGTAAACTATTGCAGTTCAAAAAAGTTAAATAAAACGTACCATTTCCGAGAAAAGAAGAATTGAAGTGTTCAAGCATGAGCGTTCGCGCCAAATCAGTTTTAAACAGATAGTGACGTCACGTACTGGGAAACGCCCACTGTCAGTCGGCTACCGTTGCGTTTGTTGAAAGTTTGTGAAACTGATTCTTACGATGGTGGATACAGGTATTTGAAAGCTATATCGCATAATCTTCCTCGAGTAGATGTTTTTATGTTGGCCGAGTTCTTAAAGAAGGATTACCGATTAAATGCTGCAGAAATTCGTGGAGCAAAAGCTTGAATAAAACCTAACAATGTGAAATTCGTTTGCTTGACAGACTCTTACTACGCAGATATTTTGCATATTGCATTACTTTACTCGTTTACCACGTCTCATGTATATATTACTTTTGTCAATTACTTAAACATTTAGGTTTGCTTAGTAAGTAACTACATCTTACATCAAATTGATCCTCGCAGCAGTAGAAATCCGAAGAAGTTATTTTAGAATAATCTCTTCTAGCTGCTTTGAACCACATTTTTCGAATTTTTACGTCTCGAGGCATTGTCAAAAATGTCTTTTCAGGTGTTGTAAAAGTCGTATTAGTGCACATAGGCACAAAACACCACTTGTAACACCTTTTCGACGGCTCCATGATCGCCAAACAATCATTCGTAAATACCAGTTTAGCTGAAACACCAGTATATGACGTCATGCCGTAGTCGGCACCTGTCGCTGAGTTGTCGTGTAGTTTCGACGCTTCGCGATTTAAAATTTGAAAAAAAGCTGTTTAAATTATTCTAACGCCGCTTATTTTTGCAATATCGAAGACATCTGACATTTTTGCATTTATTAAGCGTATAAAAAAATTATGTGAATTAACCCAATTAAAAAAATCTTATTAGACGAAGCTTTTTACACTATTGACGAGTATGTAAAATTTTACACTAAGTAGAGTTGCTTGGTCACTTTTTTGCTATTGTTTTTTACCTACTGATTTTATTATTGTAATTTTGTTTATTATATTTAATATTGTACTTGACGCTTCCCATGCAATTTTTTTGTCAGGGAAACTAAATAATATTATTATTATATTATTATTATTGTTCCATTGACCATTCCTATTTTCAATGTTCACAGTTTAAAATGAAACCCTTACCTTGAAAAAATATTCATTCGTTTTTTTACAGTCAAATCAAATAGGTACAAATTTTAAATGGCCCATCCCTTACTTTGAATATTCAGGGAATTTAAGTTTAGTATTTGTAATTAAATTGGAGTTAAGCAAAATTGTACGTAGGTATGATCCATTCGTTTTTATTTTGGCAGAAGTGTTCGGAGTCGGGAGTGATCTTACATTGACCCATTTAAAATGGCAAAATGAAGACAATACGAGCCCCCAGAAATGTGGAAAATGCTTTTGTTATAAGTAATTGAAAAAATGTTCAAAAGTAATGTAAATTTGCAGTGCCATTAATAAGAACAATTTTCTACGACGTAGAAATGGTTTTCGCATTAAGTACAACCAGAATGTGGAGCAAGATATGTCAAGCGAACATCTACTCAATCAATTTTCTTTCTTTTTATCAGTCATTTCGTCAAGTCCTTTGTCAAACACTTTTCTTTCTACGATCATGGTTTCAAAATCTCGTGACACTCGAGATGCGCGGCGGGATTTATTTAAACGCGATAGTACGAACTACGATACTATTGAAGTTCTATAAATAATTACACCTATATTTATTTACTCTACATGTTTAGGATGGCATTTTACCTACCGAACGTGAACGTCGTGCGTACTTTTCGAAATAATCGCATTAGCGTGACGTTAAATTGTCTGCGAAATTTAAAATTTTGGACAACCCGTATTTTGACGTCGAGAAATTGACCCTTATCGCCACGTTGTTAAAGTATACAGGGTTATTAAAAAGTATGGAGACGGCGATTTATTGTCGTTAATATTCATTTTAGGAAAAATTGTTCAATACAAAAGTTGTTTATGTAATTTTTATCTATACTTGGGAATACCTACTTCAATTTTTGTGATCTGCAATTGTTTCTGAGTTACCCCGTTCCGCATAATTTTTTTAAATGAGAACATATTACTTTTAGCTTACCATTCGATACAGCATTTTTTTCTCTTTAAAACAGCACCAAAGAAAATTTTTTTAAATTTATTTTAATAACATTTTTTTCAAAAATACTCCGATTCAAGTATTACATGAAGTAAGTATATGGAAGACAAAAAAAAAGTTATGAATCAAAATCTTATCACTAAAAGCAAATTAATAACTAAGTAATTTAAAGTAAGTGTTCAAATTGTCCCCCATTTGTCATTTGACAATGGCTCAGTCGATTTATAAAACCATGATATAAAACTTGATGTAAATACTTGAATCCGCGTATTTCTGAAAAACATTTTACATCAAGTAGGTACGTGGTTTTATAAATCGACTGAGCCATTGTCAAATGGGGGACAATTTGAACACTTACTTTAAATTACTTAGTTATTAATTTGCTTTTAGTGATAAGATTTTGATTCATAACTTTTTTTTTGTCCTCCATATACCTACTTCATGTAATACTGAAATGGGAGTATTTTTGAAAAAAATGTTATTAAAATAAATTTTAAAAAATTTTCTTTAGTGCTGTTTTAAAGAGAAAAAAATGCTCTTTCGAATGGTGAAGTAAAAGTAATATGTTCTCATTTAAAAAAATTATGCGGAATGGGGTAACTCAGAAACAATTGCAGATCACAAAAATTGAAGTATTCCCAAGTATAGATAAAAATTACATAAACAACTTTTGTATTGAACAATTTTTCCTAAAATGAATATTAATGACAATAAATCGCCGTCTCCATACTTTTTAATAACCCTGTATAATGAAAAGGTCTAAGTTTGCGTCATATTTGTGGAGTTATTATAACGAAATAAATGACCAGGGGTCTTGAAATGTTAACCACGAAGCTCTTATTTGTGTGTTATAATAACATTTCAATGTTAAAACACCGTGGTTAACATTTCAAGACCCCTTGCCACATATTTCATTACAATAACTCCACAAATATGACCCAAACTTAGACCTTTTTATTATAAACTTTAACAACGTGGCGATAAGGGTCAATTTCTCCACGTCAAAATACGAGTTGTCCAACATTTTAAATTTCCCAGACAATTTTGACGTCATCGTCATCACTAATGGGGTTTACCCGCCGCGCATCTCGACTGCCACGAGATTTTGAAACTATTCTAACCCTCGACTCGACAGCGACATTGCAAATCTCAGTGTGGATACTTTTCAATTTCCTTGAAATTCCGCTATTTTTATTGTAAATATGCGGTTCAATGCAGTTTTCTGTACGCAACGACAGGGCACAATGCACAACGCACTTGGAAATGGTAAATTATTACAGTCAGTTGAACTAACGATAAGTAACCCTTGTATATAAACAAGAGTTGAACGAAAGTGTAATCTTGCCAAAAATAATCAAAGATGGTGTAAAATTTACATTAGATAGACATAATAGTGACATTTATAAATTCAATGTTGGTAATGGTTTTTGGGAAATCAAAATTTAATCATCTGTCATGTCATATAGAAAAATTAAAAGTCACACATAATTTTTTTATTACAGTTTCATAGGAAATAGAATATATTTAAAAAAAATGCGTTGGTACGAAGGAAATATTGCCGAGGCCGTTTCGACCTCCAAATCAAAAGGTGCTGTTTTTGTGGTTTATATTCAAGGTGAGATGACAAATCAAAAAAAGTCCAAATTTTTTATTTTCTAATCTAAATTTAATTTTCAGGAGAAGACGAAAAATCGAAAGACTTTACTTCTCTAATTGAAAATGAGGACGTCTCAACTGAATTAGAAAGCAGTCATTTTGTTGCAATTAAAGTAGAAGAAAATTCCGTACCACATCAGCAATTCACTCAAATATGTATCCTTTTTTTGACCAACCTACACCTTGTGCCATATATTTATTTAACAGAATAAAGATAAACAATCGTCTGTCCCATCAATGTTCTTTATTGGTAAGAATGGAAGTCCCTTAGAAGTGGTGACCGATCTTCATCTTAAAGTAGACTTTTTACAAAAGTTACAACAGATTTTACAAAGGCATGGAGTGGTTACTACACCTGGTAAGAGGAGCCAGTGTGTTTTGTTATTCGTGTATTAATAATTTTTAATTTAGCAAGTTTATCTTCTAACCTCCTCGAACAAGAAAGGAATAGTGGTGCAATACAAGAAAGTGTCCCAGTTGAAACCACAGATCCATCAACCAGTCCTACTAGCGTGGATGATAAAATGGTAGATAACAAATCAGAAGAATTATCGTCGTTATCATCGGAAGAAAAGATGGAGAGGGCACAAGAGCTTATAAATAAAAAGCGTTTGGAAAAGCAGGCCGAAGAAGAAGCTGTAATGATACAAAGTTGTACTTAAGACTAAAATCGATAAATGCTTATTTTTAGATATCTCGTGAAAAAGAAGTGGAACGTCGTAAAATGGGGCAAGATGTTCAAAAACTAAAACGGTGGCAGCAAGAGCAGGAATTAAAAGAACTGATGGAAGAACGTAATAAAGAAAAGAAAGAGCAATTACAGGCTCGCCAAAGGGTACTCGCACAAATTGCACAAGATAAAGCTGAACGTGCCGCCCGATTTTCTAATTCGACTGCAGCAACCGTGCAACCACATTTAGCTGCACAGCCTGTCGCGCGTAACAATAATATTGCCAAGTTACAATTTAAATGTTCCGACGGTTCTACTCATACTCACGAATTTCCTAGTAATACCACCTTAGAGACTGTACGAAATTTTATTATCGAAAATCTGAATTTACCCTACGAAAATTTTACTTTATCAACAACATTTCCACGACGAGAATTTACGGTGGCTAACAATAATGATACATTGATAGATTTACAGTTGGTTCCTAATGCAGTTATTTTAATACTTCCGTTGCAACATGGAACTGTTAGCTCAAATAATGAATTTTCATTTATCGCAATGTTTTGGTCATTTATTGCACCTATTTTAAATGTTATAGGGTATGTAAAGTCGAAATTGTTTGGTGGTGAACCTGGAACATCCGCAAACAGTCGTGGAATGAATAGAAATACTGCATCAGTTAATGAAAGTGAACCATCCAGGTATGGCACATATTTTTCTGGATAATTTTTAATATACTTACCTAATTTTGAAGCCATTAGTGTGTATTTGAAACCTGTGTAAAATATTATTGGAAAAATTTGTCAGTCGTCATTCATCGTCTTAATGTAATCTTTTTTTATTAGGAAAGGTGTAATACCGCAATGGACCATCTTCTTGACCCCTACCTTGTGAATATTTAACAACTTTTATTTCTTTTGATTGTATGTACAGGGGAGTTCAAAAGTGTCGAACAAAATTCATAATTTCCAAAATAATTATTTTTGGAAGAATCTCCCGCATTCACGCCACCCCGGACAAAAAGACGAAATCCCCCCTGTTAAACATAAAGTACAATTTCTTAAATCCCTAATTACAAAGATGTATAACTGCACAATGAAACAAACAAAACATATAACAAAATAATCTACAGTAACATTAACTACGCTAAACTCGCAAAAAACTTTTTTTCTCACTTCTGTAGACTTTTTTATTATTTGTTTCATGTTTATGTGATCAACAATTGTATGCTCAATTGCCAAAATGGCCAAACCATTACGACGACTTTGAGTTTTGACTTGTGGATTAATTTAAATTTATGAAAAGTTATTTCTTCAATAAGCCATTATTATTATTACTATCCAAACATGTCATGATTTGATAAAGATCCATGCACTTTAAAAGCAGTTATGCTCAAAAAACCAAAATGTGATATAATTTTGGCCTGCACTGTATATTATATAAGAATAAATTGAAAATAGTACTGTGGTGACTAAGTTGTTCAAATCTAGCGTTTTAGTGCTGCCTCAATTGTAGAATAATTAAAAAAATCTATCTTATATTTTTCTTTGGGATCTTCGATAGGTTCATCTTGTGCTTCATATGGGAAGTTAGTTTTCTTTCTTCAGCCAATTCTCTTGCATTACAATAGTTTCATTGAACGACTTATCCGATCTTAAATTCTTAATAGTCCAGTCAACGAAGGTTGTTAGAAAAACAAAAAATGCAAAGGTTTCGCCGAAAATGGCTATTAGGCCTTCCTGTTAAACATACTAAAAGTCCCCTATGATGGGAGTCCGGGAACCGGCCGCCATCTTGAATTTTAGCTCCCATTTTTCGGTTTTCTCGAAATATTTCGAAAACAATCAATTTTTTAAACAACATGAAATTAGGAAAATGAAGCCAGTTAAATTCCCTACAAAACGGTGTATTCAATGTTTTTTTATCTGTTACCGTTTTTGAGAAAATGGCACTTAAACTCGGGGAAATGTGGAAATTGGTGTGTCGGAGGATGGAAAGCTGAGGTATTCCGCAAGTTATGTCACGGTACCCAATGTCACTGTTTGACGACTGCAGAATGCGGAAAATCACAAAATCGTCCTTGTACGATATATTCACTGTCTCTGAAACTGATATACAGGGTGGGCTATTGAAAAGGAAACACGCCTGGTTTGGGACACTTAGACTAGTTTCTTAAAAAAATGCTCGGACACGTCGATTTTTTATTTTTGGTGGATAACTTTTGATGTCAAATTTGACTTTGTCAGGTCAACCCCCTAGCCCCAGCAACCCCTAACTCAAGAATTTAAATAGGGAAAGGGAGTCGATCAACGCCTCATTTGAAGCGTCTTTTAATTCTCTATTCGAGAGTATGAATGAAAATTAGTTTCATTCAATTTTTTTTCACCCCCATGAAAGGCACCCTCCAAATTAACTAAGGTGGGGGTGTTGTTTAGGAAAAATTCTGAAACACGCCACCTTTGACCTTTTGAGTGGCACATTTTGATGTCAAATTTGACTTTGTCAGGTCAACCCAAGGATATAAACTAGAAAGGATGGCTGAATCCCTATGCTGTAATGTTATCCGGCGCGTTGGTTGTGGTGACGTACAGGCTCTGATATACACGGTGTTAATACTAATAAGTTGTAACCCCCGAAAACACCACTTAGAACTCATTGAAACAAAAAACTTTTCTTACGTGAAATTTTTGATTTGGAGCCCTCGTTCATAGTAGTTATTGGTGTTTTTCTGTTTTTCGATAAATCGGCATTACTCCCTTATTTTAAGGAATATTGAAAAATTACAAAAACTTTCAGCATTTGCTTTCGGTTCTCTAAAACATTTGTACTTACAATTATTTACTATTTTATCAAATAACAAAATGGCGACCGATCAAAAATATAAGTGTGTTGACGAGACTCACGGTGACGTCACGTACGTTCAAAGTTGTGCGAATGAATACGGCGGATTCGTCCATCCTTTCTAGTTTATAATTCTTGAGGTCAACCCCCTAGCCCCAGCAACCCCCAACTAAAGAATTTAAATAGGGAAGGGTGTCGAGCGACCCCTCATTTGAAGCGTCTTTTAATTCTCTATTCGACAGTATGACCGAAATTAGTTTTATTAATTTTTTTTCGCCCCCATGAAAAGCACGCTCTAGATTAACTAAGGTGGGGGTGTTGTTTAGGAAAAATCCTGAAATGTGCCGTTCAAATAAAGGTCAAAGGTGGCGTGTTTCAGAATTTTTCTTAAACAACACCCCCACCTTAGTTAATCTGGAGGGTGCTTTTCATGGGGGCGAAACAAAATTTAATAAAACTAATTTTCATTCATACTCTCGAATAGAGAATTAAAAGACGCTTCAAATGAGGCGTTGATCGACTCCCTTTCCCTATTTAAATTCTTGAGTTAGGGGTTGCTGGGGCTAGGGTTGACCTGACAAAGTCAAATTTGACCAAAAGTTGTCCCCCAAAAATAAAAAATCGACGTGTCCGAGCGTTTTTTTAAGAAACTAGTCTAAGTGTCCCAAAACAGGCGTGTTTCCTTTTCAATAACCCACCCTGCATATCAGTTTCAGAGACAGTGAATATATCGTACAAGGACGATTTTGTGATTTTCCGCATTCCGCAGTCGTCAAACAGTGACATTGGGTACGGTGACATAACTTGCGGAATACCTCAGCTTTCCATCCTCCGACACACCAATTTCCACATTTCACCGAGTTTAGGCGCCATTTTCTCAAAAACGGTAACAGATAAAAAAACATTGAATACACCGTTTTGTAGGGAATTTAACTGGCTTCATTTTCCTAATTTCATGTTGTTTAAAAAAATTGATTGTTTTCGAAATATTTCGAGAAAACCGAAAAATGGGAGCTAAAATCCAAGATGGCGGCCGGTTCCCGGACTCCCATCATAGGGGACTTTTAGTATGTTTGACAGGAAGGCCTAATAGACATTTTAAGCGAAAGTAAAAAACCTTTGCATTTTTTGTTTTTCTTCCCCCCAATATTGAGCTTCGTTGACTGGACTATAAAGAATTTTTTGCAGTTTATTTTTAGAAGATCAAGTGCAGATGCTAAATCGAAATCTTCTGTTGGCTTCAGTTTGCTTATTGGATTAATACAATTTAATATTTTATACAAAATAACTATTGAAACTTAAACTGTTTAATGCAATTTAATAAACCCGAAGCTTCGTCTCTTATTAAACTATCAGTTTCTTGGTTTTCATAAATGCTTAGCAAAGCGTCATACACCTATCCCCACATATAATCTTGAAGACTTTAATGTCTCTATCACTATCCTACTCTCCCAGCTAGTGTCACTCAATGGTTTCAATGTTAAAAATCCATTCCTTGGACATGTTTTAAAAGTATTGAGCATCGAAAAGTAGATGCCCAAAAAAGTAGATATTTTTTGCGACCATATTGAAGAAATTAGCGGCTTCTAAGGATGCTTTTGTCATATCATTAACCACTAAATTGAGAGAGTGGCTACTACACAGAACGTAGAATGCTCTCTAATTCAAACTTTTAATTCGACATTGCATTCCTACTTTATCGCTCTTCATATTGGGCCCGTTATCATATCATTGTCCTCTAATATCCTGCAAATTTAAACCCAAATCATTAACTTCTCCAATTATAAATTTCAGACAGTTGTTTCCCTGTGGAAAATTATCGATATTCGCATATTCCATGCACTCTACAATGTATGCATTGAATGGACTAAATAGATTAGAATAGAATGAATGAAATGTTTGTACATTCAGATGTACAATGTAAATTCTAGTTCATTCAGATGTCATATTCTTTCACATGAATGAATGTCAATCATTCATATGAATGTATGAAATATTTTACATTAAATTTTGCTTTGTTTCACTTTCTTTCTTTGTGCATAGAATAAGGTGTACAGTTGCATGATTTTTACATTTGTGGTATTACAAATAAATGAATCTACATTTTACTATATAAAATTAATTAGTAAATAATTTTTTTATACCGCTTCTAGTTATGTTGTCTACTTAACCATATTAGTTTGCCATAATTTGTAGCCTTCTGCACTATAACATTCACATTTCGACCATGTCCATGTTAATCACCTGTCTTAGCCTTTTTCATTGCTACTTGGGGAATAAGGGAAAGATTTGATATTTGACTTTTTGTTTTTTTTTTAGCTCACTGAACACGAATTGAAGGTTTACCACCATGATCTTTTCCCAGAAGCAAAAATTAATAGACCAAAATCAAATTTTTTCAATTTTAGTGATAAGTATATCATAATAGCAGGACTATTTGTAATAATCTGCATTTTGGAATTTTGTACAGTGTTTATTGTAATTTTTTTTTTAAATTGATGAACATATTGCAAAAAAGGTTACTTACATGCGCAATCTTCATTCATTTTCAAATTGTTAACTAGGTTACTAGGTATACTATTTAAAATTTGTTGTTGACTTTAAAGTTTTGAGTTTAGTTAAGAATTAAAGAAACAGCAACATTCATGTACTTTTCTTCTAACAATTTTTGGTTCTGTGTGTCGAGTGATTGTGTTCAGATAGAGGAAATTTTCATATCATTGTTCTTATTCTCAGTAACTTGTTGCAACTCCATTCACAGTTTAAGTATACATGTACACAGTTCATATGCGTCTAATTAGATCCACAGTTACTCTATCAGCTTTTCTTATACACTGTGTCCGTAAAGTATGGAACAAATTCATTTTTAGCTAAACAGACCATTTTAAGAAATAATCCTGAAACACGTCGATTTTTGATTTTAATTTACCGTATTTTAAAATAATAATCTAATATACAGGGTGAATTTCTTTCGAGTAATGACGTCACCGCCATTTTTTTTTAATGGAACATCCCCATTTTGTTTCAATTTTCGGATTACTCTAGCTGAGCTGATTCCAAAAATGTATCGCATGTTGATTCCAATTGGTACAGGGTGGACAAAAATACAATAGTTTTGTGTGTGCTCATAAAGTAACACAACATTCTTTATTAGTTAAATTAACAATATTATCAAAAAAACTTGTCTAGCGGACAGAAGATGATGAAAGACATGACTTTATAATATTGTTAATTTAACTAATAAAGAATGTTAGCTAAAAATGAATTTGTTGCATATTTTATGGACACAGTGTATATGCAGAAAATTAGTTGCAATAGAGCTGAGGGTGTATTATCTTTATCCCCATTCTGCTGAATTCGTTTCAATGTCGGGCCACTGCCTAGATCTGACAGTATATCTGTAGCTCAAGATTGTGACAATGAGGGAAGGCAATGCACCACAAATTGTTAAGAAATCAGAAAACATTCACCAGCATGAGCTAAAATCTTTTGAGTAGCTTCTTATGTATTGAACACCTGGTTAATGCCAGCGAGAATTTTCGCCATTTCCAGGTTTTGTTTACAGGGGGGGCAATCAAAATGATGAAAAATTCAACTCCTCACTTACAATAGCTTCATGTTTGGGAGCTAACAAACAACCTGTAGTTACTGTCAGTGAGTTGGAGTCTTCCTTAGATTAATCACTCAACATTTCATAAACATTGCTATTACTCAATTTTACTTTTTTGGATTTGTTAGGATTTTTTTGACTCTTTAGACGTTGTTGCTTCCTTAAGTCATATGTCTGCAGTAATATGGTACTGAATGGCTCGCCATATTTTGTACAGCCATTTATGAACTTAGGATAGGCATCAAATCTAACCGTAGCTTTTAGATAATTTTTTTTAAATAACCAGCATAAGTCTCACACAGATGGGCGAAAATAAAAACCGACCACTGACAACATACTCTACATCCATCAGAGGTTTGTACCCTTTGTACAAACTGGGTTTGTTTCCTATTCTTAAACCATTGTGAAAAAGAGACTTATCCCTTAGGATTAGGTAGTACAGACAGACAGACACTGTTGATGTCCTGGTGCTCAACTGATGGAACTATAAGTTCCTATTTTCGTGTGTATGTATGTCCGTGAACTTCTCATTCACTAATGGACCGATTTCCCTCAAACTGGTACTGCTATCCGTCAAATAGGAAAATGCTTAGAATGTCTACGTAAAACTTAAATTTTTCGTAAGATGATTTTAGAAGAAATATTAATAAAAGCCTGTATGCCATTTAAAAAGTTTTTTGATTTGTGTTAATGTCTTTTGTTTCTACGTTATAGGAACTTTAACTTTAATTTTGTTTTAGAATACAAAGAAAAAAAATTGGAGAGTCTAGCGTTATACGTAGACATGGAAATGTACATCGTCTACAGGATAATCAAGATAGTGATGAAGATAATAACACCTGGAACGGTAACTCAACACAACAGATGTAATTTTAATTTGTTAAAAAATGTTTAAGCAGAGAGAGGTATTTACTAATGAGCGTTTAGCTTATTATATTATTGTGCATATTTTTTCTTCCCAAATATGTAAAATATGCTATGTTCTTATATTGATTTAATTTATCTAGACTTCATTTTTCATTTTAGATTATTGTAAGTAGTGTAATGGAATAAATAACTATGAAGCTGTATTTTAGTATTATGTGATGTAAAGTAATATAAACATTTATTTTTTTCATATTTAGAGATCTTTAAACTCCCATGTTTTAATTGTTGGGATCACTTTCTGTTGTTTAATGATAGGTGTTTTCTTTTTGCATGTTGTAGTTAACTTAAGTCAGCTCAGTCAATAACTCACCATTCGTTTTATAAATATAACTTGACTCAGTTCTCAACAACCCTATTCGTTTTAAAAACTTTATTTAAGTTTCATATTAACCTGAGGCAGAAATGTCTTCTGACGCAAGACACTTCAATCACGTGATAATTGTGACTTTACCTAACCCTGTGGCGGTGCAAAAAGAAAACACCAAATATTTATGAATCAAGTGTGACTGATTTAAGATTAAAATAAAATTTTAATTATGAATTCTAATAAATACTGTTGAAATAATTGCAATATTGGTACTAAAACATACATATACCCTGTTTTTGAGTGTTAGTAATAGTCTAAGATACGTTATTAGAAATATATACCCTCATCTGTTATTTGACCATGACAAAGATTATAAGTTAGATAATATATAGGTCGATAAATTGCAAATGGGTTGCCTAGCTAAATCTAGGTCCGATGCTGTTAAATCCGCTTTCTTTCAGAAGAATGCTCTGCATCCCTGTCTGCTACATGGAATGGCGGATGCAGCGCTCTCTGTCACTCTCCACGCTCGCGCTGAAAAGATAATATGTAAAATCTAGGCAACCAGGAATGTGATGGTAGTGACAGAGAGCGTTGCGCGCGCCATTCCATGTGACAGACAGGGATGCAGAGCATTCTTCTGAAAGAAAGCGGATTTAACAGCATCGGACCCAGATTTAGCTAGGCAACCCATTTGCAATTTATCGACCTATATATTATCTAACTTATAATCTTTGTCATGGTCAAATAACAGATGAGGGTATATATTTCTAATAACGTATCTCCTACTATAATGCCTTCCATCAATTTAAATTGTGTGTAATAGAAACTGGTTTGACCAGGATATCTTTAACTTTGTTGCAATGTCAACAGAATTCATTTGTCTGTTTTGTTTAAAATACCTACTCATGATGTATACCTACTCAAAATTATTTGAAATTAGCTTTTCTCTAATTGTTATGGAGACATCAATCCTTCCAACAATAGTCTACAGTTTTTGGCAGCCTGCCAATCCCAATCAATTGACATTTGTATGAGAATATGATGACTACAATACATTCTCATATGGCAGTGGTTGAATGGTGCTGGATATTTTGACAAGAAAAAGAATCCACCCAAGATTTGCCGCGCCGCGTGCTGACCATGCACAAATTGTTGCATCAGACATAAATGAAATGTCAAACATCTGGAAACTGTTTTAAGCGCAAATAGGCGTATGAAAGTTAAATTGCCCACACACTATGCAATCGGTCGTACGACAAGTTGTATAACCCAAGCAGTTTTGACCGTTTGAAATGATAATTGCATAGTGTGTGAGGTTGTCGTTCAAGAAATTGAAAAACTGTGGCTATTCCATGCGTCCTTGGGCTTCCACCCAACGCTCTGTACTATATAGCACTTAATTGCAGCTGCTTTGAGTGTTCGGTGGAGGCGTTCTATCTTCCCGTTGTCTTGGGGGTGGTACGATGTTGTGCGTAGGTGGTTGATTGCTAGCATTTTGTTGAGTTCCGCGAAGAGGACTGAGTCGAATTGTCGACCACGGTCGGTTGTGATCCGTTCAGGAATTCCGAACCGTGCGATCCATTCGCTTAGGAACTTCCTGGCCACTGATTCGGCAGAGATGTCTGTGAGGAGAATTAGGTACCTTAGGCCATGCTGTGAAGCGGTCGGTGAGGGTTAGGGCATAGGTGAACCCAAAGTTTGTAGGCAGAGGTCAGTGGCGTAGTTACTGATGCGCTATGTGCAAAGCAAACGGGCCCAAAGCGCCAAGGAGCCCAGCGGGCCAAGTGGGCCGTGTCGCGTTGATTCAATCATCTAGGCGTCTGCTAACAAGTATACTTATACAGGGTTCCCCATAATAGACTACCCATTTTAATATTTGAATTAAAATTTTGTCAGTTAACAAAACAAACTTTTTATTATACTAAATTACAGCTAACTCTTTGGGATTTATGATAACATAAAATATTTGGCTAATTTAATTCTAACTTTTAAAAATCACGTCTTCTAAATGACCTCCACCAAATTCAACACATTTTTCAATATTAGATAAAAAGTGGTTCATTACACGGCGTAGCAAACCTTCGTCTATTCCATCAACTTCTTCACGAATTTTGACTTTGAGTTCCTCGATTGTACCTGGACGACTCGCAAACACTTTGGCTTTTAAATATCCCCACAGGAAAAAATCGGGTGCCGTTAAGTCGGGGGACCTCGAAGGCCAAGGCAAATCTCCGAATCGAGAAATGAGTCGGCCATTAAACATTTCTCGCAGAACCCTCATTGAGTTTCTGGCGGTATGAGCTGTTGCCCCATCTTGTTGGAATAGTAAGGCATTGTTTAGTAATCCTCGTCTATTTAATTCTGGAATGAGGAATGTCTCTAAAGTCTGTTCAGAAACGAAGCGAAGTATGTAATAAATTAAAATAGTTAATTTATTTTACATATAAGCGGTCACGATTTTGTATGAAATACTTTTAAAACTAGTTTTAGGATATACCGCGCTTCCATACTATAGTGTTAAACATGTTGATTTATTACTTCGCTTCGTTTCTGAACAGACTAGCATGTTTACGTAGCGTTCTGATGTTACTGTTACAGCGCGGTTATTTTCATCCTCAAAAAAATATGGACCAATAATACCAAAAGATCCCACTCCACATCACACAACAACTTTTGGATTATGGAGGTTCTGTGTAAAGATTTCACAAGGATTTTCATTTGACCAGTATCTAAAATTCTGTTTATTAACCATGCCGTTCAAATAAAAATTTGCTTCGTCGCTCATTAAGAGACTGTGAATTGCTCCTTGATGAAAATTCAAAAATTCTTGACAAAATGCTAACCTTGCTTCTTTGTCTTGATTGCTAAGGTGCTGTGCCATTTGGTATTTATAGGGATGAAATTTTAAATCCCTTTGAAGAATTCGATCTAAGCTTCCCTTTGATATTCCTAGGATAAGGGTTTGTCGATTAGCAGACCTTTTAGGACTTCTCGTAAACGCAATTCTAACTCGTTCAATATTTTCTGGTGTACGAACTGTTCTTCGACGTTTAGAGGCTTCTTCAAATTTTGTACAGAACCATTTTCACGCCAATGACGAACTCATAACTTAACAGTTTTACGATTTGGCGCGTGACCCCTATTGTTATTAAACTGACGCCGGAATGCACGCCTAACTTCTTCTATTGAATTGCTTCTTATGTAAGTTTCTACACAAAACACACGTTGTTGGACTGAGTAATCCATGAAAGTTCAAATGGATATTGCAATAATGTCTCGAAGCAAAAAAATAAATAATTATTGATGAAAACTAACAATCTTCTCGTAGAAAAATGACGTTCCACGAAATTATTAACTTAAAACTTATTTGTGACAGGCGTCTACTTGATTAATAATTAACTTAAATCCCAAAGAGACTACAGAAGATAATCCCACAGAGAAAAACTTACTTATTTAGTTATCTCGTAGGGAATTTATTAATAAAATAAAATGGGCAGTCTATTATGGGGAACCCTGTACTAGCACTCTTCCGGCCTTCCGCGCGTATTCCTGAATGGCTGACGATTAATTACGAGTCTGATTGCGCATTTTATTATAACTCAGACCAACAATTCAAACGAAACTATTGGCATATTAGTACTAGAACTCAGGAAACACTTGCACTTCTTTTAACATTTAATTTTTACATTAATTTATGAATATTTTTTATTTTATTTTGCGCTCATTGTATTTTAATTTTTTACAAATGTTTGTTTTTTTGTTTTTCGAATTAAATGTTATTTAAATAACCGACTCGTTTTCTATTTTGGTGAAGCGTCGAAGGGGGGCCCTAATATGTATTTTGCACAAGGGCCCGAAGGACACTTGCTACGCCACTGGCAGAGGTCCAACATAATCGTGTGCGTGTGGTGAACTAGGTTGTAAGCACGAGCTATATCTGCTTTGCAACGTTGGAATGCATGTCTGTCCACTTTATGTGTCGTTTGTCATTCTTTTTGAATGGGCCCTTGAGTACCCTCGGTCAGTGGGCATTGGGTAGTGGCTGCGTTTTTTATGAATCGACGGTAATAATTAAACATACCCAAAGTTCTACGCAGGTCCTGGATGGTGTTGGGTAACGGGAGGTTTTTTAGCGTCTCCACTCTGGCGGCTGAGGGTTTCACACCTTCACTGGAGATGTCCATGACGAGGAATGTGAGCGACGGTACACCGAACTTGCACTTTACAACGTTGATGGTGATCCCATGCTGTTGAAAACGCTGTATAACAATTTCTAGGTGTACTTTATTTTATGAGCGGTTCACTAGGTGACACGATTAGCACGTCGCCAAGGTACGCAAAGGCGAACGATAAGTGTTTGAGCACTTGTTTAATTAGTCATAGTCGTTGAAAACGTTTGCGCTGCGTTTCGCAATCCGAAGGTCATCACGGGGAATTCTAATAGTCCAAAGGGGGTTGGTTATCGCGGTTTTTTCGATGTCTGTGGGTTCGACCGGTATTTGGTGAAAAGTGCGCACTAAATCTAACTTAGAAAATACTGTACACTTATCTAAAATTTGCGACACGTCTTGCATGTGGGGAAGCGGGTATCGATTCGGTGTTGTTACGGCGTTTAATTGCCTGTAATCATGCACGGTCTCCACAATCCGTTTTTCTTAGGAACGAGGTGAAGTGGCCTTGCTAATGGGGATTGAGATGGACGACAGATACCTAGTTCCATCATGCGGGTGAATTCGTCTCGAGCAGCAATAAGCCTATGTAAGGTAAGGCGGCGTGGCTTGGAAAACACTGGGGGGTCGGATATCACTATGTGGTGCGAGTCACTGAATATGTCACTTTGTCTATGTGTAGGTACTCGTGGTGTGGTCGTTGTGCGCTGGAGGCGGGAAAAACGGACACGTCGACTCCCGTGTCGATCAAGAAACAAGTGTTTGACTTGGTGTCTCGGATGGTGAGCCGGCAGATGTTGTGCTCGTCGCGCAATTCCGCACATGGCGACGATGGGATTAGTTTCCCTGGTTGGGAGGTTGGTGTGGACATGCGGATGTGTAATTTCTAACCTCTGCGCCGAATTTTGGGTGGTACCAGCACTCACGACTTCACGAGGCGTTGAGTTGTCCTTGGGCGGGGAACAACGCGATCGTTCGCACTGTCACCGCCGATTTCCACTTCTTCGCTGCACCTGGAGGGCGTTAGTAATGTACTACACTTGTTGGACTAACGTTGCAGTTTTCTGGTCTGCAACATCTTGTACTGCTTCATGAAGGTTGTAAATAATTTCGGTTAAAATTGCCATTTATTTCATTGGTTCTATTTAAGTGTTACATATACAAGAAGCGTGGTGATTTATCTGTCAACATCAACCAAAGCTTATAAGGTTATAAGTTACGCAAAACTGGAATATATTTTTGCCATGATTTTGTTCGCGTCCTGTGACTCCTATGCAGATACTCGAACTTTTTTTGACGAAGAAACTTTACCACACGAGTTTGAGATCTAAAAAATTGTAGAAAGGTATTATAGTTATTCAATATGGTAGGTACTAGTCTTTATTCCTATGGAGAGTCGACGTTTCTATTCATGATGCTTGGTTCATGGTAACTTGAGAGAAATTCAGTCAAACCAGCCAATTATGGATTTACTTGACCTTCGACAAAGTGGGGTAAAGTCATTGTTAACAAGTCACGGGACTTCTCCAATCAGACCAGATCCTGTTAAATTGACCCGTAAACGAACATCATCAGATGTTGAATTTTCATACTCAATAAACAATTACCTACGTACAAAGTTAGGCTTCATACTGGAATAATACTGTAAAATAGACGTTTTAAGGAGTTAGTATGCTTTTTGTATCATATGTAGGTACTATCCGGTGTTTTTCGAACAGCCTTTTTTTCTGAAAGGCAAGAAATTATTATAATACCTACCTACGTTATGTATTATGTATTTCAGATAAAGGATACACTTACGTGTTACGTAAAGGGAATTAGTTGAGCTTAATATACTGTAGTCTGTATTCAGACAGATGCTCTGGCGTTATAGTGGTAATTAACGTTGTGGTTAATGGTAATCAGGCTGAAACCGCTTCGGTAATTGCATACTCTCGAGGGTAACTTGAAACGTATCTTACTAGTCATAAAATGTTTGTCTACTACGACCTTTTTATTGGTACGGTGTACACTTTTACTAATAAATTATGAATCAAAAGACCTTTCATGTACAATTAATATTTAATCAATTCCGTGGTGGTGAAATGGTAATTAACAAAAATAAAAAATGACAAATTTCAAATGAAAGATAAGAGAAAACGAAATCATTTTTGAGCATAAAGTCTGGTTAAAATTTGAACTAAACTTGAAATTAATAATCAATTGCGACAATACATTATACCGTTGATTGAAATATTTATATTTCAATCAACGATTATACATAATATACCGATTGAACTGAATTTGAAACTAATTGTTTGGCAACAAACAAAGCTTTTCAGCAAATAAACGTCTGATTTTGAAGTAAATATATTTCAGCAGAATGAAGATAAAGAAATACACGAAATTTAGTCAATTCTAGATGCTAGACACAAGAAAGAAGGACTAAGATTAGGGAGGGAAACTATAGCGGAAAGTACGGAGAAATAATGACGGTAGGAGCTATGCTGGTTCTGGATACCACTCTGAACAGGGCCAAGGTCACAAGGTTCTGATCTTGGATAAAGCCACAGGTTTTGAACTTGACCAAGGTCAAAGGTTTTGAACTTGATCGACGATAAAGCCGGTCGTAAGTAATTTTAAAAGCAGTTTGTTTCTAACACGAACCTCATAAATAAAAATGGACTGCTGATAGCATATGACTACTTCATCGCTTTTGAGCCCACCAAGGATCCGCCATGATGAGCGCAAATATTAGTAACATTCTGGTAACATTTGGATATTTTTGTTGTAGATCGGTCATTGTTGGTACCTTTTCTAGCAGCTGATCGCATTAGGTGTTTTCTTTTTGCATCGCCACAGGGTTGGGCACATGCACAATTATCACGTGATTAAAGTGCCTTGCGTCATAAGACATTTCTGCCTCAGGTTAATATAAAACTTAAAATAAAGCTTTTAAAACGAATAGGGTTATTGAGAACTGAGTCAAATTATTTTTATAAAACGAATGGTGTGTATTGACAGAGCTGACTTAAAGTTACCACAAAATGCAAAAAGAAAACACCTATTGTTACTTTCTTGTGTCAATTCACAGATTACACAACTATATTTAATCTGTGGTCAATCGTGATATAATCCTTTAGATTTTAATAATAATAATAATAATAATTTTATTCGTGTTTTGCTACAATAAGTGCATTCACTTGTCCTAAATTTATAACAGAATTATACTTAACATAAAATAACATAAGAATGACATAGCGTCTTAAATTAATATTAAACGTTACCATTAGCTCTAGATAATAATAATAATAATGTTTATTTAGTTAATTTAACTAATACATTCATCATACAGTTTATAATTACTTAAATTTTTACTTAAATTACTTAAATTAGAAGTTTTCCTTCACATACTTGCTTAACATCCTTTTAAACGCATACTTGTTTTTTTCTTGCTTTAACTCATTAGGGAGATTATTATATAATTTTAGCCCTTTATACATAAAAGAATTTTGGGTTTTTGTTTTTGAAAATTTAGGTAACCTATAGTCTCCACAGTTCCTTGTGTTATGATGATGAATTTGGTAATTACATGTAAGTGGCATAGACATGTACGAGGGTAGTAGACCATTACATGCTTTAAAGATTAGATTTAATGTAATAAAATATATCCTTTGTTTTATACTTAGCCATTGCAGAGTATCTAACATTCCTGTAATTTTAGTGTATTTTGAACATTGCAATAGATTGCAAATAGATGGGAGTTTAGGAATTCCTCGTACGAGTAATACACCTTGCTGATAAGATATTTTTTAACTTTATCTTTGAAATTCTTATAAGAAAGAGCCCTCACTGGGTGTGGTAGAGCGTTATAAAATTTTTTTATCCAATACTCAGATCCGTCTTGGGTTTTGGATAAACGACAGTGTGGAACACAGATATTATTTTTATTTCAGGTATTGTACAGATGTATATCCGACTGTAGGTATAGTATACTCGCTGATATGGCATTTGGCATAACAGAGACATGTAAATATAAATATAGCGGGTACAGTTAGAATTTGTAGGTAAGAGTAAGCATGTTTACAATCGGCCCTATAATTAAGATCTGCTACAATTCTAATGGCCTTTCTTTGGTTCCTAAATATTGTTTTCCAGATAGCCGAGTGGCCCCATACAATTACAGAGTATGATACATGACAGTGAATTAGAGCAAAATAGGCTGATCTTAAGACAGTAGGTGATACATTATTTGACAGTCTCCTTAGGACGTATAAATTACTGCTAATTTTGGCGCTTACATAGTCTGCATGAGCCGAAAAATTTAGTTTTGTGTCTATGCAGACACATAAAAACTTCACAAAAGGAGTATTTTTTGGATTTTGATATCTGAGCGATAAGATCATTTTTTCCGTTTTATTTAAATTAATGTTTAGTTGGTTACTGAGACTCCAGGTATTAGCTTTTCTAAACAACTTTTCTGATTCTTTTATAGCTGCATCAATGGTCTTAGTGCCAACCAGTAATGTAGCGTCGTCTGCGTACAAGATACAGTTATTCCCTTGAGATACATACCCCGGCATGTCATTAATGTATATCAGAAACAAAAGTGGGCCCAGGATGCTACCTTGGGGTACACCTTTAGTTAACGGCAGTTTACTTGAGTATTGATTGTTCATTCTTACACTTTGGTACCGATTTGAGAAATAAGATTTCACTAATGCTACACTTCCCTCGGTGAAATTGTACACTTTTTCTAATTTTTTCAGTAGTATCTCATGTGTGACATTGTCAAACACCCTTGACATATCTATGAAGATAGCACTTGTATGTTCATCTCTTTCGAAGTTATCAAGAGTCAGGTTGACAAAGGTTGCGATAGCATCAGACGTGCACCTCCCTGTTCTAAACCCAAATTGATTTTCAGTGAAGAGATTATTATGCTCGAAGTATGTGCTGATTTGCTTAACCATAATCCTTTCGTATACTTTTGAGAAACAGTTAAGAGGACAATAAAGTTGTTTATAATAATTGCTGTAGGTATTCGTTTTATCAAATTCAAGTGAGCATTTCAGCTATGAACTGAAAAGTGTTATCTTTTTACGTGATCCGAATTACATTTCAAATGTTCGCGGTTGAATTTGCGCTCATCATGGCGGACGCTGTAAGGTGTCATTTCGAAAACATGTGATTATCAGTCCACTTTTATTTATGAAGTTCGTGGTTTCTAACAAGCGGATTTATTTTTGATTAGGTTAATACAATTCATAAGTTTTTTCAGGATGGTATAATTTTGCAATGACCGACTTCTACATTATACTCCACTCATGATATTTTTGGCACGCGGACGGTTAGTTTATGCAGCCAGGATAGGTAAAAAATTACGGTTATTCGTACAATCACGCATGTATAGCCCGAATTACTTCATCATTGTTCCGAAATTTCTTCATACCTAATGCCTTTTCAAGTGGACCAAGAATATGGTTAATCACTAAATACATTAAACTTCACACCATGGATGGTTGCCATTCGAGATCGGACATAGTGCAGAAGTGGACCTTTTAGTTCTAATGACAGACTGATGACAGTTTTTAAGAGTCCTGCGTAAACGAGGTTTGATCAAATTACATAGAGAAATTTTAATTAATCAATTGTTGAATATTAGTTTTGTCGCTTTGAAAGTATTAAATCCCCCCAAGAATTTTGCAATCTTCGAAGTATCTCTGGAACTCACTTTTGATATCGCGTTCAGTTGAGACATTGAAAGAAGAACTTTTTTAGACTTTGAGCGTTGATTTCGATGTCGCACCTTCTCCATATCCAGATTTCGCCACAAATAGCTAATTTCATTTATCAACTCCTACGATCTCAGAAGCAACTTAACGAAGACAATAAAAAAAATGTTTGAAGAGAGACAAATGCATGCTGAAATTATCAGTCAGCAATTTTTTTCACTTTTCAACCTTGCCGTTGGTTATTGATGTGTTGGAGCATTCAGTGTGGTCGCCACCTTCAACATCTTCATGGCGTTCGCACAAAAGTAACACTCCATAATTTCTGATGTGGAGCCGCACCATATTTTTTCAGCAAAATGTATTGCACCTTATATTTTTGATCAGTTTTCTTGGCAAATTAAAATACGTGTAACCTTCGTGAGTGTTAGCAAATGTCAAAATACATCAAAAACTCGCACCAACACTTAGAATATAATGATGTATGAGTTTAGGCTCATCTCGCAGTAAAAATTTGTGCTAGTAATGTACGTTCTTCTGCTTCATGTCGTCATAGAAAGGTCTTCACAATCATCAACTGACACTGTATGACGCTGGGGGGCTGGGGCTACTATGCATAACGTAATCTTCTACTGCTGGTTTGGTATTTGGTCGAGTTAGAAAGCATCGCCACCTTTCTTTTTTTGAACTTGTTGCTCCACTCATACACTTAACGGAACGTTCTAAATGATGTTCTAAATTGTAACTTCATTTAACGATGAATCCAATTCACTTTGGAATAATAGCGCGTTATAAAGAGATGGAAAGGAGTAAGTGATTTGAAAAATTTGATAAGCAAATTGTAGGTGTGATTCCTTCCCACTCATTTTCAAAAACTGCCCGTCCCAGTCAGGATGGGAGGAACAAGAATTAAGACTGGGGAAAATCTTTAAAAAGGCACCTCAGATGAGACAAGGGGGTGTTTTGCATATTTTTGCTCGTTCGAATCAAACCGTTTATCCGTAACCGTTCTTGTGTCCTGAAAATCATTATTTGTAAATTCCTATTATATTCCTGATTCATTTACCTATCTGAAAACCTGCTATTCATGAACCGTTATCCTGCTTATCCCTTGTGAAAATCCCGTGTGTGCGTTGCTATGTTCGTACCCACCTGTGGATAAGAAACCGTTTTTTAGTTTTTTTGGGGCAAGTCCGATTATATTTCTTCTTTTATCGTTATTATTACATTCACCTGTACATACATTAACATTTAAGACACCGGTAATTAGTGATTTACCGTTTACAACCGTTTATTTGCATGCATTCAAGATTCACTCTAGTTCACCCTGTATACTTTTCGACAGTAAGAAACAATCCGAAATAGCAGTTGTATAAAAGGGTTTGTGATCCTACGTTGTTTTGGTATAACTGGAGTGTTAAAATGTGTATTTTTATAAACATTTTTTTGAATAGAACAGAGCAAAATGCGCTATTTTCATGAAATAATTCTACTTTCCAAAGTATTTCCATCATTAAAAAATTCTGGCAAGTATTGCCACGAGACTTCCCTCGTAACAAAAAACTGCACCTTCATTTAATAAAAAAAATGAGCGCCGCCATTTTAGCTTATACCGGAAGTGACGTCATCAAAGGTAATATCAGCATTCTCGTCCTTACCCCGAATGCAATCGATTGGCGAAAACCGCATTTCGATAACTTTAATAGTCTCTGAGTATAGATTGTTGCAAGAAAATATGTACCTACGGACAGACTACAGACTACAGACGACAGACGGATTTTTTTTTCATTTTTTGAATCTACGTAGTCAGAAACTTCGTACTCGGGAAGTAAAAAAGATTATGACTTGAGGATCTATCTTTATTCCACGAAAATTAGATGAAAAAAGCAAAAAAATGGACCATCCATATCTACTCTTTTCCATACAAGTCAAAAGGAGTGGAATTCACCAAACTGTGAGATCGTAATTGGACAATTGGTTACTAAAGCAAGAAGCACCCTTTGCAAGACGTATACGTATAAACTTCATAAAGAGCTCCAGGAGGTGCAGGTTGATCACATTTTTCAAAACAAAACTGTATGAGAATCGGATTACCTAAGAGTAGACAAGAGTTACTTATAGTGACTAGTGGTCGTTAGGAGAACAAAATATAATTGTCTATTCTACAAAAAAGTGGGGAAATTGGGGCACAAGCAGATTCTTTTCGCCACGCATTTACCGGTTGCGACATAACCATCAGCAGCAATGTTGAATTCATCAAGGAATATCAGAAGAATCGAAACATTTAGACTTGTCAAACGTGCAGGCTGAGGAACAGGAGAGAAGTGGTATTGGACCAAGGAGACATCTCTAAACAATCTTCGTCATAGATCGTTGGTAAAATTGGTGACCAGTGCCAAGACGACAACATTTACATGGAAACTATCACCAGTGGTGACTGGGAAATAGGCTGGTTATCGACTTGTGGAAGTGTGTTCGCACCCCCGAAATCTAGTCTAAAAACTAACTGGACTAGCCTCAATTTGTCACCGTGCGATTTCTTTCTACAATCTAGGATAAAATGCACTGTGCTCTAATGTCTACCCTAGAAGTGTTTGCAAAAGGGTTTAAAAATATAATTCAAAATCCAATGCACGAATAATTATGGACGATTAGAGATTGCGAACTCAAGGGGTTTACTCTTGCATATTATTTTGAACTTTGATTAAACGTGTTAATATATTTGTACCTACGTAGGTTTACTGCCATGAAATATTGTGTGCTCATAAATAAGGCAAACTTACTATTTGAGAAATATTACAGTAATTTCAAATTTACTAAGAACGGGGTGTAGGTTATATAATAATGTTATATCTTAGGACACTCGAAACACTTGAGTGTCGTTATCTTTAACGACGTCGCTAATGAAACAATTCAAGACGCAATTATGAGAAACGACACATTTAGTTAAAGTGTTTCTCTCTATATTGTAGTTCCCTTAAACCAAGGGACCTATTAAAACTTTATACGATTAATCACTTATATCTAAATTAGACCTCCCTTATTTAGTGTTATCTTCTCAATACCTATGCTACTATAACTGTCTAAATGACACACAAAGGGCACTAGAAATTGTCATATTATGCATAACGTGTTTAAAAGCTCATTCGATTAGGTAAAAATCTAAACAAAATTATGTTGGAACAGACATAAAACCAAGAAAGAAGCATAAAATCATTAATCTTGAAGTAAGTAAAGCAAGATGGCGTCATAAAAACTGCTGATTGTTCATTTAAGTTTAATTAGTACGCAGTGAAATCATCTTTATATCCCTCTCAATGGGTTTTTATATATAAAAGTGAACGCACGTCATTTTATTGAAATACTTACGAGACGTTTCAAACGATTTTTACCATAATTTGAATAGTAAATCCTCTTTCAGAAGGAAATGTATAAAACATGAACAACGCACACGATAATTCTTCGAGCTTTTATTATGTCATTATTTTAACCTTTTCTTGACCCCAATTTTATAAAATTGGAAATGGTGTATTTTATGTCTTTCCTACAGGTCACAATTACTCGTAAAAATGATGAAACTTTGTGAAAAGTATTACTAAAGGACGCAAAAATGAGCTTGACGACGCTTCTAATAATAATAAAGGTCACGAGGAATGTTTGTAATCATACTATAATGTCACATTTTATTGAAACAATTAAAGTAATTCAAATGACGTGCGAGTCTTTTTATAAGAAAATTCTAAAAGCTACCCAACAGAGTAGTTAGTACGTAGTCCGTCCGCAACGGCGCTGTGAGCCAAATTAGTCCCAGATTAAAACTGCGATGTCCCCCAACGGCTATTAACAGTACACTCCTTAACAAAAATTCCAATTAGCCTGGTAGGGTAACTTTTTGACCGTTTAAAGTCCTTCCATTTTATTTCTTTGAATTACAAGTGCGTTTCACAGATTTTTTTGCTGTTATTAATTGCACGTTAAACTGAACGCCGTTAGTTCTTTCATCTAATATATACTTGGATCTAATTAGATTGTAAAATCATTTTAAAATGCAGTTCAATGACTTTTTTTCCTAAAAACAGCGTTTTATATTAGGAAGTCTACAGTTATCAATTTTTTAGCGTTTCACACCAGGAACGGGTAAAATACTATTTCAATGCGATGGTGAATTTTTACCTAAACCACTTGACGGTAGAGTTTGAATTTTAGGTACTGTATAGACTATCTGCCCGATTAAAATGTGACTTTTAATACATTTATTCTTATCTTTTATCAAAAACTTCATAGCAAACATGCAACATGTCAGTCGTGTGCGACCGCACTTTTGCCAAGCAAACCCCAATTCGGTTACGACAATTCAATATAGATCAAAAACATATTGTGACATATTACATATCCCCATCTTTAAGAGGATGAACTACATCTAATAGGAAGCTTTCAATTACCACCATTCTAGATCGTTATAGGGTAGGATGAATTGTTTAAATCATACGAATTATGAACACTTACATATGATGTTTTAGAAGTGCACGTATTCAAGCTACATGACGAACCCATCCAAATAGGCGAAATTGGCAGTACGATCATGGGCCTACAAAAACGAAAGGAAAAAAATTCACAATTCTAAATAATCCTTCAGTGTCCATACAAACCATAGTCTTGCGATTGTAAAACGATAGGATATCTCATTGCCAGTCCAAAGGTATGACAATGGAGGGTAAAAGTGTGGCTCTCCCCAAACTCTTGCTACTTGTATATACGTTAGCATTACACTGTGTAGAAGCGGCAATTTTGTGGAAATAATTGTTAAGTGGTCTGCTGTGGTTGAGCAGAATTGACGACTCTAACTTCATTTTATTTAAGACACCAAATCTTAAATACGTATGATGCTTTGATTGACATTACAGAAGATTTTTCTCTGATTACAATAAAAGGTGTGGAGTTGGAGGGAATATAAAGAGGCCGAAGGACTGCAAGAGAAATACTGGAAATGGGTTTTAGGACTGGATAAGAACACACCAGGATACATAGTAAGAGAGGAAGCCCAAGTAGAGAAAATTAGAGTGGATGGCGAACATCTGTTGTTGTTTGGTTTTGGAAGCTGGAACATGCCAGTCAAGGAGCGATAGCAACTCTGGACTATCTACCAGAGGGTGGACTATTTTGTTAAGATAAATAAGATCTAACTGTCACCGCCTAGCTTCAAATGCTTTTAGTACGAGAGATGCCAGAAGGTCTTCATAGGGTACTTCACCGTACCCGCCTGTTTGTCTGTATCAGTTTATTCTCAGAAATCTTCTCTGTATTGCCTCTAGTCGATCCATGTGTGACTGGCTTAGTGAGGAGACCACACTGTACTCGCATATACCGAAATTGGTCTCACTAGAGTGGTGTATAAAACCTTGAGGGCAACAAGCGACTTAAACTCTTTGCTATTCCTTGATACAAACTCCAGGATTGAGTTGGCTTTCTTAGCAATATTTTCTATGTGGCGCCTAAAGTCTAGTGACTCCAAGATCCTTCACAGTTTCTTTCCGAGGAAGAATTTATCCAAATATTGAGTAGTGGAAATTCAGAGTTGAAGGGTTAACGTCAATGTTATTAAGTCTGCACCACTCTTCAAAATTTTCTAGGCACCATTGAAGCACCAACGCATGTTCCTAACAGGACACAATAAAATATATTTTAGATCGTCAGCAAATAATAGGGTAACTTTATTCCTTTGAAGCATTTTCAGATGTCATTAATAAATATTTTGAACAAATAGGGTCCCAGATGGGACTCCTGTGGCAATCCTGATGTAACAAAAAAAACCCAGTAGAAACTAGGGATTTCAACTTCACCATCTGAGTTCGGCCACGAATGTAACTGTTCAGCCATCTGAGAAGATCGCCATGAATCCCAAATGTTGAGAACTTATTTATTAAGACATCATGATTGACTCTGTCAAGGGCTTTTGAAAAGTCAGCATACACGGTGTCTAATTGTTTCCCTTGTTCTATGGCGATCAGAGCTTCATGCTGGAATAAAACTAAACTTGATTGGGTAGAGCCCCCTTTATGAAAACCATGTTGCTGAGGAATTATGAAGCGATCTATCATTGGTTTAAGATGATGAAGCAGTAGCTGTACAAAGGTTTTGGCTAATAGTAGGTATATGGCTAATAAAATATGAGGAAAAGATCAGAGAAAGAACAGGATGCAAAAAACTACAGGAATGTTGGAAAGAAGTAAAAATAGGGAAGGTGAAATATGGACAAGACAGCAGGGAAGAATATTACAAAAGGAACGGGTATGGGCAGAAAGAAGTGGAAAAGATAAGGGGAAGGGAAGGAAGAGTAAGAGAAGATATTATAAGAAGAGACAAGGATGTGCAAGAACAGGAAGCGTGGACAAAAATAAAAGAATCCAAATACAACGAGAAATACCAAAAGATCAACGGGGAAGGGGTACCGCAATATTTGAAAACGGAAAGAGAAAAAGGACGACAGCAAAATTTAGATGTGTAAACGAGGAGAGGGGGAATAAATATTGAAGAAAGGAGGAGGAAAGATGGTGCAGATTATGCGGGGATGGGCTGGAGACCATGACTCACATGCTAAAGGAGTGCGGAGAGTTAAAGGAAGATGAAAGCAGGTTGGAAGACATATTGAACGAGAAAGGAAGTGGAACGCGGTGGATGGAGGAAATGTGAAAAAGAAGGAAAGAAAATTAAGAATATAAATGTAAATATACATGATAAACTGTACTTTGTTATTGTATCTAGTATCTATGATACGAATCAAACTTACAATTAACTGAGTAATAAATAAAGAGAAACTACTACAATAAAAGGAGAAACTTGTGGTCTTTTGAAAACTTATGTACCTTCAAATTTTTGGTATTAGAATAATTTGTATATTGCACCTACACTTAACAAACTAAAAGCAAATATAACAATAATAATCAATAATCAAGAAAGTGCGCGAAGAAAGTGAAAAATATTTGGTTACGAAAGGGAAGCTAATTGTAGATCCTAAGAAAATGTTCAAAGTTGCTTTTGATTATGCCAATTGGACACTATCGTTTTCCTTTATACCAGTGACGTTTACCAAGGTGGAGGAAACAATTTATTGTTTCGTTTTTTCAACATATTTGTATTTCTGTTCAAATTTTGACTCTTGCTTAACTTAAACTTAAAAAGCATAACTTGTAGATATTGACATGTGGGTATTAAAAGAACTGAAATTTCACGTAGAATCCAAAAATGCAATAGTTTCCATTTAAAATAATGAAGTTTCTAGCTACCTACTTCCGGAATTTCCGGAGCCGCTGCCATTTTGAAAATATTTTACATCGATTCGGTTTTCACAGTAACTCCTAAGTTCAAATTTTCAAAAACCTATCTATAAAACTTTCCCAGAAATATCTAACTAAAGCTCCCAAAAAACACCCTGTATACTATTACTAAATATTTTATATTATAAAATTATATTGTTGAAATCATTATAATTGTTCATTGGACGATTCTTTGTTTATCCCTAAGTACTTCTATGATAGTTGTATTAGTGGTATCATAAGACTTTGAGACAGAGAAAGTTTTCTGCCAAGGCATTAGAACACGATTTAACGAGGCAGAAATGTTTTTTCTTATAGAATTATGTTCAAACTTTAATTTGGTTATAGTTTGAAGCTGTTATACTTGATAGGTACAGCAATGAAAAAAATTAAAACAATTTTCTGCCAAGATATTAGCACAAGATTTAACAAGGCAGAAATTTTTTTTCATTTTTAACACACAGTTCCGCCCAGACAGCAAAATATTTTATGGATGGTCTGTATAAGTACTTGCTTTTAAAGATCATTTCATGCTGTTACTCGATAGGCCAGCTCTTGGACTACATGGGGAAGGTTTATTAATTAATCATCATCTGTTGATATTCTTGGAGTGTACTGTGAATTGAAAGAAATATTTTACCGAATCAGTAAAAGAAAAGAAAGTATATTTTGTGAACATTCAAAACAGGGGCGTACGCAGGATTTTCGTTCGGGGGGGGGGGGGGGGGGTTAAAAACAACATAAAAAGAAGCATTTTTTTTTAAATAATAATAATCTAAATAACAAAGTTAAGACGTCTAGATGAACGCGCAAGACGATTGATTATTTCTTCGGGATGACAGCTGTAATCTCAAAATTAACATTATTATTCTTATTCTTTGTGTTTAGAAACAGTAATTGAGCCTTTAATGAATATTTCAGGGGGGGTTTTAACCCAAGAACCCCCCCCCCCCCCTTCGGTACGCGCCTGATTCAAAACGAATTTTCCTTACGTTGGCTATGTCCATAGCAAGCTGCGAAAAAAGCTTTCCCAACGAAGAAATAATAAAACTCAAAACCCTTCTAAGCTGATGTTAATTAAAATTCATAATCATTACTTGGTACTTTTATTCGGAAAAGTGTAAAATACCATCACCCATCGCATTATTAATGATTACTTACTTTCTGCACATTGTTGAACTATAGATAATCTCAATTTTAGTGGACTTACGCACTTAATTACTTTACTTCCATTTTCACATTTTAAGTATTATTACTTACCTGCAACAGCAAACATTATTGAAACTTATTTACATACAAAATCCATTTGCAAAGTACCTACTAGGCGGTTTACTATTTACTTAAACAAATATGTGTCAATATTGAATAATAATTACCAACGGATTAGTTTTGTAATTAACATTAGTTAAAATGGGATAATGAATTACAAATAGAAGTTTAAGTAAATATTACTAAAGTAGTTTTATTTTATTTTCTATACTAATGCGTGGGGGTTAATGCTAAGTAAATAATCACTATTTCCGTTAATTTGTTTAAGCTTATTGATAATTGCGGCATTACAGACGAGAGGTAGAGAAATCTGGTAACTTATTTTTTTGTTATTCTTGAAGAACCAAGTTGTACATTTTTGGCTTTTTAAGTCATTCTGTATGTAAGTTTTTGTTAAAGCATCTGATGATCATTCACAGCCCAAGTTTAATCATGAAGAACTTTCAATTTTATGTTGAAGTACCTTTAAAGATGAAGGCAACTACTTAGGTAGGCTTGACACACGTTTTAGATTCAACATTTCCCTGATACAGTTGGAAATTTTAAAAATGCATAATATAGCTGTTGACTAATTTTGATACAACCTAGCTGTGTGAATTTATACAATCGACTAATAGAACTTCTTGTACAGCTGCAGGTATCAGCGAAAATTTTGTTTTCTGCAGCATCTGATTTAGTATTATAATGGTTATAGATCCTTAGAAACATGTAATTTGCTCTGAAAAATGCGACAAAAAAGTATAAACATGAAATATTATCAGAAGAACAATCCTCTACGTATACTAACAATCTTTCCGCTTTTATACAGGGTGTCCCGAAAAGATTGGTCATAAATTATACCACATAATCTGGAGTCAAAATTAGGTCGATTGAACCTCACTTACCTATATAGATACAAAAGTGGACACAAAAAAATTACTGGGTGATTTAGTTAAAAATTTAAATAAATTTGTTTAACATTGCTCTAAAAAAAATTTATACGAAATACTAGTAGACGATAATCAATAAATTGGAAACAGTCGCATTCAATTGTTTTTATTTATTATAGATTTTCAGAGGGGATCACATTCCTTTTACCCCCTAACATTTTTTAGGGGTATACTTTAACAAAATATGGAACGCCACCGGAATCAAACGTCTATTCTTAAACTTTTGTGTCTCTTTGTATTTGTAAACATTTTAGTATGTAAATTTTAAAATATTGAATATTTAAACGCTACATTTTCACAAATATTAAAAACTTCTTTTTTTTTTATTGGTGTCCTATTTTAGCCTTTTAAACCACGCCCCAGGGTTTTTAAACGCGCGTGTTTTCAAGTTGCCATGCCAACATCAACAAATTTGAAAAAATTAAATTCTATTGGTTATTGATCTGACAGGAGTACTTTGTTACGTCAAATAAAATGACAAGATTGCAAATTAAATTTCCGTTTATTGGTCATTGATCTGACAGGAGTACTTTGTTACGTCAAATAAAGTGACATATTGCAAGTTAATTTCCGTTTTTCTCATTTCCATGGCAACGAAAGGTATGCTGATTTCACATTACGAATTCAACCATTTCACACTAATAGTTCTTATTTCCATTTTAATACCAGATTTCAAAGTGAACCAATAAAAAAAATAGCGTAAAGTATTCGTGGATAACTGGTCTTTAAAACACTTGCTCTATTTCAAGCACTCGGGTGCGCCGTCGTGCTTGAAAACTCGCGCGTGTTTTAAAGACCTGTTTACCCATTTATACTTTAATATAATACAGGGTGGCCCATTGAAAAGGTAACACGCCTGTTTTGGGACACTTAGACCAGTTTCTTCAAAAACCCCCGGACACGTCGATTTTCTATTTTTGGGGGACAACTTTTGATGTCAAATTTGACTTTGTCAGGTCAACCCCCTAGCCCCAGCAACCCCTAACTCAAGAATTTAAATAGGGAAAAGGAGTCGAGCGACCTCTCATTTGAAACGTCTTTTAATTCTCTATGTGACAGTATGAATGAAAATTAGTTTTATTCAATTTTTTTTTCGCCCCCATGAAAAGCACCCTCCAGATTAACGAAGGTAGGGGTGTTGTTTAGGAAAAATCCTGAAACACGTCACTTTTGACTTTTTGAACGGCACATTTTGATGTCAAATTTGACTTTGTTAGGTCAACCCCCTAGCCCCAGCAACCCCTAACTCAAGAATTTAAATAGGGAAGGGTGTCGAGCGACCCCTCATTTGAAGCGTCTTTTAATTCTTTATTTGACAGTATAAATGAAAATTAGATTTACTCAATTTTTTTTCGCCCCCATGAAAAGCACGCTCTAGATTAACTAAGGTGGGGGTGTTGTTTAGGAAAAATCTTGAAACACGCCACCTTTGACCTTTTGAACGGCACATTTCATAATTTTTCCTAAACAACACCCTCACCTTAGTTAATCTAGAGAGGGTGATTTTCATGGGGGTGGAAAAAATTGAATAAAACTAATTTCGGTCATATTGTCGAATAGAGAATTAAAAGACGCTTCAAATGAGGGGTCGCTCGACACCCTTTCCCTATTTAAATTCTTGAGTTAGGGGTTGCTAGGGTTATGGGGTTGATCTGATAAGGTCAAATTTGACATCAAACTGTGCCGTTCAAAAGGTCAAAAGTGACGTGTTTCAGGATTTTTCCTAAACAACACCCCCACCTTAGTTAATCTGGAAGGTGATTGAATAAAACTAATTTTCATTTATACTGTCGAATAGAGAATTAAAAGACTCTTCAAATGAGGGGTCGCTCGACTCCTTTTCCTTATTTAAATTATTGAGTTAGGGGTTGCTGGGGCTAGGGGGTTGACCTGACAAAGTCAAATTTGACATCAAAAGTTGTCTCCCAAAAATAGAAAATCGACGTGTCCGCGCGTTTTTTTAGAAAACTGGTCTAATTAAGTGTCCCAAAACAGGCGTGTTACCTTTTCAATGGGCCACCCTGTATATTATTTACAATTTATAAACACACAAGATTGTTTGGAATGGATCCATACTCGGATGTGGGAAGTTGTAAATTCACATTGTACACAAGGTAATTTTAAACTGAACACACTGTATCATTATTTTCAATACACAAGCAGTTCAAGAGAGAGGAACAAAAAATCACTTACCTTGCGCTACTGTTCCGTCTGCAATGGAAAAAGACAGAAATTAGCGAATTTAAAAACATTTTGGAGCAGATACAGTTTTTAAAGAGAGAAAGAGAAATTCCGAAATTAATTTAACTACACTTCCAACCGCCATAAAGGTCGTCAACGTACTGATCGGTAACATCTTCGAAAATTTACAGAACGTCACTTATCTTTATTTGTAAAAACTGGTTACTTTCACATTTATAGAAGAATGTCGACCAAGAGGTGACCTGACGTCAATGATTGACGCATAATTAAACAAATTAACACGAAATAATCAACATATTGGCATTATTCTACAAATTGAAGGTAGTCATCTTTGGTGTTAAACTTTGTGAATGATCTTCCGTGATTTGGTGCTTTCGAATTTAAAAATGCCTTTAGGAATTAAGTTGTAAACTTTGTTTAATTATGCTCGTCGCACATTTCTCTAAATTCGTTTAACACACAGCTAATGACTCTTACTTCCGCTAGATATTTTTTAAATGACTTGCTGAGCATAGCTTTATTAAAAAAATTATGAGAAAGTAGATATACCTAAATAGGTTATATTTGAAATTTGAAAACTGGATTAGTTTAGTAGGTAACAGATTTTCGAATGTTCTTCGTTTTGTTAAAACCTTTTGGATTTAAAAGCCAAAATGCGTAATAGAAAATATTAGTGGAGTAAATTAATTTTCATGAAATGAAGTTCGAAAGTTAATTGTACAAGATTTTGAAAAAAAATGACATTGTGCTGTGTTCACACATTCCCATGTGAAATGCTAATTTATTGTAAACTAATATAATGCATTTCAATTATTATCATTTTCACCCCATACGTAATACTGAAAACACCCTAACGTTTTGTAGTCCAATACGTAACAACCCCATGAATTAACTTTTCAAACTCAAAAAATGAAGATCGAAAGTTTTGTCATCAGCACATGTCCTTTTTGGCAGTTTTCAATTTATTTTTTCAAAAACAGGTGTAACAGTATCGTTTCCTGTAGCAAAAATAAATTACTCATTAATAAGTGCGTGAGTGTTTGATGTTTCAAAAATATGAAATATGAATCCTTTTTCTAAACACTCTGTACAAAGAATCGAAATCCTACATAGTACAAATGAAAGCCTTAAATGTCAAAATAAATCTATTTAAGTTTGTGTTACCGAAAGTAACTGGTAATTGTGTTTTAGGTCTTGTTTAAATTGAACATTTTCCTTAAAATCACAATTTGTTCAAAATTGATAAGTGATAGGTATAGGAAACGTTGAATAAAGTTCACTTAGTTTTTAACGCATTCATTTTCATTTTTTTTTTACGATTATAAGTAAAGTTTTCTTTTTATCTACAACACATGAAATAAATAATGATAATGATAACTGATAACGTAGAATATAAGAATATAATAAAATACAGGGGCATAGGTACATTTAAAAAACGTAACACTGATATTTACAATTTTGTAAACCAACCGGTATAATTCAAATAATTTAAAAAAATAATGGTTATCAATTTACATGTCACCAAAAAATTAAGCTGATATCTTGTGCCCTTTAGGCACAAGGTACCCAGGGAATAGTCGCGATTCACCCTGTATATTAAGCCTAATCGAATAATAAAATTCAATTACCTTAAAATATTTAAGTTTATTACTGCAATTATTATTTTTCATTTATTTGTAATTGTTAATTTTGACTTTTAAATATACTTTTTTCCTTATTTTGTTTGTAGTGTGCAGTAAATGAATACTTTTTACTTCCCGAGTACGAAGTAAAAGGAAGTATTGTATTAGTGGTTTTACATATCTTTGCGTTTCTGAATACGTAGATTCAAAAAATAAAAAAAAAATTTCTCGTCTGTCGTCTAGGCAGGCTATAGTCTGTCCGTACAGTAAATGATCGAAATGCGGTTTTCGCCAATCGATTGCACTCGGGCCAAGGACGAAAATGGTGATATTACATTTGATCACGTCACTTCCGGTATAAGTTAAAATGGCGGCACTCATTTTTTTATAAAATAAAGTTACAGTTTTTTTATGCAGTTTAAAAGAGTATTTTCCTCTGAATTCATCAATATATATTGTGCTATACTTATCTTTTGAAAAAAGTGTTAAAAAAAATAATTGTTAAAAAATGACTGCAACGCTCGATACTCAGAAACTATTAAAGTTATCGAAATGCGGTTTCGTCAATCGATTGCATTCGGGCTAAGGGCGAAAATGCTATTATTACTTTCTGAATTTAATTTGTTGAAAAAAGTGTTAATACGAGGGAAGTCTCGTGGCAACTTGCCAGAGTTTTTTATGTAGTTTAAGAGTATTTTTTTCTGAATTCAGCAGCAGCTCAGCTATACTTATTTTTTGAAAAAAGTGTTAATATGGGGGAAGCCTGGTGGCAATACTTGCCAGAATTTTTTAATAGAAGCTTTAACAATTCGGCGGGGCTTGTATTATAACGGTATAGGTCCGATTTTTAAAGTGAGTAGGTCTTCTGTTGGGATTACATTAATTCTCATTTTTAGGCACCATTCATCCGTCGTACAATGTTTTGCTAACGGGTCGGTATCTCTGTTTAAGAAGGCGAATGTGA
Source organism: Pyrocoelia pectoralis (assembly GCA_036250285.1). Taxonomy (NCBI): domain Eukaryota; kingdom Metazoa; phylum Arthropoda; class Insecta; order Coleoptera; family Lampyridae; genus Pyrocoelia; species Pyrocoelia pectoralis. The sequence continues at coordinate 68,247,112 of CM070075.1, forward strand.
AGTGAATATAAGCTGAGTTAAAAAGCGTTTTTCTCATATCAAAAGAAGAAATTCCTTAAATCCTTTTTAACGAGAGGGAATAACACGAATAGCACGGAACAAACTATTCTATTAGTGCAGTAACACTTTTCAAGTTAACTATCGTATTTAGAAAAATTTCCATCAAGGGAAATACTCGAAAAACAAATTTAGAGATAAGCGAGTTGCTATTATTGATTTTATAAAAAAATTCACAAACACATCGAAACCAATTAATGGCGTCCATAAATTTAACACATCAACATTCAATTCCCAAATATGAAACGTTATAGTTATCCATTAAATTGGTAGGTCGAATACGATCGTAATAAGAGGACGATTAAAATAGGGCAGCCTCAAAACCGGCGATAAGGGGAGAACAGTGGAAGGGATGTAATAATTAGCACCAGATTAAAGTAATGTCTGGGGACACATTAAACGATTTAGCTCTGTTAATTAAAAGTGTAGTGCGCCGGTATGGAGTTAGGCAGTTAAACAAATGGCTGCTTTGGGCGCTCAATTGGAGATGGCGAGCAACCGCGTGCGTCCACCTTTCCTACGAGTTCTTCTTTTGCGGTTGTTTTAAAAGTTGATTTATAACATTTACTACCCCTATATTAATCACAAAAATTACCTACTTTACACATAATACCACTTTCTAACCTTTGCTTTCGAGGAGAAAGTATAGAGATCAGAAACAAGTATTTTTTTTTGGCATTTGCTTTGTTAGATGAATTCGCAAATGGATTAGAAACGCATCAAGGCAATTAGTCGGTCAACACGTACGTGAACGTGTTGCTGTTATCACACTTTTCATTATTTTGAATGTGAAGCGTGCAGGCTCTAGTCACGTGTCTCTGTACCTATTTAATTAGAGCCACTATTAAAATTACCACCAAATGCCAACTATTCACGCCACTTAAGGTTAACTACCTAATTTCAAATCAAAGTTTTTAGATTAAAATAATCGGGTAGGTAAATTAAAGAGTGAGTACCATTTAACTTGTACTTTATCAACTATCGATATAGGCAGTCGAACGAACAAATATTGACAACGTTTACAGCGTAAGATCGAAAAGTATGAATAGAGCAACTCTATATGCACAGTAGCATATGATCTACTGTTGACAATTCCAGTTATCCATCTGTCACATTAAAATTATTTAATAGACTAATTTGCCGATACTCTAGAATATATTCTGGGAAAATTGATGTGAATTTATTGTTTGGTGTAATAATAATGGTGATAAACATGCTGCGTTATTATAATTAAAACTGATTGTTATATTACTCAAAATAAACGCATGTAGGTGAATTACAGGTTGAATAGTTTAAGATATTATGCTCTTCGGTTTAATTGCTTTTGTTTATACTTGTACGAGTTGTTGAAAACAAGTTGGCGATCGCGAAATTGTTTATCAAAATTTCATACTTTACGTACTTATTGGTTGAATAAATCAAAATAAGGCTAGATCTTTGCACTGTTTTCTAAAAATTCATTTGTTGAATAATTTTGGCAATATGATCAATATGACGCAATGACTGTCCCTTAAGATGTTCTTTTAATTGACCAAAGACATGAAGACAAATTAGTAAAAGTAGAAGAACTTTAAACTTAATGCTCTGTAAAGTTGGAACCAGTGTTGACTCCATATGGGAATGGTAGTTGCTATGGGGCAAAAGGGAGAGTATGGGCGTTCAAAGAGCAAAGCTGTCCTAACTTTGTTCTTGAAATGAAGGAAGATAAACTCCGACGATTTATAGGATACCCACTGTTGCCAATATTTCCCCAGCAATCGCATAAATGCAGGTTTCATCATAGGTTGTGTAAACCACCTCAAAAATGTGAAAACCATTCATGACAACCTTAGATCATATATACTCCGTAGATAAAGCATTGGCCTTTTATTTTGTGCCAGCTTGAATGACAAGGAAACTAAATATTGGTTTCATGAAGAGCGTTCGGCATATGCGCATTAAAGCACACTCGTAATCTGCGCCTATGGCTGTCGGTTCTGGAAACCGTGTTTAAAGTGCGCATGTGGGAGTCGCCTTTAAGGGCAAAAAAGATATCGTTTCTCTGTCTGGCATCTTGGCTCATTTTCTATACATGGCAAGAAAGGCTAATGCTCTATCTACGGAGTATATATGATCTAAGATGACAACCAACTTAGTGGCGTAGCCACACCCATGCAAGCACACGCGATGCGTGGCGGGCCTACACGCAAAAGGGCCCAAAGGGCCTTCTGATCCAGATCATTCTATGTTTTTGAATCTAATAGCAAAAATCTAGTAAAAAATAGGAATTCAAAACAACTGAACTGGCGGCAAACCTTTGTTCTAATTTGCATTGTAATTTTGAATTCTACTTTACATTATAACTACTTTTTCAAAAGGAAAATAAAAACTAAAAAAGTATTGTCTTTTGATAGCGGCCGTCGCGTCATCCGCTTCTTGCAGGAAAAGCCTCAAAGGACGCGGAAGCTTTTGTCGCTTTAGCTGATGCCACATATAGCTATTTATTTTGCGATCTTCTGTAGAGGCAAGTGTACAAATTCACATTTTATGTACCGGGTGGTCCAAACTTTCTTATGGAAAAACCCTTAATTTTAAGAGATGGAAAAAATTACCTAGGTGTCTGGAGCTCAATTTTAATGATAAAATCAGGGGAGTAAAGAGAATTCAGCTATGTCTAATCGTTTGACCGCTAGGGGGCGTTTCTTTAATGCTCCATAACTTTGTTATTACTTATTAAAGATAATTAATTTTGAATTAGGGTCGTACGCAATAAACCAAACACCCTGTATCAAACTGTCTATCGTGATATATTCTACGTAAAAAAGTGCTCTAAGAAAGATTTTTCCCAAATCAATTATTATCTTTAATAATAAGAAAGTTATGGAGCATTAAAGAAATCGCCCAAATTCGAGAAACGCCCCTTAGCGGCCCAAGGATTAGAGATGGCTGAATTCTGTTTACTCCCGTGATTTTATCATTAAAATCGAGTTCCAGACACCTGGGTAATTTTATCTTAAAAATAAAGGGTGTTTCCATAAGAAAGTGTGTAATTTGGACTGCCCGGTACTTATCTTTGGATTAATTTTTTTAATACCTGAATCATTGAATATACACCGTGTCCAAGATAAGAATGCACAGCATGGGGATCTTGAAAACGGTAAGAGATACGAAGGCGGTTAAATTAGAGAAAAGTTGTATAATTTAGGGCATGTTCATATGTAGTTTGCAAAAGTTCATTATTGTTTATCGTTTCCGAGATTTTAAACAAAATGCGATTTTTGGGTTTTTCTTTTTTCGTAATTCCTTCCTTTGTTTTAAAAGATTTTTAAAAACCAAAGATACTTCTTCATTGTCACTTTTTGAATTCTATTAGATGGCGGTCTCAATTTTTTTATACGACGTTTCGTCTCCGAGGAACCATCATCAACTTTATTTTTTTATATGGCCGCAATCAACGAAACACCCTGTATTCGATAGTATTTTTTATTACGAATTTAACGATGTATTACACATTATGGTTTTCAAGCAAATTTTTTTTAAGGAATATTCGGATTAATTTTAGTATGTATTTGATAATATTTTTTTATGTACAAATTTAACAACTCCAATCTTTTAAACCTATTTAATTAAAGTTAAATAATTGCAATAACTGTTTAAATGGGTTGCCGTTATTTTCTGGACACAGGTTGACTGTGTTTATTGAAATTTTTCTTAAAAACTAGCTTCAAAACCATAATGTCAAATACATCGTTAAATTCGTAATAAAAAATACTATCGAATACAGGGTGTTTCGTTGGTTGCGGCCATATAAAAAAATAAAGTTGATGATGGTTCCTCGGAGACGAAACGTCGTATAAAAAATTGAGACCGCCATCTAATAGAATTCAAAAAGTGACAATGAAGAAGTATCTTTGGTTTTTAAAAATCTTTTAAAACAAAGGAAGGAATTACGAAAAAAGAAAAACCCAAAAATCGCATTTCATTTAAAATCTCGGAAACGATAAACAATAATGAACTTTTGCGGCCAGCATGTGAACATACTCTAAATAGCGCAACTTTTTTCTAATTTAAGCCACCCTGTATCTTCTACCGTTTTCAAGATCCCCATGCTGTGCATTCTTATCTTGGACACGGTGTATCTCTGTAATTATTACTAATTTGATTTATTAAAAAAAATCCTTGGCAGAAAATTAGTGGCATTATATTTAATTTGAAATAAATGATTACAGAGAAAAATATAAATGTATAGAGGGGGGGGGGGGGGCTTTGAAATATGTTGCGTGGGGGTCCAAATTTTGTAGTTACGCCACTGACCAACTAATATGTTTTGAAAGTGAAGTTAACTCGACAAGTGTAATAAATTCTATGGATTCTATGGATGGAAATTATCGAAATCTGGGTTCACCATTTTATTCCTAAATGAAGAGGTCATTCATGAAATGGCGACACACTACTTCACCTAAGCTTTGAAATGTGAAAACGTGCTTCTCAGTAGGCAAAATTATGGTTAGTCTCGGGACGTTCAAGAATTTTATTAATGCTCCCTATTATTAACAACAGAACGTTATCGTGAGATTCTGGTTCAAATTAATTTTAAATACTTTATCTTAGAAAAACTCTCAAATGCTCTGTGCATTGTCTTTTTAAAATTACGGACCACATATTTTCTACGTATTGTACCGATATCTAAGTTTCTCCTACCATTAACATCTATCTGACAAATAAGCACTATCAGCTCTTGTTTTCATAAATCCATAGTTTCGCCCAGGATAACAAATCCATGTTTCATATGTTTCAAATTGAACACACATTCATCCATATCAACGCAACTGAATATATTGCATCCAGTTCACCACTTCAACAAATTCGGGTAATAATCAAAAGACTCTGCAGAGGTCTCTATTATTACTTGTACAGGGTGTACCTACAACTAAGAAAGGAGGCCGGCCATAACTCGGAAACTATTTGAGATAGAACAGTGAAATAAAAAATCTCATAATAAATGTGACCAAGAGAAAATGCTGGAAATTATTTTCAATTTCCTACCATTGCCGCCAGAGGGCGTTTCATTGATTTCAATTTGAAATTCCCATTTTTTGGGCAAATTTCCTCAGTAAAATATTTAAAAAAATATATTCGTTGTAAACTAGTGATCAATATGTAAAACTTTGTTTAATGAATTTTTACGATTGCTGTCAAAATAAAGGGAGGGGAACTAAATTACGTGTTACTAGAAAAAATCGTGTAACTCCGAAACGGATTGCTTGATTTTGTTAAGATTGGTCTCGATGAAAAGACAATACTTGATATTACCAAAAAATTCAATACCACAACAATTTCTTATCTCCATCTACCACTACAACTACTTTTCAAAGGAACAAAACGGTCGATTTTTCTAAAAAAATTCAAATGGTACCAAATATTTTAAGAACTTTAATTCTTTCAAAATTTCAGTGGTACTGCAACAGTTGTATTTTTCATGCATTCAAAATATGCTACAATGCTTCTCCATTGGAAATTAGCAATTTTGCTTATAAAATACAACAACCGAAATACACTTAATGTCATTTTGTTATCTATTTTACAGCTTTGACATAAGATTTCATTTTAAGCTTACGATTTGTTCATACCTCAAATTGCCACTTATATTATTATATTTTTAACTATATCTTCGGTACTATAAGAGCTATTGACATAATTTTTTTTGTCAAATTACTCCCTTTTTAATTTTCCTTTCCTTCAACAAGTTGCGCCCTCTATTGGTAGACGGAGATAAGAAATGGTTGTGATTTTGGATTTTTTTGGTAATATCAAGCATTCTCTTTACATCAAGACCAATCATGACAAATTCAAGCAACCCGTTTCGAAGTTACACGATTTTTTCTAGTAACACGTAATTTAGTTCCCTCTCCCTTTATTTTGACAGAAATCGTAAAAATCCATTAAACAAAGTTTTACATATTGATCACTAGTTTACAACGAATATATTTTTTTAAATACTTTACTGAGGAAAATTGCCTAAAAAATGGGAATTTCAAATTGAAATCAGCGAAACGCCCTCTGGCGGCAATGGTAGGAAATTGAAAATAATTTCCAGCATTTTCTCTTGGTCACATTTATAATAAGGTTTTTATTTCACTGTTCTATCTCAAATAGTTTCCGAGTTATGGCCGGCCTCCTTTCTTAGTTGTACACCCTGTACAACCACGTTCATACAGAAATTGAATTTGAACAGCACTTCGAAGGCACCAAAATTGTTTATAGATAATTGCTTACAAATGAATAGAAGAGCAATATTGATTGCTTCACAACACCTGATCCACTATGTAGTTTTAAAAAGCACGTGTCGTTCGTTCTGTTTTTACCACTATTTGTAGTGAACGATCCATCTACTTTCTTAGATTACAGTACGATCTATTAAAAGCATCAAATCCTTTCATTTTTAAAGAAAACTTTGGTCGTTTATCCTCACCGTTAAGGATAGGTAAAGCAATGGTTGAGTAAGGACCACCTAGCACTAGGTAATAATAAATTTGCAGAGAGTGAATGTTCGACAAATGTCACAATTCTGTTGTCAAAGTGAGAAAGTAAATGATCTAATGGATTTTCAAAAAAAGTGTATCATTTGTTACTACACGGAACAGCCAACACATGGCAGTAGTATTAAAAATCATAAATTGCTGACCACGTTCTTTGCGAGCGATACACATGAAGATAATAAAGACGATTTTTCTAAAAATTTCCTTTTGTGAGAGTTTTCAAAACTGCTGTAGGTGCTGTTACAGTGTTCTTATTAAGCATAATTTACGCCTATCAGTGCCTACTTGTTTACATTAGGTACCTACCTATTTAGCAAGTAGAATGTGAACGTTATTTATCAATTCTCTTTATAAGTATTATAAATATCAGTTAAGTAACAGATTTTCAGATAATCATCTGGAAGTAATTCTGTTTCATGTTTTTAGTTGATTTAGAGTAGTTCTTTGTGTGCTTGATTAAGTAATGAAGGGTCGCTTGTAGTCTATCTCGATTTCTAATAATAAATTGCTGTAAAATTCGATTTTTTCACGTCAAAGAAATAATTTTCGAGGAAGTCAACTTCTGTTACACTCATAGATCGCCGTATAGATAAATAACAGTGATTTAATCTCTTTTCCCATGCCAAAATTATTGTTAGTTTTCATGGAATGAATCATCAATTTTTATTCTTGTTTTTTGATCATCCTGTAATTATTGTCAAATATTGTACAAATACTAATAAAGTCGATCTCCTTATTCTACAAGGAAAATTAAATAATAAAGGCTTCCATATAGGAAAAACATGATAATTAATGTTACCTATGGCTCGCATTTTTTTACATGAAACACCCTATACATTTAGATTTTTATGTAGAATCTAAAAATGTATTAATATACATATAGGGCATTTCATTTAAATTAGTGAAGTTGGCATCTACCTGCTTCTGGTTTAAGTGCCAGAAGTGCTAAAATATTTTTAAGTTTGTCCCTCACAGACCTTAATATGCCACCAAACATTTCGACATGTCTAGCTATAGTTTTCCCATACTTTTCGCTGCGTACTGTAGCAAAATTGTGAGATAACATGTAAATGTCACTTATTCACAATGTAATCACAGATGGTGATTCATACTTTAAAATATCTATGTACGTTAACTACAAATTCATCTTCATAAAAACATTCCATGGCACGAAAGATATTGACAAACTGAATGGAAGAGTCTTCTACTCTCACTTCGCTATACCGAAAATTGTGCAAGTAAGTTAACATGGTAGGATTTTTCAAAATCATATTATAATAATTGATAGCAGTTATAGATGTAACAATACATATGAATGAAATAAACGGGTTCTTATGACACAGACCTGTAGTAAGTAACAAACTTTTCCATTTAAAGTGAATTTCCTGAATAATATGTAATTATTGTAATATATTGTTATGCTTATGAGAATCACGGTTTGTATAGGTGATGCTGAGGTTCATTCATGGATATTTTTAGTAAATTTGACAGGTAATCGAAATTACATTATTATGTATTTACGTTATAATATTATTTTAACCCACCTACTTCAGATAAAACTACTTCTTATAGACGTTTGTTAAAGTAAAAATTATGCTTTAATGGTCACGTTCGAAAAACAACCTTTTGAATACAGAATTCCTTCAGACTTTGTTGACAGTTTAAGATACTGCGTGTTCAAATAAGACACGAAATTGTTTTTCAATGCAATTACTTACTTTGAGTTTTCCAGAAGATATTTAGAGTGTGTGAATTAAATGAATCCCAGCAGGTACGCGTTCATATTTTTTAGATGAATTACAGTGAAATACTGAATTATTATAACTAATACCACAGATAAGTTACTACTAATACATACCTCAATTTTATACTTATTTGTTACTTTAGGAAAAAGCAAATGATTTCCCTGATATTTTTTTCAAATTAAAGAAAGTTAATTGTTAATTTGTTCAACGTTCACTCTTATTTCTCGAAAACGAATTGATAAAACTGAACAACGAAAACAGGGTCATGTAGAGAATAAAAAGTACCTTTCAATGAAGATATCACTCGACAGTCGACACCTATTTCATGGGGTGGCTCTGGAGTGAAGAGGGATGAAATGAGAGAAACGCAATGCATGTCCCCTTTAATATCAAATTTCACGTGTCTAGCCGCTTTTGGCTAGAAAATTTGTTTACAACGATTTTTAGGGATATCGTGTATTTTGGATTGTATTGTGGGCCAAGATTTATAATCAACTATTTTCGTTATTAATTTTTCCTGGGACATGGAGTGAGAGGAATTCACCCCCAGCAAGGGATCTTTAGCATGCTGAGCATTACTCTTATAGAACCTATAGTTTTATTTCCTATCCAAAAACAAAGTATGTTTTAGTCTTTCTCCCCTTCGGGTTCGAACTCACCTAACTGGAAGGCAAACTTCACATTTAGACCACCAAGGTAGTTCATAATTAATAATAACACTAATGTAGTGGTAGTTATACGGTTATACCTACTGAATATTATATTTACACTTGTCAAAAATAAAAAAAACAATTAGTTTCCTTACAACCTTTATTACGGACCAGTTTTGAGTTTACCAAGGTCAAAAGAACATTGATAGTACCCATAATAATCATAAAAAGCCTTGGAAAGCAAAAACTCTTTGATAGCTCTTGAATAGCTGTTGAGATTAATGCTGAGGGTCATTTTTTGACCTTGTTAATCTGGAAAAATCGACACAGATATTATTTCTACTTCTAGTATTATAATGATGTAAGTACGTCGGACTGACATACAAAGTTTGAAATATTCTTTCTCACACTACAAACTCCATCTAAAATAAAAATACTGGGCAGTATGAGGATGTTATGTTCGTATAAAAGCAGATTTACAGCCTTCTTTATATCCAAGCCCAGCAATCTCACGTTGGATCTTGAAAACATCCCTCCAGCAGTGTGACGAATGACCCCAACTAGTAATGGCATAGGCTAAGGCACTATGTATTAACGCGAAATAAGCACTTCTTACTGTACTTACAGTCGTACTTACATACAGACGTTTCAGAAGAAAAATAGATTTATATATTTTCTGATGCTCCAGTTTAGAACAATGGTTGTTAAAATTAAGGCGAGAATCTACGTTAGACCCCAGAAACTTTATGTTGTCAGTGCCGATGGTTAAAGTACATGATCGGTCTTATTGTTTGTTTGAAGTTTATTGTTATCGCACCAGATTTTGACTTTATTGGTATAACGGTGGTTAGATCTTCATCCTTGCAGAGAATGGTAGCATCATTCACATACAATATACCATCAACTTCCTCATGCCTTAGTAATTCTAGAGAAATCGCACTATATAGATACAGTTGACGGCTTCCTTAAAGTCCGACGATTTTCAATTTTGTAAAGTGAATTTCCAAACATTTGCTAATAAAATCAGAAAATTCAATTTTGGCAACAAAGATATCCTCTTAGACTTTTTTAAAATTTGCCACTTCAAAGTCACCTTGATGAATCCTTACATACCCCGCCTCTATGCTTTACTCAAAGTTCACAAAGCTAACCTCCCGGTGAGACCTATAGTATCTTCTTCTAACACCCCTGTTTCCAAAATTGTCACTTGGCTTAATAAACAATAAAAATCTCTTCTTGGCCTAAAATTTCCCTATGCCATCAATAACTCAGTGGAATTTCCCAATGAATTATCCACACTATCTTTCCCTGACTCCAATTTTAATTTGATTTCCTTCGATATTGTTAACCTTTTTACAAGCATCCCTCATTCCGAATGTATGGCCATCATTGAAGAGCTTTTATCTCACTCAAAACTTTCAAACGAAATTCGCAATTTCCTTTGTGTTTCTCAAAATTTCTTCATATTTAACAACAAAATATATTTACAAAAAACTGGCCTAAAGTTCGATCCACAAGAGTTGGCGTTCACGTCATAGGTTTCCGAATGAATGCACGACATTCCTTTTAAACAATCATTAAAGCTTAATACATGTTTGTGATAAAGATGGCAATACAGTTTGCATGTGTTTTAAGCAAAGACATGCATATAGGTGATCGCCAGTGAAAATAAGAGAGAAGTGAGTATGTCCGTATGTCCAACAGCTGACTTCAATCAACGCTTCAACTTATAATTGTACGGATTCTGATTTGACTTCTATCTGTCAATGTCAAATTTATTAATCATTTATAATCTCATCGAGTCCAATCGCAGCAGACGTTAATATTTTGATTGCACTATTCCGCATTTAGCTTTACCAAGCTGGTAACAAAGACTTTGCTGGTAAGCTCTAACCAATATTTTAAGATATATTTCATACATAATGGATTAATTAAGCACGTAAAACATTACTACTACAATTTTAAAGTAGTACAAGCAACTACCTGTGGGTAATTAAAGTATTAATTGCAACACTGCCTTGTTACGATTTGGCAGATTTCATTCCTGATGTCATTATTTCTTAAATATGTAAAAGACGCTCAATTGACTTCAAATTTTAATCTTAATACATACAATTACAAGTAGTGACGTGCACGCCAACTCTCCTGGATACAATTATACCTATGGGTAACAACTTATCTCCCCTTCTTGCTGAAATCTTTATAGAAACCCAATTAATATTTACAATCAACCGTATCAAAGAAAAATTCGTGTACTATAAAAGATATGTATCTAGATGATATTTTTATAATCTTCAGGAATGTTTCAATTTTTTCAACTCTCTACACCCCAATATAAAATTCACTTTAGAAAAAGAATCTAACAACACCTTCAATTTCTTAAATTTGTCGATAACCCGTTCAATTAACTCCCTGAAAATTAATATTTATAGAAAACCTACAACCGCAGATCATGTTATCCCGTTCTCATCCTTCCACCCTCTATCACTGCCTATAGATTCTTCTTTAATCATCTTCACAACTTACCCCTAGATTAAGTCAGATCGAGTCAGATACAATCATGAATTAAACCTTATTTACACATCGATAATAACAACGACTACCCTCACAAGCTAATTTGGAATCTTTATAATAAAATCAATCGCAGCCACAACATCCAAACCTCATTTCTTTAACCTCGATCACTCCTGCTCCCAAAATATATTTTTCCCTCCCTTACGGTCATATCAATTTCAGAATATTCTAAACAATACATCAACATCTACTTTTCTTCCAAAGACAACCTGAAATCCTGTCCACACCAAGTACCAAATTAACATCCTCCACAAATCCGGTGTTTACAAACTCAACTGTAAAGACTGCAGCGCATTTTACATAGGTCAAACCGGGAGAAGGTTTGACACTAGGATTAAAGAACATCCTATCTCCGTATAAACATAAATCAATTAATTCAAAATCATCTTTTGCTAACCATTTATTAAAGTCGAATCACTCCTTCAATCCTAATTCCAACATTGAAATCCTCCACGTTTGTTCAAAAAGTACGAAACTCAATTGACTGAAAATTAAAGATATAGTTCAATACAATAAAAAAGAACCCCATCGGTCCCTTAATGAAGTCATCAACGACAACAACCATCTTATTTTTAACTTAATCTTAATTTTTATTTCTCAACTGCCCCTCGTATTCCCAACTAATTTCGGTCTGTCAATTCCTATCCTAAGACCTTCTTTTCTCCTTTTTTTCCCGTAAGTACAGTTAACATACAATATAGTATTCATTTTTAGCATAATTTTTACAAGATGTCAACTTAATACATGTCTTAAACAAGTTAAGGTGCACTAATTTACCTAATTCTAAAGTTTATATGTAAATAGTCACTTTAATTGTGATTTAACACCTATGGTAAAACATATATTTTATAGATGTAATCGTCTAAAGGTGGCTAATTGCCGAAACAAGTAACGGTTTTTAATTTTTCAAATTTCAATCTTAACTTTCATCATATTATTATTGTTAAACTTATTACTATCTACACATCACTCCATTTGGAGATTTCAACAACAACGATGGACCCCATTGCCTTCCTCATTCAGAAAGAATGGTAAGTCACTGATGTACACCAAAAAGAGGAGAGGCCCAAGGATGGATCCCTGAGGCACTTATGAGATCGTCAAAGTAGTAGAAATGTTTCAGTTTCAAGACCAGAATATCATGTATTGATTGCTTAAAGTCCCTCTAAAGCTGTTTCATTATAGCATGTTTCTTACTTATTACTTCTCTATTTCTAAAATATTTTATAAAAATCTTTCTAATCTAAAAGTAGTAATAGATCTGATTTGGTATGTTCTGCTAGTGTTGCGATATCAGACGAAGAAATCGGGTTTGTGTTATAATTATTGATAACAACCAATAAATGTTGGTATTTCATTATATTTTTGGTTAAGCACAGAAGCACTCGTAAACGAAGTTGCGGGAAATTCGAGCTGCAGAACTTTCATTGGACAAAATAGTTATTACATGCCTTGTCATTTCTTTGGCAAATGCTCAAAGAATAAATTTTTTAACAAAAATTAAGGTTTTGTTTCCTCGCGAGTCACTGATAGGTATGAAATGATAAAATTTTCTTCCACTTCTTGGTTGTGAATATCCTGCATTTGATCTCGCCCTTTGGCAGCACCTACGCCTTCATGTTGAAACTCGATTTCACGACTATGATCTATATTCAAACGGGTAATATTTATACCAACAACTAATTATCCATAAATTAGCTGCATCAATTTTCTAAGTTATTTCTCGTATTATCTATTTACCACTGTTAGAGAGACGAGATTTGCACGCGGCGAGATGGCGAGAGCGAGTTGAGCTGTCATGAGTTGTCTAGTTAAATTGTCTATGTTGGTTTACCAGTGTTATAATCTATTATATTACGTTTGCACTTTCCATTGAATCTCCCCGCATTTTCCTTATCACTTCCACTACCCTAAAATATCTCACAAATTAGTCAAAAAAGTCCTTTTTAAATACTTCGTAAAAATGTCTTGTTCTCAATTCTGAAATGAAAGTTATCTGTATCGTTTTTTTGTGGCATTTTAGTCCAATTCGCAAAAAAAAGAGTCTCCTTTGACATTTCTAATTTCATATTTTAGTCAACTCTACGGAACAGAAAAGCATAATTTAAAGAGATTCGGAAATACGAAGAGCGCCTAAAAAGTGAACGAAAGTAATTGGTAAGAATAAATCACATCGATTACAGAGGTACTAATTAGAAAAAAATGCGGAACAATTCTCAAATGATACAAAATAAAAATCGGCGAGGAAGGAAAAAAAAAAGGAGTGACTGCAACGAAACTAATACCTACTTAAATGTTTTTCAATGTGCATGATTGCTGCTTTATTTTAATGAATGCAAATATTAAAGTAGTAAAATTCGTAATAGAAATGTAGAAGTTTGTGATAATTTAAATAACAAATTACTTAATTCTTATGTAACGAAAATTAATTAATTCTCAAGTATAAATCACACTTAATTCGTTTTATAACTACATAAAGGAGAAATATTCTACCACCTTAATTTGAAGGAAAAACAGAACAAATAAATGTTAGCGTTTAGGATTAAAGTAGCCTGAAAGGAAATTTCCTGGTTGCATGGCAACCCCTTTTAATTTCGGGGTTGAAGGCGTGGTTTATAAGTTTCAGTCCAATCAAAGACGTGAATTTACGCGCAGATCTCGTATATGTGTAATGTATACGTCTAATGTTCCTGTAATGCTTGATATTATGAGGATAATACATTTCAAATCGTTTAGTCTATCAACAGCTTTGTTACCGGTTAGTTCCGAATGACAGGTATCAAATAAAGTGGTTTTAAGTTGCGCTATGTTTACATACCTGTCAACTAAATTAATTTGTTTACATTCAATTAAAATTTTTTTATTGAGCTTTTCGAATAAGCTTTTACGCTCATTAAAATTCGCTTGAATTGTGAACGTGTAGATTTCAATAATAATAATTTTAGTAAAAAGCAAAATTTAATACGCAAATATGTCGCACTACATAAATGACGCAACTCACTTATTACACGCGCACTCCGATAGTTCCTATCATCAGTCAAAACCCTTAAATATGGATACAAAATTACAAGAAAGTAAGGGATCTTTTTGTATAGATGCCTTATTATCACGTAATGATGATCGCCCGAATTCGCCCGACACATCGCGAAGTATATCACCATCATCTACAAGAAGTAGAAGTCCACCAATTTCACCTGGAAGTGAAGAAATTCCCCCCACTTCATTTGTACCTAGGCCCGGACTTTTAAATCACATTTATCCAAGTGGAGGATTATACGGTTATTCAAGTCAGCATCATGTGCAAAGTTCAGCTTTTCACACTTTAGACGGAACCATGGTTCAAAAACTTCAAATACCGATTAATCACCATAGTCCAAGTCAGTTGCAGCAAATGCAGTTAGAGTGGCTTGCACGAACGGGGATGTTTTATCAAAGATTGCCGGATTTAACTGGTAAGTTGATTTCATTAGAATTGCTTTAAGTAGCTAAATTCAAAGCAATATGACTTTTCGAACTGATATAATCTTAGTAATTCGACGGCCAACTTACACTTTCATATCATATGAACGCCAAGATGAATTCAAAAAAGGGCCGCTAAGCTACCCGTTCGCGTTTTAAGTTAACGCTGACAAAGAATAAATTACCTCTACAAAACGAGCGTGTCCTTACACAATATTTGAACGATCAAATAGCACTATTTCGTCCGTAATTTATTTTTATTTTTTAATTAATTAACGTCGACTAATTTACTACTAACTTTGAGAAACCTTAATATACTTACCGAACAGTGAGCTTTTAATGGCGAATAAAATTGAGGACTTGCGTGTGAAATGTACCTATAACTAAATAAAGTGTTTTATCACAAAATAAGAACAACTTAACGCGCACAAACTACTTAGGTAATTGGAGCCTTATTGAGTATGTATCTATACGTCATTCACAGCGATGTTGTTCCTATCAAAGGGGTTAAATCTGTGTTAGCAGGAAGAGAGGAGAGCATTCTCACCTTTCGACCTGCTTAAACCTTTGAGCTACTTTTGCTAACAGTGCATAATTTACAAAAAACTGTGTGGATCTCAGAGACGGTGAAGTATACACTGTGTCCAAGATAAGGAGGGCCACTATGGGGATTTCGGAAACGGTAAGAGACAGAGTTTCGGTTAAATGGGAGAAAAGTTGGGCAATTTTAAGTTTAGTAAAATGACATTTTTAAACTGACGAAATTCTGAACCGCTCCGAAGTTATGCGACAAAAAGCGAATTTTAAGGATTTCGTTTTTGACAAATTGTTACTTTGTCGTTGATGTTAAATAATAAGTAAATCAAGCTTCTACAGGTACTTTTTAACGTTCTTTAACATGGCATACAGCAAATTGGTATCCGACGTTTTGCTTTCAAGTAACCATCATCAACCTTGGTTTTTTAAATACGGTCCTGATTTTTTTATACATAATAGGTGTTTTCTTTTTGCACGTTGTGGTTGAATTAAGTCAGCCCTGTCAATAACACACCATTCGTTTTATAAAAATAATTTGACTCAGTTCTCAATAACCCTATTCGTTTTAAAAGCTTTATTTAAGTTTTATATTAACCTGAGGCAGAAATGTCTTATGACGCAAGGCACTTCAATCACGTGATAATTGTGACTTTGACTAACTTTATGGCTGTCCAAAAAGAAAACACCTAATGTTAGAAGAGCTTTTTATCACACTAATTTCGATTTTATACTTATTTTACTATTTTACTTAAATTTACTAGTTTCTACTTTGGCAGACGCTCTTGATATTTTACCCTAAGCCGAAGTACGCGATTGTTGGTTTCAGCAGGAAGGTGCACTTGTGCTCAATTCACGGGTGGTTAAGGATTACCTTTCAAACAGAGTTGCCGAGAGTTTTAAGTACCAATAGAAGAAGAATTCCGAAGGTTTGTACTTAACGCATTCCAAACTGTAACACTTGCAATGTCAAAGAATGCTTTGGATTACGGCTTACAATACCGGAAGAAATTTTGAATACCGGTTTTCGGTATTCAATCAAGTGAATCCCGGGATCCCGGGATCCCGGTATTAATACCGGTATTGACTTTTTTACTTCTGAAACAGTATAAGAAAAATAAAAAACGCATAGCTTAGAAATTCAAAGTTCAAAATTCCAAATTCAAAGTATTCAAGTTATTCAACGATGTAAATATAAAATGTAAATTAAATAAAATTCAAAAATTTCGTATTCAAAATAGAAATTTGAAGTAAAAAATTGAAACTCAAAACATTAATGCTAACGAATCCTAAATTATAATTTCAAAATTCAACTTTGATGTAAACCATCCTGTATAAACTTTGTGATTCAAGTGAAAATATTTTAGATTCTAGCGTTACCATATCCCATGAGCGAACTTTCGAAATGTTCGTTAAGTTAATAAACCACAGTCCACACACTATTGGCCCACCCTGTATACATACAAAATGTTCACTAGTTATAAATATCATTAATTCAAAATATTTTCTACTAAAATAAAATTAAATTAATACCGGTATTTACGTATGAATACCGGTTTTAAATACTGCATCGATTTTGTCCGGGATCCCGGTTTTCGAAATACCGGAATTCCGGTATTGTAAGCCCTATTTTGGATTCTACAGTTAGAAGATGCTATATTTACGATTGAAGAACGAAGGAGGGCTTTTCGAGCATTTATAATAATTTTTTTAAAATTATTGGTAAGTGTCATATGTTTAAATTTTCTTTTCATCAAATGTTATCTGTTCGTGTTCACTTATGTGTTGTTGATTGTTTGTAATTAGGTACCTACTTGGTTATAAAATTTGTATTCAAAATTGAAAATTCTGTGTCATTTCATTAATTTGATGAAAAAGTACAGTTAGTAAAAGCTCATTTATGAATAAAATTCAGTTTGAATGTTATTGGGGAGGGATACACAGGTTCGTACTTAGATTTTTTCCGATAATCGTAAAGTAAGTATAAAATCGCAATTAAACCATAAAGTTTGATACATGCTTGAATGCAGAATAAAAAGCTCTTCTAATATTATGTATAAAAAAATCAGGACCGTATTTAAAAAAACAAAATTGATGATAGTTACCTACTTGAAAATGAAACGTCGGACTCCAATTTGCTGTATGTCATTTTAAAGAACGTTAAAAAGTACCTGTAGAAGCTTCTTTTACTTTTTATTTAACATCAACCACAAAGTAACAATTTGTCAAAAACGAAATCCTGAAAATTCGGTTTTTGTCGCATAACTTCGGAACGGTTCGGAATTTCGTCAGTTTAAAAATGTTATATAACCAAACTCAAAATTGCCCAACTTTTCTCCCATTTAACCGAAACTCTATCTATTACCGTTTCCGAAACCCCCATAGTGGCCCTCCTTTTCTTGGACACATGATAAATTGAGTATCATTTGAGGTATGTACTTTCATTAAATGATGAAGTTTCATTACTTATTAAATTATTATAAATAGTGCAGATTCAATTTTAACCAGTACTCAACAATTTATTGTAAGTCGTACAAGACTGTGAAAGCTCCCGTTCGTTTATGACTTAATACTTTATAGTGAAAATGATGCGTTTGTTTGGTAATTGTAAAAAATTGGCCTCGTCATGATTTGCAATATATTTAGACCAGTCACTCAGATTATTTGGTTTAAAAAAAGTAAATATGGTTTAAACCTTCTATTGCAAAATTGCATGGTCCAACGAGAATAGAAGCACATCATGAACATGTCCAATAAAATGAAAAAGAATGTCTTCTCTGAAAGCAAGTAAAAGTACTAATTATATAGTCTTTGGTACTAGTAAGCGTGGTACTTATAAAAACAATAGTAGCTGATCTCGCTACATACAGAAGCTTTGGGATTTTCGTCTGATATAATTACCATATAAACACCATGGGTTGCTTAATTAACAATACTTACTAAGATTTATGAATTTATCACAGTTCCAACTAGCCAACAACAATTTCTGTCAAATATTTATAATTCTCGGTTAATTACAATGCTAAAAGAAAAATTTACCGCTGAACATATTTTAGTCAAACAAGCTGACAATGACGTTAACATACTCATTATAGAAACTGCAATAAATCAATTCAATCCAACTGATATAAATGTTATTGGTGAAGATGTTGATCTATTGGTATTACTTACCGCTTGAACTCTAATTGAAAAAATTATGTATTTTTTAAAACCCGGCAAGGCTCAACAACCATCGTAAATATTTTTAAATACGAGTTTATCGGATTATCCTAAATGTAAAAATCATATACTATTTTTACATGCTATCACTGGCTGTGATACATCAGCAATGCTCCGGAGGGGTAAAACAACAGTTTTTAAATTGTTTGAAAAACAAAATTTTATTACCTACATGTGCAAAAACTTTCGAAGATATGAACTCTACTCTAGAAACTCTAATCACCAACGGAATTCGCTTTCTTCTTTCTGTATATAGAGCTCCAAAAAAAATTACTTACACAGACAAGTTACGTTACTCACCAACATTGTTATCGTGTATATTACCAGGTTCAAGTATGGCTTGGTAATCAACTGAACCCAGAAGAATGGGGTTGGAAGTTAATGAATAATCTATTGGCACTTAACTTCCACTTGCACCAGAAAATCTCCTTAATACTATTTTTTGCATCATTTTTGCGTCAACTCAGAAAGATGAGGAAGAAGAATTAGAAGAAGAAGAAGAAGAAAAAGATGAAGGTGGAGGAAGAGAAAAGAAGAAGAAGAAACAGATGATGACGATGATGATGACTAAGATGATCTCTGACATTCCATCAAATTTTACTGAGATAGACCGGTGAAGCTACGTTAAAAAAACGCTCTAAGTACACTACCTCGTAAGTGGCGTGGAAACGTGTGCATATTATACAGAATACAACCACAGAATAAAGACGATTACAACTAAGGAAATTTTAGAATCGCTTTTTCTCAGAAATGGTTAATGTTATCAAAAAAAGTATAACGACAATTTTTGTAGATAATTCCATGGTCTACAATTTTTGTCTGAAATATTTTTATCATAAAACTAACCGCTTCGCTGAAAAATCTAAAAACCCATTTTTGCGAACTTTGACCTTGAATAAAATTTTTTGCACATATAGGATCGATGAGAACTTCACAATTTCATTATAATCGTGTCTCTAACGTTCATGGAAATTTTCAGATTGTTGGGAATTTATGCAAGGGTGAATGTCTAAATTGACCGGAGTATTAAAAATTTACATCAAATAAAAATTAGGTATGCATTTACAAAAAACGCTCGAAATGTTTTCCTTTTTTTTCAATACATAATTGAAACGTCGTGCAATATGGAGACAATAGATCGAAGGATCTACCACTACCTGATATTTGGACAAAAATAACATCGAGTATAAAACATTCGTGCGTTACTAGATTCCAATGTTAGTTTGCTTTTTGATAGGGAGAGAAATGAATATTTAAGAAAAACGCAATATTATCGTAAAAAGATTGTTTTTAGGATCCCAATATAAAAAAAATTAAATCATTCCATTTAAAAAAAATTGAAAGGCGTCATTTTGAAGTAATTCGATCAATTAAAAATCTGATATCACCGTCGTGTAGAGAATGTCCTGAAACATATTACTGCCAAATATTTTGAAAGTAGTAGGTACCAATAGTGTGACTAAAAAAAATAAGGCGCTTACTCTGAAACAGGCTGTATAATAGCTATGACAATTTGAGAGCACTCAGACAGAAGGATGCCAAGTTATATAACATAGTTTATTTGTCATAACAATCTCGAAAATGTGGTGGTATGGTAAATTACTATAGACGGTAATGTGCACGCAAATTGGTTTTGTATTAGTATAATAGACGTACAGATTGGTTTAAAATTTGGCACTAAAGGCTGTGATATAATTGTAATTGCATACATTATAACCAGCATTATGTCACAGTAACGTTCTAGGTGACTACCGTGTACCGCACTTGCATTTAAACATATCTACGAGAGGAATTGGTATATTTTACGGAACATATTGGCCAACAGGTTGCAGCAAGTTAATAGCAGCCATTGCTCAGTAAAATTACATTTCTCCTTAAAGCCTATGGTTCTTAAACATCTTTGTATTCTCTTTGTAGGACATGTTCCTTCTTGGTACTCCTTTTCAAAGCGTTCCCAATAAACTTTAGTGCCAAGTGGGAAGTTCATTAGCACAAAACCCAACTTTGGCATGGATGGTTTGTTTCATTTATGTATTTTCTAAATATGGTTGAACGAAATAGTGTGATTATTTCTTAATCTGTGATTTTGAGTGCAATCTATTCAGATATGTTTTAGACTCATCACTCTTCCTCCAATTCAACTTCAGCTCTACCCGGTATTAAAAGCATATATCGCGATACTGTTTAAAGATTTTTTCTCAAAGTGGCCGCACTAATTGCACTCAAATAGTTGCTTCTACCATCATATTGTGATCCAGACATTTTCTCCAGATATTTATTCTAGTTTCCTAACTATAATACACTGCTCAACATTTGAACTGGTACACTTATATAACATGCAGTAAAGATAACCAACCCTTCTTAGGCGTTTGGCATGACTTCCTACATGATCAGGGCTGTGTTTCGGAATGCAAACAAATGCCTATTGAATGACATTTGCGATTCAATTGTTGTTTGTTGTTATAATCTGTCATAAGTGCAGTTACTGAAACGCGGACGCTTATACTTTTTTCAAGTTTTAAGAGAATTTTTGCGAATTTCTCGAGTAAGTTTAAATTCAGAGTGGTTGACTGCATTTTAGAGATAGGCGTTTAAGTATTGAAGAGATGAGCCAAGCTATGGGAATGCTTATGACTGGTGCATCGCTAGAAACTGTTGCTGCCCATTTCAATGTGTGCCACAATGTGATCAGAAGAGTTCGAATGCGTTTTAATGATACTGGGTCTGTCCAATATAGGCACGGCGGAGGGCAAAATCGCAGTACAGCAGTCAGGGAGGGCCGTTTTATTACGGTTCAGTGTCCAAGGAATACATTTTCTACTGCAAGAACAATCCAAATTCAGTTAATGAATGCAACAGTACTCAAGTATCCACTCAAACAGTAAGAAGAAGGTTCCATGCGGTAAATTTAAAGTCCAAATCTCCTAAAAAATGGCGAGCGCCATTGTTGACCAGAGCCCACAAAAGAAGAAGGCTTGAGTGGGCACACCAACATGCAAATTGGAATGTTGAAGATTGGAGTCGTTGTTTATTCAGTGACGAGACCAGAGTGCGTCTCCATACCTCAGATGGAAGAGTGAAAGCTTGGAAAAACAGAGGAGAACGCTATATTGAGAACCACGTAGCTTACCATCAAGCGTATGGAGGTGGTTCAATTACCGTTTGGAGAGGTATTTCTGTGACTCGTCTTACTGAATTGGTTATGCTTGGAAATGCTACAATGAATAGTGTCAGGTATCTTAATGAGGTATTACAATCTGTAGTGTTGCCATTTGCCAATGAAATAGGCGATAGTTCCGTGTTTGTTGATGATAACGCCCGTTCTCACAGAACAGTGCATTTTTTGAAGAGAACAATATTACGCGCATGGATTGGCCAGCGAACTCTCCAGATCTTAATCCCATAGAGAACGTATGGGATTACCTGAAAGGTTGATACGGTCATGAGGAGTGGATCCATACCATCACCTTCCGCTCCGAACTGGCGTTTTGGAATAATGGCCTCAGAATTACATTGGGGATTTGATTTTCAGCATGACAAGACGTTGCCAAGAGGACATAAGAGCTTGAGGAGGTCCCACGCATTATTAATCTTTAAGTGTTTGGTTATCATTTCTTCCCAGCGGAAACTTTTCTGTACCTACTACTAAAATGAAGATTTTGTTATTTTTCTATTAAAACATTTGAAATTCGTTATTTAAGTTTTATTCTTTTAATTCTTCGCCCTAAAAGCGTTTCCCCGAACCATATACTATCAATTAAGCAAGCAGGTGTTGCTCAAAAAGTAGTAAATTGTTATTTATATATGTTCTTGTAAGTGTACCAGTTCAAATGTTAAATTTACAACCTAATGTTGGATGTAACATCTTCCGTAATTTTTTTTATAAGTAGTAAGAGTATGTTGCTACTAACTCAAAAAGTCACTAGAAAAGTTACTAATTGAAGTAGTACATCAACAACGCAGTAGGAAACAGGTTCATCAGCTCTCCCTCATCAGATCAGCTCGGTTTACATAGCTTCTCACCTGTTACATTCACCCTGTTCCATTGTGTTATCGGTTTCTATAAAGCTGTTGTAAAATTAAATCGATCTGATTTGATGAGGGGGAGCTAATTAATCTGTTTCCTACTGCGTTGTTGATGTGCTACTTCATCTAGTAACTCTTCTAGAAACTTTTTCAATAGTAGCAACATAGGTATGATAAAAAATTCATAGATAAACTGCGCATTATCTGCCTCGGATCGATATGTAAAACGTGTTGTAAACAATTATATTATATTTTTCAGCCAGATCGCTGCGGCAGCCTTACTGTACCGGAAGTGCGTTCTGTACATACATGCCTTCCTAAAGGACGACGTAAGAGAAAATGGTGCAAAAAGAATATAGATACATATAACATAATATCTGTCATTCACAGATATTTAACGTGAGCTCCACTTGTGACATACAGGTTTTTCTACAGTCATGCCAGCATTCGTTGATTAAGTGAGTTGTCGCTGTCTTAAGTGATTTAAATTTAGTGGAAGTCGAGGTATAAACGTTTGTTCTCCACGTAACCTGAGTAGAATAAATCGCAAGGTGTTAGGTTCGTTTAGAAGAGAAGGGTAATTTCAGTGCAACATTGTGGAAGCTGCTCGTTAAGATGTATTGTTAAAAAATAAAGTTTGGTACCTTTTTCTCATCATTTTGAGATTTTGGCAGGAATCACTCACATTGAATCTTTCTGCTTTGCGAGTTAGAATCACGTTTAGCTTAACATACTGCTGGAATGGTTGTTTGCTCCAAACAAGCACGAATATTTTCCACTAATTCTTTATTGATGGAATGTTTTTTTTTGTTTGCATGCGTTGTCTGTTTCATCCATATTGTAATGTCGTTGCAATGAGGTGTTCTCTCGCAAACTTGATTCGAAAATATACCAATAACTTTATTATCGATGAAGGCCTTGCAATGTTAAAACATAACATATTCCATCACTGTCGTTTGAAATCAACGCCGATCAAGCTTATCATTGGTATGAAACTATACGTACTTGGACACTGACCCTATCATGTTATATCTGTGCTTGTTGTACATAAATGTAAGCTTTCTGCTTTATTCATTTAAAATTTAGTTTTAAAAGTTTTTTGTCGACTCGTAATTTATAACTAAAGTTGTGTAAAAAACGGCCTCTTCGGTAAAAAATATAACCATTGGGGCCAACGAGCAATGCAATGTTATTTAGCATGACGAGACCCAATTCAAAAAATATGTGGGCAATGCTAGGAGCCAAGGTTTATCATACAGGTTGTTTTAAAAAAAGATAAAGCGAAATATCCAGCAACAGTGATTTTGTGATCGACATTAGCTGAAAGATTACATGCTTCTTTGATGAGATATTGATTGTCAAAAACTACGTTCAAACCTTTGTACTAGATTCACAGTAGTCCAGATCGATATCCTATTTGAAAATTGTAAAACGAAATGACGAAAGGCTTCGCTCATCATTTTTTTATTACTTTCAACGGCGGTGTCCAAGTTATGGGAAATGATTCAAAGTAACTTGTATGGCTTTTTCATCTAGAAAGAACTCTATCTATCTCGTCTCACAGAATAAGAGGCCACAGAATGTGAAGAATTTTTTCTCACAACTTAGACTAACAATATTAATTATTTAACATGCATATTACAATGAAGCATTGCGTCACTAAACCTAAAAAACTAAAAGGCTACTGAAGTTGGAGGGTTGTATCACGTTTGTTACGGAAGTTAAATTGTTAGAAGGGGTAGATAAAAATAAGGAAAATGAAAAGAAAATACTAAAGAGTCAAAGAAGTTAGTGTGAAAAATTGAAAAATGGTCTCAAATTGCGCAAATGAATTGAAAGTGTTGTAATAGAAAAGAATAAAAAATGTGAGAATTGGAGCTCTCGTAGCCGATCAATTAAGGAATACTGAAAAAATAAGAAACCACAATAAATTTGACACACAATACGATTTGATAAAGTACCTATTGTGTTTTCGTGTTTTCAGTGTTGTGCAATGTAATAAAGGATCAGTGTATGTAGACCAAAGCGAATTGTGTAAAAAAAGGCAAACGTATTCTTTGCCTTGTCATTTACAAATAGGAAGTAGGTAAATGAGGTGATTAGCAAAATGTGAAAAGACAAAGCTATAGAACGATCTAGTAAACACATTTGATTAATCCTTTGTGGATGAACTGAAACACTTGTGGTCGTTAAACACAATATAACATACACCAATAACTGCAATAATATTATGTTATTAAAACGTACAAGTATCAAAAGCAATTAAGACCGTCATTATCAGCAAATAACGGTTGCTACGATTCAAAAATGGACAATATTTGCCAAACTTTTGTGTGTGTAAAAGGACAACGAAAAGTAATAAATGTAAGTCACCATTTATCTATGAAGTTTTAAAATGGTGATTTAATCTGTTTGGAGAATATAACAATAATGAAAAGAGGGTCGGCAAACATTTATCCTAATACCGAATTTTATTCTATTCCTACAGAATTAAATTAATAAAATTGTAGGTAATTGATTTCGTAAATCACTGACAGAAATGTTTTTGTGCCGAGAACGTGATCTATCTCAAGAATTTCCTATGTGAAATGCGTGAAACTGTTTACGATGCGAATATGGGATTATTGACAATTTCCAATATTTCTTCTTTCAGAAGTTTCACATTTTTTTTTACAAGATTTATGAGGTTTTCTTGTTCAGTAAACATTACTTTAATTCGACGCTTGTTATTGAACCGTTTTAGGGAAAAGTTTAAAATGTACATTATTATTTCGTAATTTATTGTGATACCCTAGTAAATTAAATTTCTCTTTCGTAATGACAAAACTAGAAACTTTCAGAAACAAAACATTCACAACACATTGTGAACAGATCCAGAGAAAGGGATCTCTAAAATTGAGTTAGCTAATTGCAGAGCAACCCATAGAGGAGAACTTTGAAACGAGATAAACATATACTATCGTAAACGTAAAACTAGAGAAGAGCTTGTGAAATACTAGAAGCGAGATACAAAATTTTGGTATAAAATTGGAAGGGAATGGATGACAAAGACACGGCCTTAAACGGAAGTGCCGACTGACAGAGAAGAGTATAGGGCGCCTTCCGGTTAGTTTAGCAGCGTAACAGAGACGCCCGGACCTAATGTAGTGCTGATCATGTTAGAATGTGTTTACAGGCCCAATTTACAATCCTCGTCCTCGCCTTGCTCATCGCTCGTCAGACTTCTTGTTTGTCTTTCCAATAAGATGACGAACACTCAGATGGGATTATGGATGCCGTCATTTTGTCATACTATGGAAGGTAACGTTTACACACAGAATTTGTCATGGAATTACAAAGCTCGTCAATTCACCAAATGTCTCATCTTCTATGTGTATATAAAATCTCTCGTTTATCTCCAGGAGAAACAAAATTAATTAATTTCGAATTGTTAAGAAAAACTTTTCGATTTATTATGAAAGTAATAGTAATTTTTGGGAACATCTTGTGAAAGCGCCTCGTACGCTGAAATTCAGACTTGAAGCGAGCGCCAACGTTCATTGTTAACTGTAATTAGATTACACTTCATCAAGAGTACGCTGTTTTCAGCAATGCCGCTTAGATGAGCTGCAATTTGCATTTCATTATCACATATAATGCGTATTAAACGGTCTGTATGCTTTAAAGCAACTTTAGCATGAAATTGGACTCAGAAAATTTGAATATGTGATTTGATGGAAGGTATTATGCCATTTTAAGCAATAAATCGTTTCGTTAAATTTACATATTTTTCATCAAATTGAAATGGTCGATTATCTGAAGTTTCAATTCCAAATGAAAGTTAATTAAATTTGTAACGCTAGTTATCAAAAATATGAAACGTCGGACGCAATTAATCGCAAAGGTAAAGAAAGGTTTATATTTCCTATTTAAATAAGGCTAATGGAAGGTTGGTATTAACGAAGTATGAAAATATTTGCGTTTCAGGTGGGATTAAATGTAAATTAGTATTCAGTATTTATTTTATTTTATCGGGTTGAGATTGCGAACAAAACTAATTTACAATGGCAGATATTCAATTAGATCGATACCAAAAGTACCTACTTTCCAACCGATAATGAGTAACTGTTACCGAATTATCTTCATACATGCATATGGTAACAAATTCAGAAATTTAATATTAAACGTTCATTTTGTTAGTTAAAGGATTCTTTTTATCTTTGTTTTATGTTTCGAGCTTAACTTAATTGAAATTACCATAGAAAATACTAAATAATGCGAAGATATGTGGGTGGGTGGGTTACTAACTAAACTAACTTATAATAATCGATGTAAATTTTATATATTTTTTTAATTATTACGCCCTATAAATAACAATTAATAGAATGATAACTTCCATGTATTGGTAGGACTATTGAGGAAGACTGTGTCAGCGTCAGCTGTACCGCTGACTTACATAAAACTTTAATGGAGCAAATATGAGACCAGTGAGACACACTATATACATATAAATCAAGACAGATACCAATGGTGGTGTTTGACTGAAACACCTCAGGTAGGGTGTCAGTGATGGATTGCTTTTTGTCTGTAAACTATTGATGAACTTCCATTGAAGGTAAATGAAGTTCTTTTGCCAATTCCGTTTGGTTTCTGTTCTGTTTAATGACAGGCAATAAGGGTGCCGAAAGAAAATTTGTTAGGGGGGGGGGGGGGCGTCTTACAGTTTTTCAAGAAGAAATTAGAACACTTGAAATTTTTACCTATTTTTAAATAGTCACCGATGGGATAGAATATAACATTATATTCCAAATGTGGCTATGTACTGGTTTAATTGTTAACTTTTAACATTTTCTAAAATGTATTTACGCGATTTATGAAATTCCAGGGGGTTGGCTTTGCCCTTTAGTAGCGGCGCCCCTGACACGAAACATGGATATTCTTTTCTCAGCAAGGCAAACCACAGTACCTACTTCTGAAGGAAGCCAGTTAATTGTTCTTCATGCCAAATTATATATTTTGGTTCGCGTAGATCCCTAAAGTTGTGGGACAACGGGAACAAAAGAAAAACACTATATTTTTTAAGAACTGGTAGTTAACAAATGTTTGATGATGAAAGCCATTGGAACATGTATTCTTTTTCAAGTAATTTTTCCTAGTAAGAGTAAGTCTAGACATATTTGAGGGAAGGTCCAGGTTTTCATGGGCTTCAGACTAATATTTTTACAGAATCGCTTGTTCACGTGATCAAGCACATTAAACCTAAAGAAGGTGACCCACCCATATTAGTTCTTCTAATCCCGTAAAATTCGTCATAAATAATACCATTTGTTTTAGCGAAAACTTACAACCGCGCTGCACAAGATATATCTAAGTGAATTAACTGCTTCCATCCCATGTACCACCGTTTATTGGCGTTAGCTTGGCGGAATATTGGCCTAATATAGAGCTATTTGGGGCAATATTGTCGAACTGCAGCCAATATTGGATGAATATATTTATGTAATATTATACAAATATTGGAAATACAATATTTAGTGAATATAAGAACAATATTTGCAATAATTAGTAAACGTTGCTATTTAATGTAAATTCAAATATTGTACATACTATAATGTGCGTGTACAATATTACTAAATATTGAAAATTGATATTTAAACAATATAACATACATATTTGTAATGTTTAGATAGTAAATATTGCTATTAAATGTACATTCAAATATTGTACGCACAATAATGTACCAATATTGCGTGCACAATATTACTAAATATTGAAAATCGATATTTCACCAATATAGCATACATATTTAGTAAATATTACTATACAATATAAAGTCAATATTTATTTATCAATAACATAACAATACTGTGTTTTCAATGTTACTGGATATTTAAAAAGATATACTTAGACTATATAAAAAAAGTATTCACAAATAATAAGGTTATGATACTTTTTTCAAAATCCGCCGAATATCTATTAATTTTCGTCGATTTAGAGGTATCAAAATAATCAAAATATAATATGCACGCCTTCCTCTCGATTTTATAGTATTCAACTTTAAATTCCCAAATAATTATATAAATTTCCGTAGCTCAGTTGTTTCATGGCTGACTTCTTAAGGGGGTGATCGATTGTTCGAGTCCAACTGGAAGCAAAAGGGTTTTTCAGCATCACCGATCTTCTCCGAGTGTACACGAAGGGAATGGGGTTCCTGGGCAAGGAGCCACCAAAACACACGAGGCGGTGGAGGCGCCTCGCACTGGGAAAGAGTCCCTCGGACTGGGGATGGCTCAGGTCCACCACCTTTCTTACTATTTTGGGACACATTACAAAACAATAATGGCCCAATATTACATAAATATTTTCCCAAATATCGGTTAGTAATATTTAGCCAGTATGTATAAAATTGTTCACACAAAAAACCAACATGATAAACACACAGAACTTCAGTTGGAAAATATTTCAATAGATGACGGTTTCAAGGTGAATGACGCTAACCTTAAAACTGACATGGAAGTAGTAGATTTCACTCTTTCAAACCCACGCCAAAAGAACTCTCCTTTATCAGTAGTTGTTTTCTTGGGGAATTTTCAATCTGTAACATCATCTTTGAAGATGTTTTGTCCAAAAAGATATCCCTACATCGCAACGCAAGCGAATAGCATGATGCTTCTCCAACCCTCTCACGGAATACACGGTGCAGTGAGTGCATGGTTTAGAGGAATCACAATCAAGGAAAAACCCAAACAGTAAAGAACACCGGAACTTAAGTAATTTCGAATGTGACGATTCAGTTTTATTATTCGGTTTTATGAATAAGTGAAGAATTATAATTCTCGGAGGAATGTGAGTGGAAAGTGAACTTAGTGCGTTTCCTGATATCACGAGGTATATGACGACAACCCCCGAAATATTGACTTATACTTTTTGTGACAAGGCGAATAGGTATTTTCGCGCAGAACAGACTTTGAATATCCTTCTCATTCACCGGATCTGATGGCACCTGAAGAAAGAATATTTCGCTCAGAAAATCCGCCGAATAATATTGTAGAACTACGAGAAAATTTTTTTTATTAATATGTGACTTACAAACAAAAGTTTAGATTTCGATAGGTACTGTCTATTCTGTACTTCCCACTGAAAAGATTCTTCATTTCCATAAAATTTTTTTCGATGTAAGTCAATACAGTTGATACAAACTTTGAAAAAAATAAGCTGAGGTGGATAGTAACATCCTAGTGTCTGTACCATACTTCAAATTCAGCATTCCACTTACTGGCTGCTCTATTGCCAAACCTAGGCCTCAACCGGATTCTATTTAAACACAAAACTTTAATGCATTGTAATTACCAAAATTCTCAAATAAGTTACTATAGTTAATTTTATTATATCACGTTTGAGAACCTCTGGAATTTAGTAATTAAAGTTGCTTTCAGAATAGCGCCTCAGTTAAAAGAAAAGTGACAACGCTGTGCAAAATTTCCCCATAAGAAATACATTGCCCTATGCTGGTCGTGGTGAATATGAAGTATGGTACAGACTGTAGGTAATTATTTAGTATCCTGTCGTTTTCATTTTTCCCCTAAAGAAACTATTACCGG
The DNA here is from genome assembly GCA_036250285.1 of Pyrocoelia pectoralis. NCBI lineage: Eukaryota > Metazoa > Arthropoda > Insecta > Coleoptera > Lampyridae > Pyrocoelia > Pyrocoelia pectoralis. The sequence goes on from CM070075.1 coordinate 68,277,474, forward strand.
ACAACTAAGAGAAGCTATAACAGAATGAGCGCAAGTCACTAAAATGTTTAAAAATTCATTAACTAAATAATAGCAATTATAGCAGCAAAATGTCAAAATTTGGCGGTTTGGTCCATTTGTGTCCATAAAAAAGATCGGTTTTACATTTACATTTGTATTTCGGTTTTTTCCAAGCAATTATGAATTGTGCAACTTGTCTTAACTTTTATTTCTCTTTTATAGATTATTCACTCCCTTTTGATTATTCTACAATTTCTGTAGTTAGGTATCGATTATGTTTATGTACAGCGTCTCTTACAGGTTATCCGCTAGTATACGTATAAGGCCATTTACTTATCTAGAGCGATATTAAGCTACCTATCGATAATAAATTCTACACAGTGATCTGTATCATAGGTTGAGAAGAGGATTCCAGAAGTCGTTTTTATCTTACTCCTTTACTATTTTAAATCAATTACTGACTGGGTATGTGACTTGCAATACCCAAGTGTTTTAACATTAGACAACCCACATGTTATTTATGCCTTCTTTCAATTCAGGCGCAGACCACAATGATTCAGGTGTATAATAAACACTTATCCACACTTTTTATTCTACAATTTCTTTACTTATCTATTATGTGTTGAGTAATGCTTTACTATTTCTTTCGTATTTATTGTTTAATTACAAATTCATACCTATCACGCCACCTATTGAACAGTAACTGTACCTCTACAATTAAATTAAAAAAAAAACCAAAAAGCCGTTTTCCGCCAAAAAATTTTTAATTTTTTCTAAAGGGACCCATTCCGTATCATTCATATACATTTTTCCGCGAAATTAGTTACCGACAGCACACTAAACTGTTACCACATCCTATTATCTGAAAGTGCGGTATATCATCCGTGCAACGCCCTTCTGTTTCTTTAAAGGTGTGTAGTAGATTACATGAGATATGTATCCTCCATCGTCTTCATAGAGAAAGCAGTGGCACACTTACGTTCAAACGACTAACATAACTATGAGCCCCATCAACGGTTTAATACTACATTCTGGAGCAACATAACTGTTATAATTGGCCTCCCACCTTCCAAAACTAACCCAACTGGTAAAGTATTACGTTTATATCATTAAATTTGTAGGCGCTGTTATCCTTTTGGAATCACGACTACTCCAAATCTTTCGGTTAACGTTCTCGACGCCTCAAATTCCAAACACCCTCCTTCCAAATGCGCAGTACTGATTTCTTCAAAAACCACGCACTCAACATTAATAATCGGAAAGTATTTCAAAATTTGGTTTTAAGTATGTACCTAATAATACGTTGGAATAAAATAATTGAGAGTGGGTCATATGTTGAAAACAAAAATATTTTCATATTTAATAATACGTAATAAGAAAATGAAAATATTTTGGTTTTCAATATATTTGTGACCCATTCTCAATTATTTTATTCCAACGTACGACAATTTGACAATCTGGTAATATTATCAGGAAGTAGTGGTTTCCCGTCAAATTTCTGGCTTCTTCCCTCTGTGGAGTCCATTGGGCTCTCAAAACTGAAATTATCTGTTTGATACGCTTTTTCAAACAGAACCCGTGTAACATCGTAACGAATTTTCGACATTTTAATTAAGTTATCTATTGCTAGTTGTGGCGGTAATGATAAATCGATATGTGCAATTAGAACGGGTCTAGGCTAATTAGATACCTTTTTGCTTCCGTAGTTGCTACAGCAATAGAATTCAATTTAACTACTATAACAATAATTTTAATAAATAAAAAATTTCCAACCACACTTCTCATCTTATCTCATCAAAATGTTTGAGTGTAAGTTATTCAATGTTATAAGTCCATAATTTCGTTTCTATCTTTGGTTGAAAATCGACTAAACATTGAAAAGACGAAACCACTACTAATATAATCCGATAAAAATTGAATAAGATTACAATCAGAAATGTTGTAGTATGTAATAATGGGTGCATAATTAATACAAATTTCCCTGTTATACCACAAAAAGCACATCGAAAGCGCTATATAGGAAAAGATCATGTCATATATCGTTTAAAACACGACATATGCGACATTAGGGGTAAAATTAGCCGTATAAAATCCTCTTAACCACATGGGTCGAACTGTTCTCTCTCCACCTTTTATAGTATGGAAAACGCGAAGTGCACCTAAATACGTTCGTTTGTAAGGGGACGTATGCGTTTGCTCAATGCGATAAATTACTTTAATTGCTGTCATCAACTTTGCTAATGTGCTGCCATCTATTTGCACTAAACTTGCTGATTAAACGTTTAATGTTTGTTTAAGTTTCGTTAAAAGTTTTAAAATTAATTTGTTTGTGTTTGTATTACAATTTTGATATACATTTAGTAGTTTTTTAGAAACTCTAAGAATTTTTAAATTTTTTAGTTCTTATATCGGTGATTGATTGATTACTTTTTTTTTTATTGATTATTGCTGAAAAATTAGGGATTATGAGCATTGCTAATATTTTGGATTATTTGTAAAAAGTGAAATAGAGACATACCTTCACTTTCATTAAGGCTTTGGTTCCGCTGTAGATTTCTTGATTTTGGAGCTCGGTACGTTAATTCTTAGTGCTAAGTATCAAAGGATGGTTGAGTAACAAAACATACTGCCGACATTACTTCTTCTGATACAATGCGGCAGATTCTGTCTTTCAATGGGGTTATTTGGAATAATAATAAGTAACGCACAACCTTCCCTTAGGCAAAGGAGGGGAGGTTGTGTGTTACTTATTATTATTATTACTTCTTCTCACAAAGTGTGAGGCAGACATTTTAAGGCTTTCGGAGATTGTTTCCTCTGCATATTCGTAATGATACCAAGACCCACAACCACCAACAATTTTTTGTAGAAACGGATTACTTTGGATTAATGCGCACGGGCATTACTGGCTATTAGGCAGTGCCATGTTGTGCAACTAATTCCGTCGTAAGTTTTATATTCGCCCTATTTAATTTTAACATGGACGCTGCTAAATGATGGTGCGGGTTTTCCATGAATTGATCTGTCCTGGAACTTTCGACTAATGTCTTTTGTTACTTAAGAATCTATTGCTACCATCATTTTCTTCTGTCTGTAACTATATAGATTTCGTTTTAGCAAGGTTCTTTTTTAATAGCTGCGCGTATCGCAATTATTATTGATATTCATGCAGAAAATACAACAAATAGAAATAATAGCTAACCAGAAAGCATAACTTTCATTAATATGATTTAGTGCAGTCCAGTTAATACGGACAAAAAAAAGTAAAAATTCGCATAGAACTGAAAATTGGTGCTAAGTCTCTATCGATCCAACTGCGGCTAAAAATTATACACTATCCTTTATTCCATTCGCATCTGTCTGCGTTGAAAGTAATAATATATCAACCCTTGTAAGAAAAACATGAAGTACAACAAGTATTATTTATGGTATATTGAGATTGAGGAAAAGGAAATAGTTGTTGTTGAACGTATAGTAAGGCTTAGTTCAAGTGTTGAAAGTACCGGTGGGTATGTTAGATACTTGAAAGACAACATTTGTGGCGATCTATGTCACAAAATGTACACTCGAAAGAGCAAGTAAAACTCGGCAAGGGATGGCAGAAGCCAGGATAGCCCACGTCGTACTTGAGTCGGATCAAGCGAATCTTATTCTTTTTAATTTGCTAACTTTGTGATGATGACGCGAAAGCAGAGGCTAAATAGAAAAAAAGTTGTATATTTGCAATGAGGATCGAGATCTAAGAACAGTGTTGATTACGAAAAGACACCGATCTCTGCTAAAGCGATTATTTACGAAGATTTTGAAATTAAAAATTTCCAAAATTTTCAATCCAATAGCGATGTTCTGGAGCCATTTACTTTTTTTGGACCGAGTAGCCACAATTGCAGGGCAGCTGTCGACTTTATCAGTGGAGAAATATCTGATTCATCTTTTTTCATGGAGCAATCTACAAAAATTCAGTAATAAAAAGGAGAAAATGAAGAAAAAGAAAACGGAGGAAAACGGATGAGTGTTGAAATGCGATTTAAAAATTTTAATATCGTGATATCTCATGAATGATGGAGTCGTTGAACTTCTCGGTAGAGAATCGCATAACCCACAAATTTCGAATAACCTATTTTGACGATAATTCTTACCACTTAAACAATATATGCGAAGAACGAATTTATTTCCCTTTGACATTGAAGTGGAGAAACAGGTTATCTAACATATGTATAAGGCTCCTAAGGAGAGCTCTGTAGTTCATATCGGTAAAATGCCCATTTTGGACGTAATCATCTAACAAAAATTTAAAAAACGATGCATAGGTCAAATTCTATGTAGCATAGTGATCAGTTAATGTAAACCTTCTGGTTTCAAATTAAATATTTGAGTTACAATCTTGGTCGAAAGTTGCGTAAATGTGGTACCTCTTCTTCAGGATTTTCGATCAAGATTGTAACTTAAATATTTAAATTGAAACCAGAAGGTTTACATTAATTGATCATTATGCTACGTAGAATTTGACCTATGCATAGTTTTTTTAATTTTTGTTAGATGATTACGTCCAAAATGGCCATTTTATGACCATTTTAGCAATATGAATTGCAGAGCTCTCCTTAGGAGCCTTAATGTGCCACTGAATTGTTCATGCACTATAGTAGTTATTATAGTGAAGATTAAAGAGCAATTTTGTGTGAATCACAGACCAAAGATGAATCAGTTACCAATTTCCCAGAATTCGTGGACGTGAAGAGTGGTTACTAGCAACGTGGAATGCAGCATTAATACTGCCAAGTTTGAGTTTAGTGTCGGTGATAACTCATGCTGGGATGACAGAATATACTTATTGTAAGGTCTGCCCTGGGAAAGGTCAAGGGTTATTTGATGAGCATCGCCGAATGTGAAGAAGGCTTCCTCTAAAGTTTGTAGTACTAAGCTTTAATGAATAAAGAATAAATGTAACCTCTTCGAGAAAATAAAACATCTGGTATTTAGCAAGGAAGCGGTTACGTATGTCATCAGATTAGCGCCGTTCAGGAGTGACATAGCAGTTGAAGAAAGGACTGTCCTATTATCATCGTTTGTGGAATGATTATCAAGAAGTTGGAAGTACCTATATTGTCAACGAAGCTTTAGGATTGCGATATGATAATCCTTGACAGTCTAATAACTCCAATATTTGAAAGAGTGCACGAAAATTACACATACCTGTGTATTTAATCAACAACATATTATCCTAAATCCTTTGTTTTAATGTGTATATTTTTATGTTTGTTCAATACTATTCCACCTTTTACCATTTTTATAGAATACGGTTTCGATTTTATGGTATTAAAGTGTAAGAACGTGTTTCAAAGTCCAGTAAACATGAGGGTTCAAAGCAATCAATGCTTAATTACCTGTATAGTAGACGGTGGTAATATGGATTGTTTCATATGCAGTAGTATATAGTATACATACAGGGTGGCCCAACGAAAAGGTAACAGACGGGTTTCTGGCCAGAGGGAATTTTTTTTTGGGAAACGCAAAAACACGTCAATTTTTATATCAAGGGGGACAACTTTCGCCATGATTTTCAACCTGAAGTGATTTCATCCCTTAGCGCTGTGAGAACAACCCCTAAAATTTAAATAGGGATGATGGGGCAAGTGATACGTCATTTGAAAGGTCTTTCTTTTCTGATATCAGTGCACTAGTTTTTTTTAATATATTTTTTATTTTTAACCAAAAAAATTGAAGTTCCAAAATGGAAAACGAGGAAAAGAGATTGAGGCATTTAAAAACTCTAAAAAGCTCGGACAGGTCAATTGTTTTTTCTTAGAGAAGCTAGGTACTTTTACTGATATTTGACAACATTGTTTCACCCCTTGGGTACAGGGTAAACAACCCTTAAATTTTTAAATAAAAACAAAGGTTAATTTTTTCTTGTGCTAATTAATAAAACCAGTTTATGCAAATTTAACCCTTATTTTAATAAATGTTCTAAGTGCCTGCCTTCAGCTCCATGCAATAGTACAAATTTTCATTAAATCGTTCCCGTACATTTTGCAACATTTGAGGAGTGATCAGGCGGCATTCATGTACTATACGGTCACGTAACTCCTCCAAAGATTCCGGACCAGTGGAAAAAACTTTACTCTTTACATGACCCCATAACAAAAATCTAATGGGGTGCGATCAGGAGGAATGAGTTAATCAAAATCTGTATTATTACATGGAAGCTGCAACGACCACTGCAGAATGCACCAAGCACGGGTCAATCAGTCTGGTTTTAAGGAATGGTAACATACTCCTTACAATCCAGATCTCACCTCTTGTTATCTCAATTTAAAACTTGAAGAGGGTGTCGCTTTTTGTCGAATGGAACTGTGTAATCATGTTTTCAGAATTATCAAAAGAATTTGTTTTCAAAGGCACGTTATTTGAAAATCATTGGAATACCTACTGATGAATAGAATTTTTAAAGAATCTTCCACGGATAAAAAATAGGGGTGAGATGGCTGGAACCTAAGGGATGAGTTGTATAAGATTGCCCTGCGAGTCATAGTGGTTCTCCCTCCATGTTCTAGAAACGGTTTCGAGAAATTTTACTTATCTGTTATAGTTTCGAAGATATGAGGTTCTTATGACAAGTTTTCAAATTGACATCTGGTATAATGAGATAGTTATAGAATTTATGGGACAAACAAGTACACAGACAAAGTATTTCTACCTACCAAGTGCCACGTGTGTTTATGAACTGCTAATTTGCATTGAAAAGTTCATGAATATACTTCACCAAAGTGATTCTTGTTCCAACACGGGCCCAAATTTAGCGTACCTGTGCTCCATATTTAGTTTTGTCAAATATCAATTTGGTTGAGATTCAATGATATAAAACAAAAGTAAGAAGGGAACTGGATAAAACTGCATCGATTACAAAAAATATCCCAAGACATTCATTATACCCCATTCAATTGATGGGCAACAAGTACCATTTCGTAGAAAACCCAATTCAAGATCTGTACGAACAGCAACTCAGCCAAGCCCGTCAAATTTGAATAATGGCTAATTTGGAACATCATACACCTGTAAAATACGAAATATTCCACAAAACAACCAAAAGAAGTGAATCGTGAAGGATTTGGACGAAGTTCTGAGGCACTGTTAACATAGAATCAATCGCGGCGTTTATCAACCATAAACTCGTTTTATGCCTTACAAAAATCTAATGCTGCAATAGTCAATTTTTCGATTGAAGTTAAAAGATTATACATTATGGCATATTCCAAAAGCAAATCGATGCGTAATATTACCAATCCCTAAATAATTCAGCATCATAACACTACGAAGGGAGTTGCATAAAGATTAACCTCTCATGAAATATTTAAAACCTCCAACTTCATTTTTGACGCTTCTCTATAATGCCCTCCCTTAGTCAGCAAATAAAGAAGACACCTTGTGCTAATGTTGTTTTTCAAAATGTAAGCATGGCAGCGTTTTCAACTCCAATCACATCCACATCCTTTTCTTGATTTTCGTATTTAGCTTTGGATGTTGATCTTCGTGGCCAAGAGGAGTGGTCTGATGAGACGTCGTTGCCCTTTTCCCCCTACCCTACTCATTCTCGTATTTTATTTTTGGATTTTGATTCTCGCCCCTTTCCTCGTAACTTTCCTATTTTGTATTTAGGAGTGGATCTTTTCATCCAAAAATACTGGTCTCTAATAGGTAAGTTCTTCTTCTTTTTTCTCTTCTTCTTGATCTTTGTATTTTGTCTGCACCTCTCCTTCCTTTCTCTTGATTTTTGTATATTGTTTTTGGATGTGAATTTTTGCACGAAATGCAATTTTAGTCAAATATATTCAAGACAACAGTAATACGCGCTTGTCTTTATAATCCCGCAATGTATTGTTTACAGTTGTACAGGGACTTCGATATTACAGTTGTTGAGATTTTGAATTGGTACAGGAATCACCTTCTTTGCAAAAAAAAACAGTTAGAAGCTTGACCAAAGTGGGTTCAACCAATTGTTCAAAATATCAAGAGTGGCCCATGCCATCGTTGCGTAAATCGCTTCCAAAAAAGTTGTTACTTCTAAGCAAATTGCAACACCAAAGTCTCCTTTCCTTTAAAAGCTTGCATTTAACAATCACACTCGCGGTTGATATTATATCATTACTAAATCTTTATTTGAGTCTGACGAACAAACGCGGCAAGAGAACGAACCAATATCATGCGAACATTGTAAATTTCGTTTTGTTATATTGCAAAAGAACCTTATTCTATTGAAAGACAAAAATAAGAAGTGAAAGCTCCATATGGTGAAACTATCCCATTCTTCCTTAATTTTCACCTTTTTTTATTTTGACTACAAAAACGTATATATTCTCCTTGCCGCAAAGAAAACCAGTTCGGTTTCGACCGTTCCGTGGCACAGGAAGTCAAGAAGTGTTATTTAATCAAAGTCTTGTGCGTTGAAGTTCATGTTTCGCACACGTAGCTGCGAAGTACTATTCAATTGATCAAAATATTTGTTACGGCTCAAAACCAGTTTTTCTTGTTTGTTTTCCAAAGAAAAGTTACAAAGAAGAACTTACTGACAAAGTAATAGAGATAAATAGGGTTAAAGACATTCAAACAGAACCTTACTGAAAAAATGTAATCTCAAAATAAGGCTACATCAATTGCGTTTCGTTAAATGTTAAAAAGTAAAACATTTTTTTTAATTAACCGATTCCATATTTCTGATAATAACGTGAGATGCCATAATTTGCTTATAATAATGTTCTCGTCCATATTTTCAGTAAACAGGCTGGATTTAATAGTTGCATATGTTATATTGCTTTACCCCTTTTGTAGCAAATAAATAATCTATTTTACACCGGTTTTCACTGAAAAAAACTAAATAAATGACAAAGAAATCTATTAAATGTGAATAAAATGGAAACTCGTACATACAACCCGACTGAGGTAGTTTAAATCATCCGCTTTTTTCGGAAGCTAGTTTGCATTCTTTTTATTTGGCTACAAGTCAAGAATCGCATCCAAAGTCCGATTGAGAACACTAATGCTAGTCATTTATAAGCATCGAACGTGCACATAACCTCTATATATCAGAAAGCAATCGGGAAAATCGCTGGAGGGCTTTAAAACATTCTGATGATCGTTGAAGCGTGATTTACAACAGAAATTTTAACGTTTCCTCTGTTATTATCTTATGAAACTATCTTTGCTGCCTCCATTTGTTGATAGATTATAGATTTAGCTCATTTTATGGGCGAAGTAGTTGGTTGCCTTTATGTTGTGGCGTTTAGTATTTGATGAGTTTTGTGGCTTTTGAAGTCATCAGATTATGGATATTTTGTTCTTTACAACGCTCTAAATATGTGTACAATTTACCGATATCGTTATTTTTTTCCGAAGCATTAAAAAATATTTTTCGTCAAATTGAACAGCTCAATAAATATGTCAAAACATGTAGTTTAAAATGGTTTAAAATCAAATAATTGTCAATAGATCAACAACTCTTGACAAATACATTGTTGAAATTTTACCCCAATCAAATAACATGCAGTATATGTTAAAGGCTGTACGAATTATAACAAGTTAAAAGTATATTCAATGGCGAGAAAAGCGACAGATGGTCACCTGTTAATATAACTAGTATAAATACAGGGTTGCTTTAAATAGAGCCAATATCAACAAACCATTGAATTATAATGGGTGGCCATAAAATTTAGCGTTTAATTGGGGTTGGGGTGGTACTTTTGTCACTTTAATTCTATTTACAGACGTGCAATGATCGAAAATTATTGCTGTCCTCATCAGAATTGTAATTAAATGCACTTACATCAACACTTCTAGAAAGATATTGTTATAACGACGAGGGATGTCATATTTGAATTAGTCGGTTACACGGTCAATCTTCAATTTGACATTCAGTTGTCAAACATTCCCACAATTTAACGTTTATTCTTTAATTTGATTTTTAAGTTAAGATCGGTTTCACTGTTACTAACAGTACAGGCAGGGCTGGGCAAAATACATGCAGTAACGTATTTCAAATACAAATTACAAAATATTCCTAGAAATGTATTTGAAATACAAAATAAAAGATACTGTTATATTATTTTTAAAAATACAAAATACAAATACAATATTTGAAATACAAAAATACCTCTACGCATACGGGATGTTTTTTTGGGAGATTTAGTTAGACGTTTCTAGGAAAGTTTTATGGGTAGGTTCTTGAAAATGTGTACTTAGAATTCACTCTGAACCTATATCGTTAACATTGCGATGGGCAAAATGCATAATGAATGTATTTGAAATACAAAATACAAAATACTTTAGGGAAAAATCATCAAATACAAAATACAAAATACAAATGTATTTCAAATACTGTATTTTCAATACAAGTATTTTGTGACTGCCCACCCCTGAGTACAGGTGATTATTTCCGGCTAACCCCATCGACCAATTTGAACCTGAATTGCATTAGCTTTCTTGTGATAGTTTAATGCGTTCAGCGTTATGAAATGCACCTTAATTTGCAATTTCTCTTTCATCTGTGTGAACCTTCCTCCGTTTCCACCAGTTTGAGAGCAGTGTTCTTCTTATCATTTTTCATGAATAATAATTTTGTAGAATGTAGACAGGTAATTAACACCAATGAAAAGTATTGATTTTTCTATTAAGTGCTTGGTGTCACTACTGATTTCTATCACTTGGAACCTCTTGCATACGGTCTGATAGCTTTTGCAGTAAAAAGTCCTTTTCTTCAGGAAATTTTATGTGTACAGATGGTACAGAACAAAGTTTCGGCACGCACTTAAACAAGTTCATAAAAAAATTCCATTTATATGAGAGGCTACTTTTACAATAAATGAAATACCTTTTGTACTTGTAGAGTTGTAGAAAGGTTAGAAAAATCAAGAAGATGGGATGCTAGACAAAGACTTGATCTGATATGGGACAAACAAAGTGTCAAACGTAAAGCTCCGAGATTAGTTCACTTGCGACAACTTATGAGCTTTTCAAATTACATTTCACCTTCAGTATCATGCTTTAAAGGTCTATCTAAAACGATTGATTCTTTTCTTTCTAAATTTAAAAACTGCTTTTGTAAATTTAAAATTTTTTTAAAGATTTACATATGAATATATCAAAATTTTATCAAATAAATGGGAAAAATTCTTGAATGAGATGATAAAATAAATAAAAAGAAAAATAAAATAATGATAATAAGCAAATTATTGACAAATGATTAAGAAAAAGGAATGAATAAAGTGTGCAATATATTTTGATGTGAAGAAACATTGGGCTCCATTTAAGAAACATAGTTGTAAAATACAAATTCCCGATATAGATAGTCCTAATAATGCCCATTCAAATTTATTTAACAAAGTGTATTACTGTCTCATCGAAGGGCCTTTTTACTTCCCCGAGACCGAAGTAAAAGAGAAGTATTGTATTACTGTTCCAAAAAAAATTCACCTATGCAAATTTTTACATATCTTTGCGTTTCAGAATACGTAGATTCAAAAAATGAAAAAAAAAATTTCCGTCTGTCGTCTGTAGTCTGTCCGTATACAGGGTGTTTCAGACCACCCGTACCGCCCAAATATCTCGCGAAATACAAAACGCATTGAAAAAAGAAAAAATACGTCTAAAAAAATTTTTAAGACTCTATTGTTTGATAGTAATAGGATGTCCCTACTCCCACCCCCGGGGGGTTGAGAGGGGGTAACTTCGTAATCTTAAATAGCACCCCCCAGTTTATTATGCAAATTTGAATTCTGCGTTAACAAATAGGAACTTTTTGTTTGAAACATTTTTTGAAGTTCGTGACAGATGGCGCTATGATCGCCGAAAGAAGTTTTTCCGATTACCTATGCTAATTTGATGTCAGTTTTGTTAAGTGGTAATCAAAAATGTTAATGCTTTGTAAAAGGGAAGAGGGGGAGCTTTATTTACCCCCCCCCCTCCCCCACACCGCCACTTCACCCCTAATTTTAGATTTAAACGTATCTCGAATGTCAATGTGTTCTTTACTCGTGAAATCAAAGTATTTCAAATTTTTTTTCTATTTTCCATCAAAGACAAAAAAAATTTACAAAATTCAAGTTTTTCAATCGTGGTATTGATCGGTTGTTTAAATCTAAAATGGTTGCGTTTTCCCATCCTAGGTTATGGGCCGTAGGGGTGGAGTGGCGGTGTGGGAAAGGGGGAGGGGTTAATAAAGCTCCCCCTCTTCCCTTTAACAAAGCATTAACATTTTTTATTGTCACTTAACAAAACTGACATCAAATTAGCATAGGTAATCGGAAAAACTTCTTTCGTCGATCATAGCGCCATCTGTCACGAACTTCAAAAAATGTTTCAAACAGAAAGTTCCTATTTGTTAACGCAGAATTCAAATTTGCATAATAAACTGGGAGGTGCTATTTAAGATTACGAAGTTACCCCCTCTCCACCCCTCGGGGGTGGGAGTGGGGACATCCTATTACTATCAAACAATAGAGTCTTAAAACATTTTTAGACGTATTTTTTCTTTTTTCAATGCGTTTTGTATTTCGCGAGATATTTGGGCGGTACGGGTGGTATGAAACACCCTGTACATTCCTTGCAACGCACTATACTCAGAAACTACAGTATAGCCCGAAATAAACAGTAATGAACTTGTAATTATTTTATTTATTTAAGAAATACATATTATTATGTTCTAAATGTGCACCTCCTCGCTCAAGACAGACTTCATAACGATGTTTCAAGTTTCTCGTCATGTTATGGAATAAGGGTTGTCTCAGGTCCTCGAAGAAGGCTCTAACGGCATCCTTTATTTAATTCATCGATGGTTTGTGGTGCCCGTTTGAAAACGGCATTTTTAGCCATGCCCCAAATGTATGCGTCTGGAAGTGTGAGGTCTGGAGAATGTGAAGGATAAGGGATGACAGACTTGCACCATTATGTCGGCCGATTCCGTATGAGTGAAAATAATGATCTACCAGAAACATTTTCTCTTCTGTACTTAACACCATTTTTAACAATTAGGCCCTACTAATTAATTGTTTAAGGTTTACTTGACAGGTCTATACTAGTTAACTTGGTTATGACAGCGCGCGCATAGAGACACCGCCAACTTAGTTTCAGTACTGTTTATTTCGGGCAGTCAGTACTGTATTAAAGTTATCGAAATGCGGTTTTCGCCAATCGATTACATTCGGGCCAAGGACGAAATGCTGATATTACCTTTGATGACGTCACTGAGGTATAAGCTAAAATGGCGGCACTCATTATTTTTCTAAATAAAGTTGCAGTTTTTTTATGTAGTTTAAGAGTATTTTTTTCTGAACTCAGCGCTATACTCATTTTTTGAAAAGGGTTAATACGAGGTGGCAATAATTGCCAGAATTTTTTCTGATACAATGGAACACATAGGTCTAAGTAGGTAGTACCTACCTATAAGATTATGACGCCCGAGATATTTTTATTGTTACAAGCGGATTGCCAATATATTGCAGAGAGTTCCTTGGTTGTAAACATTTGCGTAAATTAATAAGATTAGCTATATATTTACTGGTAATGATTCTTGGTCGCGCATTGTAATAAACAGTGTAGTTTAGGTAATTTACCGTAAATTAAATTATTAATTTGCTTCAACTGTAGTTTTGGTTGTGACATGACGTAGGGACCTTGTGCACACCATTATCAATATATCATCAAAGAATTAACTGAGAAGGAGTTTTAATGGGAATTTAATTGTTTTTTTTATTTTGGGTTTACAAATGCCACGAAATCATAATCTTAAGATGCAAAAAAATTGTGGGACGTTAAAAAATTGAAAACTGTGTTGCCATGTTGCCTATTGTAAAGTTCGCATTAAGGAAACAAAGGAAAGCAGAAGCCCCTATAATAATGCTTAGGCAGCATCTTGATGCAACTCGCGCAAAATTTTTTTACAACCTTTAAGATCTGCATGGACAGGTATAATATCTCTCCTTTAACATAAACGAAGCTGAGGTTTTAGTAATCCAAAAAGTATCGATAAGTGCAAGAAAGGGGGAGTTGTTACTTCGGTAGAGCGCAAACGAACTTTGTACAGGGTGTCCACTTATATATTCCCCTATTTTAGCTGCCTATAACTTCTAAACGGTTCGGTATAGAAATATGCGGTTTTCACTGAAATGTTTCATTTTAGTACAAGTTTTGTTTGAATGGATTAAATTCTTTCCATCGATTTCGATTACGTCACTACAAAAATGGCGGATTTTTGACAATCTTTTTTGTAGGATTTTTTAATTGAACACCCAGTATATTTTTTTGTAGTTTGAAAGAACTGACCTTCACCTATCCAGCGATGCCAAATTTTTCAAAATCGGTTCGAAAATGACTCAGTAATCACATAAAAGAACATCAATTTCATTTTACATAAAGCGATACACAAACAAAAAAGTGCAAATGTTACTTCATTAAATTTTCAATATGTCGTCCTTCCTGATGAATACAGTTACTCCAACGTAGATATAAATTTCTAAAGGCCTTGTGAACCGATTTTGACAAATTTTGCATCGCTGGATAGGTGTAGGTCAGTTCTTTCAAACTACAAAAAAATATACTGGGTGTTCAATTAAAAAATCCTACAAAAAAGATTGTCAAAAATCCGCCATTTTTGTAGTGACGTAATCGAAATCGATGGAAAAAAATTAATCCATTCAAACAAAACTTGTACTAAAATGAAACATTTCAGTGAAAACTGCATATTTCCATCCTGAACCGTTTAGAAGTTATGGGCAGCTAAAATAGGGGAAAATATAAGTGGACACCCTGTATAATGGCAGTATTTCCATCAGTACTTCAGGAAATTACCATACTATTAACAAGAGTGTCCTAAGCCGATCGGGACCAAACTTTGCATGCCAACTCCTTAGGCCAATTGAGGACGCTATGCAAAAAATTAGAGGCCAATACCACCCAGGGCGGGATTTAGAGCACTTTGAATTCTCCATATATTTCATTACATATTAATCCATTTCCTCGAAAATTTGTTGCGGTTTGATTAGGTGCTCACGTCTCACCTACCACCATGACTTAAGTTTCCATAATTTTTTTAATCAATTTCATACATTTTCCCCATGGCTTCTGTTTCATCAACCTTCACCTTACTTGGGATTCTTGTGTTCCCTTCAAATTTATTTAATTTTAATTTTTATTTAAAGAAAGTGATGTAGTCTAGACGTCGCTTCATTTAAAATCCTTCATCATATATTATTATAAGTTACCATGTTATCAAATTAATTACAATTAGTATTCGGCCTGAAGATGATAAGTATGTAAACTATCGAAACTAGTCGCCTATGTAATTAATCGTAATTTCAACAATTTAATTTAATTAATTAAATCATTCATGGGGAAGGTTAAGTGAACTCATTAGCTACCTATTTGGTTAGATTTGCTACCCCATTTTGAGTTTTGAGTTGTACTAATAAACACAACATCAGTTAAACCAAATGTTTAGACATATAGCCAGAACCAGCTATCTTATACCAAGGGATACGCGGTGCATCTTCCGACTCCCTATAATGCCTCATCATTGGTAACAATCGGAATATCCTCTCTGATAATTGATTCATATCAGTTGAGTTGAAAATAAAGTATAAAGGAGTTATTTATATTTGAAAGACGAGACGAATGATCAACGCTCTATAGAGTGGTGGAGACAATCAGTCAATCATGTTTGTTGGGAAATATGCGTCGCATATTATAAATCTATTACCAAGTCATCATCAATAAAGTTGCTGTCAACAATTAACTCTGAAGTATATCCAACGAAAAGACACATGCAGCCTATAATGGGTGACATGTACGAAAAATTTGTATACCTACCACCTGTCTACCAAAATTACTTAGATAGTGGATACACCTCGTACAAGTATGTTGTTAAAGCGCAAAATACCATGATAGGGTTGCGAATGAAGTTTTTGCCATTTGGGGAATTATATTTTAATTTTATATTTCTACGTTTAAGGCTGGCATCTACATAAAGTATTTTTCTATTTGAAAAAGCTGCATAGTTAAAAGAAATAAAAATAAAATGATTATGTGTCCGTATGTTATTATTATAATCCTCGTGAAGTTTCGTGACTGTTATTTGTGTTACCTACATAATAAATTGTAAACTGGAAAATTCTCCGATTTTTCTACAATTTTAATTCCACTTTTTCCGGAATATTTCGAATTTTGAAAAAAAAATTTCTTATGACGTTTGAAAGAGGAGTGACTATATCTATCTATTGACAGAGATTTTGCGGTATTCATATTTTTATAAATATTATTTAAAAATTAAAAAAATGTCAAATAGAGCTTTAGATTTTTTAATACCGTAAATTTGGTATTTTAGAAATTACAAAAAATATTTCTGTCAGTAGACAGATAAGACATGCATAATTACAAAAAAAGGAACAAAATGTGTTTCACTTTCAAATGATGTACATATATTTCAAATTGTAAATTTCAGCGTTAAAGAGGCACACAAAACTTTTAAAAATTGTAAGGATTCATTTTTTTGAGATACATTTTTTAAAAATAGAAATATGTTGTCGAAATTTTTGCTTTTTCTCAATATAAATGTATTAACTCTAAGGCCATAATCACTTCTTTACAACAGGTTTGCGAAGGTAGTGGTCTTCTCAGACCACACATCATGATACTGAAAAATCACTTCATCAGTCTAGTAAAGAATGTGGCTTTGGCTTTCTTTAACAGTCTTTGGCGACTGTATATTAATTTTTCGCCACATCAACGTGTTCACCCAGTTATCGTGTAGGGGAAAGAGAGTTAGTGAACACACAAATTATTTCAACGTAATAAGGTAAATATGTTCTGACATTGATTAATGAACTCATCTCAAAAAGTTCCATATTGTACACACACCGCGTACATTTAAAAAGGAACGTATATTTTGGTACCTATCATGAATCATATCTGTATTTGCATTTTTGCACTATGCCCAGCCACGTCGTAATCCTCTTAGAGTAAGATATACAAAATGTAAGAAGGGCGTTATTTTCTATAGAAAACATTCACACATCGACGTGAATATCATCATTAAATTTTAGTTCTATGACCTGTGCCGTTTTGAAGAGAGTTTTAATTTATGTTTAAATATTCATTGTACAAAATTTTCTATAATTTGTTACCATATTGCGTATAAACCCTGTGGCCAGAAGGGACGTATGTTTGTCGTATATTTATCACTACAACCCTCTGATTGTACTATTGTCATGATAATTTAATATCCTAATACATTTAACGACACCCCTAATTTTACGGTCTTTTGTTGAAACGACGGTAAAGACCATGCTCTTCTAAACAAAGACCATCTTGTTTACTTTACACGTAGATAATACGCCAAAATCGTGCAATTGTTTTTGTGCTAACTGTAAATTAAATGTAAACGTAGTAACGACCGTTTTCTAATTTAGAGACTACAAATGCACGTGCATTTTATAAATCAAATACGTCGAAAATGTTCCAAATGTAATTGCATAATCCATTTAGGAGATGCTCTGACATGGTTGAACGAAAATAAATAACGTTCAATAAGAATAATTGCATCAAGAATTCCCCTTACATGCTAATCGCTTGTAAAAATATTAGTATAGTTGTAATTGGCTTTTATTTTGAATACTGCTAGAGACATTTGGCGTTAAATTAATTTAACATCGTCGCTTTCAAAAAGAGCTTTTAACGTTTATAGGCATGTATCAATTTATTAATGTTGTAATCCCTTTTTTTTCAGGTTGTGCACCGGGACATGCAATTTTAGGAAAGACTCGCCGACCCCGAACGGCCTTTACCTCGCAACAGCTTTTAGAATTAGAAAAACAATTCAGACAGAATAAATACCTATCGAGACCAAAACGTTTTGAGGTTGCAACCAGTCTAATGTTAACGGAAACGCAGGTAAGTACAAGAACAGAAAGAAATTCAAATTAATTCAATTTAAATGACAAGAATTCGGTACGAACTATTTCTAAGTAGACTCAATACTACTTTCTTCGCGCTGAAAGTTATGGGCAAAGATA
Source organism: Pyrocoelia pectoralis (assembly GCA_036250285.1). NCBI lineage: Eukaryota > Metazoa > Arthropoda > Insecta > Coleoptera > Lampyridae > Pyrocoelia > Pyrocoelia pectoralis. The sequence continues at coordinate 68,295,527 of CM070075.1, forward strand.
AGTAGAAATACAAACAAACAGACAGAAGTCATATTTTAGGATTGCAATGACTAACTGCTGGAATTGTGACATATATTTATCATGTCTGAGCGCTCACCCTATTTTATATATGTTTATTTCTTTCTTTTGAAATTCATATATTATCTTCATAATTTTTTTTGCGAAACTTTAATTTACTTATTGACGTATTGCGTTCGATTCTAATCGTTAATATTTTCTAATATAGGTCAAAATATGGTTCCAAAATAGGAGAATGAAGTGGAAAAGAAGTAAAAAGGCGCAACAGGAAGCAAAAATTGGAAAGGACGAAAATGTTAGCGAAAAAAGGCAATCTACATTAAATACGACGCCATCAGTTACCAAACCAAGTTCTTCCTCGAGCCAAGACGTTAATGATCAAGTACAAAACTGCGATAATACCCAAACTGGATCACGTAGAATTCAAGACGAGTCCCTTTACAGACCTTACGTAGTGTAATGAATAATCTAAGTCAAAGTAGGTCGCGTTAAGAAGTTTTTGTGTACAGTACTGGTGCAATTTTAACAAAAAAAAACAAACAAACTTATATTGTGATGATAACAAGAGAGAGAATTTATGACTAGAATTATGTGAATAAGTGATTAAAATGTGAATAATGATAAATGTAAAATTGATCCTGTAAGTAACGTTGTATGGAGATTGACGAATAATTTATTTTCGTTTCCACTTATTGTGTCAAGCCCTGTAAATATTTTTCAAGTTCCTATTCTGTAAAAATGCATTAATTAAGAAAATAAATTGTTTAAAGCCCATAACATCATTTTTATTTATATGTACGTTAATTCAAATTAAATCGCAATTACATAATTTAATTAATTTCCATCACAGTGCACTCTTGAATTTTTTCCCGTTACTATAGGCTGCTAGTCTATAATATCAAGTCGTAGAAACAATTAGGAAACCCATACACTAATGAATTAAAGAGACTGTCTATAATGTACGAATGATTTGAATGGAAGACCGTCAAGTTCTTCAATCTATAAAAAATGAACGGATTATTTTGAATTCTTATATTTACTAATTAGATTTAAAAACATAGAAGGATCTGGATCGGAAACCCTTTGGACCCCTTTGCATCTAGGCCCACCATACATCGCGTGGGCTTGCGTGGGTGTAGCTACGCCACTGCTGGTCTTCGACGTTAAAGCATGCAATTGTAGTTCACACGCACATCGTCTTATTCTAGTTGAAAAGTAGTCTACTATGGGCAAAATAACTCGAAAGTTCTTTTAAAGCACGCTCCACTTTCAGTTCAAGACCGTCTCGGTTGCTCTCATTCTAGACAATTGTGTCATCGACACAGTTCACACAGTTGATGACAGTACCAATGTTATCAACCGCTTTGTTAATGTCATTGATAAGGATAGTAAAGAACAAGGAACTAAGTATGCTTCCTTGTGTGACTCCAGTAACTAATGAAGCGATGGGACGTAATTTATACGTATCGTGTTGTTCCATCGCCACCATTTCACTACAGTTTTTTTTAAAAAAGAATTAATCCATTTATGTTCTTCTTCTGTTCTTCTGACTCCGTATTTGTATAATTTATCTAATAACAAAACGTGGTCTACCTATACCGGGATGAAGAGGACAAGTTTTGTGTTTCAAAAAAATTAGCTATTATACGATCAAAAATTTTCGATAAAGCTGGAAAAATACTTATTGGTCAACAGTTGGTAACATAACGATCATCTTCTACTTTTTCATCATATCATCATAACGAAAAATTCCATATATTATATCAACGAAATGTTTATGACATTTTGCAATGGTTCACAAAGTTGTTTCCCGCAGCACCTAATTACATTGTTTGGAACTCCAACAGGCGACTTGAAAATATCTTTTTATCTCCACGGGAGCGATATGGTATACAAAATTACGACTGAAATTTGTGGTCTGTGTAGTTAACTGTTGTTATAACATTCCTGTTAATTCCGGTTTAAGTTATTGGAAACGATTTCTTCAGGTATAAAAGTTCCTTGAGAACGCTAGATCTAATACAATTTTCCAGACTGCCTTAGCATTCTTATCGAATTAACATATCTTATTTGCCTAAAATTGTTTTCTGGCTTTTTTTAACAAACAATTGTATCGACTTCTTGTACGATCGATCGTATTGTTGAAGCACAAGAAAGGTATCTAATGTCTGCTTCAGATTCGCCAATAAAACGGAAAAATATGATTGCCTATATGATTGTTATCGCAAAAGTATTCCAGTGAGTAGAAATTGGTGCAACATTAAAGTTGGTAGTAGCACCTAAATACAACAGGGAGTTAAAAATATCATATAACATAAATTACCTCAAATTACTCATTTAAATTGGAACTAGAAAAACGTTAGCCATAGAAGAAATTAATTGTAATTAGATGATAAGGGTAGAACGCACCTTTCATGTACACAGCTGTAAGGTACTCCGCTAATTTACACTAATATTTCACAGTGTTGCCCAAGTTTCTCCTAAAACTCTTTGGTTTCTCTTTTTGAGACCAGGCTTTTTTGGTTTACTTTATCTAGGATTGAAATATTTCTCTTTTGCAGTTCGTCTTCCTTATTTAATGTGGTGGCCCTCATCCCTCTTTCTATTTTGATATTTTGGAAATTGTTCCCGTCTATATCCTTCTAGTTTTTGGGCAAGCAGGTTGGTTTCGTTGTGTACTTGTCTGTTTTTTCGTGGTTTATATTTTAGAATACATCTTCCTTTTGGTTTTCTCCTGAACCATACTGTTCTACGTATTCTCCTCTTACAACTGTTTTAATTTTACCGATGCTCAGCGTCTTTTCACCAAATTTATTTTCAGTGTTTTTCATCCTTGTTTTTTTAGTCAACCTATCCCAATATGTTCACATCTCACATTCACTGAATTGAAAGTTACATCTAGGATTTGAGAAAGATATTATATATTCACCTTATCGATTATCGATTAAAATTTGTGTCCTTTTCTAGTTCACTGAATGCCCAAAAACTGGCCATCAACTCCCTCTTTGCATTAAATTCTATTAATATTGAATCATTTTTCTGTTTCTGCAACTAGGCGCAGGTCTCTTATAGAATCCGTCGAAGATGTAAAATATTTTCCTGGTGAAGTTGACCTTATCTTGCTTCTGGTTGGTAAACCTACCATAAGCAGTAATTTCCGGTATGTATATATCATATTATAAATAATATAATAAACGGAAATAATATAAAAAAAGCTTTCTATCAACATTGATCTTCAAACAAAACTTAAGATATGCTTTTAAATAGCGTCTTCCATTGCACGATACGTATAAATTTCATTTATTTTACAAGTGCATTCAATACTTTTTATGAAATTTTACATTTTCTAAGACATAGAGTCAATTTTGAGTGATGTGAGTGAGATGGAAATTTTAATGCATTTCGTTTTATATAAAACCGAAAAGGTCCTTTATTCGAGGCATTTTATGAAAGGAATACATACATACAATTCAATTATGACTCAAAGGTGCTAAAGGCAAAAAAATTAATAAACAGTTATATGTTGATATTATTAAATGATCAGGTATTGAACAAACAATGTATTTAATTTTAAGCAGCTATGACGGTTACAGTTTGCGAACTTGGCTGAAGTATATTTATTTTTAAATTTGTTTATTTTTTTTTCTTCCGGCCCATGAAGGGAGGTTGAGGGCATCAACAGCTGTGGTCATAAGCCCTATACGCTTACAAACATCCATCTTCGGAGGTATTTTTATCACCAGCCGGTCTGGATTCGAACCCGAGGCCGCCAGGTGTAGCATTATTTATTATTAAATGCTCTATAGAATAAAAGGTAGTATTGCGGTTGCAAGGTATCTTTATTTAATCATTTGAATCCATTGCTTTCCAAATGAATACAAAGTCAGAGATTTCTCGAAAACTTCAAATTTGTACAGTAATAATCTCATAAGGGCAGTACAGTCAACAATGTTACTTCAACTCCTGTTATAATCCAATTTACACTTCAGTTAAAATTCCGGTATCTCTGATATGGTACAAATACAACGATTTTCAAAATTGGGGTGTTTCTGCTTTGATAAACTTGATTGAGACATTTGAGGAATTTGGGTATCGCAAGAAAACATCATACGTGCTGCTTGTAAAATATAAAAACAAAAGTAACCTCTTTCTGATCCCTCGCGAAATCGCGATATCAACGTAGTAACACGAAAAATCGACCAATAAAAAGTTTGGCGAGTTCGGTAATACAATGTTGGATTGAATCTGATTTTCTCTGCAAAAATATTAAAAGTACACGTGATTATAATTTCAATAATGTCATCCTTTTTTTAAACATTTTTTACAGAAAATTTCAAAAATGGAAATGGTTATTTCAAAAACAGAAACCCAAAACATTTATAATACTTAATACCAAATGGTGCACTGATTCAGCATCTTTGTGATGAATTTGTATCACACGCTCACGTTACAAAGATACACTATACTCACCATGAATTTAGGTAAATATTTTTTCCTTGGGATATCACGTACATTGTTTTGCCAATTCCAAGAGGTCACAATCTCGAATTGGAAAACTTTCGTCAGCGTTCTTATTACAGAATGAACACCATCGATTTCTTAGTACTTATACAAGTTACCAGGTGGCCGATTTGTTTATTAACACATTGAAATATGTTGAAAACTACGAATCGGATCAAAAAGGTTATTAATAAATTTTTTTCGTCTGGAAAAGGGTTATCCAACGATACTAAAGATACCCACACTCTCACCCCAGCGCCAGCGGTGGGAGTGGAGGCAACTTTAAAATCTTAAATGGCAACCCCCTATTTTGTATTGCAGATTCGGATTCGGCATAAAAAAATAAGTACCTTCTATTTGAAACATTTTTCGATTCGTGATATAATGGCGCTGTAATCGCAAGAAACCTGATTTTTGCGAATATCTCGAGAAATTACACATCGGATCGAAATATTCTCACATATGGCGCTGTAATCGAAAGCCTTGACGCGCCACTTTAAAAGAAAAAGTTTTTCAACACGCACCAACAACTCATGGAATACAGCGCATAAGAAACGCTTGCGCTGAAATTCGCGCAGGTACCTATGCTCCTCTCCTGTGCACAATCAGTGAGAGGCAAGGGAACTCACCTGAAACAAGCACCCCGTGGTGAAAGGCAAAGAGACTCACCTAAAACAAGCACCCCAATGGTGAGAGGCAAGGGGTCTCACCTAAAATAAGCACCCCAATGGTGGGGGACTCATCTAAAACAAGCACCCCAATGGGAAAAAAAAACTACTACGTCCACGTCGTTGTTCCTGAATAACGCTAAAAGTAGTTGTTAACTTATTGATAAATGAATAAATGCTATCGATTGCAGCGTCATCTATCACGAATGGAAAAAATGTTTCAGAAAAAAGTTACTTACTTATTTTTTTATGGAGAATCCGAATCTAATGCCTTCCCCCACGTTTACTTTTCCTTTTCGATTGCAGTATTTACAGTTTGATATGCGATAAACATACAGGAGATATTAATGTAATGAGAAATTTTACACATTACTTGTTTCAAGCTCGCACCTGTCCGTCCATTAAGTACCTATTCCTTTCTATTGGTATTTAGAGGGATTTCAAACAGTTTTGTTAACAATTTCGCGGTATTTTTCGTAAATGTTTGTCAATGCGTTTATCATTTCTAGTAATTGGTTTTTTTCATCTGGAATAATCTATACTATCGTCGTCATAATCAAAGTGTAAGAATTTTTCAGTATTTTCTAGGTATTTGTTTCTAAAGCCATTTGTTGATGGATACATTTATTACAAAACACCAACATACAAAAAGGACTGATTAGAAAACTAGCGATGGCAGAAGGTTTTAGTTTTATTATTAAATTAGGGTACTAGGAAAACTTCTAATCCCATTTTAAAGTGTGAGCAGTGAGCTTTTTTCTGTATAGGATGTTGAAAATGCACAGATTTCCTTTTATGATGGCGACAAAGGCATAGAATTAGAAAAAGGTTATTGCCACTATTGAGCACCAAATGCTATCGATAAGATTCCAAGTCAAAGAACTAATTGTTGATAGGTAGATTAACAAACTAAGAAATGGGATCATAGGGTCAGAAAACCAATATAAATGGGTAGTCGTGACATATATTTGTGCTTCTTTTTAATGCATCCTCAACTTTCTGAATGGGAGTAGGTATTTTTATTCGACACTACGATAACTTTGTAAGAAATAATTACACTAAACACAATTATTAATATACAGATTACATCATTTAAACGATTTAATATTTAATTTAGTTACGTATTTGAATATTTTCATCTCTTCTAAAGAAAAGAAAAAGGTCTTAGCGGAAAATATAAACGTTGAGTTGGAAATAAGACGGTTGTGGTAAAAAATCTAAACGAATCTAAAACGCAGATAGAATTGTATCACAATCGAAAGATTATGTAGATTCAGGAAAAAAGGGAACAATATTTGATAAAGACACGGAAACTCTACCTTAATAAATATACGAACTATATAAGAAATATAAAAGCCGTAGCGCCGCCAGCGGCAAGTAAATAAAACGAAAGTAAAACAATTGAACCGAGAGGGTGATCTGATCGTGTGTTCAGTGGAAGGAGTAATGCTGTCTGCTGATTGGTTGAAAAGTTTTAGATTGGTTCCAATCTTCGTAATTTTGGTTGAGAAACTCATAATTTATTGCCTTTGCGAGCTTGTTTTCTGGTACACTAAGATGAAAAAGTTTGTTCCGAAAGCTCAGCTTTAATTAAAGCTTAATTTCTATAGAGCGAAGAAAAAAGTTACAAAACGACTTTCCGGGTAATAGTTACGGTTTATTAAATTATAATTTATATTACTCCAACTACACATTGCTTGTAACAAAGCAATTTAATTAGTTTTATAAAAGCGTAGCAATAGTCGTTAAGATGTAATGAGAATATTAAAGTGTGCCTTGTCGAAATTACGTGCATTTACTACCACTTGCTGAATAATCAAATTTTAAAACAATTGCAGCGAACTATCCAGGAAATTTAACGATGTCGGCAATATCTTTTCCTCAGAGTATACCTCATACATAAAAACATGATAGCGGATCAGTTGTTAAGTTAAGCGAGAACTCCACTTTAGACAAAACCTTTTAGCAAATTGCATCAAGAGCGATATGGACTTGTAATACATACAATTCATTCAAGGAGAAACATGGTACGTTGTACCTATTTAAGCTCGTTTTGGTTCGATTACCAAAGTTACATCTAAAAGCAAAATAGGCGATAACATAAAGCTCTCAAATGAGTGCTATAAAATGTTATTTATTCGGACTAACATTTTGCTTTTGTTTAATTTTCGAAACGATAAAGTGTAAACTGGATGGAAGCTAAAAAGCACTACGTTTCGTTTTCTTTTGAGACCCTTGTGAAATGCATCTCGATTATTACTAAATGATAGATACGAAATAATTTTTGTCTACAATATTCTATTAATTCTAATATTTATAGTAAAATACCTCTTACCATGAGGTCTGCTTCAGCTACTTCATCACCTTCTGATTCTGTCCACTCTGTGTGCATACGAAACTCTCGCGTTAGCAAAAATTATCATCCCTTGATTTTTTTATGTGGAGATATTACCTATGTGGGTTTTGTTTGAGAGTTGCCGCAGCTTTTCTTGTCTTTAAATTGCTGTTAGTAAGTGTGTTTATTTTATTGTACTTTTATAATTATGAAAAGCTTTAGAAGGTCCTTATGGAAAATTAAGGGAAGATTTATGCTTTGAGACGTCTTCTAGGAATTATATTATTCCGAAAGTCGTGGAAAAATATGGTTTTCACTTTGTTTCCTCACAATTAGAAACACCGATGTATTTGTTGGATCTTTTCCACTAATGAAAAGGAAATTTACGTGTAATGTAATTAGTAATTTTTTCTTTTATTACAAAATGGGGGAAAATGCATGTACCATATTAAGAAAGAATGATCAAAGATAGAGTTTACGTAAGTACCTAGGTACTAAAAAATAGATTTCAGATTATTGTGATGCCTATGGTAATCTACTGTAAAACATCGATTTTTCGTTACGGAGTATTATATTGAAGATTATGGTCTATATTAGGTACTACTTTTTTTCCATACCGCCTGCTGTATAACTCAAGGGTAAAAAGTCATCAGGCATCACTTATAATTGTCGTATCTACACTACTTTTAGATCTGGAGAACCTTTACTATAGCCATAGTTTTATATATCAATCAATTCCTAGCTGCACCGTTACAAATGAGTCTACTAACCAAACCCTTCAAAACAAAAGAAGTAAGTGGTATTATCAGACGTCTAAAAGGAAAAAAGTACCTGATTACGACCTTATAACAAGCACAATACTCAAGAAATTACCAGAAATAGGCCAGAAAATTCTTACTAAACTATTTAACGCTGCACTTAGAATAGGATCCTTCCCCGACCAATGGAAGGTTGGATGTGTAATTCCAATCCAAAAAACTGGTAAACCACCGGAACAGGTAGCCTCTTATCGGCCTATAAGCCTTCTTCTACTTCTCTCCAAAATCTTCAAGACTCAAAGTGTTAATCCTAAAACAACCTACTACGTTACTACCCCATCACCAATTTGGTTTTCGTGAGCAACACTCCACGGCCGAGCAAGTGCACAGAATAGTTGACAAAATATGTATACAAAACATTAGAAACTAAGAGATACTGCGCTCTGCTGTGTTTTTAGACATTAGCCAGGCCTTTGACAAGGTGTGGTATGAAGGCCTATTATTTAATATAAAAAGTGTATTTCCAGCCGACCTATACTTAGTTATTAAGGTAGTTCCTCCGCGGAACGATTTGCGACAGAATTTGTTCAAACTTGGCGTATACGTTATTAAATACGTTATCCAAACATCTGTGGAGTTTAAATGACGTTTACCGTCCCTAAGTCGAGATATTTACACTTAAAATTGGCATAATTGACATATAACCCATATACAAAAAACACCGCCCACGTAGCACATATCTTTCAAAGGCGTCCCAAAGACATTCTAAGGACTTCTATATGTCCACATAAGTCCCCAGGACATCCGAAAGACATTCTGAGAACTTCTGAATGTCCGCATAAGGCCACAGGACATCCCTTGCAGATCTCGTGTTATGTGGGCACTGACACATTATCAATTGTACTGTCAAAACTAAATGTCAGAATTTAATGAAAAACTAAAGAATGCTAGAGAGGGATTATACGAATATGGTGAAAACATTTGAGAATTGTTTACCGTCTACTTTGAAGATATAGCCTTGAGAAACCTGTCGTTTTTGGTATTATTACATATGTTTAGGCAAGCGAATGATTGTATACGCAATCTGTTCCATGACAACGCGGACAGTCCGAACAAAAAGTGTACTTCCACTGGCGTGACAAAAATGGTTAATAATAGAAGTTACTATGGTTACATGGGACGAAACTTTTGGTTGAGATTGTCGCGGAGGAACTACCTTAAGTCATACCTAACTGGCAGACATTTCTTGGTGTGAATATTCGACGAGAACACCACATTATTCCCAGTAAATTCTGGGGTACCACAGGGCAGTGTCCTGGACCCGCTCCTAAACTTAATATACACTGCGGATATTCCCACAATAAGAAACACCATACTAGCAACATAACCTGATGACACAGCCATCTTATCGACCCACACATACCCAACAATAGCACCCCAAAATCTACAAACCCACCTAAGAGCAAAAACTGGCTCATATAATGGCGAATTAGGGGAACGAGGAACAGTCTCGCCATATCACATTTACACTGAGGAAAAAAACCTGCCCTCCAGTAACACTTAATGGTCAACAGATACCACAAAGTGACACTGTTAAATACTTGGGAATCCACATGTATCGTCGACTCACTCACCTGGCGACATCATGTATGGACTAAAAGAAAGCAACTTAGCTTAAAATATAGAGAAATATACTGGTTACTGGGCAAATGATCGAACTATCAATATACAACAAGGTCCTTCTCTACAAGGCAATACGGAGACCAATCTAGACATATGGTGTGCAATTATGGGCATCAGCAGCAAACACCACTATTGACATAATCAGAAGATTTGAGTCTAAAGTGCTTCGTGAGATAGTGAACGTCCCTTGGTACGTACCAAATGAAGTCATTAGAAGAGATCTTGGAATAAGATCAGTAAGTGAAATTACCTACAACAAAACAAAGTGTTTCTTATCGCGACAGACTCAGTGTACACCCGAACACTCTAGCCAGTAATTTATCAGTTGTCGATAACAGTGAAGTTCGAAGACTCAAGAGGTTGCAAGTAGTGCAAGCAAGGGATAAATGCGAGGCTAATCGGAGGAGATTACAAAGGGGAACGGACAGGGCGGAAGGTAAAGCCCAGGAGGGTAACGGAGCGGGAGGTGATTGACGCGGTGGATGAATTAGCAGTGAACAAGGCCCCGGGGCCTGGTAACGTCTCGGCGACGATAGTTAAAAAGTTAATAAGAGGAAAACCCAAGATGTGGGTTAAGATTATTAACCAAAGCATCAGCAGTGGAAACTTTCCCCGTGAGTGGAAGGAAATCAAGCTGGTACTGATACCCAAGGGGGAGACGGGGTACAGCCCAATATGCCTAATTAATTTTGCGGGTAAAATCATTGAGAAGGTGTTGAAGGCAAGGCTGGTCGAGATGACCTACGACAATCTGTCACCTAGACAATTCGGGTTCCGTAAAGAGAGATTCGCATTGAACGCGCTTGCCGCTATAGACAAAGAGAGACAGAATGCGAACGGAGTCACTTGGAGGACAACTCGTTTAATGAGCAGAAGTGAAATTATTAGCTCACTTGAACAGATGCGAGTACCTGAGTACATGATAAGCTGTGTAACGCACTATCTGAGAGAACGGTGGGGGTAAAGAACACGGAAGGGCAGAGTTCTGTATTTAAAAGTAGTGCCGGAATTCCACAGGGTTCGGTCCTGGAGCGGACCCTGTGGAACATCATGTACGATGGAGTACTTCGCTTACCAAACCCGGAGCGAGTAATTGGCTTCGCAGACGATGTGAACATCGTGGGCGAGAGACAGAAGAGTCGACAGCATGGTCAACAAAATCATCGCGACCACCACGGCAAAAATGGGTGGATGGGAGCCAGAACGCTGGAAGCTGGTCCCAGAAAAGACTAAAATAGCCCTGCTAACGGGAAGGAGGGTGATCGAGCTCACCAACTTGCAATTACTGGGACAAAAGATAGAGGTTGACAAGAGCGTCAAAGTGCTTTGGGGTAGTTGTTGATAAAAACGGCACCTATATCCAACATGTCAGGTATACAGCAGAACGGCCTACAAAGGCATTTGGGGCGCTGTCCAGACTGATGCTAAATAAGGGTGGAGAAACAGCAGCGAAAAGGCGAGTGTTAACCTCAGCGGTAATATCCATCTGGACCTACGGGGCAGAGATATGGAATTCTGATCTTAAATGGGGAACGGTGCGGAGTCTGTTGGGCAGAGTACAAAGGGTCATTGCATTCAGAGTCGCATCCACCTACCGTACGGTGGCGCTCAAGGATGTGCCCAGATAGTAGTGATGGCCAGGGTCCTGAAGTGGAACAAGAAGCCAGTTTACGACGAATGGCAGAAACTATGGGATGAAGGAGATTCATGGACTAAGGTACTGATACGGATATTAGAAAGTGGAACTGCAGAAGATATGGAGAGGTGAACTATCACATTACTCAGTTTATGACCGGCCATGGCGAGAACGGCGGATACCTTCTACACAGTGCAAATTAAGATCCTTTTTCAGAATTAGCTGCACGGTGTCCCTGAAAATTTTCATTTACTGTAATTGACGACAACTCGAGGTTCGGTTATTTTCAGCAGACCGCCTGACGCGATGTTGCTTTGATGTCTTAACAGCAACAACTGAACCATTTTCCTCAAGCTTTTCAATTAATTGTAGAACTGTAGCCGAGGGAAAATTGGAAATCTACCTTACGGTGCGGGACTGCCATCTTAAAGCACTGTTTATTAAAAATCCAATATATAAAATAAAATACCTATACTTAGGTACTATAGTTTTTTTTATAAATGTCTTATATTTAGTAATTTTTGCGCCAGATTCGAAGGTTTCTGTGATGCATGCAACGTCTTTTAGTTCATTTTAGTTTGACGGCCATCTTAAAAAGAAGTATTTTCGCATTGCAAATTGGTATCTGCCGGGACGGGTAAGTGTCGCTTCTGCATCCGTAGGGACCGTAGGTATTTTTTCTGTGATACGGTAATGGCACCACGATCTTGTCTAAGACGCTATATTCCATCTGCACTTACGGTAAGAAAAACTGTAAATTAATATGAAAGACAAACGAATAAAACTGCCAGTAAGTAATTAACAACTCTTTGTATATGTGTAAGGGTTGTAAATCTAAGGAACTAGGAAAGGAATCTAACAATAAGTTAAAGCGTATACTTGAATTATTACAGGTCTTATACGAAGTTATCGTATAGGAAATAGGTTAGTATTTCCCTAATTTTATGAAATTGATTGAACCCTTAGGATGTTTCGAAAACAGGAAGTGTCCGGAACGGATCTTGATTGGTAATTGTTTCCCCGCGGCACGACGGGGCCAATCAACGAGCGAGAGTAGTGGCGCGGAAAACAGCACTCCGAGTCTACTCCTGCAGAATAACAATGGTATCACTTAACAAACTTTTGCCCACTCAAGCTTGAATTTAAGGAACATAAGTAAGTGAAACGAAATTGGCCAATACTTAATTTGATACCCGATCATTTGTTCGTAAAAATTTATGTTGTTTTGTTTCGTATATTTTTTTATCTCTGTTGGATGTAATATGAAATCATTATGGATAATCAAATTAAATGTTTTACATTTCAATAAATTCGATAAAGGCAAATGGTTTACGATTTAAGCATCCCTTTATCTCTTAATGTGATGTAAAGGATGCGTAAATCTAATGTAGTAAAAATAATTAAGTTACCGAGTCAGCTCACATGTTAAATATTTATAATGCGAATTTAACTTTCCTTTGAGCTTACATAGCCAATTTAAATTTAGTAATAATTCTTAACAAACAATTAACATTAAAGAGGTAGAACATTAGGTGGTTAGTGGTTTTACCATTTTAAGGTAAAAAGTGGAATTAATTCCATCATATGTACGGGAAAAGGTACCTAGATAACAATTCTTTCATTTCATTGCATGATCCGAATACGACTCAATTTTCAATGCATTGATTAACAAGTTAAGTGTCTAACTCGCTGTAATCGATGATAATGAAGATAAGTGGCAGTAAATTGTTGGTTTTTGCCTACTCAGGCACACTATACCATAAAGGCACATTACTAAAGTTGAATGGATAAAGAAGTACCTATGGCATGTCACATATGCAAATTCCAGATAAAATAATTGAACCAATTGCTTGCTGAAAACTCTATCAACATTTATTGATTCGCAGACAATGGCAAATTATTAAGAAGTGAATCACTCAATGGTTTACATTTACATTCGTTTGGCAAATTATGGATTACATTAGTTAATTTTTTCTTATATTATTTCATTTCGGAGGGGGCCCGGCCCCCCTTGCCCCCCCCCCGCCCTATATTCGCCCCTGGCTCGCATTCTTTCATAATAAGATTTATTTGTGTCTTGTAGAGAAACCTATATATACAATAAACCATATCTCCACATATTTCCTAACAACAAACAATATTAGTTACTAATTTATTGCGCGAAAAAAGGGATTTGTTAATTGGAAGTACCGGGTGTCCCATTTTAATTCGCCACCTGCAATAATTCTACAACGTACACTAGGTCGGTTCAAAAAATGTCGCGAATAAAAGGTTAACAACAATTTAGATAATAATAAGTAAATATCTGATACAAATATTGTTATTGTTTGTTCGTTCCTTTAATTTTATTTTCAGAATTGGGCGAAGAAACAAAATAATTCAAACGAAGGTTATTATCTTGGAAACTATTACCTTTAGATATAGGACATATTTAACAAAAATCAAAGCTAACTTAAAAAGCAGTTCATTCATAAAAAAATATACAGGGTGTTCCATTTTAATTTGTCGACTTTTGGCATTTCTCCAATTTTGTTGCTCTGCTGCCAACGATTTTTTTACTGATTGTTGATTTTGGCGATAATTTTTAAAAAGCATTTGTTTTCTCCTAAATGAATTGACTTAAGTAGGTGAAAGGCCAAACAAACTTGGCCTAGAATCGAATATGGATTTCAAAAATATAAAAATCTATAGGGTGAACACATAAAATAACATTTTTGTAGAAAGGCTTATTACTACAGTCTTGGTTCGCGATTCAGGTAATATTTCGAATTTTTTTATCTCATTTCTCAAAAGAAGGAATTTATGTTACCGATGAAAAAAGCTAACATATCAACCAAAGAATGGGAGCACTGTTTTGGCAAATAAAGGTGTAGAAGGCCTATAACAGATAACAGTTAAGCGAGCATGCTGGGAAAGCTGAAGGTCCTCGAGAATGTCAGAAAGCGCTGTGGAAAAACATCTATTCGAAATAAAATAAATCTTGCTGAAAAAATTTTGTAACAAGATGGAGCAACTATTCTGTAGAGCATCTTCTGCGATATTTGCAACGTTTGCTGTAACTGTAAATAACATCATAAATAAGAAGGAGGAGGAGGTTTCCAATATCACTAAAACACGCGCAGTGACAATTAGAATTATCGTTAGAAAAGCCTAATTTCTTCCTTCGTACTTTCAGTAACGTCTAACTTAAAATATATTAGCGTGTTTAAATGTAAACTAAACTTTCGTAAAAAGTGTGTGTTTAAGATAACAGGAGGTGACCACTGGAAATCAGTTAATGACTGTATAGTCCTTTACAATCGATCGTCCTTCGTCATAAAATTTTTCCCGTTGCGGGACCATAAATATTTTATTTCACTTTGTTTCTTTGTATACCTTAGCTTTCGAATTAAAAAAAAAACGATTCCTTTGCAAGAAGAGTTTGTAAAATGATGAGTATCCAGACTTTTCTTCCACCCTGTATAATGTCAGGTTTTTTCGGCGCTAGACGTGGCATCGATCTGAAATTTATATTGTATGAAATAAAAAATATTCATTCTCATTATTTTTTTCCTGAAGGAACAGTGGCCACTGTTTTTTGCCAAAAAAGCAGTGCCCACTGTTCCTATATGCGTTTGTGGCCACTGTACCAAAAGCACCTTGTTCAAGAAAACATAACCTAAAATCTCTGTTATTTGAAAAACACATTTGATATATTACAAATTTTAATTCAAAATAATCTCATATGGACTTGAAAAACCCTCAAGGAGGCGAGACATTGTCAAAGTTTTAAATAAAACTATTATAAAATTGGCAGAAAACAACCCTTATTTGACCACATAAAAATACCATGGCGTTCTAACTACATCATTTAATATGTATGTTATTATAGGCACAAAAAGTGTTTAAACTTACCTATTTTTTCTACAAAGCACACCTCTAAGCAATTTAATTTGCAAAATACTTGTGGAAACGATTATACACGTGTGAATGGTAGTAAAAGCGACCGTTGTGACTGAAATTATAACGTTTCCACTTGGTGGCGCCCCTGTACGTATCAAACCAAAACAAATATTTAAAAATGACCGCTGTACCTAACTGGCCACTGTACCAGCCTCTCCCCTACTTAAACTCGAAATTTGGATTCACAATAGTGAAGTAAAGTTTGGTGGGCCAATGCTTTGAGGTAGATATTATAAAAAGGATATGCATTTTTATCTATAAATTGAGTGAAGGTCGTAAAAAGGGGGGTCGCCCCCCCCCCCCCCATGACAAAACCTGACATTTTGGATGGTATTATAAACGGCTACTACACCCTTAGGTTATGCGGATGATATATCCATCCTAATAACCGGCAAATTTGAGGCTACTCTGTGCAGTCTGATACAATTATAGCTCTCAGAGTGACCGAAGAATGGTGTAAGGAACATTCCCTGTCCATAAACCCGACAAAAACGGAGGTAGTTCTCTTCACAAGGAAAAGGAAGATAGAAGGCCATCGAGCTTCTCTACTCTTCCAAAAACACCTCCAGTTTTCAGAGTCAGTGAAGTATCTAGGTATTATACTTGACAATAAACTGAACTGGAGCAACTACACTCATCTTAAAGCGGAGAAAGCAAACAGGACGTTCTGGTAATGTCGCCGCGCAATCGGAGGACTTTGGGGTATATCCCCAAAGGCTATCCTGTGGTTGTACACCGCCGTGATAAGACCCATGTTCTGTTATGGAGCAGCAACCAAAGCACTTTTCAACCATATGCAAAGACTAGCCAGCCTTGCGTGCATATGGGCGCAATACGAACAACCCCTACAGCCTACTGGCAGCCTTGCGTCTGAGAAATAAAGGGTTGTCGAACAAAAAAGGCACTGAGGTGGGCCACTTTAAAATTCTGGGCGAGGCAGTCAAGCGACTACCTATACTAGAAGGACGATCTGACTCACTCATACCTTGATTTATACTACGGGAAAAACTACCCCATCTTCTTTAATGTGGAAGTGGCATTCCAACCAGACATATCCATTATCCATCTTCATGGATGGATCTAAAACAATGGAAGGAACAGGTACAGGTATTTATTCTCAAGAACTGAACTTCCATATCAGCCAACCACTAGGCAAAATTTCGACTGTCTTTCAGGCAAAAACAATTCTTATGCACAGCATAAAGCATAAAATCATCAGAATCTCCAGTGACAGCAGAGCCGCTCTGCAGGCACTAGAACAATACAAATTCACCTCTAGACTGGTTTCCGAGTGTCACCAGGTACTAGAGCAAGTAACAAACATCAATACCCTTGAGCTTGTATGGTAAAGGGCATGCTGGAATAATAGGCAATGAAAAAGCCGATAAGTTAGCCCGACTGGCCTCAAAATAACCGTTTTATGGTCCAGAGCCGGCTCTTCTATCAAAGAAGACCAGATGAAGGTTCACGAAGATGTCAGAGCTATTAATAGAAATTGCAGAAGAGCAAAGCATGCAGTGACTTTCTCATCATGTATGCTATTGAATTGATAGTGGCTAATATTTAAACCCACAAATACCTACCTAAAGAATCGTTGTAGAAGCTATATGGAAGTATTTTCAATATGAAATGGAATCAAGGATTGGAAGAAAGAGCAGCAGAAAAAAATTATGTAAGATCTATCAACAAATAATACAGGTTGGCGTGGGGGTTATACGAACCCTAGAAGAGAGGGCGAGAGGGAAGCAAGATATTTAAACTTAATGGGGACGAGATAGCTCAGATACAAAAGTGGGTCAACTGGGTGTCTTATAGATATTGTTAGCCAAAAGATTTTTTCGTAACTGGAATATGGAAGTTATTAAGACGAAATGGACGAGTGTATCTTAAAAATGATAATATTAATTTATACCTAGTTTGCATTGATCAGAAAAAATAAAATGCAAAATGTAGTGATTGTACCTACAAATAAAGAAAAGTTAGTTCTTTATGTAAAAAAGATCAAATATTTACTTACTAAAAATAAGAAAAATACATAAGCAAAGTGACCAATTAATTAATAGTGTTTCTTAGTGATTTGTGAGTGTTTCAGTAAATTCCCCTCTGAAATATCTTTTGCCATCTAGTGGTGTACATTAAAACTTAAGCTGAAATCGAAGTAAATTCCTTTAACAGATCTGCTCCCACATTCATTAATTTGATTTACTAGTTTCAAGTAATATAAACTGGATTAATTCTGATATATATATATATATAAATTGAACCCTTTATGAACGAACTTAGTCTTGAATATAAGATGATAAACGTCAATTATGTTGACAGATGTGAAAAAGATAATTGTAGCGAAAGCTCTCATTTTGGGTGACCAAGGTAATTATTCATTTTATTTTAATTTATCGAAACTTCGTAAATGTAACAAATTGATACTTTTACGTTAGTATTAATTGTTTTTTCAGATCGTTTCAGTATAAATTTTGTGCGAAATAAGTTTTGGTTCATTATTAAAAACCGATACGTTCAACATATTAGATATCTACCTACCTATAGGTACCTAGTCCCTTTATTAGGTGTACTTAAGTCTTTAATTGTTTAAGTAAGTAGTAAATCTTTCGATTTCGTTAAACTATTAGGAAATTTCTCTTGAATAAATATGACGTTTGTAATTTTACCACAAACAGAGTATTTCCCCGAGCGAAAAGAAATAAACAGAAATTATTATTAATACATATTAATAAACGATGAATCTTTTTAGGTCAAATGTTATTTTGATAGAGGTTTAATCAAGCATTCATTGATTAATATGTATATGAATTAATTATAATTACTTTATCAAAATGATCGTGTTTCCTTTTTTTATCGTGTGAACCACTAAATATTTTCAATTCAGTTCTGTACATAAAAAAAATTAAAAAGTGAACTTTCCTAGAACAGATTCGAACGCGCTGTTTCTTAACATACCATGTTTTTCGAAACATTTTATAAATCGAAGTACCTTTTTGACTCAAACCTGTTAACATTATTATTTGTGTGCGTAGATTTCTCAGTGTTTTTACATTTCGTGTTAAATTGTGTTAAAAAACGAACTAAAAATGGATATAGAAAATGAAAATGACTTTTCTTTAACACCACCAGAAATTAGAGAAGCTGCTGAACTTGCCTCATTCAATTTATTGCCGGAAAAGTCAAGGAAAGTATATAATATGGCCTATGAATCTTTTTTGAACTGGCAAAAGAAAAAGAAAACCACTTCATTTTCTGAATCGACTTTATTACCTAGTATACTACTGAATTATCCGCAAAATATAAAACTTCAACGCTATGGACCTTATTCAATGCTTAGAAGTACGAAAATCAAGATATAAATTTAGAAGATTATAAACAATTATGATTATAAGCATTACTAAAACGAAAATCAGAAGGTTTTCCGCCTAAAAAAGCGAAAATTTTTTCTAACGAAGATATCAATAACTTTTTAACTAAAGCATCTGATGATAAATGTGTAATTTAAGGTATTGGAAGTAATGGGTGCATGCAGAAGTAACGAGTTGTATGAAATGAAAATAACCCATTTAAAAGATTTTGGATCAGCTTTTTTGGTTAATGTGCCAAATACCAAGACAAAAATTTTCCGAAAATTTACTGTTGCGGATAACTTTTACGAAATATGCAAGACATATATCAGTCTTCGACCAAGTCATGTAACCAATGACACATTCTTTTTAAATTACCGAAATTGTAGATAAATGTAGGTACAACTCAGAGAATTGGGATAAACAAATTTGCAACAATGGGAAAGGATATCGCTGCTTTCCTCAAATTACCGAATCCAGAACAATATTCTGGGCACAGTTTCCGCAGATCTTCTGCAACAATACTGGTTGACGCATGCGGGGATATTACTGCTCTCAAAAGACATGGTGGATGGAAGTCCATCGCCGTAGCAGAAGGCTACATAGACGAATCCGTCAAAAATAAAACCGATACGGCCAACAAAATATCATCTTCAATTCAACCAAAAGTAAACCAAACGAATCAGTACATATAATTGAAATGTTTCAAGTCACCAAAACAATTAGTTTTGATGTTAATTCTATCCCTGTGATTAATTTGACCAATTATTCAAATATTACAATTATTAATAACTACAAATAAATAGCATCATCTTGTAAGATTAGATACGTGATATTTGCTAAAGCTAAATACATAGATTTTTGTGTTAATTATTATGACATTATGAGATATTACACTATTATTATAATTTGCGATAACTACTGTGTATAAATCAATAATAATGTATTGTATGAAATATTTGTTAGAATAAAATGATGTGTTTCTTATTATTAATTACCTATTCTTAATTATTGGATTAAGTATATGGATCTTTAAATCAAAATATCCAAATTTCTTGCTTATTTTTCATTAAGAAGGAAATTCGACAGATTTACACTCACTGACTTGTAGTTACATAGTTGAACAAAACTATTACGCATATAACATCATGGCCAGGAAGACAGACAATTAGCAGGAACGAGACAGAACTTCAAAAGGCGTTGTGGAATAATTACAGTTCCTTTTTTCAATTTTAGTTTGTTTAAATTTATAATTTTGTGGAAGAAACCGACGAACGATAATATTTAAAACAATTTTTTTCAGGAGTTGGAAAGACGAGTCTAGTATTAAGATATTTGGAACACGAAATAAATGGAACAGTTGCACCTACAGTTGGAGCATCTTTTTTCCCATGTTCGATATCCATTGGTGATACTTTGGTGAAACTACAAGTAAGTAATTGATATAGTCCATACGCTCGGCAATGTCACTTTTCTCATTAAGCCGAAAATCAAATCTCATTTATAACGAGATCGATAGTTTCATTCAATATGCACCTCTAATGCAAAGTAAAAACCAGTTCCATACGGGCGAAAGTTGTTCAAAACAAATCTTATGGAAACTTGAATACAATAGAACAATAGCTTTCAACTACCTGCCTAGTCAGCGGTTGTTAATAGTTTCATTACAAAGTAATATATCAATTATTAATACGAACATCACAATTTCATAATGAAACTAGTGTATCTTCTATTGAGAACCGCTGCCAGTTAGGTAGTTCAAATCTATTGTTCTATTGTATTCCAGTTTCCATAAGATTTGTTTTGAACAACTTTCGCCCGTATGGAACTGGTTTTTACTTTGCATTAGAGGTGCATATTGAATGAAACTATTGATCGCGTTATAAATGATATTTGATTTACGACTTAATGAGAAAAGGGACACTGCCGAGCGTATGGAGTATATACGAATACTTCTTAGTGTTATCAATAAATTATGATCTCAGCCAACACAGTTTCAATAAGTATACAGGGTGATTCATTAAGAATGTCCGAGATACGGGTGTTTAAAGTTTAAATATGAATTTTGATTTTCGCAATAACAATTAATTAATCAATGTGATTAAAAGTAATAGACAAGGATTATTTGATATGAAGAGATCTTTGCGAAAACGGATCATAAATAATAATTTGTTGTTGTTACACATTTACAGAATAATTTTTTTTTTAATTAAAATTTATTGAACTTTTTAGAAACAAATAACTCGATAACCGATCGAGTTTTTTTGTAGAATTTAACGCTTTTCCATATTTTATTATTAGTTTGCTAATAGTTCAGCCGAAAAAAAATTTTGCTTAGATTTACTAAACACAACCAAGTATATAACAGCTAACGTCCTCTATTAGCAATGCTAAATTAGAGTCCAAATTGGCAATCCTCATGCAAAAAAAGGTAAAACTGCCAATTTTCAAAAAGAAATTGTGAAAAAATAGAAAGTTATTGCGAAAATCAAAATTCATATTTAAACTTTAAACACCCGGTATCTCGGAAACTAGCAATATTTGTATAAGGCATGTTGGATAGAATCATCATATTTTGAGGCCTGGAATCTACAATTCAGAGATTGGACATTCTTAATGAATCACTCTGTATAATTGAAAATGATCTTAAATATACCTAACCTTCAAAAATCGGTTCTGTTGCATCACGAGATTGCAGTGTGATTTGTCCAACACGGATTCATAATGAAACATATGAAACCACCGCGTTTTTACAATTTGGTTGTACAATTAAAACTTTTTCCAATTACGTTTCATTCCAAGTTGAAAAATCATCGGAACAAAATTGAATCCTGTTTCATTCGAAATAATTGCTTACATAATGATTCTTTGAAAACACCCTTATTTCACTTCTACTAAACCAGTTAAGGGCCCTGAACAAGTATTAAAATAAAGCTTCAATCTTTTATAAACGCACGCCTCAGTTCTATTTGCATTTATATTGTAGCTATTGTCCTGTTAGTTTTTTTGTTAATTCAGTTTTAGTTACTTTAATCAAATTTTTGACGTACGAAGTGCCATTTTATGTACATTACTAACAATATACTGATATGCTCATTTATATGCAATCAAAATGTACACAATTTAATCAAATGCAACAAAATCAAATCTCAAATTTGAATATTATATTTCAATGTCGTTTCAATCCTCTGAAAATTGATTAGGAAGAGAAAGTGATAAAGTTGGATTGATTGTTGCTAATTAGATATATATATATACTGCTTATGTACACATGGAAAATATTTGTGGGAAGCTTACTGAGCCGCATTAATTATTATTTTGGATATTAAATCTTTGCATTCATAAAATATTTGTTTTCGGCTATCAATAAATACTATGGACTTTAATTTTAATTATTACATTTATTATTAAGAGTTTTGACCCGTGCGAGAGACTAGGGATACAACTTATTGATGTGCTTTCGTAAATACATTATTGTTATTAACATATTATTACATTAGTCCAGCTTACAATCAATTAAACAATGATATTTATATGAATAATTACCTCCACAGATATGGGATACAGCAGGGCAGGAACGATTCAAATCAATGGCGCCGTTATTTTACAGAAATTCCAATGCGGCATTATTGGTATTTGATTTAACACGTTACGAAAGTTTTTTAAATGTAAAGGAATGGATAGTGGAATTAAATCGAAATATCGATGAGCCAATTGTAGCTTTTATTGTTGGTAGCAAGACTGACCTTTTCAAGGAACGTCAGGTAATATAGAATTAGATCACTTTAGCATGCATTAAAACATATATCATAGTTAATGTAAGAAAAATACAAATTAATTATGTAAAATATAATTAATTTTCTCTAAACTCACTTTACTGATCTTTATAAGTATGTAATTATAATAATAGCAAGTAATTCCACTCAAATTTTTTATTTTATAACCTCTCATTCTATGGCTAATTTTCAGCTCTTCTTCACCAAATACACACAATTCAAATTATTTCCTTAATGTTTCTCAATCTAACTGATATATGTGCACGCTACTTTCATATGTGCATGATAATAAAATTCTTTGTTTCAGGTATCTAAAGATGAAGCTGTAAAATATAGCAATCACATTGGTGCAAAGTATTACGAATGTTCAGCTTTATACAATCAGGTATGAATAGAACTTGATAATTATTTGGTGAAATAAAATTTCTTTAAACATTGAACACTTATTTTAAATTTTATTAAAAAAATCTATTCACGAAGCATGTTATTGTTCATTTTTAAATAGGCGAACGCCATCCCACCCACATTGAAACATAATTCCAACCTATTTTCAAATTATTTATAAGCGTTTCTAATTTAATTCAAGGGTAATACACATCGTACGGTATTAAAATTAAAACGGTCTTTTGTACCTCTGTTACGCATAACCTTCCAAATTTTCCCCCCTTTATTAGTTTTATTATTTTACAGAAATACATAAATTTCAATTTAATCAATATTAGATAAAAAGTGTTAATAACTACAAAACCGCTAAAGATAGGTATAGGGATACCTATAGCTTATCGATGCCTAAATTTAATCGTCTTCCAAATATGTAAAAATATACAGGGTGTTCGATTTGAAAAAAATGACTTTTTGGTGTAGGAAGTTTTTTAACTTTGCCACTAATTTTGAACGCCCTGTATAATCTATGATAGGTTTGCAAATACATTTTGTGAGCCCTTATGGTTTTACTTCGTGTTTGTAAAGTATGAATGTTTTGCGTTCAAAGAAGAGCAAAAGGTGGGCTATTAAAAATCCCTCCGCAAAGCGCAAATTTTTCAAAAAAATCATAATATCTCAAAAACAGTTGAAGATAGGTATAGGATAATCTAATACAGATTAACGCAGAATCGATTGTATAATCCAAAAATTCAATAATATACAGGGTGTTCCATTTAAAATAAGAAGATGAATGGCGATTTCTGGTCTTTCCGGAAGTTGTACAACATCGACAATATTTTAGAACAAAAGAAGGCTATGGGTTATCCTTAACCTGAATGTTTCAAATTCATAAGTAGTAAGGGACCCCAGAAACTTCTAATGAACGGGTTCCGTGGTATACCCTGTATAAAGTTGATCATCATACAGGGCAAATAAATAAAGGTTTATTGAGAAACATGTAAATTCTGTTTAGACCTTGATTAAAATCTCGCAAACTCGAATGGCCGGAAACCACAAAAAGCCACAGTCGCAATGACACATAGCTTGAAAATTGTGGTCCTACGATATTAAGGTTACCTTGCGATTTCTGGAGTTCTCATATTAAATCTACTCTGCGTTAGGTCCTTTTACATTTAATATATGTATAAATAAAGCACACAGTAATAAGACCTTTCTTTTTCAGAGAGTCGAAGAGGTTTTTCACAATGTGGCCCTTGAAATGATCAAACTTCAAGGCGACCTTACACTTACGAAGACTATGAATGTTTGTGACGGCGTTAGTGTAAATAATTCTATAGAAGTAAACACAATTGATTATGGAACTGTGATAATAACAGGAAGTAGTAAAGAAAATATTGCTCACGGTATTAAAGTAAATAATGCATGTTGTTTTAATTAGATTTAGAAATTAGGCAAACCATAGCTATAAGGTTCATTATAATTCATTTTCCGATTAAGTAACAATTGTAACGTAAAAAAGCATTAAAGATGTTTTCGTTTGTCTTCATTAGAATTTATTTAGTCTACCACGGTTTACTACTAGCGACTCGTAAAGGGACGAAACTACTAACGTATCCAGATATGAGATATGAGTATGGTTCGAAAGGAAGGGAGCCTAGTTGTGCAAAACTGTCTGTACTATAACAAGCTAGAAATTTTGATTCTTGTGTATTAAACTATTAACACAAATTTTCCCTCTAAATCTACAAATAAAGTTCTTTGGAAGTTCATGAATCTAATTGACCAGATACTTTTTCATCAAAAATCCGAATCAGAAGTCAACTTTTCAAAATTCACATGCGCACATGCGGACAGCGCGTATACAGTAACCAATGGAGTTAATTGATAATGCAATAGTATAAAATCACACGATTTTGGTGGATAATTCTGATCGCTGAAGCGAAGGATGATAGCTACGGCTGGGATACAACTGGAATGTTTCTCGCGCAGCGTGTGTCAATGCTGATGTACATTGTAGAGGACATAAAAAAAGAACAAAAGCAATGTAGAAACAAAATAAGAGAGTTAAGAGGGAAATAACGTATACTTGTTCGAAATGCATAACAAAACATAAAATAAAAAGTAATAATAACCAAATAATCACGAAACCTCCCCCGTGAATAACATTTATTCTGATTAAATTGTAAAACGAAGTGGATAAAATTAATAAATTGATTACGCTTACATGTTTCGACTACCTGGTGTCATCATCAGACTACAATGTTTACATGGCATAAAATAGGTGATGTAGAAATTTCTACATCACCTTTAACCATGACACTAGACAAGTACTATACTGTATTAATTAATTTTATGCTATGTAAATATTGTAGCCTGATGATACCTTATAGGTAGTCGAAACATGTCGTAAGCGTAATCAATTTATTAATTTTATCCACTTCGTTTTACAATTTAATCAGAATAAATGTTATTCATGGGGGAGGTTTCGTGATTATTTGGTTATTATCAGTGCACCCCATTTGGAGAGAAAAAATCACTTTACAACCAGATCATGGATCCTATCAATATAAAAAGTAATGCTAATGACAAACAAAAACAAACTAAAGCATGAAAATAGTTACAAAATGATGATAAAACAAAACAGAGAGAGAGAGAGAAAAAACTGAGATCAACAAAAAAACAGAGGGAATAACACTTCTTGAAGGTGGAGGGAAGGAGAGAGTCCAAGGAAAATGTTGTATGCTGCAGTCAAACTTAAAAGAAAGTGAAATGAGTACAAGAAAGACTTTTTTCAGTTTTAAACAGTATTATAACCGACTTCAAATGTATCAAACTATGTATAGAACTGAAAATACCTAACAAGTTAGTTAGTCTAGCTAAACTAAAAATAAGAGGAAGTGGGAACGAAAACAAGGGATTTAAGCAAAAGGTTCCGAAAGAACAAGTACCTATACAAAACAGTAATCAGAGACACGAATATATTATATGTATGGCGAACATAAATACTAAATAAAACTGTAAAAGAAAGATACATAGATGAATTAAACAGGGAAGAGGATAGAGTAGAAGAATAAACAAGACAAAAACAAAAGGAACCAAAGATAACAAAAAAGCACAAAGAATGAGATGCTTATGACATGTATTGAGATTGAAGATGGACCAAGTGATCAAATAAAATGATACTGAATAATAGGGGAAAAAATGAAAAAGAAAACCGCGGATAAGATGTCTTTTCTGAAGATCTGCGCAAAAAATGAATATTGCGTGAATTGAAGGTACGAGATCGGTGACAGGGAGTACTGGAGGAATAGCCAATGAAAGTCTGTAAAGGAAATTTTCAGAATGTATCAAGTTTCTAGCATAATTTAGTGTAAGAATGTAATTTGTTTCAAGGTCTGGTATTTAAATACAACGTAGTCTAAAAATTAATGCGATACGTATTGGCGTATGTACAACGGATACGTGGCGCCAGCATATAACAATTTAGTCTTTCACACCAATCAAAATACGTAAATTCCACAAATATTTTCAAATACCATAAAGCCATATATTTCGCATAAGTCAGTCACATCACATATATAACTACATTATTACTGATTTATTGGGTGTAACTCCGACCTTCTACTCTAAACGTTTAGGGGTTGAAATATCCGTTAGAACGTGATTCAATAATAAGGGTAAAAGCTAATTACCGGCGCCGAAGTAAATTTGACACTAAAATTTCACTCATCTGGATGGTGTAAGGTAACCTGCTATGTTAATCATCCGTATCCCCTTGGTGATGTCATGATACCTTTACTGGAACGGAAATTGGAGTAAAACTTTTAATAAGTAGTGTTTTTATTAGAAATGATTGGTCGTTAGTTTTTAGAGTTATATTCCTTGTACATCATTAATATTCCTGTTTTCTTATGTTTCATGGGCATTTAAAGTTTTTTTTGTGTGTAGGAATACAGATGAAACTTTAACTAACAGGACGCTAGTGTGGAACATCTTTTTATTCCTTTGAAATTATTTATTTTGCTCAATATACAACAGTAAATATAAAGTTCAGTTTTTCTGTGAGTGAAATGATCGTTTGATTGTTTGATAGAGAATTAGTAGTTGGAGCGCCTCGAAACAGAAACAATTGGCGCCATCTTTGTTGGTTTAGAGGAGAATGGTTAACATAGGTAGAATTGCAGTATATACACAGACGCAAACAATGAAGGAAATTTTGTGTAATGAAGCTTTATAACAATAAGCTCTTACAAGCAGTCCGGTCGTTGGTTGGTATTTTGTTTTGATCCCTCCCTTAGACTGTTCGAGAGAAGAACGAAATCCTTTTTACAGTAATGGAACGTATTGGAAACTGGAAAGTTCAATAATTTGGTGATTTACGAATAACGCAAATGTTTTCGAATAGTTTAGGGCCTAAACTATTCGATAACATTTGCGTTATCGTTTATTACTACCTACTTTACTAGTTATACTAAGTCTATATTCAAATATAAATTTTTAAGTTGATAAGTATGTTGATTACTTATCATCAATTCTGCATTACTTACTACTGCACTAAAATCGAAGGAAAATCGCCACATTTCATAGTTTCACTATTTAGCTTACGTATTCAGTAAGAAGATTGAAGAATATAATAATCTTAGATTTTCACATAACCGAATACAATTCTACTGAAGGTGTGCAATCATAGCACACTTATACGCCTATACAAGGGGTGTATGAAAATGTATGTAGTAGGTACAGTAAAAGCTATTTTATCGATACAAAAACTAATGATTTTTGTATAATGTTTTAATGCTTTTTAAAATAATCAGGGATGTCTGACTGCCTGATACGCGATGACCGTTTTTCAACAAATTTTTGAATTTGAAAATGTGTCGGTTAATAGAAAGTTCCGGATGACAGAATGGCGGCTGTATTTCGTATCTAACTATGAGGAAATTGTGTCTAAAATGTAGGAATGGAAAGAGGGGACGAATGGTAAACTGTGACCTAGTGCATTGTGCATTGCGTCAACAGACAATAATACGGCATGTATGGAAGGCTGAATTAGAGAAAACCGTCAAATTTCAATCGTAGAAATTGCAAATAATGTTAGAGGGAGTATAGGATCTGCCTATAATATGCCACACAAACTGGATTACACCAAAACTTGTGCACAATGGATTTCTCGTTTTTGGCTGATGGATCAAAAGTGCTTGCGAATGGGTTTACATTATTAACATCTCCGGTGATGGTAATGATTCTTACTGGCGCCAATAATTACTCTGACCTAAACTTGGTGTTATTATCTGAAACCATCTAATAAGTTGGCATCTGTGCAATGGAAATATTCAAGTTAAATCAAGATCCAAATAAGGAATCGATATGGTTAAATTACTAACTTACATTCGTTAATACTACGACATGTTTCGACACTAATTAGAGTGTCATCATCAGGCTAAAAATAATAGTGATAAGCAATAAACTTAAGGTATAGCAGTCTACTTACTATAAATAACAATTAAAGGGACGGTTAAAGCATGAAAATGAAAGTTAAACAATTTTGAATCAGAGCAAAATCAATAAGTTAAAAATCATAGGGAGTCACGTTAATCATCACTGGGAGCAAGGGAGACCAAACCATCAATCGACAAGAAGTGATTAACACAGATGAATTAAATTCAACGTGCCACGCTGAAAAATGTGAGGTGAAATAGAATAATAAGAAAAATAAGCAACTTATGGGAAACAAAAAAACACAGTAGTACAAAATTAGTTAAGAAGCATAACTTGGACTTAAACATTTTGGAAGCTCAAGGGATCGCACCATTAGCAGTGATCAACAAAAATACAAATGGGATCAACATATGAAAATGACAGGTAAAAGGAAGAAATAATACGGGAAGAAATAATTAAACCGTACAATTTATAATGAAACTAAAGTAATTTTAGGTTTTAAGGGGGTTCTATAGCTCTGAGGCGCCAAAAGTAAATAAACTTTTAGCGTTATGCTAAACTTGTAGTTTTTTAAAAAACTTGAAGAATTAAAAGAAACACAACTTCAATTTACACATCTAAATCAAAAATGGCGCGTATGACTACAGAGAAAATGTATTTTCTCCCAATTTCTCTTATTCTTTCGGAAAAATCGATCTTCTTCTTCAGTTTTGAACCTAGAATCGCAAATGATGGCTAATTTTGGAGATAACTCAATAAGAAAGAATATAGTGCCATTCAAAATTAATTTTAAAGTCCTAAAACTGAAAAAATTGCTAGACTCATGTTGCCTCACTTTTTCTAATTAACTAATTAATTACTAACTTTCAAGGACTTATAATCAATTTTGGATGGCACTATGTTGGTTATTGTCATTTATGATTGTAGGTTCAAAACTGTAGCAGAAGATCGATTTTTAGTTAACATTGACGTTGCATGCACAATTCTACCTATAGAAGTGCCTTAATGTTATAAATTATAATGGTAATCGTGTCGTATTTTTATATACCGGGTGATTTTTTGAAAACGATTCGCCTGAGATATTTCAGAAACCAAAAGGAAATTGAAAATTTCCGAAAACAGGTCCACTTGTATGTCAAGGGGGAAACGGTTTGACGTTTACCCCTACACCCCCATGAATACCTCCCCAAAAATTTTAAATGGAATAACCCATCGCGTGGTATCTCAAATGAAAGCTTATTTTATAAGGATTATGGTGATGTGTCACTTGCACATTTTTTTATTTAGCATTGAGAAATGATCAATTTTACATTAGGATAAGAATAAAAAAAATTTGAAAACCGGCTTTACTACTGCATGGATGGCCAATGGTGCTCATTTTGAGCGGTTCCTGTGAATGTTCTTTTTTCAGTTTTGTTAAAATGTTATTTTCAACGCCTACTTGGAATTGATCATTTCTCAATGCTAAATTTAAAAAAATGCGCAAGTGACACATCACCATAATCCTTATAAGATAAGCTTTCATTTGAGATACCACGCGATGGGATTCCATTTAAAATTTTTGGGGAGGTAGGTATTCGTGGGGGCACAGGAGTAAACATCAAAAGTGTGAATCATAGGTCAAACCGTTTCCTCCTTGACATATAAGTGGACCTGTTTTCGGAAATTTGTAATTTCATTTTGGTTTCTGAAATATCTCAGGCAACTTCATCAAAATCATAGCATTTTTTTCTATAATTTCCTTAAGGAAATAATTATGTAACTTGTACATGGTAATAATGAAATGTATATTATTACGTCACTTAATTTTTTTCCTAATTTGAAAGCAGGGGCACCGGAAGAAAATTTGGTAGGGGGGGGGGGCCGTTACATTTTTTCAAGTAGAAATTAGAATACTTGAAAATTTTTACCTATTTTTAAATTAGTATAAATCAATAGACTATGCAGAGTCACCGATGGAATAGAACATTATACTCCAAACGTGATTATAATGTGGGCTTTTTAACATTTTCTAAAATGGATTTACACAATTTATGAAATTCCAGGGAGGGGCCCGGGCCCCCCCTTGCCCTTTAGTAGCGGCGCCCATGTTTGAAAGCGACATCTTATTTCATAAGGTTTATTCCCGAAAAATCATAAGGGGGGTCCAGTGTGCCCTTTGCTTTCCCCTTTTCCCGACATTCAGCTGGTTATAAATTTCTTACCTTAGATTTCCAATGCTTTTGTGGGGCGATTTTTGAATAAAGGTTCTATTTTTTTAAAGGTCCTTTTTTCTTAATTGATTGTGAAAAAGTTGGTTTGTTTAATAACTTAGGACTCAATGGCTTTTCTTTCCTTTTTCTAGAGAACAAATCTTGTAACATTCTCAGTTCTGTGTAAATGACATCTAGGTTTGTTATATCCTCTCTATGGAGTTCTTCTTGTGCTTTACTTGGCAACCCAAAAACAACTTGATTTATAAGAGATAATTCAGTACATTTTGGTTCCGATTCTTATCAATAGAAATGTAAGGGATCACAAAATCTTTTCAGTTTGCTTTATTATTCGCACATAAAGTAGAGTTGTCTCCTTATTTGTTGGCATTTTGAAATTTAATTTGTAAAACGGTTACTTGTAAAACGATGATTTTATTTAAATAAAAAGGAATTAAATTTCACGCACATTAACAAATTAATATAAGTGATGTTTCAGACACGTTTCAGACACGTTTCCTGGAAACACTGTCACACAAAAAAACAAAACAGAAAATCCCTTATCAAGGTTGTAATTGTAAGAGTCCATATATACATAACGTCAAACCTTACAGCCTTACAAATGTATAGTTTATAATTACTTTTATCGAAATGACTGTCTGCAATTATTGTACCTGACCATTCTATTTGTTTAGAGATAAGACCCCTACTTGTACAGTTGTTTATTACTACCAATTCTTTCGAAATGGAAGAATATGGATAGAAACTTCAAAAACGTTCAGAGCGCATCGAAACGTTCGATCTCTTTTTTTACGTGGGGCTGGGGATACATATTGTGCCAGAATTATATATTTTATCGTAAGTAAAGTAAATAGCTATCGACAATTCTAAAGGGCTAAAGTCTTTGGCGAGGAACATGATCTCTTTTTCGTTTGTTTCCTTGGTGTAGAATATAATCATCACTGAATTTAAGACTTTTAGTTGATCAAGTTTCCTTAATGATAGTGCCGTTTTTAGTGCCAAGAATCAGTTTCCAGTATGGACGCGTTAGTCATACTATATGCATATGAAAGGACGAATGGACGAAACACCTTTATGGTTCAGAAACCAAGAGTTACTCTGCTGTAAAAGTTTTCTTTCAATTAAGGACGATAGAGTAGCGCAATTGTATCTGGTAACGACCTTAGGAAAATAAATTATGGAAACAGACACAGTTTAAGTATATCAATTATTCGAGAGACTTGGTTGTCAAAGAAACAGAAAAAACTGAAACATAAGTCAGTGTAGATCATTTGTAGTAAATAAGTGAAATGCGTTGAAAAATAAAATATATCCATGATCCACATAAGAATAGCTACAGATATTGCCGTTACAAGACGATTAATAGGATTCGATAAACGATGCCAACCACAAATTGGCTATGGCATAGATATTAAATTTTTTCTTATTTTAATAGTTCATTTCCTTAACAACAATATTATAACACCTAAAATTAGTAAACAACTGTAAAACTCAATGATTTATTACAAATAATATCGCGTAATAAGTATTAAAATAAATTCTGGGAGTAACAATTCAAAAGTAAGTAGATTCATTAGTTCGAAACGCTAAATTTATTTTGAAAACAGATGTTATCACTAAATATATCTCAATTATCCCTACTCCATACATTAGAAATTCACGCCCCTTGAAATGCACCATTGGTTAAAACTAAACTTAAGCTACCCAAATCTGTTAGACTTAATAATCGAGTTGTTTAAACACTGACTTTAAAGTATAGGTAAATATAAACTCGATTTACAAATAATTCGTTAATCGGTTGAAGGGTAGTTCACCCCGTACAAATAGAGAAATCATCGCCTTATACTTAACATCGTGCGCTCGAACATCACAAACCCGTTAATTAATGCAATCCGACGAATCCTCGAAAATGAACGAAAGTAGAGTTAGTAATTGTGTAGAATCTCAAGATGATAAAAAAGTCAAAAGTAACAATTTTTCAATCGAATCAATTTTGTCAAAAATAGATAACGGTCGTGATGTTGACATCAATCCCGTGGAGAGTGAGTGTCAAATGACAACCGTTGAAAGACATTGTGCTCAAACTTCCGATTCAGTTTTTTCCGAAGGTAACGAAGTGGAGTTTATCGATGAAAAAGTAAACGATGCAAGTGAAAATGAATCATCAACGTCAAGTGAAAATCGACTGAACAAGTTATCCAACGGTGAGTTTTCCCTTTTCACTACTTACATCTATAAGTAATATTAGTATTATTTTATGTCATTAATCAAGATCTTTTTCCGATAAAATCGGTAAGTGACCGATTTGTTTGCTGAAGTAGGTATATAATCTCGATTGTCAATTATTAAGTGTTTAACAAGCAAAATGCACGCTTTTAGATAATGTCAATCGACTATTAGTCTTTATTTATTATTTTGTCGATACGTGTATTTCTGATAAAAAAGTGATAAGCGAGATCACTTTCGGCAACGGTCCGAAAATTTCATATCGTTTTCAGTACAACGTAGCTTTATTCCTTTGGAGCGCACCCTCTCCCTAACATTTTATTTCATAATTCTTTTTAATAAATGCTTAAAAATATAGCTCACTTCCTGGACGCCATTGTTTATTTTATTTTTGAAGGAAAACATTTGAAGAGATTTAATTACAACAAATAAAAGGAAGAAGACAATTCTCTGCATTTCTTCTGTATTACTCTCAATTCGCTTAACTTATGTTAGTTACTTTTGTGCTTTATATATTTCGATTACTATTTATTATATGTTCTCATTTGCATCAGGGATTTATATGTTTTACTATTGTTTGTTATCGATGTACTTTGTTTCTTATTTCATTGTGTTTGTCGCGTGTAAGTCAAATACACGTACATCAGTTTTAAATTAGTGGATTTATCTGCAAACTAGATTTGAATTTTGATTGTTTAAAATATGCAATGTGCAATTCAATAATTTCACAATAAGATTTCATGTGGAAAATTGCAAGCCCCCAAGTCTCATATTGGATCTTTGGCGTAGTTTGAGCAACGAAAAGATAAAATGGTGAAATTCTAAAAAATTCTTCTGTGTGTATTTCTTACACTTATTAATGTAATACATTAGATCACTTTGGTAAATTTGGGTTTTACAAAACTAAATCAAAATTTGTTGCAGAAAATTTAAATGAAGACCACGTAGCAATAAAATATCATTAAGGTGCCAATGTATCTCATCTAATTGAACCTTTACGTGTAATTTTTAGTTTACCACTAAAGTCTTGTAATTTCTATAAAGTAGGTAGGTACTCACAGGACCAAAGGACGTTTTTAAAAATCGTAGATCAATAGATTCAGCAAGTATTTCAATATTGAATATAAAAAATGTCGAGTTGCCTATGTGAACATAATTTGTTTACCCAAAGTTACGACGAACAGCAGATAATAAGAAAAGGTAAAGGGCATTCTTCTAATGCTATTCTTGTACTTTGTAACACTTTGTATATGCTTAATTTAATATTGTGAAAGGTAATTCGATAGTGATGAAAATATTTCACATATTTCTTGCACTGTTACAAGTATAAGATCATCTTTCTCCGTTTCAATCATGTACCTACCTAAGAAATGTTAAATAGAAATATTCAAAATTAGCCGTTAAAAAATATATTTCATTGTCCTAAAAACTTGGATACTGAAACGATCAGTAGATATGTCAAAAGGTAGTAAGTACAGTATCATTTTGAAAAAGTGTAAAAGCCAGTCTTGACAATATTTTGATAGGTTTCGATTATATTGACGTATTATTTGAACATATACCGCACTAATCGAATTTGCACGTAGTTTGCTCCATACAAAGATTAATTAAAAATAATGAGCTAACACTAAATATAGAAAGATTGCTATTATTATTATTAATAAAAGCTCTATTTCTGTTGTTAAAAGCTCCGAACAATTTAAGAAACGGTCATATTATGGAAAAATATACACACTTTATAGAGATAGAAGTTCGTTTGAAGAAACTTAATTCCAAAAAGTTTCTCGAAATGTTGAATTTTAGTTTTTTTGAAAAATCGCAAAATAAACTTCTAGTCATAAGTACTTAACAGAGTGAAGAACAACGTTACACGTATGTTGAACGAACTGGAACTCTTGTGGCCGTTAAATTGCACAACACTGAATACACCAATAACCACAATAAAAATTTATTAAATCGAACGCGTTCCATCAGCGAAGCTGTCATCAGCAAATAACTGTTCGCTTGTGGTTTTATGGTCATATTATGAAAAAATATACACACTGTATACAGATATAAGTTCGTTTGGAAAAACTTATTTCAAAAAAATTTCTCGGAATTTTTGAAAAATCGTAATCGTAACTTCTAGTCAATGAATGCAGTTGAAACTGCGTTCGATTTAATAAATTTGTATTGTGGGTTTTGGTGTATTTGTTGCGTATTACATTACAAGTATGTTGGTTTTAAAATTGCCGTAACCATATACTTCTATTATAAAAACATATAAGCAATGTTAGAAATTCAAATTAATTAATCGTTAAGTGTAATCGGTGTTCAGAATATTCAATCGATACCTACATATAGCGCAATGTTCTTTTTTCGTTCATACTATTAACAAAATTAACTACTGTACAGAAAAATAGACTTACCTTTTACCACCTCAACATCTCAGAACCTGTAACATAAAAATACTTAGTTATAAATAATGCCAAAATGTTTCTTTACCGTGTAGTAGTGTGTGTAGTCCTGACCGCTATTCTCTAACACAAAACTTTTCAATTTTAAAAAATACGATACCGAATTGCATTTTTTAACCGACACTGACACGGCTACTAAACTTCTTCTTCTTCTGTTAAGATATTCTGTGCAATTTGATATAAACGTGTTTTGGAAATCGCTGGTCAAGTTGACGACGTATTGAGAACAACACTAGGTATTTTTTATAAACTTCGTCTAGAAATTTAAACCTGTTCGGTAGATAACAAACATATACTGTCAATTTTTACAAAGGTGATTTGCGGTAAAGAACAGTAGTAGATAAGAAAGTTTTGCTAAGCGTTTTCAACAGTTTGTTAATGAAATTCATAATTAAAATCCTTAATGCGAATCTTCCCCATCAATCTACCCAAAATTTGTTGTAGTAAGCTGTGTAATCCTAAACTGTGTCATGAACCATATCTTCGAAACCTACAAGATTTTATAACATGAACGAAGCCCTTGATCATCAATAGAATAGAAAAAGTACTTATTTCTGTTTTACTAATGCAGGTATAGCCCAGATATAGGCAACGTACATTTTTTAGCACATGGTTGTCTGGAGGATATAGTTTAACAGAAAATGAGAGTGGTCTTTCCAAAGATCATTTATCTTCCTTTTTTGGTTGAAATTTTTGTCAAGTTTCTTTCTATATAATAATGGTAGGTAAATAGCAGTGCTTGCTCCTTACGTGAGACACACTTTTCCTTTTTCCATTCCACTCATACTATTGTCAGTCCATGGTGTAAGGCTTTCCCTCGTATTAACTGATGTGTGGTTTCATTATCTGTAAGTATCCGTTTTTGTCTGAAACGATTATCTTCAATTATAGTTACATCTTATGTAATGTAGCATTTTGAACTATTAATTCCTATTGGAATTATACTGGTAGCTTTGGTGGGATACGTTTCACAGTTTCAGCTGACCCTCTTTGCACTACTGTACGCAGCTGTGTTTCTGTTAATTTACAATTGTATAACTGTTCTTACGGTTACCACATGTTAGTAGCGTTTATTCCTATTGCTGTTTGCTATTCCTTTCTTGATGTCTTGAATCAATTAAAACGATCTGTCCAGATCATTAACTTCTTGGAAGTTTTGTTTATCGTTTTCTAAGTAAAAAGCTTAGTATAAGCCTTGTTTATATATGTTACGGCCAAAGCCCGAAATCGGCCAAATGGGGAAGTGGCCAATATCGCATCACATTGTCCGATCTTCTTTAGGTTTCGGGATTTGGCCAGCCAGTTTCGCGAAATGGCATGGGGCGATCGGCCAAAGTCGGAAGAAAAAGGTCATGAAAGATTTTGGGTGTTTGTATACTGTAATAATAATCATATTATATTGATTATTAATTATACTAAATTGCCCAAAAAGTAAAATTAGTTTATTACAGTTAATGACCGATCTCTATCATCACTTGTTACATCAAGAAGAACTTTTATGACATTTCGAGTTACACAGAAGTTTGTTATTTTTACATTTGCAGCGATTTGTTGAGCACTTGGTAGTTCAATTGCATCGAGTGTAGCCTTGACAGCCGGCCAGTGATTGTAAGGACGCGACGGTTCGTAGTGATTTTTCTTCTGTGCCCACGGATGCCAATGTGAGCAGTTTCTCGTGCAGAACGGTAAATTCACTTCTGGACAGTTGTTTTAGAACACCATGTTCTGTTCCTAGCTTGTAGAAAGCGCCCTCGATGTTCATGACAACTGCAAGGACGCTTCGTGGATCACCACGACCTCTGTCAACATCTGGTATACGGATGCGTACATTATCTCCAACTTTCGCTGGCGCAAATTTTGCATCTGAATTTTTTAGCATCTTGGCACCTTGAGTTTGCAAACTAGCAAGAGCTGCTGACCTTTTGTTCCTGATTTCTTGTTTATTATGACATAGTCTGCAAGTAATTTTCCCTCCGTACCCTTCTTCTGCTTCATAACTTATTCTACAAATTGCGTGGACATTGTTGTCGCAGGATCCACAAGAATGGGCTGAACAACACCCTTTTTCACACACTACACAGAATGTTTTGACTTTCTGTACGCTCTGGCGCCACGGCAGCACGTTTGTTTGCGGAAGAAGTCGCTACATTTATAGCATCCTCCATTTGTTGTTCGACGTTCTCAAGATCTTCGTCTGTGACTAAGCTATCGACAACTTCTCCGGGCAGGTTTGAGGTCAGTCCCACTTTTGCTTTGCAGCCAAACATGGCCTCATATGGCGACTGCTGAATTTCTTGATGAAAAGAACTGTATTTCATGAATGGAAAGAATTTGAGGCTCTCAGCCCAATGTGTTGATTCATTCCGAAAAGCAGCAGACGAACGGAAAATTATCGTCACAGTGTAAGACACTATCACGTGCAGCCGCCATCACACTGGAACCGACAGCTGTGCCGCCTACCGGAGAGTCTTGCATCAGCACATTGAATATTGGCCAGGGATTTCCCGCCAGTTCGCGTACTGGCCGGCCAAAGTAGCATATACACCGGCCATTTGCAGTACATCGAACATTGGCCACACATTTCGGCCAAAGTGCGAAATGGCCGGCCAATTCGGGAACTGGCCGAACTTCGGGCTTTGGCCGCAACATATACATAAACAAGGGTATAACTTTGAATATTCATTTACGTTTTATGCCACTTGTCATTGGATATTGTATAAAAAGGAAGATAAGGATGTTCTCTTCCTCAGTTGTCTAGTTCAGGGATGAGTAACCTTTTTTATCTATGAACCAACTAAAAATTTAAAAATTGTATGCGCATATGAGAATGGTAAATGCTAATATTACCTTTGATGGTACTTCCGGTATATGCTAAAATGGCGGCACTCATTTTTTTGTAAAGAAAAATTTGCAGTTCTATGTACTTAGTTTAAGAGTATTTTTTCCTGAATTCAGTAATATATTTGTGCTATACTTATTTTTTGAAAAAATGTGTTAATACGAGACAAGTCTCGTGGCAACTTGCCAGAATTTTTTATCTTCACATTCGCTCAGAAATGTGCGAATAATCAATAAGCACCAAGAGGCACAGAATGCAAAGGTCTAAAAAGGTCATAAATAGTACGTAGGACTTTGATGATGATTACAATACATTTCCATCTTTTGAGGGAACTCCATCTTCTAAGTATCTATGGAATCTGTCCCTGTCTACTCATTGAGCGAACAACGTTAGTTTGCATGTTTTATTGATACAAATTCTGTGACTTTAAAACAATCATCTGCGCCGTGAAATGTATCAAAAGGTTTGTGGCAAAATATTTATATCAATAATTTGTTCAATTATAAAGAGAGGATTTTTATTATGCACTCCACAAATTTCTGTGTACATATGATTACAGATCAATAAATATTATGTCTTTAATACAACTTCACTGCGAGTAGCAATACTTGGATCACGATCCTTAATAACTGCGGCTTTATAATATCTATGGCCCGAAAGCGGAGTGCTAGGATAATATTTAACGAAATGTGGTTGTATAAATTTTGCATATACCATAAGAGCTCCATTAAATTCCGCTGGTAACATAAGGAAAACCATAAAAAAGCATTTTGTCAACCAATACTTCGGAAAAAGTATTGTGAAAAAGGGTGTATGAGTTTCAAGCATTGATAATCCTGCACTTGTAACCCAGTAAGTTAACCATTTCGCGTCATCATTCCTAGATTGAGGATGTTCAATGCACTGTAACGATGCATATGCGGGATAAGCAAATGCAATCAAATTACAGAGAAATTGTTGTCCAAAACCGTAAGCCAGCCAAAACGACACCGTTGCTACCATTAATACAAAAATATAAAGGCGATCAATTCCAGTACTACGTTCAATATAGCTTAATTGTTCTGTCCAAATCTGATCTTGATCGTGAAGGGATCTTTCAATTCTATCTTTTAATTGCAAAATTTTTAACGCCATTTGTATTGCTTATTTGAATCATACACCTTATCACTAAAATTTTTAAATAACTAGAACATGCATTAGCATATGTCAATACATCATATTTTGAAAAAAATGTTGACTTTAGCCAACTACATTTTATTTGTAAGCAGAAAATAATTCAAGCGTTTTATCATTTTTCTGTTTCCAAAACTGAAACCCGAAAACTTTGTATGAACACTGTTGGAGTAGTTCTGTGTAATGATCACATAAATGCAATACAATGGAATACCCAGTTTTACAATGTTTTAAGAAACTCGTGACTATAGCTAATGAAGCCTTTGAATAATGTGCTCGGATTTTGAAAAGTTGTAGGTGTAACAAGTTTTTACTAAATAACAAGCACTTAATCAGACCATATGATAAAATACGTTTTATATTATATAAGTATTCAATAATCAGGAACTGTAGTAGAAACAAATTTTTTATGTAGTGTAAACTTTAAGAAAAATGAAATCGGAACGAAATTTGGCTACATTTGACATGACAAAAATTGGATAGCTTTCAAAAATGTAACCAATTAGTATTGCTATTTGCAGTGTATATTTATGTGATAGCACAAAACCCTCGTTTGGCAACGTTCGGAAACGTTGAAAAATAAGGTAATTTATATTGAGTGACAATTTTACAGCTTTATAGTTTTAGAAAATCAGTATATAATTGTTTAATTTAGAATCGTTTGATGACTTCAAAGTGGATTAAATCTTTGATATAAGATATATCTATAAACATGCCTGAATTGAAACGAATTATTACTTTATCAACAAAGTCGTTATGTGTGAATTCCGTGTAATTTAAGTAATATACCTAAAGTACAACAATAAATTATTTCATTAGATGTGTAAATGCCGGTGTCGCAATTTTAAATGGTATAAAATTAAATATTTAAAGGGTTCTTTCAATTAAATCTATATGTATCAAAATAGTTTTAAAATTATGATAGCTGTTATATTTCTTATAAACAGGACATTCTGTCCACTTTAAACTTTTTTTAAAAATGCTTTTAAGTGAAGGTTTTCGCTAATTAAATTATAGGCAAGATGCGCAATTATAGCTGATGCGTGGTTTCTTACGCTTTCATCTAATAAAGCAAAAAAAGTGGATTACGAACGTAATTCAAACAGTTTGCAAACATGAACATGTAAAAGAAAATGGTCTATGTAAAACTGAAGAATAGTCTTTGGAAAACAGTTTGAAAATACCTTTACTGAAGTATGTCCACAGAATCAGGTTAGGAAAGAGGTTACTACAGCATATTTTAATAATATTTTTAGAAACAACAGCGTCCATCTGAATGTATTATTAATGACATATGACGTATACCACGTACAAACATGCTAAAGGCGGTACCAAAAGTTTGCCCTTTCAATCTAATTTAAAAGGATGGTTAGTACTGAGCATAAATAGAGATGCAGAACAAATTAGAAGCAAATATTCAATTACAAACGATTTAGTCAGTAAGGCAGATTCATTTTAAGCCACAAAGTGATAAATTCTGTACTAATAAAAATACATATTACCAATTTCTTTAAAAATCGTAAATTTTCTTTACTAAAACATCTATGAATACCAACAGTGAAAGATTTATGTGATTACCTAAAAATGTAGTGATTCTGAGAGAAAAACAACATGGTCTTGCCTTTTTGTTCTATAAGTACCTAGTGGTGTTTTGTACATGCACCATAACACTGGTGTTTGGAACACTTTGCGTTAGTTTAATTTTGTAATTTTCATAATTGTTAACATTTTATCATCAAATTTACATAACATCTCAATCGAAAATATATTGTGAATATCCTACAGTACCATTGATTATATACTTCGTGTGTATATAATCAATGACAGTACACTTAAAATATTGGTGTCAGCTTAACTATTACTTTTAACATTATTTGCCACATTCACATAGATGTGAACACTTACAGCCCGCTTTCTATTCAAAATGTTTTTTCTAAGAGCTCTCCACAATAATTTAATAATAACAAAACCTTGTCTACACCGAAAGGTCATAAACTGTGCAGTTCCTCTGTTAGGACTTGTAGTTTTCTTATTACTCTCTTCTGTGCCGCTTCTTTCAATTAAAATTGGTGTTATCCTGTAGATGAGATTCCTTCTTGGACGATTTCTGTTCCAATGCAGGAAGCGTAGGTGGAAGTGAGAAATGTATTCACAGGATATGCGAAATGCTTTGATAACTGTTATGCAGTAGTATATTTTAAGTTTTCAGACTATCACTAAATATCGTTTATCCTGTATCCTCTAATAGATCGTTTCATCAGTTAACGCCTTGTATTTGTCACTAGCCACTAAGTGACAAGTGTCTACTAAAATCACTTTTCTCGAAACGAAATTTTGTTTATCAAGCATAAAAATATAATAGAACTCGATAGAACTCGTATCATTAAATCATCCAATATTTATCTCATTTATTTACAGGACATGCAATTTCTACAACCTTTTTGTGAATAAGGATTAAATGAAAGGGAAAAATTTAGATAAGCTGTACGAAGAAGATCCTGAAAACAAAAGGTTTGTGGAATTAATAAATATAGATTTGTTAAAGTTGATCTCCATATTAAGAAGTATTTAAAAACAATTGAATTATAAATCTTTAAGACCTTGTTCCAAGGATTACTATGATGATATTAAACTCCTATAGGGTTGATTGTAATTAGAGTAGGAGAGAAAAGTAGAGAAAGAAGGAAGGTTTTGTATAATCGGAAGTGGTGGAGCACACACAAAAGAATTTTCAAAATAAATCGTGTACCCCTTGGTAAATGTCGCAAATGTTAGTCAAGCCACTGTTGCGCAACTGTTACATAACCGTTTATAATTTACGAAAAAATGTAAAGTTTTTACGGGTTAAGAAATCATCTTCTATTAAAGCTAAGAAATTGACAACATGTGATGAGGTGTTAATGCATTGAACTTCTTACTCAACCTTTATCAACACCTAACGAATAAACAAAGGTGTATTGGCTAGACTTGTAAAACTTCCGACCTGGTCGATCACGAGCTAATTCCGGTTCTTGGCTTAAGAGGAAAAGTTCATAACTGGATCGAATCGTACTGTTCACAAATTGTAAATATTGACGGCATTCAATCTGAGGCGATATGTGTTAAACAAGGAGTGCCACAAGGGTCGGTGTTAGGTCCTTTACTTTTTATCATGTTTGTTAATGATTTCTCCAAAATCGTTTCAGCCCTTTAATTCGTTTATTTCTAAAGATAGACAAAAATTGTTTAAATACAATTTGTAAATAATTTTGTGCCGAATAACGTCACCGTACTAGTTTTTTAATTTTGCTTAGCATTTTGAGGTTATGAAGCAAAGTTGAATTTTTTTAAATGGAAACAATAGTTGGCTATGACGTATTTTAATAGTGCATTTTTTTCTGATTGTAATGATATAAGGGTTGTATCACTTATTTTAATAAATTTTTTTTTTTTTTTTTTAATATAAAGCATTAACTAGATCAGTACTTTTTAGTACTATACATAGTTGTTTTCATTTTAATTAACTACTATACACTATCTTAACTATCGGTTAACGCAAAAGCGCGTTTCCGTATCTATTACCTATGCCTACAGTCTAAATTAAAAATTAATGAGTTAAGTAAATATCTTGTGGTAAACGTCTTTTAAGTCTATGGTGTATATTTTTGCATCCCGTTTTGTATAAAGCCGCACTTGAGCACTTGCACATATTGTCAAAGTATTTCACAGACAGATTTTTAATAAATTGTTCTATGGTAGGAATTTGAGTTTCTCGATGTATTTGCGTATTTCTCATATACCATGGAGCGTCGGTAGCAATTCTAAGAATTTTATTTTGCATTCTCTGGATCTTGATTATTTGAGTTTTGGATGCTGCCCCCCAGATTGGTGCTGCATAAGTAAGTATTGGTCTAAGTATGGATTTGTATAATAATAAGCTGCATTCCAGTTTCAGTGACGATTTACGATTAAAGATTGGGTACAATAAAGCTAGTCTTGCGTGGCATTCGTTTAATTTCTTGTTGATATGATATCCCCACGTTAGTTTACGATCTAAATAAACGCCCAGGTATTTAATTGCCTGGTCTTTATTATTCCAGTTTACTGCTTCGGCGTTAATTGTAATAGGGTTCGGATTTGTTGGTCTTCGTAATGTAAAAATCATCATTTGCGATTTGTTAGTATTTAGAACTATATTCCATCTTTGCATCCATCCTTGTAACGTAGTAATGCATGATTGTAGGCTCTGTGCTGCAATATTAATGTCTTTGTCTTGTGTGATAATTGCTGTATCATCGGCATACATTGCAATTGTTGCTTCTTGTGATACTGGAATATCGTGCATGTAAATATTGTATAAAATGGGACCTAATATTGACCCTTGTGGAACTCCTGCTCTTATGGATTTTATTGTTGACAGTGTAGCATTAACTCGAACTTCGAATGTGCGATCTTTCATAAATGATCTGATTATCGCGTACAAATATTGCGGTACGTTGATTCTCAGTAATTTGTATAATAGGCCATAGTGCCAGAGTTTGTCGAACGCCTTTGTGATATCAAGGAATGCGGCTGTCGTATGTAACTTCTTATCAAACCCTTTCTCAACCATCTCTACTATGCGTGATAACT
Source organism: Pyrocoelia pectoralis (assembly GCA_036250285.1). Lineage (NCBI taxonomy): Eukaryota > Metazoa > Arthropoda > Insecta > Coleoptera > Lampyridae > Pyrocoelia > Pyrocoelia pectoralis. The sequence continues at coordinate 68,339,534 of CM070075.1, forward strand.
GTAAGGTAGTAGAGAAAGAACTTCTGAATCCATATTGAAAGGGTGGTATGACATTTGAGGAATCTATGAATTTATTTAATCGTCGTTGAATTACTTTCTCGAGTACTTTTGCCAAGGTAGGTAATAAACTAATGGGTCTATACTCTCCTGGATCTTTGTGATTTTTCCCTGCCTTAGGGAACATTAGTATATGAGCATGTTTCCATATTTCAGGAAAATACCCGACTGCTAGACATGAGTTAAATATTGAAGCTAGGTGCACGAATGCTTTGTTTGTTAATTTTTTTAGTATTATATTAGTTATTTTATCGTGTCCTGGGGATTTTTTGTTTGGTAGCTGCATAACTATATCTTTTATCTCCTTAGGCGAGGTGGGGTCTGTTAATGTAAACGCCTTTGGTGTATTATTGTCAACAAATGTCTGAACCTCTTCTTCGAATTCGGTATTATCCTTATGCGTGTCTGTTGTAAATATATTGTATAATTTTTCTGAGAAGATTTCGCATTTTTCTTTGTCTGTAATGTAGTCGACTCCATTAACATTTAGGGATGGAATTGTTTGTGGTTGCTGAAGAATACGCTTTGTGGCTCTCCACATTGTATGATCTTTCGGGTTTAACTCTTCGATGTACTCTCTGTATTTATTATACCTCCAACTATCTAGTTTCGTTTTAATTTCACGCATGATTTGATTAAGTGAGTTTTTAATAAATGGATCTCTCGTTCGTGACCACTGTCTTCTCATTCTATGCTTTGCCTTAATTAAATCTAATATATCAGCGGGAGGATGATTATATTGATCATTTCTATATTTGGTCTGTTGTATAGCACATGCTTTTTGAATTGCCGCTGTAATAGCTTTTGTGAAATGCTCTATGTTTTCTTCTATTCCAATTTTTGCATTTTTTGCATTTGCTTTAGTGTGGTACTGTAATCCTTTGGTAAGTTCTGCTTGAAACGTATCCCAGTTCACGAATCCGTTAATTAATTTAGGTATCTTTGCGATATAGGATGGTCGTTGTTGAAACGTAAGTAACACAGGTAGGTGGTCAGAATCTAGCTCATGAAGAACCGTCTGATAAATAGGACAACTAACATATTTGTGTAGCACTATGTCCAGGATGTCCGGTCTATGATCAGTTCTAAACGGCACGTATGTAGCATCATTAGGAGCGGAAACTTGAATTCCATGCAAGCTCATAAGTGTGTAGAGCCTCATGCCATCTGGGTTATTTTTTAGACATCCCCAGATTTCATTTTTGCAGTTAAGGTCCCCGAGCAGTAGAGTTGGCGTATTTGTATCGAAAATATTGAGTATATCCTCCTCAGCAAGTCGTTTGTTTGGAGGTTTGTAACCACTTATGATATTCATCGTTGTGCCGTTAGCAAGACCTATATTCACTGCCACCACTTCTAGTGTGGTGGCAACATATTCAATTTGTGAAGAGACAATCTTATTTTTAATTATAATTGCTACGCCTCCGGAAGCTTTCCGAGCGCTACGATCGCAGCGGTACACTCGATAGCCTGTTATTTTAAAAACATCTGTGCAGGCTAAGTGAGTCTCTGTTATGCACATGATATCGACGTTGTGTCTGCCGAGAAACTGACACATTATGGACTTTTGACTTTTAACACCATTGGCATTCCAATTACTGATAACGAGATTTTTTATAATACTGTTATTTGCGTGCATCGCCATTTTGTAATATTGACGTCATTAATGATGTAAAGAGCGTTTTAAATTGCTCCATTTGTTGCATTAACATATTCTCAATGGCCTTAACTATTTCCTTCATTTGATTGTTTAGAACATGTTGGCTTTCTCCATTATTTTGCGCTGAGCCCGTTGCATTTTTATTATTATTGTTATTATTGCTAACTACCTCGCTTGCTAGCCTATTGGGTGTTATATAATTTGCTCTCCTGATGTTCGTGTTCATTACTGCGCTCGTTTTTGAGTTCATTTTTTTAAAGTACTCGCATCCTTTGTAATTCGCGGTATGTTCAAGTTGACAATTGACACATTGTGGTTTTTGAGTATTCTGCATTTTGCATGCCTTATAATGATGCGAACCTGTGCATTTAACACATCGGGGTTGTAATCGACAATAATTTTTGGTATGACCGTATCTTTGGCAATTTGTACATTGGGGAACATCTTTACTTTTGTTTCTTTTTTCAACTACGACTATACAGTGGTTCAGTTTAACAAGTTTATAAATGTTCATGGCGTCTACGGTATTACTTAATTCAGCCGCGCATATCGGTATAGGATGTTTATCTCTATTATATAGGCGGGTAACTTTTAAAATTGGATATCCTAGCGACATTAGTTCAGTAACTATTTCATCTTCTGTTAACGAGATAGGTAAGTTTCTTATTATTATTTCTAGATTTTTATCATCATTATTTCGAAATGTATGGTACGGTACATTTTTCTGTTCATCGTAAAACTTTGTCAAGGTTCTAAAATCTTGAATATTAGTTAAATTAATTCGTAGCATTTTGCCCTTCAGTATTGTACTGAAATCGTTTTTAATTACCCGCTTGATATCTTTGATTATTTCTTGGTAATTTTGAGCATCATGAATAAATATAGGTGGAACTTTTGTTTGTGCGGTAGTATTATTACTGCTATCATTGTCACTAACTGACGTAGCTGGTTGATTTATTACTGATATTTCCTTATTCGGAAGGTAATAACGATTTGTAGTAACTAAATGATTAGGATCAAACGAGTACTTCTTTGCGTTATTATTTGCGTCCTCCTCGGAGGGTGATAAAAGCCGTTTATTTCTATTTTGACTTACTTGCCATTGCGAATTCATATCTGTGTTGGCTTCTGTGCCTGTAGCACCTGACAATTCTGCAATTTTTTCTCATCATCTGAACTTGATAAAGTAGTATAATTAATATCACTGTTTAAGGTGAGTTTATTTTTGTGCATTTTTAATCAATAACTGGCGTTTGTAAGAATTGATATGTCGCACGGGCCATATGCCCGTGCGTGCAATAAATTTTTGATAAACTGTATTCTGCTTTTATTATGTAGGTACGTTCGTAATCAAACTAACTAAGTATAGCTACCTTATTTACACAGGTTAACACTTAACTGAACTACGATCCGCACCTTGCGACTCTCACTTCTCGACTCATTTTAATAAATAAAGGCACAATACACGTTTTGCTATTATTAGGTGAAAAGGTGTCACAATGTGTGTCGATAATAATTTCTTTTGTTTTCCATGGCAGGATATGATTTTTTGTAAACCTAATAATAGGAGAACGTGTATTGTGCCTTTATTTATCAAAATAAGTGATACAACCCTTACATCATTATATTTGAACAATTTTTGTCTATCTTTAGAAATAAACGAATTAAAGGGCTGAATCGATTTTGGAGAATTTTACTTTTTTACAAATATTTAGTAAGCCATGCATTTTCTGAAATCAACAAAAGGGTATCTGGATTAGTCTTCCAAAGAAGCAAATCTTTCCCCATTTAAGCAAATGTGTAACTCTTATGGTTTCCGAGATCCCCATACAAATAATGAAAAAAAAACTCACCCTGTATGTTGTAAAAATATAATTGAAGACGCTCTAAAAACGAGTCAACAGATCCTCAACGATCTTACAAATTGGTTCTATACAGGGTGTCCCATTTTAATCTTACCAGCGGAATTTCTCGAAATGAGGACCCCTGACAATAAAAGTTGCTAAATAAAAGTTTGATAGTTTGGAGGGGGACGTCCGATTTTTTCACCCCCCGACACTCACGGGGGTGGGAAACGGGGGTGACTTTAGAATGTTAAATGGAAACCCCTATTTTTTATTGCAGATTCAGAAAGAGCATAAAAAAATATAAAGATTTTATTTGAGAACTTTTTATTTATTTGCAACAGGTGGCGCTGCAAACGGGGTGTCCAGGTGTCCCATTTTAATCTTACCAGGGGAATTTCTCGAAATGAGGACTCCTGACAAAAAAAGTTGCTAAATAAAAGTTTGATGGTTTGGAGGGGGACGTCCGATTCTGTAACAAATTTTACGCCCCGATATTCGGGGGTGGATAGGGGGGGTGACTTACATGGAAACCCCTATTTTTATTGCATATTCAGAAAGCTCATACAAACCTATGACGGTTTTATTTGGAAACTTTTTTTGTCAGATGTACTCATTTCGAGAAATTCTCCTGGTAAGATTAAAATGGAACACCTGGACACCCCGTTTGCAGCGCCACCTGTTGCAAATAAATAAAAAGTTCTCAAATAAAATCTTCATATTTTTTTATGCTCTTTCTGAATCTGCAATAAAAAAGAGGGGTTTCCATTTAACATTCTAAAGTCACCCCCGTTTCCCACCCCCGTGAGTGTCGGGGGGTGAAATTTGTTACAGAATCGGACCCCCCCCCCCCCCACACCATCAAACTTTTATTTAGCAACCTTTTTTGTCACGGGTCCTCATTTCGAGAAATTCCGCTGGTAAGATTAAAATGGGACACCCAGTACATATAATCAAATTGTACTTAAACACCTCTAGAACATCATTTATACACTTTAAGCTAAGGCAACGCAAATATGTAGAAACTTATCTACTAAAGATCAACTCGAAATCCATAATTCAAGGCGACACAATAACATTTCTGGCCTTTGAAATTGTTGAACAGTTAAAATGGGAAGCTCATACTGTTCAACTGTGCAATAAATTATCTTCTATATGCTATGTTATATACAGACTCAAATCAATCACAAACAAAAGTGTAATTGCCTTGCTTACTAAATTATGCTTTGCAAAAAAAGCACTTCGCTATATGGCCGGTGTCACAACAAGAACTTTGAACTTTTAACAGTACCATGTGTATTACATAAAACAATGATTAATATTCGTGCATAACAACAAAAGTTTATTTTTATGTAACAGCGATTTCCATGTCTACAATACAAGAACCCCAAATGCCAAATGGCATTAAGTTATACCTATAACAACAAACAATAAACAATTCGATAAAAGAATTCACAAGTTTTTACTAAACAATGTATTTTATAGTGTGTGCGAATTCTTAAGTGTATAAATTTAGAAATGTTTGATTAATGTATTGTCGATTGTAAATCATGTTATAGCTACTTATCTAGTAATGCCATATGGTATTTACTTATTCGTCAATACGTCATTAGATTTATAAGGGGGTAAGGAAAATTATAGTTTGACAAAATAAATGGTAAAGATAAGACACATTGTTCTTTTCTAAATTTTCTAAATTCAAGTTTACCATTTTTGTGCCAAACTTTTATTGCCGAAGAAACTCAAGATTGCCTACTGATCCCTCTGCTGTCCTTAGAGAAGTGTCTAGGGTAGGCATGGGCAGCTTGAAAGTAAAGAGGGATGTTGCAAGCGTAATGTTCCTATATATAAAATAATCAATGGCTTGGTGAACTGTCCTCACCTTCTTGAATTGTTTAGTTTGCCCGTTTCTACAGCGACATCATTTCAGTATTTTACAGGCGGGGGGGGGGGGGGGCTATAGTAAAAAGGAAAATTTTTTTTTTGAAAAAGGGGGTGTGATTGTCAGTTTTATAAGTTTAACGTACTTTTCTTTGGTAGTAGTAATTCCAGGGGGGGGGGGGTCAACTGCCCTACCCTGCCCCCCCCCCCTAAATGACGTCCCTGCGTCCCTAGATCTAATATAGTTAGAAATCAAGCTCTTTTTAACTTAATTAAGACTAATACTCAAGGGTACCAATATTTTGTGGTTAATAGAGTTGCTAATTTATACAATGAATTGTTTAGAAATGAACCTAAAGATATTCCTTCCTATAGTCAAACTTCCCTTAGAAAAAATTTGTGATTTACTTACAACCATGTGATTATTTTTCTTTTTTTTCTCTTTGTAGTTTAAGAGTTAAGTTGTTTACACCATTTCTCTTTAAGTATTAAGTTATTCAGGTACCTATAGTTTAACTGTTTTTTCCTTTAATGATTAATGTAGACTGTTTTAGGACTAATGTGTCCTGTGGTTTAATTTATATGTGAAATTGAAATTGTTGTTTAATTTAATTAAATAAATAAAGAATTATCGAGCCCGCGCCGTTCCGTTATTTTTAACTACCCTTTGGAGAACTGTCTCGCCAATGTGAAACTATTCGTGTAAGAGAAGATATCAAACTATCTTAATATTAATTGACGACCAAGTAATATAATAGCTAACTTATGTCTATGCCATATGAGTACTATACTAGGAATGTATTGTGAAAAATGTGTTTTGTACGCACATACCATGTGGATGATTTTTACTTGTGCATTATCTGTGTTAAGTTACACTTTATGGGCTTCGTAAAGGGAGGAATAAACGGGAAATGTCTTTTTGTACTATGATACGCTGTGTAAAAAATTTATCGACAAAAATGTTTTCCTTCTCTAATCAAGACGTTTAATTTCAACATTAATTATAATACATATCTACTTACTTTTACCTATCAATGAAATTATTCAATACCAATAAGCGTTAATGATATGATAGGGTTTGAATATTCAGCCTTAACCCTCGTTTGTGAGATTTCTGAAAGATTAAGATTATTTTAATGAGTAACAGGTCGGGGATTAAAATACAGCATGAGTGTTGGGGTGCTGCACATCCCATCGCTATACAAAAGCAATATTAGTCTAAAACGGTAGGGTCGTCGGTATTTTTAAAAACGAGTAATTTATTTTATGTGGTAATATATAAACTCATGTTTAGACAGACGTGTCATGTAGCAGCAATTAGTCGCTAGGAAATCCTTCTTCAAATAATTTACAAGCTACAACTCTTTCATGAATTAAAGTGAATGTGAGTTTTAAATAGTTTAACAAGAAGAACATATCGTAAATTATTACTTAGTAAGATAATAACTATTTCCAAAAATATATTGCTCTTTTTGTTTATAACTATTAAATTTACGTTATTGCCTATTTTACGGACAAAAGAAAGAGAAATAAATTTCGCTAAATAGATTTGTTTACTTTAGCTATGCGTTAACAACAGTTTATTTTATTTATGATCTATGCTAATGGAGAAAATTAAAAATTCCTCTATTATTTATATTCGTGGTTCACCCAAAAAAATGTCCCCATGAATCTGCCACGATCGTATCTACTAAAGTCTGTATGCAAAGGCATAAAAGAAGTGAAATTTTTGTTCATATACTTTGTATAAATCTGGAAATACTCATTTACTATGCTACAGATAGTGATTTGTTTCCCTATTTTGACATTTGTTATGTCTCACTGTACCATCCCCATTATACCTACGTTAAACTAGTAGTGATAACAGAGATATAAATAGCGCAAGAACGAACGAACACAAGCTTTGCCGTTCATGAAAGCATAGAAATAGGGGTTTTCGACAACAGTATCTACAACTGAATTTCATTGAAATGGCACTTCCATAATTGAAAAAAGCATGTAGAAGCCACACATGTCAAGAGGGTACCCAATTCAATTGTATTGTTACAAATTGCAACTGCTGCAGGGAGTGAGACAAACCTAAACGGGGGAAGTTTGGAACTGGCATGCCACAGTGTATTGATAATGGAACAGGAGTTCTTATGGCGGATTTCGTTTTTTGATAAAATCAGGTTGTCATGTAGGGGAAAATTACCTACTATCTGACATAAAGTGAGTTTGCGTTAGATCAAGTCGCGAAATGACACCTTCCTTTAAACTTACTTTCTCCAACATGATGGTTTTCCTCCGCGTTTTGGAGTTTTTTTTCTAACTGCTAGTTTACTCTTCGATCGTGAAACCTTCTTCCATTGGAAATTTTCTAAAATATGCTTCACCGTGTATGATACTTAATATGTCCAGTTTTCAACAGGGTAATGGTAACACCTTTTTGAGATCAAACTTAAAAGCATAAATTTTATTTTTATCAACCATAGATAAAACGTTATAATTTCCCCGTACTTTCCCGACTTTGAGCAAATGCCAAGTATGCTGAGTTTTTAAGCTGAAGTTTCCGCAAATATAAGCACATTTTGTAAGGAAATTGGCCAACATTTCTAAAATCATTTTGCATGTCCTCTTTTGATTTTCCCACAGTATTTTTTTAGGGTTTTAGCAGGTAAAATCTCAATGAATGTAATTTTCTCTTTTCCCAAAATTTTGTTCCTTTAGGAAATGTATGTCGGGCTCTCTAAAACGTTTTGTTTCCAAACGCTTTAACTAAGTAACTTTTGGTGCTTCGATGGACGTCTCGTATCTACATTTAGACAAATTAAAGTTCAACAAACGAACAATTTTTAGCTTTATTCATCGAGAAATATTAGACTTATTCATGGTGATATTACTAAGTATTAAACACTGAATTAGTAGTATAATTCAGTGGTATTAAAACAATCTAAAACAAACTAACGATAGGTCCGATTAGATGATTTGTATTACATCGAGTAATTTAACTTTGGAATCTAATTATTGAAGTTACGGACGTCCTTTTTGGTCAATTTTAATTTTTTCATCGGTATATCTTATCCAAAAATGATGATGACTCAAATCTTCGGTTTCGGTCATTTCTTATTGTTGACTTATGAGTATTATATAAATTTAACAACAATAACGATATTCCCCGTGTAATTCATGCATAATATTTGTTTTCTTTGAATTTATCTTTTTTATTTAGATTGGCAATTTTCCGGGAACCCAAATTGTAAAAGCCACAATGATGTATTTTTGGTAAAGAAATAGATCTTACCTAATTGCATGCATAGAAAGTTGTACACTGAGCATCAAGAGAACTGCCATAGATAATGCTTCTGTACTTGTCATTTTGGGCAGAAAGTAACGCATAGACGAAATCTCTATCTTTATGCCACAACGTTATTTTGTAAAATATCTAGATGGAGCAAGAAGTTGTTTACAAATCTCAAAAACTTTGAATTCATGAATCAACATAAAACGTAACCCTTATAGACCATTCTAAACCATACGCTTATTGAAAACTTGAATAGTGCCAATGGTTTCACTAATTATGCGTCTTAATAACTCAAAAAGCCATTGTTGTGAGTGAATTTGTAACCATTTTTTTCGAAAGCGTGATATCTTTAACCTATGTATTTACAGTATGTCTTTGGTTGTATCCAGTAATTCCCTACAATTTGGGTACCATAGCACAGTTTGCTTTCAGGGATGTCCAAAATCTTTAACCAACCAGTATTTTTCATGGGAAAACAATACAGTGCATTATGGCGATGAGAAATACGAAAATCATATAGTAGCAAAGAAAAAATTAGAAAAATATAGTAGCTAATATAACAATAATGAACTGTGTACGTTGAAAAAATATAACAAAAGGATTTATACAATAATTGAGCAAACTTACGATTTATTAAAAACTTTCCTAAATGCAATGTACCTTCTAAAATCCATTCAGATTCAAATTTAATATTTTGCCAAATTTTTAAACTTAGGTTTTCTCGATTCCAGTGGGAGTCAGAGCGTTCACGTCCGCGGTAACGTCCAAATTAGAGAATTTTTAGCTGGTAATTTCAGTTCCATTGAAGTTGCTTCAGGATAACACAAAAGTCAGTTCATAATTTTTTTTTCATAAAAATTCGGTTTGTATACCAACAATGTACATTTATACCTACTTTTCAAAAGATCTTAATTGAGTTTTTTTGAAAATCTATTTCATTTTCATCCGCCAAGTTTTTTAGATTAGTCTAATGCACGCATTTCTGAATTGAACGTCTTCCCAACCAAACACCTGACAATGCGTTACTACCTAATATTTTATTTTACTAAAAAATCTGCATTCCTTAAACTGGCAGAGGTGTGAAATGATATATTTACTTAACGATATGAAATAATATGAAGACAGTTGTGTAAAACGTTTACGGCTCAATCGACAAACACCAAAACCCTAATGTCCCTAATGTTCCTTGTAATTCTTTGAAGAGCGTTAATAATTAGTGATCGAAAATTTCGTATGCAAAATTAGCGTAAGCTACAGTTATTTTTATAATGAATGTTGATGACAGTTAAACTCTTTACAAAAGTTTCAAGAAGCAAAGTATTGCAAATAGGATTTAAATAACTACGGAAATAGAAGGGACGAGCGGGATTGTTAGTAATTAGACATCGTTTAGAGTCATTTTGTCTCCTCAAACACACCCTGTCAATTAGACGTTGATATATGTGTATACGTACATGTGTACGTCATTTATATCTAAAGGATGTGAAAGTAGATGTTGTTGGAAGAGTAGCTTGCTATTCTAAACATTTTCGAATTTGTCAAGAATATATCGTTATGGCACCGCAATAAATTGGTAGAAGTAACCATGTTTTGAATTCGAAGTGGTTCACGAAGGGGTGAGATAGATTATAATAAAACTTCTACTACTCCTATTACTAAAGAATTTTATTTACGCAATGAATGGTTGTAACCAATACAAACTTAAATTTCGTATTGGTAACGATAAATGATAATATTATGTTTCATTTCATTACCATGGACAGACGTTGGCTGTAAAGGATTATATTCAATCAAAAATAAATCATTTGATGCAATTTCTTTCTTGATAAAAAGTATTTTGATGCCAATAATTAGTTCTTGTTTGAAAATCAAAATGTATGAGTTTTAAAAAAAATTACTTTTAAACCGTTCCATTTCTTACTAGTTTTAAGTAGGTAGTATATATACTCGACTTCTTGATGTTAAAAGATTTTAGCTTATTATACCAATAAAATTAGACTTTTTGTAACTTTAAAAATGTAGATTAATTAAAATCGATGAAGGGTATCACCTAATATAAACAAAGAAGCTGTATATATTCAAACATATTAGTAATTAGATAAGTCTGTACAGGGTGGCAAAATTTCGATGTTTTAATAGGGAATCTCGTAAACTAATAGTTCGTATGAAAAAATAAACTTCGCATCCTCGATCTCTTTTTTTGAGAAAACTGAATGGTAGATTTCAAATTTGGCTAACGTCTTTTGTTTTCGAGTTATAGCCAAAAATTCAGATTTTCGAGTTTTCGTTTTATGGCCATACCTCGCTTATTTATGAAAATAGAAAAAAAAATAATTTCTTTAAAAATATTCTTGAAATTCGAGTTGTAATTTATTTATATGGAACGCGTAGGTGGCATTAAAAATTACCAATTTTTTTCTGATTCCAACGATGTACAATATGATGTGGGGTGAAATTATTCATTTTTACTGCTTTTTTACTTATTTTACAAACCAAGAACAAATAACTATAATATTGAAGATGCTGTTAAACAAACTACAAGATACTTAATAATTACATAAAGTTGGGGCAAAGCAAAAAGCGTTGCAAGTCACGAGTATTATATACATGTCAACAGTGTTGTCATATGGATTAAAACGAAATAGAATAAAATACGAAATGGAAGACAATAAATGACAGATGTCCTGGGTTGCAACATTGTAATTTTATTTATTATGCTGCCAACTTGTCGAATTATTTTACCCTAGAATATTACCTTTAATGACAATCTGAAAAATTAGTATTACATTGGTACTGTTTTTACGTCATATCGTCATATGTCACGTGCAACGCTGTTAGGAATGCCGTGACTATATAAAGCCACTTAATAGTATCTATATTAAAGTATAAGTGGATAAACAGGTCTTTAAAACACGCGCGAGTTTGAAATAGAGCAAGTGTTTTAAAGATCAGTTATCCACGAATACTTTACGCTATTTTTTTTTATTGGTTCACTTTGAAATCTGGTATTAAAATGGAAATAAGAACTAATAATGTGAAATGGTTGAATTCCTAACGTGAAATCAGTATACCTTTCGTTGTCATGAAAATGAGAAAAATGGAAATTAATTTGCAATCTGCCATTTTATTTGACGTAACAAAGTACTTACTCCTGTCAGATCAATAACCAATAAGAATTCACGTTTTTTAAATTTGATGATGATGCCATGGCAACTTTAAAACACGCGCGTTTTTGAAAGCGCGATTTAAACACGCCGGGGCGTGGTGCAAAAGGCTAAAATAGGACACCAATAAAAAAAACAAAATTTTCAAATTGATGTCCATTATTTACAACACATAGTTCAAATCGCTTTGAAACATTCCGAATTGCGTTGTAGATATGAATATTAGAGACGGAATTAACGCACTGTATAACATTTTTTCTTAAGTCGTTTATATTATTATTATTATTATTATATAAGAGCTCCTCTACTCTTTCAAAAACACTTCCAGTTTTCAGAGTCAGTGAAGCTTCTAGATATTACACTTGACAACACTAACTGGAGTAAGCACATTCACCTGAAAGCGGAAAAAGCAAATAAGGCCTTCTGGTAATGTCGTCGCGCTATCGGAAGACTTTGGGGTCCATCCCTAGAGGCTGTCCTGTGCCTATACACTACCGTGATTAGACCTATGTTCCCTTATGGAGCAATTCAGGCAGAACTAGTAGGAATAACGCTTAGCGCAAAAACAATCAAGGTCATGCTGGAATAACAGGCAACGAAAAAGCCGATACGATAGACCGACTGGCTTCAAAACCACCGTTTTATGCTCCAGAGCACTTCCACTTACAGTATGAACTGTAAGCAACTTAATAACTCAAGACACCCAAGTCCAGTACAAGGCTAGGTGGGACTTGATGTTAGACTGTCGTCGTGCGAGAGAGGCCCTCAGGAGATCATCTCGCAGTCTTGAGCCTTTTTGCAGAGGTCTATCAAGGAAGAACCTGCGACTAGTTGTGGGTTTACTTTCTGGGAACTGTAAACTAAACAAACACGTGCATCGCATGGGCTTGGTAGAATCGTTTGATTATATATAACTACTGGAATTAGCAAGGCCTATTACTTTACATTGATCGGAGTGAAGCTTAATTGTGAAATAGAAATAGAATGCATTGGTATTGATCAGAGAGAGATGGATACAAAGTTTCTACTAAAAACAATGCGCAAACTTATGAAGTTGCAATACACTGTCTATCTCTTTTTTTAGCGTCACGTTTTATACATCCAGTAGTTATATACAGGGTGGGCCATTGAAAAGGAAACACACCTGTTTTGGGACACTTAGACCAGTTTCTTAAAAAAACGCTCGGACACGTCGATTTTTTATTTTATTTATAATCAAAGGTAGAATCACTATCCTATATGTAGAGAAAACTACACAGACGGTGAGACGACGTACTACATACCTACTTTGTGAGTGTCCCGTACTTATCGAATTGAGACGATCCCTTCCAGCATCCTCAGATTCATATGACGCGTGGGATGGCTTGAGTGACGTTGCGAGCGACTATGTGAACGTAGACTTCTGACTACCCTCCCATCGAAATCCGGATCCTGGCACTACTCACTACCTTACTACCGGGCTTACTTTACACGATCTGAATTCGTATCTTTTTAGAACTGACGATGCTCGGACTTCGTTGTATACCAGGCTCAGCCTCAATTTAACGGCGTGAAATTGCAGTTACCATTCCGATGACATTGAAGGACACTTCCTTCCATATCTTCAATATTATAATTTCTTGTTCTTGGTTGGTTAAAAGTCCCATGATGTATGACTTCTTTTTTAATAATTATTATTACTTACTTTGTATAAAACATTATGCCCTACAAACTATCTTTTGCTAAAAGGCAGTAAAAATGAATAATTTGCCTCCTATGATATATATCGTTGAAATCAGAAGAAACATTAGACGTTGACCAAATTTGAAATGCACCATTGTGTTTTTCTCAAAAAAAGAGATCGAGGATGCGAGGTTCATTTGTTCCATACGAACTATAGTTTACGAGATCCCTTATTAAAAGATCGAAATTTGACCTTGGTTCATATATATTTCGGCTAAGAGAATACAGTCAAATACACTACTCCACGTAAGTTAGGGATATTATGAAAAATTTGATTTTTCAACCGAAAAAAATTTTTTCTCAAAGACGATTTTAAGCTATTTACTTTTTAAATGCTTGTTTTTTATTACAAAAAAGTTAACAAATTTAAACAAAAAGACAATAAAAAATGCAAATTAGGTGAAAGTGACTAATAACTTAATTTCAAATTAATAAAAAGAAAAAGAAAATGAACACAATTTCTTTTTAATTTAACTTTCAGCAATAAAGAGTATGTCCTCCGTGGGCTTCAATGACAGCTTGGCAACGTCTTTGCATGTTGGTTATGAGATCATTAAAGTTTTCTTGCGGAATCTGTTGCCAGTATTGTGGAAGCAAATTTATCAATTTTTCCATTGTTTGGGTTGGGGGATTATGATGATCCAAATATCTCTGCAACTGATCCCAAGCATGCTCTATCGGATTTAAATCAGGTGATAGAGCAGGTAAAGATAAATGAGAAATTCCATTGGTTTCAATTGCATCCATAACTGCCAAGGATCGGTGGGGACGAGCGTTATCGTCCAAAAAAAGGAAACCAAGACCCACAGCAGCATGAAACTCTGGCGCAATGTTGTTGATCGCCTGATTCAAGTATACCTATGAATTCATGTTTCCCGGAATTACCAGCAAGTCGGCACGGCCGTCATAACAAATGCTTCCCCATACAAAAACAGTGCCTCATTTGAAAGGGTGAACTTCTTGTACTGATCGCCGGTGTCTTGGCACAAAAGGTTGTGTCCATACACGCGTTCGACGACTATATCCGAAAAACGACCATATCTCGATTCATCAGTGAACACTACCATCTGCCACTCCTCTGTCCAAATGACACGTTCTCTTGTCCATTCTAATCTTAATCGTCTATGTTCGCGAGTCAATGGTACACCTCTACAAAGTCGTCTAGAACGTAAATTGACATCCCACAAACGTCTTCTGACAGTTTCAGCTGAGATTGCTCTTCCTGTGGCTTCTGCGAGTCTCCTACTCAACATTCGACATGTGCTCGAAGGTTCTCGGCGTGCAGAAATGGTGACATAAGTATCGGTCTTCAGCAGGGGTGCCCAATTCTAGGTCTTTCTTCAACAGATCCAGTTTCATGTAAACGGTTAAAAATCTAGAAATGACACTTTGGCTAACTTGAAAAAATGTTGTCGTTGAGCACCCTGCAGCAAACGTCTAGGCATTGGGAAGTAGCAACGAACAAAATTTTGATACCAAATTTGCACAATAAGTCAACAAATTGACAAGTAAACCAAACAAACAATTGATTTGTTAGAATGGGTTTGAAATAGAAGAATTCTCCAGAGCCCTCTACTTGCAATATTATGCTACATTTATCCGTATGACATATGACATATGACATAGGTATGATAACTAGCAACTTTAATAAAGTGTCAAACATGACAAAAATTTGAAAATTAAAAAATTGGGCAGTGGACGGCAGTGGACCAGTTTATACAGGGTGTTAAAAAAAAGTGTTCGGAAATTTTAAGGCCGTATAGTATAGACCAAAATAAGTGAAAAAAGTCTAATAAACATGTGTCCGAAAACTAACCGTTTCAAAGATATGAGCTAAAACAGAACAGAACCAAACAAACCAAGTTACTACACATAGAATCAGGTTTGCTGTGATTAACAGTCAAAACAAATCGCCAATACTTAACATACTTCTTTGCTTGGGGATATTTAAAGAGTTTAGTTTATTCTACTCCAATTAATAATGTAGCGCACTTGCGAGAACGAATAGAGCATGCCTGTGAGATAATTCGAGTACAACCGGGAATTTTTGAAAAGGTGTGAAACTCGTTTACAAGAAGATGTGAATCATGTGTTGAGATGGAAGGGGGACATGCAGAACACCTATTGTAAAACGGCTTAAATAAAAAACATAAATTTGATACTACATACTATTTTCTTATTTTCTTAGATAGTACATTTCTGGAAATAGCCCATATCTTTGAAACGGTTAGTTTTCGGACACATGTTTATTAGACTTTTTTCACTTATTTTGGTCTATACTATACGGCCTTAAAATTTCCGAACACTTTTTTTTAACACCCTGTATACCTACACTTTTTTCAACACTTTCACGGCGGAAAGTATGTAGGAAATGTATTTCTCATAATCATTTCGTTTTAGCTTCGGTTTTAGACGTGTATCTGTATTTCCGGAGAGCAGAACAAAGAGAGAAATAAGTGAAAATCCAATTTTTGTTTAAAGCTGATGGTTGTAGGTAATACCACTATCTGTGGTAATACCTAACAGTGATTACGAGGATATTCGCGTCTCCCTTTAGGTGGCAAACACAAACACGACAATGATCTTGTATCGCAATAGGCCCGCTTTTCTAGGGTTGGTATTGGGAAGACTGTCCATAGTGTCCATGCTTCGTCACTTGTCTGAAGGAACGTCGCATTGTATGCATCAGGAACTTTGTAATGAACTATTATAACAACGAAGCACCTTTTTAAAGACATCACTGCTCAAGTTATTACAATGCTTTTACAGAAATTTCGATCAATTCGAAACGAGAACGAAAACTTCTAAAATTCTAAATATTGGTCTTTTATCAACATCTCCTTCTCCCACACATAGTCAACATTTAAAAAGTGAAACTCATAAATCATAGCAAATCTAGTATTAAAAGTCATTATTTTTATTCAACATTTCTTAAAAAAATTCTTTTGGATCATAATTATGTCAGTGATACTTTGGATGTTATTCTATTTTTATACTGAAACGTAAAATGACGAATATAATCAATAATAAATATTTGTATACCATAATGGCCAATAAACCTTCTAATATTGGACTAATTAACGCCTTTCCGCTAATTATGTCTTAAATTGTGGCATTAATAAATATACACGTTCTTTTATAAAAACATTCTGGAGAGTTAAAGCTTAAAATTTTACACTAAACAGTTGTTTTTAATTTGCCGTGACGAAATTTATGTCTTAGTGTCGGGTGAGAAGTGCAGACACGTTAAGAAGAGACGCTAATTTGCGCCACGGATAAAATTAGATTTTAAACGGCTAACGATCTAACGGTGGTGAAAAATGATACAAAAAAACTTACGATGCTATCTTCCAGCAATATATTAGTTTCTAATTGCCATACCACTTAAAATGTGTCATATTATAAAGGAGATTCCGGTAAACGTCTATTAGAGTCCAACTTTAAATATAAGCGGACGTTTCAGAAGATTGTTACCAATTTATAAAATTATGAATATTTAAGATGGGATATTTTTGTTCTATTTTATTTCTCGTAATTTATTAGATACGTGTGGTTGATATCAATTTATTTAAAGTTAAAATCTATTAGTCAAACGGATACGGTGACCAATCCTTTTATACTTTTCTCAAAAAAACGCAATAACATAGATGCTGAATTTTAAAGGTTTCACGTTTCAGGTTTGTACAATTATTTATTAGTAACTTCACAAATGGAATATAAAAATTTAAAATTAAAAAGGCCCCACAACCGGGAAAACCTAAAGGCCAGAAGGGCGATGGATGATGGGGGATGAATAAAATTATGAAGCAGCGAAGGTGAAAGCAAAAAATATGATCAGCATCTTAGACTTTCCCCTTTGCGAACAACCTCGAATCCAAATGCTAAATGAAGTTATTTTATTTATTTAATATTATTAATTAAGCGATTTTAGTTGCATTGTGTAAAAGTTAATTTTTTTTATTAAATTAATACCTGTCAACAATTTCAAGGCACCGCCGATTTTTGAGAAAGTGGAAATTTTTATTTACCTAAATATTTGCTTTCTGAACAATCCAAAGTAAAAATAAGTAAATCAGTCGATTCAGAATTTTTGTCTTAAATAATTAGGGAAGCAAATAATCGAATATTAAAATTATTACAGTGGAATCCCTATTCTACACCCTCTATAAGCATATCGGGGGCGATTATCTAGATCTCGAGGGTACAAAAATTGTCAAAGACTATTGTTTCAACTATTCTTTTTGTCAAAGATTTATTAAATATAATGAAAACTAAAATTGAAATGTATAACCGATATGGCTGAAATAAATTAAAATTGAACCCGGTAGATTTACTATTTTTATATGTTTCTATTTATTCTACTTTTAAATAGTGTACAATGAAGAATGACTAAAATCATCTTCATAAAGATGCACGAAAACACGAAAAAACTAAAAAATATGATGAGCATCTTAGCACTAGCACTTAGCAACTTAGCAAGTATTTCAATATTGGATATTAAAAACAATGTCAGTATATTGTGACAACACGAAACTTTTAATATTTTTCATAAATTGCAATAATCTGTTATATCTAAATACCTGATAAGTGACCGTAAAAAGGATTAGGAAAAAGAACCAACCTCTATTAAAAAATGTAATACAGGGTGGACCACTGAAAAGGTAACACGCCTGTTTTGGGACACTTAGACAAGTTTCTTAAAAAAACGCTCGGACACTTCGATTTTCTATTTTTGGGGGACAACTTTTGATGTTAAATTTGACTTTGTCAGGTCAACCCCCTAGCCCCAACAACCTCCAACAAAAACAAAAATTACGGTAAGGTGGTCGAGCGACCCCTCATTTGAAGCGTCTTTTAATTCTCTATTCGACAGTATGAATGAGAATTAGTTTTATTCAATTTTTTTTCACCCCCATGAATAGCACCCTCTAGATTAACTAAGGTGGGGGTGCTGTTTAGGAAACATCCTGAAACACGCCACCTTTGACCTTTTGAACGGCACATTTCAGGATTTTTCCTAAACAACACCATCACCTTAGTTAATCTAGTGGGTGCTTTTCATGGGGGTGGAAAAAAATTGAATAAAACTAATTTTGGTCATACTGTCGAATAGAGAATTAAAAGACGCTTCAAATGAGGGGTCGCTCGATACCCTTTCCCTATTTAAATTCTTGAGTTAGGGGTTGCTGGGGTTAGGGGGTTGACCTGATAAGGTCAAATTTGACATCAAAATGTGCCGTTCAAAAGGTCTAAGGTGGTGTGTTTCAGGATTTTTCGTAAACAACACCCCCACCTTAGTTAATCTGGAGGGTGCTTTTCATCGGGGCGAAAAAAAATGGAATAAAACTAATTTTCATTTGTACTGTCGAATAGAGAATTAAAAGACGCTTCAAATGTGGGGTCGTTCGACTCCCTTTCCCTATTTAAGTTCTTCAGTTAGGGGTTGCTGGGGCTAGGGGGTTGACCTGACAAAGTCAAATTTGACATCAAAAGTTGTCCCCCAAAAATAGAAAATCGACGTGTCCGAGCTTTTTTTGAGAAACTGGTCTAAGTGTCCCAAAACAAGCGTGTTACCTTTTCAATGGCCCACCCTGTATAATTCATTGTCCTAAAAACTGGGATATAGAAACGATCAGTATGCCAAAAGTCGGTACAGTACCTTTTTCTTGGAAAAATGTAAAAGTCAGTCTTAACAACATTTTTGGAAGGTTTCGGTTATATTGACGTATTATTCGGACATAGGTACCGCAATAAGGTAAGGTGGGGTAAGAGTAGCTTCGGGGTAAGTGCAAGTAAATATTGCCAGATTGTATGTTATATGACAGCGTTATCTAGTGGTATTCGTCGAAAACTTCTTAGCCAAACCCTGGTAGGTACTGCAGTTACTAACTTTCAATCAGTTCTCCAGTATTTGCTTCTGAACGGATGTGTGCACATTGTGGTACATTTGCGAATTTGTGTTAACTTCTTTTATCTACAATAATCGAAGCCATATATAAAGCTACCTGTATTTTGAGTACTTTGGCAATAAGTACTTATATGCTTTTAAGAAACAGTTTAACCATATATTTTTTGAATATCATAATTATATTGTTAAATTTGGCCATAGGTTACACTTTCCCCTTGTAAAACACACTCCTGGGAAAGTACAACCTATTATGTGTTCACTTTGCCCTTTTTTAATCCAGATTGAAAATGGTACGGAATTATATTACATACTAAGATTTGCACAATATCAATAATTTTTTATGTTCCTTATGCTCCTTAGCTAAAATGGGATTTTGATTGATTCTTGTTAATAAAATCTTGCATATATCTCTTAAAAATTCTAATTTATTTCCGTCAGTACCTACCTAAGCATTTAGCAGACATTTTTCAAAAGTTTCTCTTGCCCCAAATGGATAAATAACATTTATACAGGGTGTTTAAAAAATACGTTCGAATATTTGGCCCACTTATACATCTCATCAGTACAAACAAAAAAGTCAAAATAAACATAAGTCCAAAAATCAGCCGTTTCCTAATTACAGCCTGTTTTTCAAATTAAAATAATTTACACTCAGTAGGAGTATTTCAACGAGGTTTCTACTAGAACATGAACAAATATCAGTATAAATACATTTTAATTATTACAAATTAATGATTCTTAAAGAAGATGTTCAAAATGTCCTCCTTCCATTTGTATACACATTTCACATCTCCGTAAAAGTGAACGCCGCACTCTCTCAAAGAGTCCCGGATTTATACGAACAGTCTGGCAGGCATGTTCAATTCGTTCTCGCAACTCATCTAAATTATTCACAGGATTTGAATAAACTAATGTCTTTAAATACCCCCAAATGCAAAAAAAAAAAAAAATGGCTTTGCCATACAATTATTTTAATTTGAAAAACAGGCTGTAATTAGGAAACGGCTGATTTTTGGACTTATGTTTATTTTGACTTTTTTGTTTGTACTGATGAGATCTATAAGTGGGCCAAATATTCGAACGTATTTTTTAAACACCCTGTATATGCAAACTAGTACCGAAAGTGCACTTGCCCCAATTGTCCGGGTAAGAGCGACCCATGAACATACAGGGTGTCCCACTGCTCCGTAATCGGTCGATAACTCAATGTGGATTGAAGATACAGAAAAAAGTTTCAAATAAAAGTTGCTTTGATTTGAATTGCGCATTTTTTAAAAATATTCTTATATCTACAGTATGTTGCATTTTCACGTGGCAGGAAAATGTCACTTTTTTTTAAATGGCACACCCTGTATTTTTTTCTCTTAATGTATCGACCAAGCATATTTATATCACGCCTGAAAATTTTTTTGATATTGGATGTGCGGTTGCCAAGTTATTAATTATTTTGTCAAAATTTGGTACAATTCAAGGTCGGACTATAATATTCATAACTAAGTTATTCTTCAAAAAAGGAAACATTTATTTGACGAATAATATTACCCTAATGTCGTGTTACTCTACAAAAAAAAACTAAGTGATTAATTTTATACCGAGTGTTTAAAATGAGAATTCAAACTTTGTGAACTTTAAATAGAATTTATACGAATATTTTAAATGGAACACCCTGTATTTTTATTTACCATCAAATTCTCGACAAAAAACCCTATTCAACGGTGTATTATTTCCTCGTATTATTTATTGTACTTTTGTTAATATTTACGATTTTTAAAATTTCACGTAAAAAAAATTGTTAAAAGTAATTTTTGTTTAATTATTATTACAAAATACCGTTTAAATAGTTGGTATCAACGCAAAAGAACAAAACTCAAGTCCCAATTAAAACAAAATTTTTAGTAAACGGTATTTCTCGAATTTTTAATAAACGGTGTTTCTCGAAAGTTAAAATAGAAAATAAATACAATATCTGTCATTAAAATAAATGTTCAAAATGTCTTCCACTTTGATCAATGCACTTTTGAAGCCTAACCCCAAATAATCTCACATTGTTTAAAGTCATAGGAGTAATCGGTTGAAACACCTCTCGAATTCAAATTTTCATGTCATCTCGTGTTGTGGCAGCTGTTGATATATTGGAGATTTAACAGTTCCCCAAAGATAGTAATCCATAAAGGTAAGGCCCGGTGACCTTGGCAGCCAAGGAACAGGACCTCCTCTACTTTATTACTAATAAATCCAATTCTCGCGCGCACCTCTGACTGTTGTTTTGCTTTAATTATTTAGAACTTAAGATAGTCACAGGACTTGAGTTTTGTTCTTTTGCGTTGATACCAACTATTTAAACGGTATTTTGTAATAATAATTAAATAAAAATTACTTTTAACAAATTTTTTTACGTGAAATTTTAAAAATCGTAAATATTAACAAAAGTACAAAAAATAATACCAGGAAATAATACACCGTTGAATAGGGTTTTTTGTCGAAAATTTGATGGTAAATAAAAATACAGGGTGTTCCATTTAAAATATTCGTATAAATTCTATTTAAAGTTCACAAAGTTTGAATTCTCATTTTAAACACTCGGTATAAAATTAATCACTTAGTTTTTTTTTGTAGAGTAACACGACATTAGGGTAATATTATTCGTCAAATAAATTTTTCCTTTTTTGAAGAATAACTTAGTTATGAATATTATAGTCCGACCTTGAATTGTACCAAATTTTGACAAAATAATTAATAACTTGGCAACCGCACATACAATATCAAAAAAATTTTCAGGCGTGATATAAATATGCTTGGTCGATACATTAAGAGAAAAAAATACAGGGTGTGCCATTTAAAAAAAAGTGACATTTTCCTGCCACGTGAAAATGCAACATACTGTAGATATAAGAATATTTTTAAAAAATGCGCAATTCAAATCAAAGCAACTTTTATTTGAAACTTTTTTCTGTATCTTCAACCCATATTGAGTTATCGACCGATTACGGAGCAGTGGGACACCCTGTATAGGTACCTAATTCTAAAAAATTTAAAATCGAAGGATTACTTGATGCTCTTACCCCACTTTACCTTAATCGACTTTGCACGTAGTTTGCTCCATACAATGATTAATGATTAATTAATAATGAGCAAAAACTAAATATAGAAAGATTGCAATTATTATTAACAAATGTTCTGTTTCTGGGGTTAAAAGCTACGAACAATTTATGAAAATAGCTGAAAAAATATACACACTTTATACAGATAGAACTTCGTTTGGAAAAACTCAATTCCAACAAATTTCTCGAAATGTTGAATTTTAGTTTTTTTGAAAAATCGCAAAATAAATCATCAACTTCTAGCCAATAAGTCCAGAGCGAGGAACAACGTTACACGTATCTTGGAAGAACTGGAACTCTTGTGGCCGTTGAGTTACACAACACCGAAAACACCAGAAACCAGAATAAAAATTTATTAAATCCAACGCCTTCCAACAATGAAGCTGTCATCTGTCATCATCAGCAAACAACTTTTCGCTGATAAGGACAGCTTCGCTGTTGAAGGAATGTGTATTGTAGATTTGGGTGTTTTTAGTGTTGCGTATTACAAGTATGTTGATTTTAAAATTGCAGTAACCATACCTATACATATTGTAGATACTTGACTACTTGTATCAAAGGGTATAATACTGTATAATAAACATTATGCAATGTTAGAAATTGAAATTAATCGAGCATTAAGTGTCACGGGTGTTCACAATATTCAATCGATACATAGAGCCAAAGACTATAACATAAATCTTTGATAGAGCGCAATGTTCTTTTTTCGTTCTTACCACTAGCAAAATTAACTACTGTATAGAGAAATGGCCACCTCAGTAACATAAAAATACTTAGTTATAAATAACGCCAAAATGTTTATTTAGGTTTTTTTAATGTAAATTATTCGAAGAAGTGTAAATTATTACTGCCAAAACTGTAAAATTTGATTAACATATTCTCACATCGTTTTGGTGTTGCAATTTCTTTATCACTTCACTTCACCTATTTCCTACTTAGAGGGTTTTAAATTTTTTGATTTAAGTAGTAGAATACAGACATGCATTACAACGTTTAATGTACCCTTTCGGTCTAACGCTTTTGGATTTCAATTATTACTGCTATTTATTTTTCTTTTGACAGTTTGGTTCCAATCAAAAACATGAATAAAATAATGCAAATAATATCATTAGAAGGTAATGTCACCGGCCACTACCTTATTTTAAAGGATTTCGTACCAACCAGTACCAAGCCAATTTTTGTCAATTGCCAGTTTTTTAACACCTTTCTATTGTCAAAGTTAAATAACTTCTCCAATATCAAACTATTTATTTAAAACAACGATTTTTGGCCATAAAATTTGAAATGAGGGTATGGATTACTTGTGTACATTCATATTATAGCACAGGGCTATCCAGAAAGAACCTGCGGCTACTTGTGGGCATACTTTCTGGGCACTGTAAACTTAACAAGCACATGCACCGCATGGGCTTGGTTGAATCACCATTCTGTAGAGGATGCTACACAGAAGATGAGACGGCGCAACACATACTTTGTGAGTGTCCCGTACTTGTCGAATTAAGACGATCCATGTTGGGGGACTCCTGGCCGGACATGGCTAAGATTAGAGCCGCTTCCCCGTCCAGCATCCTCAGGTTTATCTCACGTGTGGGATGGCTTGAGTGATGATGCGGGGTCGAACGACTCTAATCAGGGAGGCAGCACAAAGGGCCCGAATAGGTGGCCTACGTGCGAGTGGACTTTTGACCACCCTCCCATCGTAATCCAGAAATCCAGAATCATATTATAGCGTTACATATTATAAAACAAAGTCTGCAAAGGTTTAGGTGTAGATATAATATACTTCATTAAGGTTTTGAAGTAAGACGATCATTGTTGAAGATACCACAACACCCTTTGAAACTAACTAATCAAGTAGGGTTAGTATTTCAATGATAATAATGGCACTTTTTGGCATTCACATCCATATTGTTCCTAACAATAAACATGCTTCATTTAGATGATTTAGTTTCGAAAAGCCACATTTACCGAATTTTTTGACAAAAATATGTGGGTACATGAACTATTTCAAATTTAGCGCATTTATGCAAACGTTACCCTGCTTACTGTGCTATCCTTTAATTTCTCATCAACCAGCGTCCTTATATTGATTTAGCAGGCATGCTATAAGGAAGACAGAAAAATGTGTGTTTTCTATTTTAACAATCTTAAGTAGAGGGGATGTATTAAAAAACCATAACGAGAAAGGGCAACAAATACAATATCTCTTACCTCCATCCCTCCGCATAGTTCTTAATACTAGCTGTGATCTTCCATTTTTAACAAGTAAAACAACAGTAGAGGAAACACACCGTAAGATTTTTGCTTTTTGGCATGACGTAACGTGAAAAGGGATGAAAATTAACTTGTGCCATACCTAGAGCTCATAAAAGGTTTTCATTTCAGATATTGCATACTTTGACTGCCGATCGGATGATGATCGTAAGAAGAGACCACGAACAGCATTTACAGCATCACAAATAAAGTCACTAGAAGCAGAATTTGAGAAGAATAAATACCTGTCGGTGGCGAAACGAAGTCAACTCTCAAAAACCTTGAAACTAACAGAGACACAAGTAAGTTGATACTTGCCCCAAACGTGTAGGTACTTTCATATTTGCTATTCACAGATTAAAATATGGTTTCAAAATCGCCGAACTAAATGGAAAAGAAAATATACAAATGACGTTGAACTTTTAGCGCAACAGTATTACAACTCAATGGGATTCTTTGTGCCACGACCTATATTTCTTGGCGATAGACTATGGTAAATGTATAAACACCTGCAGCAGTCACTTCATCGTGTGAATGTTAACAGGTTTTTCAATTGCCAAAATCAGGCAGCAGGAACTAATCTTAATCACTATGTACCACCAGCAACAGGTATTGTTCCAATACCTCAGCCAACACTGTCACACATCAGTCCGCAAGTATCGTCTTGCAGTCAACATTATGTCAACTTTCAAGATCCCATACCTGAAACGCCAGCTATACTGCAGCTTCAAAACTTTGGACGGCATTTCGATAACTCCTAGCGTTTCTTTGTTAGATTGTAATTTATATTTAATTATTTTTTTATAAGTCTGTATTTTATGCATTTATATAATATGAATGAATTTAAACAAATTTATGTTTATCATCAACAGTTTACCTGTTCAAAGCAAATTGCATGAAACCAAAGAGTAGGTATATTATAGATATGTATACCTAAAAAGTGGTTGATTGCCAGTATCTTCTTATTCATTTATTCACGTTGTATGTTACATTTACATTGAGCGACGTTTCGCACAATTTGTAATTCATTAAAATTAATAAATTACAAATTGACATTAATCTGGTAAGTAGTAAGGAAACGAATCCCCTCTTCACCATAATAAAGCATTTCTCCTTTAATTAGATAGGACATACCTATTATAAACACCTAATCTAATTTAATTTCTTAATACACAACTAAGTGGCGACCTTTCCAATGCGTCACTTTTCTCCTTTCTGGAACGCATTAGCTGACTTATATCACATGATATTACATTACGTTTGATTACTTTGTTACAGAAATAAAATTGATTTTTTGGAAAATTTATTAAAATGCGTTCCGGAATGGAGAAATGTGACTCATTGAAAAGATCGCCATTTTGTTACACCTTAATCGATTGTTTTCAAATTTGGGATTTGAATTCCCATTGTTAAGAGCTTTCCAACGATGTGCCACATGACCCCCTTTTTCATTTAATTTTTTTTACAAAATGGCGCGTGCGCGCCATGTTGACTTTTTGATAAAAAAAATTTATGCTAAAATGTGCCCAACAAAAAATAAAAATCGACGTATTTCAGGATTTTTATCAGAAATAAATTGTTTGCAAGATAATGAATTTGTTCCATAATTTAGCCGCTCACTGTATATTGCACGATATTCCACGACACTAGTAGGTATAGTATAACTGCCGTAAGAATTTCAGAAAGTGATTGCAATGGTCATAGTCTTATCGTCTTATGCATTGAATCCGACTTCGATTTATCATGGAAAGTTGATCCATAATAATTTAACAGCTTCAAAAGAGAAGGCACGCGCTTTTAATCTTAGTCTAAGGAAACCAAAATTACCTAACCATTTGGACTACAAGCGCTCGATAATACATATTCATACAAGTAATAAAATAAACCAATATCCATAGTTTGGCGGTTGAATCGGATCACCAGTTATTTGGTGATCGTGCCAAATAAACAATAAAGTTTTGAAAGTTGTCAAAACAACTAACATTTCTATTTACAAATTATGTACGAGTTTTAATAGCGCGGAAAGCGGTTAATAATGGAGATACAGGTAGTAGGTAGGTTGGTCGGTCGCCGGAGGGTAAACTGCATCTGGAATGCAGACTGACGAGTCGATGTAGACGGACTGGTTGGTGTTGACTGCTTTCGTTGGCGGCTATGACTTCTGACTGACTTCTGTGGGTAACAGCGTTCGCTTATAAAGGATTCTGGCCCGTGTCAATTGTCGGCCAATGGGAATCAATCGTTGCTCTTCAATATGTAGGCGACTGTGTACCGGGATCATGTGGTCGCCTAACATAGCTAAAATCATATTTTCAACCAACTTAAAAAAAGTTGGTTAATAAATTCGTCTGGACGTGTGTGCGTGTGTCTGTCTATCTGTGTGTGCGTTGCACGATGTTACAAGTTTTAGATGTTTAGAAAGTTGCTGGCGGTTAGCGCAAAACTTCCATGCGCAGCGAATGGGTTATAGGAAATTCTTTGCTGATATCAAAATCTCTGGTAGATTTGTTGATCGGATCACCCGTTCGCCGTCGGGAGACCGTTAGGTAAAGTCAAAATATACATCCTGGAATATCTCGAGAACAAGACACATCCGGTTATAAAAAAAATCACGTGTTGCTTTATTTTTGGAAAGCTATTCAGTCATGATACGTAAACATCCCCCTCATTTCCATGGGGAGTGAGGTGGGGACGATGAGTTTGGGAAAGTTAAATCGGAGCACCAATTTTTTATTACACTTTTGCATCCTCCATAAAAAAACTGTTTTCAAATAGCAAATTTCATTCCCCCTCCTCGCCACCTCACACATAAGCATAAATGAATCATTGTTATTTTTCTTTCCACCCTTAAGGGAAATGGGAGCGAAGATGGTGACGGACGATTCGTAAATCAGAAAAAAATGTTGGAGGGAAAAAAAAGTAAAAAAAGATCGTTTTTCTGCGGACATATGCAATCTTCATGAGATTTGAAGTTGGTTAATGGCACCTTTTGATACTTAAATAGGAAAGCTTTCCCCGAAAAAACCAAGGAAGGAAAAAAATCATCCATAATAACAGGGACGATAAATTTCGTATCAGAAGATTAGTTGATAACGTGCAGACTGTCTGAAGAGGAATAAGCTCGGTTTTCGATTAAAGTAATCGCTCAGTCACGTTTCTCCGTCATTTGATCTTTAACCCCATTATTATTTATAATTAATTCTAGGGGTGGTCCCAATTGGTTCGTACACCGCGACCATTTGGTCGATTGTGGTCCCCGCTATTGTCTACCCTTCGAGAGCGAGTATCTTTAACAAAGTCCAGGATTTTGGTAGGGCGAATCTTCATTACTTCCTCTGGTGTACTCTTTTCATTGCCCTATGTATGCCTCAGATTGGAAAATGACGGGGTATGGCTTTCTTCTTCCTCACCGCAACCCCCCCATAACGGTCTGTTGACCAGTACCAGTGCCATGTTGTGCAGGTGATTGTTCAAACGACAGTGACCATCTCTGTCGCCAGTTTTATCTTCGTCCTACTTAATATTAAGACCAAGGTTGTTAAAACTACGTTTAGGTTTCGCAGAAAGATCTATTGGAATAATATTCTGTTCTGGAATGCTCTTTTGTATGAATTGCCTGAATCCCATTTTTGGAGATATTATAATGACATTCCGGTCCTATATGAGAGGTTTCGCAAGCTCGTCAACATCCTGGTTAGCTGCGATTCCCACGTGCCCACACTAATTGTGTGCATTCAAAGACCAGGCCTAAATTTATCACATATTAATACTGCTGCTTTTCTGTCTGTAACTATAAAGATTTTCCTTTTGGCAAGGTTCTCTTTTAATAGCTGCGTAGCCGCTGTCAGGATTGCATACCTATAGCTCGACTCCCTTTTTATTCTAGGCTTGTAGAGATTTTGCAGCCCCGTGCATTGTTCCCGTACATATTGGAGCCAGCGCCCAAGTCAGTTGTGTGTGTAATATATGATTTCATTCAGCGTTGCTTTAGGTACTTCATTGGAATTATTCTTCCAGTCATAGAGAATGCGGATTGTTGTTTGCTAGAACAAACTGTTTGGTTATCCTGTCATTCCTCCCAACTGACGTTTTTATCTCTGGAGATTTCGTCAAAGCCATTGACTCGGAGCCGTTATACCCCTCTGTTCTATCAAAGAGTACAGGTTTAGTGGCGACAGACTCAAGAGTCTCGATAGGTGCCGCAGGAGTCGTTATCATTGGCTCAGTAATTCCAAGGCAAGCTCTGCGCTGCACATCAGGTTTGGGATACCGGGAAAATGATCCACACGTGGGTGGCCCTGTCTGGCTATCGTGCGTGACCCTTAGGCGATAGGGTTACCAATTTATTAGTTGAATGCAGTGATGTACAGTCTTTGACATAATGCAATGTCCCTTAAATATTGTTACTTAGGCAACCAGCATATCACATAGTAGATGGAAAAACGCGGTTTAATGACAATTTATAGATAAAGAATGGAATTCGTCAATACGCTAAACTAATCATTTCGCTTTCTTATTTATAAATATTATAAATACATGTTAAACATCGTCCACCATCTTACGTGATATGTTGGTTGCCTAAGTCACAGTATCCAAGGAACATTACATTTGTGAAAGACTCTACAGTCTACATACTCATTGAAAACATGAAATTGGTAGTGGACTACTTAGTGGATCAGCCAATGGGCCAACGCAAGGATTTTTGATCTTGCAATGAATATACAACCTTACAACAGCATCAATTTTATTAGATAAAGTTTAATTATTGCATAGGTATTCACGCTGATCAAATGAGTGCAATTTTCAAAGTAATTTTTCTGGCTTGAGTTCTAAAAGAAAAAAGTCCGCAAGCCAATGGCAACAAAAAGAATTTGATTGGAGAAAAAGGTGTTTTGTGTCCCATGTTGAATAGTACATGTCCTGACAACAAAGGTGTCTAAAAGGACTTGTTTCAAAGTTATGAGTCATCAAAAATCTGCCCCAAATTGACGTGATGGATTATTCGGGAAACATTGTGAGATAACAGCCCTTCTTCAAGAGACCCTAGCGCCCTCTATATACTACTAATGAAACTTAAATTTTGCACACATCAAATTTCATCAAGATCTAAGGTGGTACCAAAAAGGTGACTTGGTCACTTGATATGAAATGAGCCTGTAACATTTTAGAATCTACAGATTTTAAGCATGTATTGAAGATGATAATCAGTACAAAACAAGAGCTTTAAGAGGAATATTACATATTTTCTTGTGATTTCAAAAACAGAACAATCCTCTCATTTCAATTAATCCAAAAAGAGAAACAAGATGTCCAATACTCTAAGCACCAGGAGATGTAATAGACATGCCAAGAGCAGATTCATCAAGATTTTGTCTTTCTGAAACAACTTGAGAATACAGCTCATCATCGTCATACAACATTGCTTGCATACGTTGCTTATAACTGAAAAAAAATCAACTAGATTTTTGAAATGATGCCGCATCTTACACACATTTCACTGTCGGGATTATTTTCCGGATTTCTACATTTCTCCAATTTCTTCTCGAGCAATTTCTGTTGATTTTTATCGACAGCAGCGTCCACCATTTTAACCATCGATCGAATACCTACAGATCGAATAAGATCACTACGACTATTTGAAAAAACTCACCGCGTACTGCATCGATTAACTCATCAAGTTTACCACGACCATCGACTCCGAATAAGGTATCGGTGACGTAAGAATCTAAATTTTCCTGCAATTTAGAGGCGGCGTGAAGTATTGCCGCTAAAGCAACTTGACTTGGCGAGTACAAAAGTACCGCATCCGTAAGTAAAGATCGTTCCAGAAAGTGCTCGGTTCCGGGACGAAGACGTTCCGGATCATTTAAAGTGCAACGAGTCTGCGAATAACTTGTATTATAGACAGAGGTAAATGTGAGCCAACCATACCTTTATATCGATGAATAATCCCTCGACGGGCCTAAAAGGATTGTGTATAGATAAATGAAAATTCAGTTGTTGCATTAAGAGTAGTTCATTATTTAAAATAATATCGGAGGCTTTATCACGATCGCCTTTAATATTGGCTAAAAATTGCATCATCGAAACATTGAATTCTTCTACTTTACATGCTAAAAATACGCAGGTAACCCTAAAACGTAAACGCTGCAGTAATGAAGGTTAAGTATAAGCGACTTTTGTACATAATTTCCTTAGGATGATAATTCATGACCGAATTGTTAATATAAAATCTTTTAAAGTAATGGAATGCAGTGCCAACGACACATCTGGGCATTGGAGGTTGAAAACGTTTACAGAAGTCACGTAAATGCAACTCATATTTGCGAACCATCAATTTTTCTTCATCGGGAGTTAGGAATACCTCGTACCTATTTGCCTCCTAAAATACGAGGGGGTATTTAGATCTGTAGGGTGAAGATTGAGGATACTTACACTAACTTGTCTACCATAAGTTTGAATATGTTTAAAATTAGCATTTTCTCTTAATTTGTTTAGTTCCTCTTCGCTAGTAAACATCCAATGTTTACACTGAGTACTTGTTGCAAACATTTTCAATTTAAATGTATTTTATATCATCATTAGGCAGTATACTTAAGAAAAATATAAATTTGGATAAAAAAACACAATTGTAATAACATAACCTTCAAATTTGTTCAAATGTAAGTTACAAACCGAGCAAGTTTACAGGGATGCCACTTTATTCTAACATTGCCTGAAGATTAGTTCAGCTTCTAAGCTATAGAGGGAGAGTTCTCCTATTGGACTCTTATTTTTGTAATAAATAAATAAATAAATTTCGATAGAATTAAGGCAATGTAAATATCCTACTGGCTATATATATTGTATATCTAAAATAAATATTGAGCTTATTTAATTTATTCGTAACTAGTGTTTATGTTAATTCTAAAATATAATTACGGTTTTTAAACACAAAGAATCAATAGGTGCGGCTGAAAATGCTTCATGATTATGATAAGATATTGTAGGCGCAACATCATTAAATGCCGCACCTCCATATCAATCAATTTTACTTCACATTACTTTATATTTACAGCTGTATTCAAAAATTGTGCACGAAATACTAACAATACTTTCGTTTATTTAATTTAATCTACGAATGGACTGTAATTTCTATAATTCTCGTAATTCAAATAAATATTTCTATAAAGTGGTTAGAATCGGTTATTTTCGATCGTCTTTAGGAAGAATGTCCATTTAGTGTTAAATAAGTAGGTATCTGATACATAGTGTACTTTTGGATTTGTTATATTTAAGAAACCTGTAAAAGAATTTTTTAATACGCCTATTGTAACACCCTTACTTATAGAATCCAGTATATCTAAGATATTCTGAATGAGTAGTCCTGGGTATAATCAGAGACGGATTTAAGGTTTTGCCGCCTGTAGGCGAACTTCGTATGCCGCCTAGAACACACTGTATCGGGTGGGCCAAATTGGAAACTTTTAGGGTATATATCATTTAAGAGATAGAAAAAGATGGACCTATATAGGTGTCTTGAGCTCAATTTTAATGAGAAAATCACTGGTGTAAACAATATTCAGATATCTCTAATTGTTTGGCCACTAGGCTAGGGGGCGTTTCTCGAATTTAGTCGCTTTTTTAATCCTCCACAACTTTCTTATTATTAAAGAATTGATTTTAGCCAAATATTTCTTGGGGCACTTCTTTAGGTAGAATCCATTGCGATGAACAATTTTTATACAGGGTGTTTGGTTTTTGTGCACGACCCTAAACTACATTTTATCATACGGGCCACCTTATATCTTAAAATTTCCTAAATTTAGATGTATCATTTGCTATATTTATGTTAAATATTATTTTTATGCATTAAAATATTTTGCTTGCAGACATCTAGGTTTCCATAGTTAACAAAAAACGGCAGCATGATTTAAAACGACAATGTCTTAGTTATCTGGAAATTTTAATTGGCTCCAAATATTTTTTATTTGAAATAACAATGTATTAAATGTAATATTGCAAATAATATTTACCATAAATATAACAAGTGATACATCAAAGTTCAGGAAATTTTACTCTCTTTTCAAAAACCCAAAATATATAGGGTGGTCAGTATGAAAAAATGTAGTTTACGTTTGTACACAAAAAACCCAACACGTATAAAAATTGTTTAATAATAAGAAAGTTATGGAGGATTAAAGAAATCGACTAAATTCGAATAACGCCACCTAGTGGCCAAACGATTAGAGATAGCTGAATTCTGTTTACGCCAGTGATTTTCTCATTAAAATTGAGCTCAAGACGCATGGGTCCATTTTTTCTATCTCTTACGATAAAGGATGTTTCCATAAGAAAGTGTCCAATTTGGCCTACTCTGTACTTAAATAAACACACACGTAAAAATTTATAATAGTAAACTCATTAGAGTTAAAAAAAATTCTGGCAAGTTGCCACGAGACTTCCCTCGTATTAACACTTTTTTGAAAAAATAAATACTACTGAATTCAGAAAAAACAAGTACCAAAAGGCGCAAATTCTTATAGAATTTTAATTTCAACCAACTTCAAATCTGTAACTAATTATGGCATATACTATATACAATATATATGTATATAACTACCCCCCTCCCCACCTCAGACATAACCACGCCGGATTCTGCACAAATGAGTCATTGTTTTTCTTTCCACCCTTAAGGGGGATGGGAGTGGAGAGGGTGACGGACAATTTGTAAATTACGAAAAAATGTTAGAGGAAAAAAAAGCTAAAAATATCGTTTTTCTGCGGACGTGCAATTTTCCCTCTTTCCACCCCCAAAAAAGGGGTTGCAGTTGGGGGTAAAATTTGCAATTTGAGTATCGTTTTTTATGGAGAATCCGAAAGTAATGAAAAATAGGTGTCCCCATTTAAGTTTTGAAAACTCTCCCCCGCTGCACCCCACAGGAGGGGTGAGGGTGATGTTTACGTATCATGACTCAATAGGTCTCAACAAATAAAGAAAACGTATTTTTTTCGTTTTGTAATTGGACGTGTCGTTCTCGAGATATTAAAGGGTGTATATTTTGACTTTAATGGCGTCCCGACGGCGAACGGGTGATCCGATCAAAAAATTTACCAGCGATTTGGAATCAGTGAAGAATTTCCTATAAGATGACACCACTTCCAGCTTTCTAAACCCTGTAACATTGACCAACGCACAGACACACAGACACACAGACACACAGACACACAGACACACAGACACACAGACACACAGACACACAGACATCCGGACGAATTTAGTAACCAACTTTTTGAAGTTGGTTGAAAATACTCTTAAACTACATAAAAAAACTGCAACTTTATCTTATAAAAAAATGAGTGCCGCCATTTTAGCTTACACCGGAAGTGACGTAATCAAAGGTAATATCAGCATTTTCGTCCTTGGTTCGAGTGTAATTCATTAGCGAAAACCGCATTTCGATAACTTTAATAGTTTCTGAGTATCGAGCGTTGCAGTCATTTTTTAATAATTTTTTTTTAACACTTTTTTCAAAAAATAAGTATATCACAATATATATTGCTGAATTCAGAAAAAAACACTCTTTTAAACTACATTAAAAAAATTGCAACTTTATCTTATAAAAAAACGAGTGCCGCCATTTTAGCTTATACCGGAAGTGACGTCATCAAAGGTAATATCAGCATTTTCGTCCTTTGCCCGAGTGTAATCGATTGGCGAAAACCGCATTTCGATAACTTTAATAGTTTCTGAGTTTAGAGCGTTGCAAGGAATGTGTACGTACAGACTACAGACTACAGACTACAGACGACAGACGGAAATTTTTTTTTTTCATATTTTGAATCTACGTATTCAGAAACGTAAAGATATGTAAAAATTTGCATAGGTCAAAATTTTTTTTTTGGAACACTAATACAATAGGTACTTTCTGTGTAGTACACGA
Source organism: Pyrocoelia pectoralis (assembly GCA_036250285.1). Classification (NCBI taxonomy): domain Eukaryota; kingdom Metazoa; phylum Arthropoda; class Insecta; order Coleoptera; family Lampyridae; genus Pyrocoelia; species Pyrocoelia pectoralis. The sequence goes on from CM070075.1 coordinate 68,374,330, forward strand.
TTCCATTCAGTTTTGCTTTACTGGAATTATTCTCCCAGTCGTGCCGAATGGAGATTGTGTGGTAGGAGTTTTGAGTACCCTCTCAGTTATCATACCGAGGTTTCTATCATTGGAGATTTCGTCAAATATGAGCGAATGTCCCGCCGGCCCTTGACGATCCCTCCTCGCCTTTGACTCTCAGCCGGTATGCCCCTCTAAGCGCCTCTGCCTTAATTGCTAGGTTTAGTGGCGGCAGGATAGTTTCCATAGCAGCCGTAAGGGTCGTCATCATTGGCCCCGTAATTCCAAGGCAAGCCCTTCGCTGCACCTTGCTAAGTTTCTGTATGTTCTTCTGGGTAAAGGTTTTATGCCACCGCACCAGTGAAGCATACGTAATAATCGGCCTGATCATTCTGGTGTACCTATATGAAGTGAGCCATCGTTGGAGATCGGCCTCACTTGCTTTCAAACACTCGCCTACAGGCCCACAAGGACTTTGTGGATTTGTTCGCTGTCTTCTCTAGGTGTTGTTTGAAGGTCAGCCCTTGGTCTCAACATCTAACGTTATGCTTAAGTATTTGCCTTCCCTCACTACCTGTAACTTGGTGCCGTACATTGCTATGCCCTTGAGCTTTGTCAGCCCTTTTCTTCGGGAGAAAAGAATGAGGTTCGTTTTTGTTTGATTAACAGACAGACCCTCTTGCTCGCACCATTACTAGATTTAAAGCTCCCTGCATCACAACTGATACGGTCTCCTCAAATCTGCCACGTACCACAATATGTCATCGAAAACGGAAAGATACGTTAGTGCTATTGGTGGTTTTGCGGTGAACAAGTCCCTCAAAAAATTTATGCACATAACAGTCCATCATTTCACCAGACGTGCTTGGATTTCTACAATCAATGGACATAAATTTGGGAAAGCTTAAATAATATCTCCGTCACAAGACAATTCAATTGGTTTTTAGACTACTATAAACTGTCCAACTTCAAACGGTCTTAACGAATGACTTAACCAGAGTTCTTTTTCTTATAATGTGTCAAAAGTATATAATAATACCTATATCAGACGATCTCCAAAATAAATAGTTTTAAAAAAAGAACTTCTGAACTTACAATTTGAAAAAAATGATGAAGTTATAGTAATAGTTTATTAATATAACCGCATTGAGACAATATACAATTGGCAACCTGGATGTAGGATTAAGTGAAAGAGCAGATTGCTAATGGATTTTTCTGTTAGGATGTGAACTTCACCCAGTTAGGTTGCGCGCTGGTGCACTTATACTTTTTGTTTAATTTTATTAATTTTATTTTATTATTAAATTAAATGATACTTATAGTTTAATTATTATTGTATACGTGCGTAAGCTAATAAAAGTCGTGCTTGGTCTGTCATTGCATAGGAACGCGTTTCCAAATACAACAAATCCATTCACAGTGCGACAAAATTCTAGCCAGCCTATTTGCTTTATGGACAACAATAAAATATTTCTCCTGTCGACTTTTTGGACGGTCAGGACGTGAAAAAGGACAGGGAACAGCCTTTCATTAAATCGACAAAAAGGTTTGAAGCAAACTGGCACGAAACTTTTCCGTGTTTACTACAATGACCTCTGCGCTTAACTGTAAATTTTTTTTCTTTATCTTTGTTAGCAAAAAAGTTATGAATTTTTAAAATTGTCAACTTCAGAAATTCATCCTCTTTCTCCTAATGGGAAATACAGAAATAAATGTAGTGCCAATAGTTTTTCGTGAACTATATGTATAACATTTAGAAAAATTAAAAAAATGTTTCCAGCAAATTTTTAGGATATGGATTTATAACTTTTGACCGATTTTGGGCACCAATAAATTGGTCACGTTAAATTTTTGTTCTTTATCAATATTATAAGTAAAAGTTCTGGCCATCCCTTGGCTAAAATTTTCAGTTATTATTATTATTAAACCTTTTTCATTAACATATTACTCTTATATTTATTTTGTGATAATTTTAACATGTCTTTTTAGAAATTAACGTCTGAAGAAGCTGACCTTTGCGCAGCGAAACGTAACGTAAATTAATGTTCATTGGCTATTTTGGGATATTTCCCTAATAAAATTGAAGAATTAACTGGTACAATTCTTCAAAAACCTTCAACTACAAGAAGCAACCAGTCCCTACTATTTATATTATATGTGAAGATTGTTATTATATAACATTATGCTATTGAAGAAAATATTGAAATTTAATCCAAGTTCAATTATAGTATTGACGAAGTTGGTTTCTCGACTGTTGGAGTAAGTTTATCCAGCTTAAACCTCCCTCTTCCATGTCCCTGCGTCTTCCTTTACTCGGTACCCACGTGCACAAACAGATCGTAGTAGCGCCCATCCTGCTGAAAACGAAGGGGCTATTGAATAACAGAAGTGTGAGAACAAACATTATTAGAATTTCGGCTGGGGCAACAAAGGTGACCTTTCAGCTACTAAAGGTCACTACAAAATTACCTTTAGACCAGTATTCATAACACACTAGGCAATGAAACAAGTTATGAGTTAACCCGTCTGCGTCTTGAACATGCTCTTTCATAAATTCATATACAGTACTGATTGTAAGCAACCTAATAACTCACCCAGGACTAGACAGAAATTGGTGTCAGATTATCGTCATGCGAAAGAGATCTTCAAGGGACCATCTTGCAGTCTAGTGAGTTTATACACATGGTTCCTGGAGAAGAATTCCTTTTGCTAATCGGAATAGTTTCTGGGCACTGTAAACTAAACACGCTATGTATGAGCTTGTGTGATGCCCAGCTCATTATCGTCCTTAGGGTTAGAATGTAAGATAATTTAATCATCCAAGCACTTCCTCATACTGTTGGTGTCTCCGATTCATGTTGGATGAAGAGTTCTCTTTTCCTTCAGCGACTTTAGCACACACTGTAAGCTTTTCCCGTAAAAATACAGTATGATAATATTGTGAAAAGCAAATTCTTGGTCCATGTGGCATAAGTGCAGTGACTTTCGTATTAATTAACGTGGTTTTGCCAAACACTGTTTATGGGCCGGTTGTACCTAAGGGTTAGAAACACTGGTTTGGAATTAAATTAAAGCAGATGTTATAGTGTCGCAACTGAAGCAATAAGGGAAGATATCCCTAGCAGTCGGTGCAAGACGTTATTTAAAAAAATCTTCATCTACACTTTCCTTCTTCTTACGTATTCTGCACACGGCCTTTTTGTATACCACAAATTGGCCGATCTACCACATTCTAAGTAATCACTTTTGTTATTAAAATACTAAACAGTGAACAAAATCGCTATACATTTTTAATAATTAGACATTTTGTAAATTACTTTCAAAAACAAGTGCTTTTTGCATATTCTGGTTAAGACATAGCAATTATGATAATATGTTGGTATACGGTAATAAATTTGATCTGAAATACCATTCTCATCCGCCGTAAAACGCGGATTTTTAAGCATAAAAAATTAAAAAAAAGCGCTTAAATAAGCTTTTAAAATTAAAGAAATAAGCTTTAAAACAATACTGTTTATTACAAAAAAAATTCAACACAAATTGATTTCTAACTAAATATTTCATTATTTTAAATTCATTTCAGAAATCAAAATATTAATCTACGTGGTTACAATTAATAATTAAATGTTACAATTAATAATTAAATGTTTTTCTAAATTGTCAACAGTAAAATTTCTCCTTCTGTCACACGCGAAAAGCTTAATTTATCGTCCACACTACTAGTGATTGGCACATATTTAAACTTAGGCTGCAGTTTAAACTGTTCTCTACTTTCTCTTGAAAAACATTTGATATTTTTTCTAAAACTCGATATCCTTCATTTTTTAGTAAAGTTTCATCGAGTTTCGTATTTACTGTTTTCCCTATTTTTCCTTTAACTTTAGAGTTTAGACAATTGTGTAGCAAAATGTTCAACTATTTCTACCAATTCCGTTAAAAGCAGTCCTTTTTGTTCCAATTTTTTAATCGATTGACTTAAAAATTTTAATTGGTTTTTAAAAATGCCAAGTTTTGTTGCATCTCTATATTTTTGATAACTTCTTGACATTCTTTGATGGCATTAGAATCTATCTATTATCTGGCAAATCAATTACAAATTCACAAAAATTATTTAAAAAATTGGCGTAATACATCGCTATCGCTGCTTGTGTTCAAAAAAGACACATAAAATAACAAAAATCCTTTAAAGGACAAAAATTCAGAGAAAATTTAAGAATTGAAATATAAGCAGAAAATATGCATATACATAATTTATAAGCACAAAAAAGTATAATATAAATTTACAAAATAACATTGCTTTTACTAAAATTCGTGCTCATATGTATTTCCCTGTTGCTACCATTTTTTACATTTTACATATTACGGATTGCTAGAAATCCGCACTTTACCGGGTTATCACAATGAATGAATTAATTCTTTTCTTGAATTAACGTACCTATATGATTATAACAATTTTAAAGTACCGACTAAAATAATTTTTGAAACTATTATTTTCAATAGGTAGCTAAAATTAGCTTTGCAAAAGAGAAATTCGTAAACGAAGGTGACGTCCTCGAACAAAATAAGTGTATCTAACACACATCTATACAATTTATAATAAATTTATTATTATCACCTTGAAGCAGAATCAGCAATATTATAATTAAGTAAGAATCAGGTTTGGACTGCTAATGATTTAAAATTATAGATACAAAACGAGAGTAGTAATTTAATAAAAATCTGAAACATGTAAATAAAAAAAAATTAAAAAATTATAACATTTGAAGATCTGCGTGTAACTTTTTTTTGTACATTCGTTTTTTTTTATGTTAGAACGTGTGGTAATAAGAAAACATAAACTATAATGTTAAGACCGGTTGTAGAGCATAAGGGGCCGTTAACATGGCCGCCTACTACATCGCCTTGGGTTGGGGCGGTACCATTTCTACGGTATTTAGTATCGAGCGGCACTAACTTTATTAAGTACTTACTAGTAGCCTGATATTGAAGTAGGTTTGTTCATTTCAAGCTGAAAGTTGATTTAATCTTACGTTGTTTTGCAATGTCGAATACTTGTCTTTTTAGGTTTCAGTACATAATTAGTAAAGGAGCGCGGCTTTATAAATATTCAGTGCTATAGTGACTATTTAGATTTTTCAAATTTAAGGTGCCGTTTTCGGAAGCACCATTCGTCATCTCATTACCTTCCACACTTAAAACCCAAGCAACAGTTTCAACAATTTACATTAAAAATTCCTTATTTCTAACTTAAAATCATATTGTAGGTACTCCTACATTCAAATTTTAGAATAATTTGTGAAATATATTTATCCACTTACACACCTTAATTTAGTATAGAAAGTGTCTAGAAGGGATTTGTGTGATCTGATATTTCATGTAAAACATGACAGACGATTAAATAATATGTTGTAATTATTGGAATTATCAACTCACTAATAATAATTAAATTAGTATTTACCGCCGATAGCAAAATAGAAACCGAGAAATACTCGGAGGGCAACCGTATTAGTTTGGTACGATGAAATCATGTTGAACGCCCGTTATTAATTTATTTCAAAGCAGACTATGATCAAAATTTTATTTCGTATACATTTTACATGGTTTGGAAGGAAATATTATAATGTGTAGATCGTGATATGAATAAAATCTATGACTGCGGGCATCGTCCATCACAACGCCCTTGTATTGCACGGCACCGCCAGCATGAACGTATGCAAAATTGATGCAGTACTAAACTGGATGCATGTTTCTGCATATCTGCGCACAGTAGCATGTATAATATAAGAAACATCGAAGATGTATAATTACACATTTATGATTACAATTATTAAACGATGGACGGTACAATAAACGTTTGAAATTATTCATGCATTCAGTGACAGTTGAATTATTAAATTCGTGTCCCACCTTTGATCATATCTGGCAGTGGTTGCTACACCAAATAATTTATTAGGTTATTTTCATGGCTTCTGCACGCAGACTGCATGGAACTTCAGAATTGTTACTCAAATACGTCGGAATACCTATTCCTTAATAACACATTTGCAAAGATTTACATTAATAATGAGCAAAAGTTTTGTGTATTGTAGAATTTATTATCACCTCGAGGTCTTTGTCTACAGCAGAAATTTCATTAATGTTTAGCCGTTACTTGATGTGCAATGCAGCTCTATAAAAATTAATCTCTGAATATCATTACACATACATCAACATTTTTGCTTTGTCGGCCAATACCACCCCTGACAATTTATTATGATCACTGTTATACCTGACTATTGCATACGTAAGTACCTATATTGATTTAATTTATAATTCAAGATTTTATGTTTATTGCTTTGGGATATAATCAACAGTCCGAATATTTTCTCTACTCTGTGCATTAGTAATGAATTTCTTTATAATGTTCTAATTTTTAATTTCTTGGCCCTACTGACGATCGTTTCAGAAGTGCATAAAGCTTACCGAATTTTGATATATTAGGTAATATTTTGTGGAATGTTTATCATGGAGTAAAGCTTAGACCGAGTAAAGTCTTCCATAGAGTGGAACTGGCTCATTCACATATTATTACTTAATTGTAAATTTATAAAGTCTTTGGTACCTACTTATGTCTCAGATCTCACCATAATATGGCAGATAATTAATGAAATGTGGTTAATTAATTACTTGTAATTATACAGGGTGTCCCACTGCTCCGTAATCGGTCGATAACTCAATATGGGTTGAAGATACAGAAAAAAGATTCAAATAAAAGTTGGTTTGATTTGAATTGCGCATTTTTTAAAAATATTCTTATATCTACAGTATGTTGCATTTTCACGTGGCAGGAAAATGTCACTTTTTTTAAATGGCACACCCTGTATTTTTTTCTCTTAATGTATGGACCAAGCATATTTATATCACGCCTGAAAATTTTTTTGATATTGGATGTGCGGTTCCCAAGTTATTAATTATTTTGTCAAAATTTGGTACAATTCAAGGTCGGACTATAATATTCATAACTAAGTTATTCCTCAAAAAAGGAAAAATTTATTTAACGAATAATATTACCCTAATGTCGTGTTACTCTACAAAAAAAAACTAAGTGATTAATTTTATACCGAGTGTTTAAAATGAGAATTCAAACTTTGTGAACTTTAAATAGAATTTATACGAATATTTTAAATGGAACACACTATATTTTTATTTACCATCAAATTCTCGACAAAAAACCCTATTCAACGGTGTATTATTTCCTGGTATTATTTTTTGTAATTTTCTTAATATTTACGATTTTTAAAATTTCACGTAAAAAAAATTTGTTAAAAGTAATTTTTGTATAATTATTATTACAAAATACCGTTTAAATAGTTGGTATCAAAGCAAAAGAACAAAACTCAAGTCCTGTGACTATCTTAAGTTCTAAATAATTAAACCAAAACAACAGTCAGAGGTGAGCGCGAGAATTGGATTTATTAGTAATAAAGTAGAGGAGGTCCTGTTCCTTGGCCGCCAAGGTCACCGGACCTTACCTTTTTGGATTACTATCTTTGGGGAACTGTTAAATCTCAAATATATCAACAGCTGCCACAACACGAGATGACATGAAAATTTGAATTCGAGAGGTGTTTCAACCGATTACTCCTATGACTTTAAACAATGTGAGATTATTTGGGGTTAGGCTTTAAAAGTGCATTGATCAAAGTGGAAGACATTTTAAACATTTACTTTAATGAGAGTTATTGTATTTATTTTCTATTTTAATTTTCGAGAAACACCGTTTATTAAAAATTCGAGAAATACCGTTTACTAAAAACTTTGTTTTAATTATTTAGAAATTAAGATAGTCACAGGACTTGAGTTTTGTTTTTTTGCGTTGATAACAACTATTTAAACGGTATTTTGTAATAATAATTAAACAAAAATTACTTTTAACAAATTTTTTTTACGTGAAATTTTAAAAATCGTAAATATTAAGAAAATTACAAAAAATAATACCAAGAAATAATACACCGTTGAATAGGGTTTTTTGTCGGTAATTTGATGGTAAATAAAAATATAGGGTGTTCCATTTAAAATATTCGTATAAATTCTATTTAAAGTTCACAAAGTTTGAATTCTCATTTTAAACACTCGGTATAAAATTAATCACTTAGTTTTTTTTTGTAGAGTAACACGACATTAGGGTAATATTATTCGTTAAATAAATTTTTCCTTTTTTGAAGAATAACTTAGTTATGAATATTATAGTCCGACCTTGAATTGTACCAAATTTTGACAAAATAATTAATAACTTGGGAACCGCACATCCAATATCAAAAAAATTTTCAGGCGTGATATAAATATGCTTGGTCGATACATTAAGAGAAAAAAATACAGGGTGTGCCATTTAAAAAAATGTGACATTCTCCTGCCACGTGAAAATGCAACATACTGTAGATATAAGAATATTTTTAAAAAATGCGCAATTCAAATCAAAGCAACTTTTATTTGAAACTTTTTTCTGTATCTTCAACCCACATTGAGTTATCGACCGATTACGGAGCAGTGGGACACCCTGTATAATAACAAATAGTTCCACTAATTTTTAATTTAAATGTAACCAGATGTGTCAATGCAAACGGTAGATGATAGATTGTTTATATATGGCTATTGTAAGTTTGGAGAAAACTAAGTCCATGTTGGTTGCTATGGAAACAATCAAAATAAGATCAATCTTGCCAACATAATTATTTTACACAGATTTCCAGGAACACAATTTTTGAAATTAGCTTTCACGTTATTTTCAACAAGCCAATTGAGTTTTATCCAGTGAACATTTTCTATTTTTGTGAAATGCCAAAGACCTAGTGACAATATTTTTATTTTCTTCTCATTCTACATAACCCCTTTGTGAGCAATTACTATCGTCTATCATAGCTTTATCTAGTTTACTGTTAGAAAATTGATCTATCATCCTATTTCAGCTGAAAATGCTTTGAGGAAAACATATGACAGTCGCTCTAAGTACACTTTTTGGACCACCATCCGTGAAGATGACTATTTCGGCCATTCCGCGGCAAACTTTCGCATATTATTGCAAGTAAATGAGAATTTTTTATATTTATTCCTTATTTTTTTTAATTTATGATTGAGTCTTTTGTTACTTCAATGGAATCATGTATTACACAGGCGGCTCGAAAGCCACAAAGGGCACTGGCTTTGGAGTATACGGGAGCAATGGACGGGGCTGGAGAATTTCTGTAAGCCTAGGACAACAAGCGACCGTGTTCCTAGCCGAGGTATATGGAATCCTGACAGCGGCTGCTCAGCTATTAAAAGAGAACCTTATCAAAAGGAAAGTCTTTATAGTGACAGACAGCAAAGCAGCGATTGCAGCAATAGACTCATATGTGGTAAATTCAGGGCTAGTCCTTGAATGCACACAAATGCTAAACGCACTGGGTAATTGCAACTCAGTCACACTAGTGTGGGCACCTGGGCACGCGGGAATCTTAGGTAACCAGGTTGCTGACGATCTTGCGAGAATGGCAAGCGCAAAACCATTCATAGGACCCGAACCGGCTTGTGGGATTACTTGTAACACAGCCAAAAAGGAGATTCAGGCAATACTCACGAAAGAGCATTGCAGACATTGGTCGAAAATCCCAGGACAGAGCCATTCCAAAATCTTCCTGGAAACCCCAAACGGGGACCTAGCTACGTCCATCTTAAAGTTAAGCAGGACGAAGATAAAACTTGCGACAGAAATGGTCACGGGCCACTGTCGCCTGAACAAATACCTGCACAACATGGGACTGACAGAAAGCCCGACATGCAGGGGTTGTGGTGAGGCAGATGAAATGCCCTATCACGTCATTTGCCAATGTGAGGCATTCATAAATTCAAGGGAACACCTACTTAGAAATGAAAAGATTACACAAGAGGAAGTAACGCAGACTCGCCCTACTAAAATCCTGGACTTTGTGAAAGATACAGGTATTCTTGAAGGGTAGACAACACCGGAGAGCACAATAGACCAAAAGGTCGTAGTGCGGGAACCTATTGGGACCAGCCTCAGTATAAATAATAAAAAAATAATACTCCATAAATAATGGGGTTGCTCAGTCTTGTTGTGTCTGTGCTGCAAGCGTCCTGGACAACAATTTTTCATTATGTACGAGATTTAATTTCTCGCCCTTGTCATCTTTTTACACTGTGACATTCTACACCTTACGAGGGCCACTCGCATTGTCGGATTTAGAGAGTATATTTTACTCCAGATTAAAGTCTCAACGTTCACTCCTATATGAGCATTCTTTGACACCACAACATATACATTTAAAATTGTTGAATATATTAAAGAACCAGTTCTAAAAATTCACACACATCTTTATCGAAGTTCATTGAATCTGACAATTTACAAAGATCTTGGCCTTCAACAACCAACATAATGACGTTAACTTAGTGAAAATACCTACATCTTGGAAGGTCAAATACGAATGATAGCATTAAAGGTATATTTAACAAAACACAAATTGGGTAATGGAAATATCCCACAATAATATAGAATTAGATAGTGTAAAAAAAAAGTGCTGATGAAAACTATTACAACCCACAAGACACCAAAAATATAATTAATCTGGAAATGAAAAAACTGTTCACTATGAGATATCATTAAAAGAAGAAAAAACCATTAAATTTCTGAAAGAGAAGCTAACAAACTCATGTAGCCTAACACAGATCAAATAAGAACAGTTAATAACGAATACATTTGTAATGGACCGATTCATTCAATCGATCAAAAGAAATGCCTTAATCTTACTGGGAATAAAGAATTTAAAAAAAATTATGTGGAAAAATTATAACTTCATAATTCATTAGGTTTTAATTTTTTGATATGCATAGGCACTATTTTTTTTAAATTACGAATTGTTATTTTATTTATACTTCGTTTTTTTAAATGATTGTTATTGTTATCTGTTTTCTTTTTAAAAATACATATTTTTGCAAATAATGGTTTCTTTTTTAATTGTTATTGTTACAAAGGGTGGCTTTTTTACTTTACTTTTCAAACTAATATTCTGTCTAGATATCATCTAGCGTATATTTTTGTCTAATAGGTATGGTTCCCATTCTCGTTGTAGCGGAATTCTAAATAGGAAGTGTAGCTTTGAATACGTCAATAATACACACAACCTTTCGCATAAACTTTAATGATGATAAAATTAAATAGTACAAAACTGGCTACTAGTTTCGACAACTGTTGTCTCTATAGTTCACCACAACTCCGAACTTATTTTGCCCCCTGTATGTTACTTAACCCATTAGCAAAGATTAGAACTAATCTTTGCCCATTAGTGCATAACGTTCGTTTTATCGAACCATACTATTTTGGGTGATAATATAGGTTTCTGTCACAACTGTCAAATCTAGGTGAAATAAACATAATATTTAAGGTTAGACAAGTGCATTTTAGCAATATTCCTCGTGCAATCAATACTTGTAATTAAAAAATTGTGGCCATTTAAGTGCTATGGATCCGAGTTTATACAGTACACGGAACGACGGGTAAGTCTTTGTTTTTTTTAACTCATTTTTTATGATACAAGTTCGCATTTTTTGTTGGAATAGTAGGCCTGATATATCATGTGATAATTGTATGATATAAAGAATTGGGAATGTTTTGTTATTTTTATGATTTATTGATAATTTTGTTCGTGTACATCTACTTTTTGATAAAAAATATTTTTCTTATTTTGTAAAAAATAAGGTTGTTTTTGTAGAAATAAGCCATATTTCATTGTTATCTTGTTTGTAGATTGTCGCTTGCCCAACTTATTGATATCTTGGAAGACGATGATTTTCTGGACAGTGGCAATATCTACATGACTCCACCTGAAGATGGGCAAGATACTGATATTGACAGTGATTTATCGGATGATGATCATGATGGAAATATTAACCATTTGGGAGGTGGTTTACTAAGAGCAGAATGTGAGTTTGTTCCAATACACAAGGCAGAAGATAATATACCTACTACATCTTTCTCACTAAATTCATTAGCAGTAGAAGATTACAGTTCTGATGACAATGTTCCTCTTGCAACGCTGTTTCGAGTACCTCCTGTTACTCCGGGTCCTTCAAAATCGTTGAAACAAAAACAGAAAAAAATTAAGTGGAGCGAAGAAGTAGCAGACTTTGAAATACAACAAAATTGTAATAATCTAAATCCACCCGAACATGTGTATAAACAAAACACGCCACTAGAATTATTTCAATTGTTTTTTGACGAAGATATTCTGGAGAATATAGTAAACCAGAGCAATATATATGGGACACAAAAAAATTATTATTTAAAGCTATCCAAAAATGAGCTACTAGTTGTATTTGGAGGTATGTTGTTGTCTGGGTATGGCAAGTATCCGAATAAACGTATGTCAGATATGACAAAATTAACCATTTGCCAGAATATTCAGATAGAGAAAGAAGGTGTGCAGAATGTGGAAAAAACGCAAAATTTGTATGCATTAAATGTCAAAGAGCTTTACATCCCAAAAATTGTTTTTTGAAATATCATAAACAGTAATTTTATATTTATTTTTTTATTCGTTAATGTAACCCTGAGACTGACGTTCGTTAAAACGAACATGCTATATTTAGTAGATTAAAAAAAATAAAAAAATAGTGATGACTAATTTATGTTCAAATGTGTCCTATTTAACCATTTTCAGAAGCAGAACATATTTTTTTTTATTTTATAACCTTATGCACTAATGGATGTATTCGAATTCCTTTTCCCTTTATGTTATTCTTTCTGGTATTCAATACTCTTGTCCATCAGTAGTTTTCTAATTTTTTCCTTTTATTCCTAATGTTCTCTCTGCGGCTTATTCATAAATTTATATTTTTCTTATGAATTTATTAATTGCTCTACTAGAAAATGATTGATTCGCAATCAACTCCCCTTCTTACTTCGATGATTTGTACCTATGATAAGGCCAAATGTGAACTCACAACCTCCCCTTGGAATTATATTTAATAACAACAGTAAGTTTATTAATTTGCTGTTAAATTGCTACATGTTTCGAGATACTCCGATCCCATTATCAAGCAAAATCGTTGGAAATGTCCGTTAAAAATAGTTGTATAAAATAATTACATATCTAATTGCGACACATGAAAATTAACAAAATCGAGTTTAAATGATAGGTTAAGAACTGATCTAACTGAACTAGTTCAAATCGCCATAAAATTGATAAAATTTAAAGGGTCCTCCAGTGAGGAACCCGGGTATTGCCTTAAGGGCCAGGGAAATAGGGGGATGAAAGGGGATGAATAAAATTATGGGGAAATTAAAGGTGATAGCAAGTGCAAGTGCTATCACCTTTAATTTCCCCATAATTTTATTCATCCCCTTTCATCCCCCTATTTCCCTGGCCCTTAAGGGAATACCCGGGTTCCTCACTGGAGGACCCTTTAAATTTTATCAATTTTATGGCGATTTGAACTAGTTCAGTTAGATCCACTGAAATATAAGCAACCTGGAACGCGCACGGTGCATTTAACCTGTAGGAAATAAACCGAGCGTGCGATAGCAATAACGAAGGGACATTGTGTCCTTGTTGTACTCATTCACAGTTCAGCATTTTCATTGTTTTACGATTAATCAAACTAGTTTTTTATTACGTATACGATACAATAACATAATGAGTAAGACACTGACCGAATGTCCCTACAATAATTCCCTTTCTGTCGGCTCGGCTGTAAGTTAAGCGTAAGCGTTCCAGGTTGCTTATATTTCAGTGGTTAGATCAGTTCTTAACCTATCATTTAAACTCGATTTTGTTAATTTTCATGTGTCGCAATTAGATATGTAATTATTTTATACAACTATTTTTAACGGACATTTCCAACGATTTTGCTTGATAATGGGATCGGAGTATCTCGAAACATGTAGCAATTTAACAGCAAATTAATAAACTTACTGTTGTTATTAAATATAATTCCAAGGGGAGGTTGTGAGTTCACATTTGGCCTTATCTGTCTAACCCCTTTGCGAGAAATGGACCACACCACTGTTGTACCTATGAGTTCTATTTTGTAACTAAATAATGGGTATACTTTTCCCTTTGTTTCAACTCTCGCATGAAAATTTTCGGCCGTAATCAATTTCACTGTATGTTTTATTTTTCAATTCCGTTTGCCCCTCTGGAAACTGAAACTTTCTTCAAGAGTTCCGTTACACTTTCCCTATTTTTATTCCCTTCCCCTTGTTGTGCTCGTCATATATCTATTTAAATTTTAACCAAATTTTTTCGCAAAGAGCATTTTTACGAGTAACGGAGAAAGCTGGTCCGGCTACTCAGCCCTTTTGTTTTATGCGGGATTGAGTCCAACTGTTGCGGATAACGATAAGCTACTCACTCCACTCATTACCCCCTGCACAGATAGCGTGGAGAGATAGGTATAAAAATGTCACTCGTACAAAATGGAAATTCTATTGTTTTTTATGACAGTTTTCTCACAAGGATTGAAAAACAAACAAAACTGCCGATTTTGGAGCAATGAAAACCTTTATTCGTTCACTAATTTATTGCTAATAGCAAATAAAGGCGAACATCAAATTGATGTAGATGGTAATATGATTTTACAAGTAATTTTCAACAAGAAGGAGCTCCACCACATTACTTTCTTCCAGTTTGACAGCGACTAAATGGTAGTATTTCTGACAGATGGGTTGGTCGAAGAGACCACCACGATCAGTGGACTTACAAAACATAGTCGCCATGTTGGGAAGATGTCATAAGATAAGCTACAGCTGCGTGTAGAGAAATCCAGGTAGAGGCTTTCAAAACGTTAGAGACGAGTTTGAGAGGAGACCTTTGCGCTCTTAGAAAACAAGGGAAACATTTCGAAAATTTGATAAAGTACTTTTTATCAATTTTTTAGTGTTTATTTCAGAAAGTTCACAATTTGCTTGATTTCTCCGAAAGCACTCAAAAAAAAAGGTTACGCATTTTCATAAACTTTAAAAACAACAGGTTCTTAGTTAATGCCGTTTAGGTCCATCATGTTCAACATTAGATGTGCATCACAAATATTTATGCGCATATACCTACATATTTACTGCCCCTTTTGCGATAATTTAATCTTCCTTCCCATTAGAAATGAATCATTAGTAAATAGAACTCCTCGGAAAGGGATGGAAAAGCTCAACCTTTACGAATGTAAAAATTTGTTAATCTTCAACTTTTCTTACCACATATATACAAATCAAATTACTTTTCTTGTGGGTATATAACACAAATGATGTGTTAATGAAAATTTAAAGCGCGCGGTTCGCTTTAGCTCTACTAACAGAGGAGGCTCGTCATGTGTATCGGCTTTAATCTATAAATCGCTTATTTCTCTCTTCTAAGAAAAATACCTAGACCGTACCCTTTCTACATACAATATACGTTTATTATAATGACGTAATTGACTCAAATTATCTTGACCGCATGAAAAAAGTTAATTCAGTTGTGGCTGCGTTCGAACTCAACGTTTGTACCTTCATCTATATGGTATAAAAGTCGTATACCTACCTAATAGCGTGCGTACAATTCATAAATTAATAATAACGCGGTAAAATTGTTTCACTTTGTTGAATTATAAATGTTTCCACCATTACGATGAGTTTTGCGCAATTAAGCGCAACCCCAAAACTACTTAACAAAATTTTCGAAAATTATAGAAAGAATTGGTGTCGCACTAAATAATCTCCGTAATCGTTTAATGTATATTTTGGTTGCGATGGTGTTAAGGGCGGTTCTGTTGTATCCGTTTTATGCGGCGCCGTTAAATGGAAGCCGCGGCGAGAATTCGAACACAGCCTTAAATAAAGAGTGTAGTTTAAGCGAGCAATGTAATTTTATAATTTTCCCCTTATTTCGTCACAAATTACTCTGGAAGCATGTTTAGCAGTCTACTTTAGTTTGATCGTGGCGGCTGTGACGACAACAATGAATGCCCCGTGCTTCATTTGCCTATCTTTTCGAAAATCGAAAAACAGATTTTTTTTGTAAGTACCGTTACCGTTTGAGGTTATGTTTACTTTTAAGCTCGGGAGAGTGTGCAAAGTCTGTACGTATTTGCGCTATATGCGTTTTTTTTGTTTCTAATTTATATTTAATTTTCTGCACGATGATGCAGTGAGCAACAACTTTCTAAAGAAGTTCTGAAAACATAAAATACTAAAACCATAAAGTAAGCAACCGTAATATATCTAAGCACCGAGACTATAATTGTTAGTTTCAAGAGCGCCTCAAGCACGATGGCGCCAAAAAGAGAAGAAAACAATAACTAAAATCCACCCGAGCGCCCCTGGTGGTGTACACAGTGAACTAATCATTATCTAAATGTTAAATCCAGTGTTTAATTAATACTTGTAAAGTAGGGCTACCGATATTGAAGGGGGTGTGTATGAAATGCGAGGAGATTCTACCGTTCGGTTGACGACTAAAATATTATTTAGAGAAATTTTTAATTGGTACCTTCGTTAATTTTTAATTGTAGTTTGTCAAATGTGTAGCTTTGTTCGCCTCGTAGATTAATAAGTATAAGTTTTTAAAGTCGAACAACTAGCTATTTTAAACGTTTATATATCACTATCATTCATATAATTTGTATGATGAATCAGGCCGAAATTTAAATTTATGGTATTATCGAACATGTCGCTATCAAATAAAGAAGGGACCTACAACATGAAGACCTTTTTAGTTTTTTACGGTTATGTAATAACTACTTTTTCAATCCGTCGGATTTTTGCAGGTGCGTAATGGCCTTTGAATATCTCACTAACTACGTTTTTTTTTTGTTTTTCCTCGTTACAAAGATGAATTCTCACTATAATTAAATTACGTTAATTTATAGTGATGCATTAAATAATTACAGTTTCGTCATCATTTAGGCATAAAACGGAAAAAATACTAAGCAATCAATCCGTACAGTTTTGTTGAAACACTTTAACATACTACTACACCTAGGGATGTACTGAACCATTTTGAAATTTTTCGTAAATTACAAAATATAAAACCCACTATTTGAAATTAGCGAAAATATCGATTTTAAACTTCCTCATTTTGAATAGAAAACAAAGGCGGATGGAAAAAAATTAAAGCGTCTCAAAATAGATGATTAAATTTTACAAAACATTTATTTTATAAAATCTGACTTTCAGTTTAATGCCTTGTGAGGGAAGTAAACCATTAACTGTTTCTCTGACTTCATAATCGTAATTCGTAAGTAAGTCATTCAATTTGGTATGATTTCGGACAGTAATTGCACAGTTTTTACAACTTTCACATAAATTACTTTTGGTTTCAGTATTACTATCCGTATCTCCATTCATAATGGATAATTTAAGTTTATTCCAGTTACATGCAAACATTAATTACTTCGTCTTTTTAGTTCATGAAACTTTTGAAGTTATCCCAAGATCTCCATGCAAGGTTTTGTCAAATTTACTTGTGTAAGTGCGAAAGTCTTTAGAACCAGAATGGTCGTGTGTTTAACGTGTGCTTTTGAAATACTGTCTTCGCATAAAACCTTTTTTTATTAGGTCATTACTTCCATCTAAGCAATTTACTGTTAATTCGATGAATTTATCATTTGCCCTTTAAATGATTAGGTACTAGCTGGCCAATTTTTTCCCTTGCGACGCATTCACCAAATTTAAGACAACTTAAGACAAAGCACATCAATCAACAATGTATCTCTAAAAAGGCCCTGCTATATTTAATATTTTTAGAATAACATGAGCCACTATACCGTCGCGTCGTATTTATCAATTTTATTCTTATGGTTAAAGACTACTTTAATTTATTATATTTGCAATAGTTAAATTTTTTAAGCTACTATGTACTCGTACCTAATTCGTGTTTTCAAAATTTAATATTGAGACTGGCCTGTTGTGTTTCCCCTACGTATTTGCAGCTCCATTAGTTAAATTTCCAGTACACAGCCTTTATTATTCAATCTGTTTTTTGTGGTTTTTCTAAAAGCAGTTTATAATTCATTAAAATTAACCACAGAACTTAGTTTTCCAAATCTCTACCTTGGGTACACTTATCTAAGGTATTGTATGTTAGAAAGAGCGAAAGCCTGTTAGTTGGGTAATATCTATTATTTTTTCTATTCTTTTTTATCTCTATTAGTTGTTGTCTTCGTGTGTCCAACTTCTCCTAAAATAACAACTTGGTGTAATTGTGTGTGAAGACTTTTTCTATGTTATTTTTTATTATTTCAATTCTATTTTAGCAGCATTTATTCACTATTTTCTTTTGATTAACGAACATGTATTCTATAGTTGCTCTTGCTCTGTTTACTAGTACCTATATGGTTTATACTCAATTTGTTTTCAAAATTGTGCAAGAGTGCAACTTGCTATTGCTATTTAATAAGCGTTCTTTAGGTTTGTACTTTTTTGTAGCAATCACTTTATTTTACATATTCCACACTCTTGAAATAACTGCGATATTAGCATCAAATTATCTGATGTGACGTATGTGTAACACCATAGATGAATCATCAATGGAAAGTTGAAGAGATTGTGGTACCCATCTAAGTATCTGGACTATAGAGAAAGTACTACAACCGCCTACTTTTCACTTCTGTTCTTTATTATGCGTTCTTCTTTCGTTTTTCCCTTTATCAACTGCGTTTAAAAATCCGCTCACTAATTTTTGGCAAATTTTGAAATAGGTACTCTAAATAGTATTCTAATTTGGGTAGTTTCCTTGCCCGACATTGTATTATATTGAATTGTTCTTATTCTAAAATTAGTTAAAAATATAAAAAAAAAACTAAAATAGCAAAGTCCCAGACATATCGGAAATACCTATGAAGTAACTATTTCTGAATTTGACGTGACATTGCTATGTATACTATTTCGCATCTTTATTGGGAAGAAAGTATCAGAAATTAGGAAGTTCTAAGGAAAGGGGAATGCAGAAACATCTTAAGAGTAATAGAGAAAAGAAAAATCAGAAAAGACTGTTTATTAAATGACTGTCTCAGGGCAGAACGACCCTTGATGTTAATCATGGAGCTCCTTGTAATACAGCACAACACGAATAATAATACGTATTTACAGCTAACTTTATATTATATTAATGAAGAGTTAGAGTTGAGAGAGATGAAAGAAAACCTTTTGTACTTGTCAAAACTTTTTATGAGATAATTGTTTAATAAGAAGCTTAAGGGAAAGTAGCCCTTCCGTTACCAATGACATGTACCTATGCAGTGTTTTGATCGTTGTACCTGTACCTACTGGCACATATCACGAAGAAGATTTTGATTTACTGTGAATCGTTAGCTATGTTTCAAAATTTAAACACAAGCTGTTAGATTAAAAATGAAGCCGTATCGTGTTTATAATTCCTTATACAGGGCGTCTCATGGTGACCGTCGGTTAGAAGTATATCAAGAACTGTAAAAGCTAGAAATTTGAAATTTTGCACATACGATATGCCGTGTTTAACCTATTAAATAAAAATATTTTCCAAAAGGCAGTACTACCGGAAATACCGGAAGTGAGCATCAACATCTTTATTTTAAACACAAACCAGGCAATTTTTTTCACATTCTGATGTGTCATAAAATGTTTAATAATTATGCTTAAAATAATCAGCGTATCAATTTTGATTGACGAGAAAAACAATTTTTTCACTAAAAAATTTCAAAATATTGTTTTGGAAATAAAATTGAAAGTCGAAAGTGGTAAAAGTTAGGGAAATGGGATTTTAGGTCCTCAATGTCAAAAGATTGAGGCACAATTGTCTGTAATGGATGTTATAAAATTGCCCGCGGTTACGGATCTATTTGACGTTATTTCTAGACTTAAGAAAACTTTAAAAAGTCTCTTTTTTCAAATAGAAGGATTAATTATCAGTCCACTCGATGCAGAAAGAAATCTTCTTTAGAGACACCCTGTATATTTACTGTTCAAGAATTACGAAACAAGATATTACGCTAAATTAAATGAACACTTTTCTGCTGCTCTGAACCTTACCCTACAAGTTGTGAAAATATGGAAGAATCTTCTAATGACGCAAACTTGCCACGTTTGAAATACAGTGACTGATTAAAGATGGCAACTAAACCACTGGACTGCACTAGGAAGGAGTACAACGTTCTATTTTACGTTTCTTCCCGATTGAAGAGATAATAGTTATTTACATAAAAGTCAGGAAAATCTCACATATCTCACCTGAAGAGGAGCTAAATTGAAATACAAGGCACTTTATGCCGAGTATTTTAAAGCGCCGAGTCACGTAAGAGATTTTACTGACGTGTTTATGTTTTGTATAAAATTTTTCCGGAAATCGCAAAAAAGACGCAATTTACAAATTTTAGAAATTTTTTTTACAAATTCCGCAAAAATCAAGTTTGTTAATTTTGTTGGTAACTATAGTTACAAACTATATACTAGTACTAGTACTAGCCAGTATATAGACCGTGGTACTAGCCCGAAAAATTCAATTTTCCTGCACGTAAATAAGCAGGAAAATGTTGCAGAATAAACCTACAATATGGAAAATGTTTACCACTATACAGTAAGCGCATGAATGAACTAGAAAATTCTTGTATCCGATAATGTACCTACGACCTGATCTAGCAAGATCGTCGGGTTCTAAAATGCCGAAGTTCCATAAAGTGTCAGCCAGATAGGCGCCAAACAGCTGATTACGAAGTCGAAACGACGACGCGGGATGCCTTTACGGCGAAATGAAGTGGAAGAACCAGATATTATTGGAGAGAAGTTCGGGATGGACTATCATTAATTCAAACTGAAGAAGGCGAGGAAAAGTTGAGCTGGTCACTTTCTGAGGCGCAAAAGGATAAGAAATTTTAGAACGATGATGATGTAATTAAAGGAACTTTCCTCTTCAGACATTTAAGCTCTTGCAAAGCGACGGAAGACGGCATAACACGTATTGAATTTTTTATTGTTGATTTAGCCTGGTAACTACTGGTTTGCTGTGTATCTTCCTTGTGAGTAGGGGGTGAATCGCCTTTAATTATCATTAAATCACAATTTATTTTCTTATTACGTTAGTCAAGTGGTGTTGAAGTGTTAAATATTCGACCGTGTTTCAATAGTTGTTAATGTTAATTGTGATTTGGTTGAACAAAAATAAGCTTCACAATATTTAACAACACTGTGTGAACTTCCGAGTCAGAAAAATATTGAGCACGCTTCAATGCAGTCGATGATGAAGCCCTAAGGACTATTTGCGTTACCACTCGCAATGGGGGAAGGTGGAAGTTATTATATTAACAATAATTATGATTTGTCTGTTCCAACATATTGCAAAATGTGTAGATTCTTAGACATGCGCCACTGATCCTTAATGTTAAATAGGTAACAGTTTAAAACCATTCGTAAAAATCACAACCTACAAATTTGTAAATTTCCTTATATTACTTAATAATAGTAAATTAATCACATGTAAATACTCAGTTAAACCAATTCAAAACTAGATATTTTGTATCTTTCGCCTGTTATCAACTGAATTATGAGTTTATGCAAAGAATTCGCAAAGTTGTGTACAGTGTAGACGTAGAGTCGTAGACTTACCTAGGTAGTTGTCACTATTTTGGAATCACTACTACCCAGTGTATTGAAGACTAAACATGTACTCATAGTACAACCAACTTTTCAATTACGCATCTTGGTTATGAGACAGGCTATGTAGTGGCTTCATCCACAACTTGTGATCCCTTCATTTTCAAACTGTGTCCTTTTCTCGGATCTTTAGTAACAGTAAAAAACTAGAGGTAGGGATGAATACTGGAACCCTAGCATCACTAGTAAGTACAAGTAAGTAGTGCTAAAGAATAAGATAGTTGTTACTTGTTAGTGATTACGTTATGTGCTTATTTTTAATTAAAGATAAGTACAGCCTTTGTTAAATTGTAACAGAAGAAGTTAAATGGAAGGAATAGTAAAGTAGACAAAACGAGGACAAAAATATTATCCTTCGTTCTTTTTAACGAGGATATTGTGATCGTAAAATGTCATCCCAAATTGTGTAAAAATGAAAAAAATTCATGATCCTATCCATGTTAATTAGCGCTAATTATATTGCTATTTTTACTATCTTAATTGGTCATTGTGTGTATATGTTTACAACTTATAACGGTAAATAAATTGTTTATATGACACCTATAAAATACTAATTGGCCTGTCCACCTAGTAATAGGTGACCCTTCATTAATTTACAAAATTATACCAGATTTAACACATATTTCTTACTTTCGCCATACATTCTCAACGCTTATTGATATTAATTAACGTCAATATTAATTTGTTTATTGCGGTTGTATCGGTAATGAATTAATAAAAAAAAGTAGCGGGCGTATAAGTATAAAAAGTTTGCCGTCGGAAGGTAGTTCTTGAAAAAAACTGAAAGCAGAACCAGTCAATTGAAAAACAGATCTACTTAAATTGATAGCAATTACACACAAATTACAATACCGCTTGTTGCGCATTGATTTATTTTCTATTTAAGCACATAAATTACAATAAACACTTTACATCTTTGTTATCATATTGGGCACACTTCCAAATCTTTTAACTATGTGGAAATAATTTATTCATTATAAGCTTAATACCACAATTTTTCGAAGACTATTATTTATGTCTCCATATTAGGTTGCATCCGAGCCGATTAATAAAGAAGCATTAAAAAGCTCAACAACCTCTATAAACGATGCTTATTTGCACATTATTTTAGACATCCATCTATTATCGTTTAGGTATATATAAAATGTACAAGTTTAACAATAGTTATTAAAACGCGAATTATCTAATTACATAAATAATTACATACACTTAATGGAGGAATAATTTATAGGACAAGAATTTTTGTTCGAAATGTGTTGAAACTAACAACATAACTGTAGGTAGGTACACGTTGCATACATACACATCTCTCTGTTTGTTAAAATAATATTACGCAACATATAATAGTATATTAGATACTGAAGATAATAAAGCTCTTGAACCTGAGGAAATATGGTTATAATTTTTGAACAACAATAATATATCAATATTAACAATAATTCACAGCTTGTTTTCTATATATATATAATAGTCAACACTACTTATTTCTTAACTAATAAATAAGAATTGACTGCTATTTGTGCAACAACAATGTAAATAGCTTATGTTATCTTTTATACAGGAAATACTTCTCTTCTATACATAAATTCGCAGTTCAAGATATCCTTTCCACATATCATCGCCAAACGCGGTAATCCTGCAAAGTAAACTAAATCGAAGTGTTAGGTATTACGAATTTTTGGATTGCCAATGGTCTTTATAGAAAAGATTATGTTCGTTTAAACGAAAGTTTGAAAAGTCAAACAATGCGTTACAATATCGAAAGTTTTGGTTTTATAACTGTTGTTGGATACTTATATTATAATAAGTAATCGAGAACTTGAGTACCAAAATCCCATTTGCAATGCATTTTTGTAAAAAGAATAATACCGATGGGACAAACAACAATTAATGATGTATATATTATTCTCTTAAAATATTCAATGAATACCTCCGATTTAGGTACGTTTAGTTTGAATTTTCGATTTCTTTTCCTTTTTAAGTTGATGGGTTTCATGTACTCATTTTCCTATCACCTCGTTACAGTGAAGAAAATACAGCCTTCAGGCTTCCTTCTGGAAATAACTTGTTTCTTTTAAGTATAATTTTCAAAATTAAAACAATTAAACTAAATAGGGCGGAATTAAGTGATGTATATCATTATTTTCCTATGTAGAACCTTCTCAACCCCAAGTTAAAGTTCAATTCAATAATACTTTTGTGGAGTAAAATAGTTTTACAATTTCTATCAACTTTAGCTTTGAAAAAACTTTGTATAGTAACAGGCAGTTTTACGAGATTGTTTTTACATAAAACAATGGCGACCGAGTTTCACAGAGTTGTTTGTATAACCGAACGTGAAAATTATTCATTCATTCATTCATCATTCATTGTTATTCCGAATTGAAGGTATATTTGAATATTCTACGATGGTGGCATTTTTCAAAGTCAAATGAAACTTCGTATAATATATTTATACGTGTACAATTGAAGTAACGTGATTTATATAATGTATGAGTAAAATTATGCTAAACAGAACACGAACTTTTGTACTTTACAATGACAGATCAATTTTGTCCTTTTTTATGTAATGTATCAGCTGCCATAACAATATCAACCCCAATTTCTATTTATCTGTCATTCAAACAAGAAAAAGCGTCACCTGATGTCAGAAAAACTGAAAACAAGGTGAGCCCTTAAAACAATAAAAATTCGGTCACATTCACAAAAACCAAATGCCCATCGTTTCCGGCATAAAAAATATATAATAATATACGAACGTCCGTAGACGGCGGTACATAAGTAATAATTATCTGTCTGTTGCGCGGCAAGTTGGCTGCCCTGGCCCAGGGGCCTAAACCGCACGGACCCGCTCTGTTATTTTACGCACAAATTTGTATTTTGTATAAGCGAACACGGCGCCGCTTTTTGATTTTATGCTTCAGGATACTATTTAGAAAAATTTCGATTGCTATAAGCAAAAATAAAAACCTCATTAAAGTTATACAAGTCATTTGTAAATTGGGGTTGCTCGCTGCAAACCTTTTTTTTTTATTCGAGAGAAATTACTAACAAAAAAAATGTTAGCATTCAGCATACCGCCAATCCAATTATATTTATTTATGCGCAATCAAATTTGGAACGAAGTAATGTTATGTTAAACATATTGCGATGTATAAGTACCCGAACCTACCAATAAACCTTAGGTACATATAGAAGTTGGATTTTATTTACTTTCCTACCGCCATTTACGGTTACAATCATTTTCACAAATGTAGGTGGCCCACTTCATTCGGTATTATAATATTTTATAAAAAAGTGGCCTAATTATGGAAATAAAAAGAGTGTTGAACTGATTCTGTGTGCGGTAAATATCAATCACGGATACGGTGAAGACACTAAAGAAAAAAAAATAATTAATTTCTGTACATAATGAAATTTCGTTTAGGGTGAAATTACCTTACCTAGAACAAGTAAATAATTTCGTACCTATTTAATTGTACCTAATCGAATAGGTTTAGCTTTGTCTAACTGTGAGAAATATAAAACAAGCGAAAGCTGCAATTAGAAAATTTGGAATAGGAATCAAATATGTTATAGGGTAATAACCCTCATTTTTCCTGTTACATCTTACAGATGGCACTACTTACTTCATACTCAACTATACATTCAAATGGTTAGTATGTACCTTATAAAGTAATGAAGTGAATCCAGTAATTAGTAGTGGTTTCTTATTTCCAAGATTTAGTATCGATAAACTTTCAGTTCTAATTTCTATTATTATTTAGATAATTAATTATTAAAATTAAGTAGACTATTTAAATCCGTATCGTCTGCTTTCTCTCAACGTTATCATCAAGAACTCATTATCTGCAGTGAGTCGTAGTCACTACGTGATAAGAGATGAGCATGTGGAATATAAGCAGATTTTTCAAAAAAAGTTGTACTTTTGATTTAATTTCAAGTTTAAAAGCGTATGGAAAATGTAAATTTCTGCCTCGAGAGGAAATGGTAGCTGGTAGCCATTAAACATTTTTTGGAATCCGCCTACGTAATTGTTTCTTTTAATAAGTAGCACCAAAGTGTGATGCATTAAATAAAGAAGGAGAAGAACTACCATATTCGTTTCTTCAGACCGGAAAGCTATGTACAAGGTGAAAATTTACAGTAAATACTGATAGTTCATAATGGAGATTTAGCAGCATCCAATGGCTGGAAACTTGCGTCGGTTCATAATTTTCTTGCCTTCATAAATATTTTGCCACAGTTAAAGGTTCTCAGGGGTGGGGTTTAATAACCAGTCCTATTCTGTTGGGCATTAAATAAAGGAAAATACTAAAAGAAAAAGAATGGAAAGGTTTTTACTCGGCTAAGGATATTAAGGTGGTCGGAAAAGATAAGAGAAGATGAAATGAAATGTGCGCGTTTAATGGTGAAATCAACAGAACTGAAAAAAATAATACTAATTTTCTACGTCCTACAGTAAAGGGGAGATTGTAGTTATGGTTATGACAAGTTGTAACATGAACTGGGGAAAACTAAAAAAACCGCACATTTGGCCATATGGTTGGTATACACAGTTATATTATAATACACGGACAATAATACTTAAAAAAAATCGTGATGAAGACAAACACACATAAAAAGCTTAACTGATTCTGGGTTCCCTTGTTCCCCCGAATGGATGATGTACTCGATGACGTGAAGATGGATGTCGACGGCTACGTTACGCCTTTTCAAGGCTTTTTCAAGTTAAAAAAAACAATTAATTTTGAGATAAATTTTTTTTTTATTTTAGTAGGTATTTTAAAAATTTTATCTCAAAATTAATTGCTTTTTTTTGCTTGAAAAACCCTTGAAAAGACGAAACGCAAATTATATAATAAGTTGGCATTTAATAACCGTTATTTGAATTTAAACCTATTTTTTATTGCACTTTTGGATTCTCCATAAAAAACTATTCTCAAATTGCAAATTTCACCCCAACTCCAACCCCCTTTTTGGGAGTGGAAAGGAGGAAAATTGGATATGTCCGCAGAAAAACGATCTTTCTTTACCTTTTTTTTCCTCCAACATTTTTTTGTGATTTACAAATTGTCCGTCACCCTCTCCGCCCCCATCTCCCTTAAGGGTGAAAAAAAAACAATGAGTCATTTGTGCAGAATCCGGGTGCTTGTGCCTGTAGTGGGGGTGCCATAATTAGTTACAGATTTGAAGTTGATGAGATCCATATACGATGTTTTAAATGTATCTCAAAATGGGGGTAAAGCGAATAGTATATTCCCCATACGGGAAAGGTTTTGTGACTATTATTAACTCACCTTTATACAGATTTGAAGTTGGTTGAAATTAGAATTCTATAAGAATTCGCAACTTTTGATACTGGTTTAAAGCTTAGGTCATTTCCAATAACTTTTGTTAAAAGATTTTTTGATATTTCCAATAATAAAGCGCCAGAGGGCGCAGCCAAACCTTACGAAACAAAAACCACTTTAACTTCTACAATTTTTGTCCGATTTGAATGAATGATTGCTTATTTGAAAGGGCATTCAATACAGATTCTGGGTGTATAATCATAATTGACATTAATCGTTTAATACATATTCTAGAGCATTAAGTTCTACAAAACCAACATAAAAGAACGATATCCTTCCATTTAAAATTTTAGAGAAAATTTAGAAAAACAACTTTAGTGGGAAATAACTCCCTTTAGAAAATATATTAAACGATTATTGTCAATTATGATTATAAGCCCAGAATCTGCGTTGAATGCCATTCCAAATAAGCAAAAATTCATTCAAATCGGATAAAAATAATTTATAAAAAACTTCCATTGAATTTCTCATGCCTGATTTAGTTATAACTAGTTGAAATCCCCGGATTACAGAACGAACTTCGAATACCGCAATAACGAAAGTATAAAAAATTAATTATTTACAAATGGGTGGTAATTTTCGCGGCCCCAAGAATTGTCACTCTAAGCCCAAGAAATATTATTTTTACCCCAAGAATTATTTTTTCGACCCCGCCTTTTTAATTATTTTGGTCCCAAGATTTCTCATCCCAAGAATTATTATATTAGCCCCCAAAATTATTATTTTAACTCACAGAATCATTCTTTTGGCTCCAAGATTTTATTCATTTCACCCCATGATTTTATTGATTGTATTCAATTGAAAAAAAATATACTAAACCTACCTCTAACCTAAGCGCCTGAGTGGCAATATACGCTTAGGGTGAATTTTTTTTTTCAATTACTTCTATAAAATAAGTAGATAAATAAAATCTTGGAGTAAAATAAAAAAATCTTGGGGTGAAATGAATAAAATCATGGGGTAAAATGAATAAAATCTTGGGGTTAAAAGAATAACTATATGGGCTAAATTAATAATTTCGGGGGCTAATATAATAATTCTTGGGAACAAAAATCTTGGGACCAAAATAATTAAAAAGGTAAAGAAGTAGACAAAATAATTCTTGGGGTAAAAATAATAATTCTTGGGGTGAGAATGACAATTCCTAGGATGTACAAAATAATATTAATAGGAAACAATTGAAAAAAAATGCGACTTCAAAAGAGTATATGATAATTTAGAAATTTCGACTTTTAAAGTTGAATATCTCGAAAAGTACTTGAGATATCGAAAAATTGGGACCGGATCTTGAATCGGCATAAAATTTCACATAAGATCCATATCTTAACTCGGTTGTATACAATACGCATCTCTTGCAACGCACGGACGCACGGACGGAATATTGATTTCAGTAACGAACGAAGTTCGTTGAACATTTTTATCACATTTAGTTGACACCTTTGGTTTTGAAGATATTTCCGGAGGACAACCATAACGTCCATAACATAATTTTAAATTTTGAAAAATTTTACTCTCATCATCCAGAATATTTTCGCTTAAATCGTGTCGTGTTAAAGTATAGAATTGCTTCATTTAAGGATTGATTAGGTACCTATGTGCTCATGTTCATACATAGTGAGAAAATTGTAATCTACTTCAGTTTACTTTATCTATGCGTTTATATTAAAGAAGAAATAGTGGCAAACGTGAGCTAAAAGGACAAATTTTTAAGAAAACTCGATTTAAAATCACACGATAAGGATACTTGAAGAGGGTATAATGTCACTATTTTGAATCACGAAAGTGGAATATGAATATTGTAGAGGCAACAAGGCCATCTAAAAAATAAGATCTTGCATTACCTGATATATTCAAAAGAACTACCTATTCAAACATACTCATGCTGATAGACATATTAATAAAACAAGAGAGATTAAGCTTGATTTAATAAAACAACTAAAAACCTTCCCTTAGACAATGAATATTTAAGGAAATCAAAATTTAATGAAGCGAGGGATGTTTTTTTATTTTTTCATAAAAGTACCAAAGTACTGAAAGGTTAAATAACTAGGTGTAAGATTAACTCAGGTTTCTCCTACGTTAATGAAAAGCGAGGCTGATTTCAGTTATTCATTTCATTCATTATCGGCCAGTATTGCCAATCAATGGGGCTGGTTTTTTAGTACTTTGGTACTTTTATGAAAAACAAAAAAACAAAACATTTCATCCCTCGCTTCATTAAATTTTGATTTCATTAAAATATATTCATTGTTTAAGGGGAGGTTTTAAGTTGATTTATTAATTCAATTTCTACCCCTTTGTGAGTCTCTGACTTTCACCATGGATTTGGAGATTAAGCTTGTAAACGGAAGATGTATAAGATATATTATTTTAATTTAAAATATATTTGCGCCTATTTTGATCATAGAAATATGACGTGATGTTTAGCACGGTTAATCTCTATATTTATACAAAATTTTTATTGGTTAAGGTGATATCTTACGGAGAAAACAAACGGTAATAACCAACATCACGATTACAAAGGTAGGTATAAATATGCAACATAATAGTGTATAAAATTGTAATTAATGTAGCGCCGACATTAACATGTATTTCATTATAATTAAAAAAATCGCACCCGTCCATGACAGCAAGAAATTATAATAACTAATAATGGACGTAGACCACCATTAAAATGTAATGTAAAATGTAAAATCATCATTAGTTAATATAAGATAAATTAAAATTTAAAGGATGTTCGTTAGAGTTTTCCTGAACCATGTAAAAGTCTCATGCCAAACAGGCCATTTGTCAAGAATTCTGACATACGTTGGATAGCTGAATTGATAAGAGAGAGAAATTTAAAAAATGGCTCTGATTAATTACTCTTTTGATAAACTGCAGGTTCTATCTAAAAGGTGATACATAATTTATTTTCATATTCTGAAGTACAAAATGAGAAACTAGAGCGAAATGAATTACTGCTTGTTTGCATGTTACCGAAACAAAAATTTTAATGATTATAATTTTTTCTGCTCATTTATTCACGAAATGATCACGATGAAGCGAGTACAGTTAACAATTACACATTTTCAGCTGTACATTTCACAATATAAGAACGTACCTATTACAGTTGATTTTGTAACTTTTGAAAGAGAGAAAAAGTGCCGAACTATAACATTACGCTTACTCGAATTTTAACTATTGTAATTTAAATTGTAAATTATACCACGTAAAGGTGATTATTTTTGCTAAATTCATAAGTTTTGTACGCGTTAAGCGATTCAGAACCGCCATATAAACAATTTATTATTAATAAAACCTAAAATAATTAACTAATTTGAAAGAATTACATAAGCAAACACTCTTACTATATAATAATCTTTTCATTTTTCAGTGGCAAATTTTGTTTTATAAACTAAGTACAAATTGCTATATTTAAGCATTAACAAGCCCGAACCGTATTATTTTCCTCATTTTTGCTGCCTTTTTATTTTATAAAATATCTATTTTTTTTATTTTTAACATGAAGCATTCGGTGAGTTTGACAGACTATAAATTTTATTAATATATATGGGGATACGCCTTAAATTTATTACAGAACGCCAGTGAAGGTTCGATTACTGAAAACGTTTTGTTAATATAAAAAAGTTTAGTGGTCGAGTGTAGATCTCATATCACGTCCATGAATACTCAATGAGGAGATTTCTGAATATGATTTATCGAAAGTATGTCAAAAATATTTCTAATTTATTCCGAAAAGGTAACTTAAATGTGTGGGTCGTCGTATACATGAGTGTTCCGTAGCGAAACTACAGATCATATTAATTTATCTTTTGATGGGATTTTTATAGTTTTACACTTTGTTCGTGAAGGTGAAAGGAATTTAATGCCACAAACCAAAATATGATTAACGCTGTCGAAGATGATTGCTTTAAATCCCATAAAAATTAAACGAATATATTAATTCGTTCTAAAACAAACAAATCAAACTAACCATCATGTAAATCATATGTTGTATTATTTATGAATACCTAAATCATTTGTTTAGATTTTTTAAAACTTGGTTTCGACTTTAACTATAAATAATTTTATAATCTACAATTTCGGCAATTATATTTACAGGTCGTAGGCAACACACAGTACGCACAATAAGCAGCACTAAAAATTTTATCTAATTTGATGAACAAATATGCGTTCTCGACAATATCAATTAGAATTAATTTACTTTGGAGAATTCCATAATAATTACTGCAATTTACCCATTAGTTATTTATAAATAAAAAAACTGTTTTTCTTCTTATACAGACTGTTTCAAATTAACTCGGCACTATTGCTATCTTTGTTATTACTGATTTTACAAAGTAGGTTAAATTAGCAAAGTAATAGTGTTTTTAGTGTTGATTAATATGCAATTAATAAAAAAAACAATTGAATAACGCATTTTCGAGAAAATCACAAATTTAGTACTTTTTTAATGGAACACCCTGTATATTTTTATTGTAAACGAAAGAGAAATGAATTCTTGACAAAAATTCTTATACACTCTTACAACAAAATACTTAAGATAAAGTAGATATTGACAACTGTATTATTTAATCGATTTTTTCCAAGTCTGGAATGTTTAATCGTAAAAACATGCATTACTGGTCCCGAGAAAATCCGATGTTAACTTATCCATCACATCAAAAAACCAAGTTTAGTTTAAATTAATGTATGGTGTGGTTTGATTGGTAGTATAGTGTAGTTGGTCCTCTGTTTTATTCTGGATCGCTTACGGGAGCAAGATATATTACCCTTATGGAAGAAGAAGGAGTTTTGGCAAAATATCTACATGATGTTAATTTAGAAGATCCCAAATCATTTATTTCCAGCAAGATGGAGCCCCAGCTCATAATTTCCGTGAAGTTGGAGCAATGCTGCAAAGACTTTTTGTAGACCGCTGGATGACTACAAAAGGTCCCATTAAGTGGCCACCTCGTTCACCCGACTTGTCGCCATTGGATTTTTTCCTTTTCGGGTAGGTTAAAAATAAGGTTTGTGAAAGAAGGTACGCCAATGTAGCTGAATTAGAGAATAGCATTCCTATTATGTATTAATTCAACTGACGGTTGTGAATATCTACTTTATCTTCAGTCTTTTGATGTAAGAGTGTATAAGAATTTTTGTCGAGAATTCATTTCTCTTTCGTTTACAATAAAAATATACAGGGTGTTCCATTAAAAAAGTACTTAAGTTGTGATTTTCTCGAAAATGCGTTATTCAATTGTTTTTTTATTAATTGCATATTAATCAGCACTAAAAACACTACTACTTTGCTAATTTAACCTACTTTGTAACATCAGTAATAACAAAGATAGCAATAGTGCCGAGTTAATTTGAAACAGTCTGTATATTTGTGTTATAGAATCACATTTTCCTCCAATTTGGTAGAGTCCTTCCTACATTTTTTGAAAATCCATTACTGTAAACTGTAAGTTAAGGGAGAAAAGGTTTTACAATCTAAAGAGGGTTGTACAGAAAATCTATGTCTACCACCTTTACGTTGTCATCGATAACGTTTGATAGTACGTATAATAAGCGTGGTAAATAAACGTATGTGATTACACAATAATTATGAATCAAGTAACATAATGTAAATGACTTGAGACTAGTGCCTGGCCCAAAACAAAGATGATCAAATAATAAGTTAAATGAACAGCAGTTGAAGAATAACACCAATTCCGTAAACTAGTAAGTTTCAAAGAATACTTTTATTTTTTTTAAAGATAATTTTCATCTCCATACATTTATGCGTTTCCGAGCCCTTTAAAACCTTTTACCACAGATAAGTGTGCTTTTATACGAACTCCTCTGAGCTTAACAATAGAACACCGCACAGAAGTTGGCCCTTTGGTTAGGGTTATGTTGAGGAAGGTTAATTAATTTTACCCCACGGTCTCCAACAATAAAATTGCACTACTTGAAACCAGGTGCGTGTTGGCTGTAATTTTTAGCACGTTGTACATAGCTACATAGGTGTACTTGTTCATCCATATTCTACGACATTACTTGGCCATTTAAAAGATGTATTAATGTAATGTAATTAATGTAATGTTGCATTGTTACTACTTGATTTGTTGTAGCTGTTGCTTAAGGTTTATATGTTGATGTTTGAAGAGCTAAATTTAAATGTGATCGGTATTTATAAATGCAAATGCCAAATTTTTAATTTTTATTTACATTACCTAAATTTTGTTATAGGATTACATTTATAATGATATTATGATGAATGGGTGAAACGTACTTAAATAAAAATTAAAAATTTGGCATTTATAAATGCCGATCACATTTAAATTTAGCTGTACAATTTCTTCAAACATCAACATATTGTTATTACTGTTCGTATAATAATGTAAAGTCACTCGTGATTACATAGCCAAATTCAATAAAACGGCTTGTGAACAACACCAAATTTTTTAGTACAATATTTTGATTTATTTTACAATTATTTTAAGTCTACCAAAAAGATTCATATTTCATTAATGGGGTTCAAACGTAAAAAATATAAATTCAAATAAAAATAAATTATTCAATTATTTATAGAGTTCCACAACGTATGTTTAAAAAAATTTAATTATCTTTTCAATAATAAAAAATGTTGAATAAATTTGTAATTTACGTAATTTAATGCTTGATATCTACTAAAGTAAGTTATTTCAATTTTACACGGTGTTATAGTAGGTTTGAATATTAATGAGGAATGAGGTTGCATAAGTTGTTAATTTCATCATATTATATCTTCAAATTTCATCTGTATTAGATTTAAATTGATCTATACCTATATAGTTTAATAGTTGTTTGCTTTTAATTTATTTTGAAGCATGTATCAGGGCTGGCTGTCGTGTTCAAATTTAAAGTTCTTTGGAGATTTTCTAGCATAAATTTATGTTTTTCTTATATGCAGAGTAAATACCTAAAAAATATAATCCAAAATCATATTAAGACAAAATAGAAAAATAGGTACCATCTAAGTTTATCACAGACAGTAAAGAAATAATTTCCAAAAAGTTAATCTTTAAAATCGTACAAATGGTAACGAATAATGGCTTTTCAATAGTTTTCAGGAGGATTTTGAACAAATGCTGCTGCGATCTTTTTCAGTAGTTAATAAGAAAATAAAAGCTTTACAACATTTCTTTTCTTCTTTCTTCAATTATCACCCCTTTGTGTGTGTCTGGACCTCATCATGATGAGTAGTTAATAAACTATTCACCAAAGGTTGGTAAGCATTTAGTTTCCGAGTGGAATACAAATAGTGCATCGCTTGAAGCTTGATCATTTTATTTTTTTATGTGTTATTGCATCTTAAAGCATTCTTCAGTCCAGCAGAGGCGCCGGAACAAAGTTTGTGAGGGGGTTAGGGGGGGGGGTTATTTTTTCAAATTTTACCTATTTGTAAATTTGTTAATCAATAGGGTATACTGAGTCATCTGCTATCTGCCAGAGATGGTATAGAACATTATATTCCAAAAGTGGATGTGTACTGGTTTTATTGTGAGCTTTTAAAATTTTTAAAATGGATTTTCGCGATTCCAGAATAATCGTAAATATTTTGCGTGAAATAAAGTGCTCTGAACTAAAAATCACTGTATGAAGTTTTTAGACAGAATACAAAGTTGAAACTAGTCAACTCATGTAGGTAGGTATATGGGTATAATACATAATATAACAAAATGAAAATATACCAAAACGTTCCACGCGCAACACTCAAATCAAAGCCAAAACATAAACCACCTTTTAAAAAAGTGAGTAAACGAATTAAATATATTGAAGACCTACTAATTAAATACCCTAAAACCAAAAATAGCCAAACTTATACACAATTCTCTCTAATTAAAAGTTAAAGATTTACAACCATAAATTTGGATACTCATACCGCAATCCACCCCAAAAAAAGGCAATGTAAAAAATACCAACGTAAGAGTAGGAACCTACAGCATCGGATCAATTGAAGATTATCAAAGCGTAAACGGACCTAACAGAACAAGGACGAGTCTAAATCCCATGAAAAAAAGGGAAGAAATTCTAAGGTCTCCACCACAAAGAAAAGTCGTCGCCGATATCGTCAACATGGACGATATGAAGCAATGTTTTAACGAAATTACAGATGAACTGAAGAAATGAATAAATAAAAGAAACTCGTAATGAAGAATTCATAGCGATCTTACAAAGAAAGAGAGGGAAATCCAAGCTGAAATACGAAAAAGAGAAAGGAAACGAAGCCAATGTGGGACACAAAAAGTTATACGTCAACAATACAAAATTTATATGGAACAAAGCAGAAAATCCATCTCCAAAAAACTAATGTCAGGAACGATGGAAACACTGATGACGAAACAGAACATGCAATATAAATACAAACGACAAATCTATAGTTTAAAATTAATGATAGGTATAGTTTAAAAAACGAAGCAAATGTTTGTTATTGGAATATAAATGGGCTTCCAACAATTTACAAATTAGATGAACAACACAATTACACAGATTAAACTGTATAATGGAGACATGGGTCACAGACGTTATAATAAATAAACCGCAAATACTCGAAGGATATAAACAGATAACATCACCACCCATAAAAGCAATGAACGCAGGAAGGCCTAACAGGGGTTTAATGATACTATACAAAGCGAACCTTCTCATGGAAGTAGCACAAACCTCTGGATAATCTGTCAGTCTAAAATAAAAGGAAACAAGATTCTGATGATTCTAAATTACTGGACACCAAACGAAGACACTGACACAGGCATTGAACTCCTCGATGAAACGCTTACCCAATTAGCAGAACACTTTAGGGACCATAAGTGGATAATAGGTGGGGGTAATAAAACTATATATGTAATAAGAAAATCACCTTCTGTATGTATTTGTATAGGAGAACCCATGTCTTAAAACAAAGTAAAATTATTGTTATTATTCATGAAATTAAGGGGGGGGGGGGGGTCCCCTTGCCCTATGGTAGCGGCGCCCCTGCAGTTCAGGCTTTTATTGAGGTTTAAATTCATTGTGGTCAGTGTAAATACTTTTTAGAGAAGGCGCATTCAATTAATTAGCACTATCTACACAATGTTTATGTTGGAAGTCGATAAAAGAAACGAGTAGTGTAGTTATCCAAGAAAAACGTCTGCCAGAATTTATCGGCAATGCCCGTCCTACTACTCAAACACGATTCAAGTAATATTCAATGTTGTAATTAAAGCTGCGCATCTATTACGAAGGCTGCAAAATATTAAGCCTGCTTACTATACCTAATACGCCTCCTAATATAGGGCAATGTTGATATTGCTCCCAAAACGTATTCGCAGCTAAAAATACAACCAACTTATTTCATAGGTAGTAATTATTCCTTTGTGGAAAATTACCAAACATAAATATTTACCTTTATAATGAATAGTTTCAGCTAAAAAAATTGTTAATTAACATTTTTCGTTTAGTGATAAGTTATGTTAATCAATTAATGTTAAAATATAATTAGTTAAAATAGTTTGCTTACCTATATATACATTTTAGGTAATTGAAATTAATAAAGTGTGTTTATTTTACTAGAATCGACGTCTAAATTTGCGTTCCTATACGGTATACACGCTATTGCGGCAGGAAAAGGAACCAAAGGAGCCATGGTTTCCGTTTTAACAACCCTTGGGAAGTAAATAAGTTCGGGCACGACATTTAGCCATCACATTGATGCTTTTAAAGGTAATATACGACTTTACATTTATTTTATTTCATGTTAATTTCTTAAAACAAGAAATGTATAAGGCGTATTAATTAATTTGCGAGGGTATATTATTTTCGCTGACTTAATTGAAATGCATATTTCACCATAATAAATAGAAAATTACGCACATTACATTCAATTAATGGCAATTTTATAATGGCTCAAACAGAAACTTCTGCAGAAGTTTACCACAATGCATTATATTTAATAATTAATGACTAACTAATAGTACAATCTACACATGAAATTATAGAATATAGATATTCACTGTTACATCCCCTTATTTCCTATTTCATTTATAGTTAATATTTAAAGAATTAACCTACAGCTTTCAAACGAACTAAAACCGTATTCCTTTTACAGATTGAAATTTGGATTCACAAAATTGATTTTAGGCGGACAAGAATTGTTTCATAACAATCATGCAGATAAGAAAGAAAATTGCTGATAGGTTAGTATTATATTATTCGATATTCAAAGGCACTGAGTGGATATTAATATTTGTATGTGACCATTAAACAAGGAAATTGTAAAAAATACTGGTGGGTTAACAAAGTAGTATCGTAAACTCTATACTCACATTAGACATAAGTCATAACGTTTACCACAATGCATTATATTTAATAATTAATGACTAACTAATAGATAGTAATAGTATACAATCTATACGCATGAAATTATAGAATATGTAACTGTAACATCTCCTTATAATGTAGAAACTTATAAGCAAAATGGTTACTATGTTAGCAAGTTGGAAGTTGCCCAAGTTATCTGTAGACCTACAATACAGCCGAGGAAATTATCGAACCGACCACCGAAATCTCCCGAAAAAATGGCACAGATAAAAGGATGGATTAAAAAGTCCGTAATTTTTCGAATTGCACGAGTTGTAACTCAAAAAGCAACACTCCTCCAGCCAACAGCCATCTGTCAAATTGTGAGCAAGCTATGTCATTTAGTTTGTGTTTGATAGCCATTACTAAGATAAACTTGGCAAACACTAAAATGCCGTTTTCTCGAAAACGTATGGGGTCGCAATCGATTTTGTCGGAGCACAAACAGGCACAAACGAAGTACTAACGAATCATATCAAAATTTTCGTTTGTGCTTTTGATCATGCCGCTAACTTCACGAATTTTGGCGTTTGCTAGCATTGACAACAAACGCATTCGTGTAAGGATTCAACTGCAGTTTGTATCAGTTTTGCACCCTTCCACCTCATCCGTAATATTCATCGGATTTAGTCTCCATTAAGTATTTCTTGTTTCAAAACATTAAGAAATGGCTCGGTAGAAAGAGATTTGGCACAAACGACGAAATCATCGCATTCCACCATTGATTAGGCTACCAGAAAGTAGAAAATCACTAACAAACGACAAATTTTGATTTTTGTCTATCAAAACAATAGGTATATCATTCGATAAATTTATTCATAGTCCATGAACCGCAAATTAAAAGCTATTTAAAGCCTAAATACTTAATTATGTTTGGTATTTATACATAGGTATTATAGGCATAGAGCATATAAATTTAAAGAGTGTCAACGCCATTGGATCACTGCCGTAATGTTGGTTGCATACATAAATTTTGATAAGAATGGTTATTAAATGTACTAAAACGCCGTAAGGTTTGAGTTAAGGAAACGACGGTTTGATAATTAATTTAATTAATTTTCGCCAGCATTGAACTTCTTTACCTACAGTAGCAATACAGTAGTTTACTATAACAACGTCATCTACGATATTTCAACTGTCACTAAAGTATTACAAGGCCAAACGACTTATATGAGTCAAATTCAGGAGCTTTGCGAGAATTAACGTCCGCTGTATTAAATTCTTTAAAAAATCATCGTTTATCGGCTGTAAATGTTTTATTACAAAAAATTTTTCTTTGGTTCAAAGACACAGTGTTAACATCGAATAAGTAAGATGAACAACACAAGACGAGAAAGGTTGTGATAACATACATAATTAGCAGATTAATGAACAACAGCGTTTGTATAATTTTATAAGTATTATCCAAAAATCTAACAATATAAAAAAAAGATAAGCAATTCGGTATTTCTAGTAAATAATTTTGTATTTGTCACGATTGGTAATATATCTTAAATATTCACACCCGACGTTGGTATGAACCACGCTCTGCTACCAATCCATCAGTAGATACAATAACGTGATTATCTCAAACAGGGGCAGCAAAAAAGGAGAAATTGGCGTCTCGTTATAAACTCATGCCTAAAATGTTGTACATTTTTGAAAACCCATTTTCGAGAGAATAGGCGTTTCCAATAGGCCAATCTTCCTGGAAAGTATACCGGGTGAATATTCCGAAACCGAACATAGGCCATTAATATGGGAAAAAGGTTTTTCGCAGATTGCTGCTCCCCGGCCCTTTTAACTTAGAGGGTTTATAATCGAAAGAAGATCTTAGGTACAACAATAACATTAATACATCTTAATAAATGACAAACACTCTAATGAATCTGTCACTTGAATGACTTTTGAATCTGTTTATTGTCTTACGAGTCATGGCCTAACATGATTTTCCGAATTGAATTTGTTGCGAATTTTTGGCAAAATAATGAGAAATACAACTGAAAATTAACTAATTCGCATATCATTAGATGACAAAAAAAATCTTCTTTCGATTGGTGTCATTATAAACCCTCTAAGTTAAAGCAATCTGCGAAAAACTTTTTTCCCATGTTAATGGCCTATGTTCTGTTTCGGAATATTCACCCGGTGTCAATTTGAAAACTTGCCAGACCTCATAATAATCTTCGAAACTATAATTTTACTTACCTGTTACAGTTAAGAAAATATGAGATCTGGCAGGTTTTCAAATTGACACCTAGTAGTACATACAAATACGGTGTCTGTTGGTTTTTGTAATGGGAGAGTTACAACTGTTGTTGTAGACTATTATCAGACAATTACGGTTACAAACGTATTTTCAAAAGTTTTCAATACCTAGACTGTACGAAACCGGAACGTTTCTCATAACATTTGAACAGGTTTCTTAATAAGGTTTAAAAGCAGAGATATTCGGGAATCAGTTCAAGATGATTCAACGACCAGTTCAGATTGGTACCCAATTGGCTACTGATAAAATAAAAGGAATCGATACACTCCATGTCGTCAACCTGTGATGAAATCTAATTTTCACTGCAAATTTTCGCTAAATGTTATGGTCATTCCATTTTGAATTGCACTACCTTAATCTTTTACAAAATGAAATAGGAAGGCTACCTACTAGAGGAGGTTCTTCTAAAGATCAGGATGCAAATGTATTATCAGCACGATGGAGCGCCTGCACACATAGGTCATCAGGTCAGGCAACATTTGGACGAAATCTTTTGAGGGTGTTGGATTGAGAACAATGGTTTTTTAGTATTCCCCGACCTAACACCATTAGTTTATTGAAGTATTTTTCATATTGTACCTACTCTTTGTCTCTTTTGAAATTGAAAGTTACTTCAATTATTAAGTCCACTTTTCGTATAAAATTTTATATACCTACCTATACCTAAGTAATTCGTTTTCCTGTTTTAAATATCCACATAAACTATATAAACAATAATTGCTCACCTCTGGCCCATCTCTATCCTTGTTGACGTACATAGGTGAGAGGCTATCTATCATACTTGATATCAATAAATATTACAACAAACATCTCATTTCATGTCTAACTGCACTCTAAGATCTGCTAATACCTACAATTTAATAAAAATTAATATTAAAAAAGAACAAGCTGGACCAAAAAGACACTATCGGTTTCACCCACGAATTTTTTGGTAAGTTCGCCACTACTTAATTAGCTAGTCAGTTCCTGTATAAGCATTTTAATCATTTTGGGGGGTGCTTCACCCTTGTTTTAAACAATTGACATTAATGTAACCTAACTGTATTCGTATACTTAAGTAAGAACCATTTGTAAAAAACTGTTAACTAATTATGTTACTCTCTTTAATAAAGTTGCCCCGAAGAAGGCTACACTGTCGTAGCCGAAACGTCGGCCTTTCTCAAAACACGTGGATAAATAACCTGCACCACACATAGCTCCTCTTGAAGGCTCCTGTCCAAGGAGAACAAACTTAAGTGATTAAATTAAAGGAGACAATATTCCATAAACTATATAATAGAACTGTTGCGGTAAGATGAATGATTCGGAGTCACGTCTCGCTGTCGCAAAGCCCTTAATATGATAAAGCCTTCTACATAGTAATGAATTTTAGTTAAGATGAATCTAAATGTATATGTAGGGATAATAAAAAATTTGTAAGTCTATAATAATTCTATAGAACAGTGCATACAATTGGGCGACTGTCAAAATTTAATGGTGGCCGATACTTCTGAAAATATATGCAATTCAAAGTGGAATAACATGAAAATTGTATGATAATAGAAAAGGTTCATAAATAAAAACTAAGCACAATTCAAAATGAATGGACGAAAAACAAACACCGTGTACAAATCGGAATAGATAATTGCAAATAATTAAACGAAAATTCAATTGTTTGTCACGATCTTTTCAAAAGGATGCAATAAATCCTGTGGCGATTGTGAGGGATCAAAAGGAATTATTTGAAAATTAAAATTCGGGATAATGTATAATTACAAGTGTAGGTACTTAATTGTAATTTTACACCCCTCCTAAACTGCACGTATATTTTTTACTCCATTATTAACGACACGTTATTACCGTTTATCGAGTACCCGATTTTTTCCATTAAACCTCAATACGTTGCGTAAAAGGAGATAGAACTGTTTTGCGTCACCATAAACTACACGGAAAAGTAATTACGATGGCCCGATATAACACTACATCATGTGTGATGTGTAAAATACAGGGTTTGACGATATGATGTTTGATTTATTATTTTATAGAAGGTGCATCGAGAGAAATTTATTAGTAATGGGAAATTTTTTTCGTCCAAGAGAATTTATGGATAGGTATTTATAAATCGATTCTTGTTGAGAGTTAGATTTTTAACTTACGACTTTCAATTTCCGTAACAATGCTTAAAACTCATTAAGTTTTAATGTTATTTTAACTATAATTATAATCTATAAGTAAGTTACATCACCCATCTGATCTAGATTGATAGGTATTCATAAATCTTCTTTACTATATTTTTTTAATTTACGTATGTCATTATTAAACACGATTTTCCTTAAAAAATTTGATTGTTGGAATAAAAACGTTGATACGATTTAAATTGTTGCTTGTGTCAGAACAAATATTATACGCAATCAATCTATGTGATATATCAGGTTTGTTTCCTAAAAATAATAGTGTAAAAATGTATCGTAGAAAGAAAAAATATATGACCGAACAAAAAAATAAATTTATGTATACATGTATCTTGTAAGCACCTACAATATTCATTATGTTAATGTGCTCACAATTCTTTCATTGGCTGCTTGGGGCACGCTGTTATTCCGACCAATACTCAAGAAACTTAAGACAGCTAAACACATTGTTCGACACTCCCATTTATGAAAGAGAAAAAAATGATCATTAAAAATACATCAACTTTTGTTCCATGTCAAGGGTAAACAAAACTACAATAGGAAATGTTCTTTGAAGTCCTAAGGAAATGTACTGTTTTTTAAGGACATTAAATTTTGCGCACGCAACTTCTGTGACAAAGTAACCTTTTTTTTTAATAGTTTATTAAACGTACAAAAACAACGTGTGCAATTTACTCGAAAAAAAAAAAACTAAATTATAATTACACCTGAAGATTTCTTATCTTAATTTCTTACTACATATTAATCATTATTTGCTTATTCTTAATTGCGCCCGTGATTTATGAATGTGTTACACATTTGCTATAGTTATATTAAAGAGTAATTATAACCATTCATATTTAATTTATGATGGGATGTACATATTTGAATATTTTAGTCGTCGTAATTCATCTTCAATTTTAATTTCAAACTCATTATGCACGTTTACATTTCCTAAATAATCGTAATTATAGCACTCTTTTTGGGTGAACTCGCACCATTTTGTTACGTTAAATTTATAGTTCTCAACGAGAGAAAAATACATTATTATACTACATCCTATACTTCATTTTGCGTTTAAGGAGACAAGAAAGTTTAAACTTTTTAGATGTCCTTTTAATGTTGTGTAGCTAGAATAATTTAAATTTTTGCTCATTTTGAACGGTTCGTACCTACCTATATTTTTTTCTAGTCGGTACCTATTCAAATCAGTTCAGCTTTGTCAAAGAGAAAGTATATTGAAAGTTAATTTCAACGTACCATAGAAAAGCTGTCGTGGAAATAGATTTCATTCACTTTTTCTGTCTGAATTTGGTTTCCGTTTACTAAAATGATACTCCTTTAATTCGGCTAATAAAAGTCACAACAGCTTTTATAATGTTATAGAAATTCAACATTTCATGTAACTTATTAACACCTTTCATGTAAGACATTACAGAAATGTAACTGTTGAAAAATTGAATTAATCGATTAAAATGACTGTTGGCGTTAGAACACAAGTTTTGTAATACAACTGCCATGACATGTGGGCACCACCATAAAGTTCCCATAGAGGGTGGAAAAATATTGTTTTTGTTTAATGTTCATGCTATAGTTTTAGATAGCACATCAGTAAAGAAACTGTTCTAATTTGGCCCATTTTGAAGTCTTTTACTTACTGACAAAGACGTAGATGTTTCAAGATAGTTTCAACCAAAAGGTACTTAACCTAAAATTTAGTCTTTGACGAGAATTTATCTTTTAGGAACCGTAACAATTGATAGTATCTTAGATATAATTAAATTGTCGGTAACATGCTAGGAAAATGGTTGAAGCCGATGTTAGTTTTATTATTTCTCATCGCTTTTGAAAAGAATGGTTCCAAATAAGATTATAAAAAAACTCCAATTATTCCTTTAATGGAAAATTAAGCCTAAAGTAGGCAATGCGGCGTCATCCTGGTTTATATACAAGGTGTTCATACGTAGTTGTAACACACGAAAACAAGTAACTATTCTTAGTTCAAGTTATTGATTTGGAGCCCCAGCCGATAGTTTCTGGCGTTTGTTTGTTTTTCAAAAAATCGTCATTACTCCGTTATTTTAGGAAATATATTAAAAAATACAAAAACTTTCAGTATTTGCTTTGGGTTCTCTAAAACATTTGTAGTTACAATTATTGTCTATTTTATCAAATAACAAAATGGCGACCGATCAAAAAGGTCAAAACAAGATATTTTGAAAACCGCTCGAACGATTTTTGAAAAAAAAAAACATTTATAAATAACAAGTTTTTATTCAAAATTAATTACAAGATAAATTTTAACAAACTGCAGGTTTGTACGTTCAAATTTAAATACTTTTTGATTTTGTTCTTTAGAAATATGTAGGTATCTTTATTAAAAAAAAAAAATGTTTTTTACTGCTTCATCTTGAAATGTTATTTGTATAATTTGTGTATAAAAATGCATAATTATCAAAACGTTGAACTTCTTGACATCCAAATCTGCCGTATTTTTAGAAGAATGGGTAGATGTTTGTCAGACACTGGAAGTTTTCACCCAACAATTGGTGGGAATTCCAATAAATTACGTCGAAGAAGCTGTGCACAAGAGTATTAGTAAATAGAATAGAGGTAAATCACGTGATAGTTTGGCAAGTTCTGAAGGAACAAGGTCTCCATCCATTTTCTAGACAAAAAGTGCAAGCTCTTAGACCTGAAGACTTCCAGCCAGTTTTGTCGTTGGTTTCTTGAACGTTGTAATCTTCAGAAGCGTTTGAAAAGTTTATTTTATTTACAGACGAAGCTTGTTTCACAAGGGAAGGTGTATTTAATTCTAGCAATAATCACCTGTGGTGCGATGAAAATCCCCACGAAACATATGTTCATGCTCATCAACGACGTTTTTCGGTAAATGTATGGGTTGGAATAGTTATTAGACCCTAGATTCTCCCAAACCGA
The DNA here is from genome assembly GCA_036250285.1 of Pyrocoelia pectoralis. Taxonomy (NCBI): domain Eukaryota; kingdom Metazoa; phylum Arthropoda; class Insecta; order Coleoptera; family Lampyridae; genus Pyrocoelia; species Pyrocoelia pectoralis. Next base: position 68,419,003 of record CM070075.1, read on the forward strand.
TTGAATGGTGAAAATTATTTTACTTTCTTAAATAACGTTCTGCCAGATCTTCTTGATGACTTACCGCTAAACATCAGACGAAGACTTTCGTTTTAACATGATGGAGCACCGGCTCACACAACCCGAGAAGTCATAGCACTACTACATAGAGAATATCCGAATAAGTGGATTGGGAGAGGAGGTTGTGTGGCCAGTTCGGAGCCCCGATCTAACTCCCCTAGATTTCTTTTTCTAGGGCAAGATGGAGACGTCTGTAGATGCAGAGACACCGGTAAACAAACCGCCTCCAAACTTACTTACTTACTACTTAATTACATTAAAATTTATTCATTTTAATGTATGCCACAATACATTTTAAGTGTACAAGCATTTCATATACAGGGTTATTAAAAAGTATGGAGACGGCGATTTATTGTCGTTAATATTCATTTTAGGAAAAATTGTTCAATACAAAAGTTTTTTATGTAATTTTTATCTATACTTGGGAATACTTCAATTTTTGTGATCTGCAATAATTGTTTCTGAGTTCCGCATGATTTTTTAAAATGAGAACATGTTACGTTACATTTACCTCACCATTCGATAGAACATTTTTTTCTCTTTAAAACAGCAATAAACAAAAATTTTTTAAAATTTATTTTAATAACATTTTTCAAAAATATGCCGATTCAAGTATTTACATGAAGTAGGTATATGGAAGACAAAAAAAAGTTATGAATGAAAATCTTATCACTAAAAACAAATTAATAACTAAGTAATTAAAAGGAAGTGTTCAAATTGTCCCCCATTTGTCATTTGACAATAGCTCAGTCGATTTATAAAACCACGTACCTACTTGATGTAAAATGTTATTAAAATAAATTAAAAATTTTTTTTTCAAATATACGCCGATTCAAGTACCTATTTACATTAAGTAGGAACGTGGTTTTATAAATCGACTGAGCCATTGTCAAATCACAAATGGGGGACAATTTGAACACTTACTTTAAATTACATAGTTATTAATTTGCTTTTCGTGATAAGATTTTGATTCATAACTTTTTTTTGTCTTTCATATACCTACTTCATGTAAATACTTGAATCGGCGTATTTTTGAAAAAATGTTATTAAAATAAATTTTTAAAAAATTTTGTTTAGTGCTGTTTTAAAGAGAAAAAAATGGTCTATCGAATGGTGAGGTAAAAGTAATATGTGCTCATTAAAAAAAATTATGCGGAACGGGGTAACTCAGAAACAATTGCAGATCACAAAAATTGAAATATTCCCAAGTACCTACTTATAGATAAAAATTACATAAACAACTTTTATATTGAACAATTTTTCCTAAAATGAATATTAACGACAATAAATCGCCGGCGCCGTCTCCATACTTTTTAATAACCCTGTATATTATAATAACAACAAGCAATTCTGCTAAAATTTATTTTAAACACAACCCAACGCGTTTCGACGATATGTGTCGTTATCAAAAGCAATAGATTGTGACAGATTATAATGTGCACGGCTTTGTGTCACAAACATCTCTTCTTTCGAAATAAAATGACACTGTAATCTATAGCCCTATCGCATAAAACAAGCACACTTTTCACGTGAATAACACTGTTCTTCTCTACAAACAAATTAAAGAAGTTAATAGTAAATTACTCGAATGGTGTCACAAAATAACGTTTGGTTTGCTGAATAGTTATTTGCAAGATCGTATTTTATGAGCGCCTCTATTATTCCTTGACAATGAGTTTCTGTAGGTAATAAAACGCTACATGTGTATATACAAATGATAAATTAGAAGCAAGAGAACACATAAAATTACTAGAGAAGTATCGAGTATCGAGCAGATCCTTGTTAAGGACAAAAGAATAAAAATCTACAGACTAAAAGAGGGGCGGAAATCTGTAGGTAATACTAGTATAAAGTGTATATTATGAGAAAAATATTGAATGGGCATATTACATTGTAAAAAAAATATAGATAGAATAAGTATCAAAAAATCGAATCGAATTGTTCATTACTTATGTCGCTTAAGTAAAGTATTGTAAAAACTAATGCAAGCAAGAAATAGTAATTAAAAAGCCCCCCCCCCTCCCCCGAGGAACAAAATGGTGCAAAAAATGTAAGAAGGAAAAAGGTAGCTTATGAGAGATATTTTACATACTGAAAAACCAATGACTATGCGGAGTATACAGAGAAAAAAGAAAAACGATTAAAAACCTTGCCAAAGAGAGCAAACAAAAGGAATTCGAAGAGACACATGTGATCATAATGAATAAACGTGACCTATGGACACCTGTGACCTATGAATCAAAAAGTGCGAGCAGAGAAAGGAGAAAGAGCAAGAACAGAAGCATTACATAGAATAAAACTTAGAAATCACCAGGTTTGAAAAATTGACATATTTAAGAAATAATATACCTATAGGAAGTGATACTTGAAGAACTGGAGTGTTGTGTAGGAAGTTGTAATCCGAAAGCCATCAAGAATCCAGACGGCAGACGCTATGGTAATCTTTGGAGAAAATGAAGACAGCAGCATAATACAATTACATACATGGAAGAAATGATTATAGGAGCAAGAAACAAAAAACATGACAAAGGATCGACGCACAAAAAATAGCGCAAGTCGAAAAATTTATTTATCTAGACCAGCATTTCCCAACCTATTCCAATTACGGTCCCCTAGGAAATCAAACATAATTATCAAGGAACCTCTTAATAAAAAAACAGTAATGACACAGTCGGTGGTAATGAATTTTGGATGATTCTTTTTGGTAGGATTTATTCATTACTGAATATATGAAATATTCCAGAGACGAATCTGCGAGTCCCCACGATTTTACTTGCGGCTCCTCGGGGTTCGCGGATCACAGGTTGGGAAACACCGACCTACACGAAGTCATAAATAATTAGAGACAATAAACAATAAAATAAATAAAATGATCACTACAACGGGAAGACAGTTCAAGCCGATGAATACCAAGTCCTTGAGGAAACAGGAAATTCAGATGGGGGTAAAATCAATAGTGAAAGCTGGACGTCACTAAAAAACAAAGTAAATGAATCAATGACGCTTTTAAGGACAATGCAAAATACCCAGATGAGATGTATGGGACACATACAAAGAATGGATAGTGTTTGGTAAATGAAAGAGAAAGTAACCAAGAAAGAGAAGGGATGATGAAGAAGTAAGAAAGGCAGCATGGAGGAGCATATTCATGTTTTATTTAAATTTACGTCACATAATTACAAAACAGTAAAGAAATAATGTTGGTGCTCCAGTTTAGAGGTATTCTAGGTTTGAAGACCATGCCAAATTTATCTAGTAATAATAATAATAATAAAGTGATTAAAATGGTTTCCACCCAGCAGCAGAAAGCTAATTGAGATATAAAACCAACAATAAGAAACTGTAAGGAAAAAGTAAAATATTTTGGAGTTTTAATGTTGATTTGTAAATAATCGTTTGTGGGATTCCTTTAGGAAAGGAATTTGCATAATATTAGCAATGCTTTACGAAGATTAATTTACGTAATAAAAAAAGAATGGGGTGGATCAGTAAACTCAATTCAAAAGAAAACGGGCGACAAAAATATACGTAACTGTTGAATTGAAGGGAGCACGCTTCAGATACGAATTATAACTGATTTATATTACAAATACACAGTAATTTGTTACTTAACACTTTTATCATATTTTTACACGTGTTATTAAACAATGAATTAAGGACGACATTGAGATCTCATCATTAACGTTCATCCTTTCTGTAAATCAGCAGCAAAAAATATGAATACAATAATCTAAAAATTGTTACTGTTGCGTTTAGTTGAACATGTTATTAATTTTTTTTGTCGCTTATTAATAAGAACCTCGTCCTTGTCACATTGTGTTTTAAAATTATAATACCGTAACATATACTGTGCATTACGTATTGCGTATAATAATGTAAAAACCTCCCAATGCAGTGATATACAAATCCGGACATTCTTCACAAATTCTCTCACAAATGCAGCTGCTTTAAATAATTATATCTACAATTTAAAAGACTGTAATTTATTACTTTTCAGAAAACAGAAAAATGAAAATTTAAATAATAAATATTGAAATAACGCGTGTGGTCTTGCATAGATAGAAACGCAATTGTATTATTATTTATTATAATTGCTAATTATGAAATGTTACGCTTCATTGGCTCTTATTTACATAAAGAGTCGAATGTTAAACGCAAATAATTATTTCATCTATACGGTACTTTTGTTAGAAAGTGTACAAAAGATATCGTGACCAAGTATAAATTTTCGTGCATCTATTTTGCTTCATGAGTGTACATCGCGTGTGTTGTGTATACGTGTTTAACCATTTTTCTTGGCTCACTATGTCAGGTTCTAGGAATCGTGTTGCTTTGTGAGAAAGTCCGATTTTTTACTGCGGTGTACGCCATGACTTTCCGCTTTACAAATATTCTGTTTCACTACCATTTTTTTACGTTAATATCATTTGGATTTTTATCCACAATCTTTCGTTTTGCATTTTTTAACGCAATTAATTAACGTAAATATATTATTTTTTCGTGAGGTCTTGAGGTGGAAAGCCTTTCACTTTTATGTAGTGTTTGATTACAATCTTTCATGCAATCATAAAGTTTGTACCTACATCCTACAAAAGGGATTATATGGAAAAGTGTAGGTTCCTCTCAATAGTAAAGGTATAGAAATATGAATACGTTTGAAAATCAAATTTAAAAGAGCGAATTTTTGCTTGTTGAATTACAATTTACAATATTGTGATTTATACGGGTTTAATTACCTATTATCCACGCAACAGGTTGCCAGTTAAAATTCGTTCCCATACATTTATGCAACCTGTAAAGTAAATGAAGCAGAACCTTCCTAGCGAATGTAATAAGTAAAAATCCTTCTTTTTATTCTAATACCTGGTAATTGTACACTTACATTTAACCCTACACGTACATATACGAAGTATGTTAAACACAATATATGTATGAGAAACTCGCAATGTATAAGTATAGTGATGCAACGACAATAATGAATGATTCGTAGACGATACTAAATTCAAAATATGAATTTTCGCATGCTTCAAAGATTTAGTAATGAGTAATGACACAATAAAATAGTTTATCTGTGGTAATGAATATGAGTCACTGCTTCATTTTTAAAAGAAGAAACAAGAAATTCAAATGCAAACCTCTAACTTATAGGTACAATAAAAATATTGGCTGCAGAGAGATTCTGAAATTTGCAATGCCCTAAATTTCAATTTTACATTAAGACATATCTTGCACAATTCTCACTTATAATTGCACAAGAGGTTTGTATTTTACCGAGTAAATTTGGGTTGTTTAATAAGAATCTGTTGCCTAGTAATTAGACGAGAAAAACTGTCAACTAACCTTCGGTGTCGCATTTTTAGGTTGACAGTTTTTCGAGACAAATTGCTAAAGGAAACAGATTAGAATTTAAACAAGGCAAGTTTACTCGGTATAAATACAAACCTCGAGTGTAATTCGGCAGGACAATTTAACGAACAAGAAATTTATAAATCCGTTCGTAATTTCACCAAATCGACTCATCATGTATTTATCAGTGAACTGGAAGGATAACGGTTACTGCAAATGCTTTCGTAACTTGTCCTCGACTGTTAGACAAGCACCGCTGCTGTGTAGTGGATTGCTATTTCTTTCTAACGTATTTGTATAAACGTGCGAAGGCGTGGTTAATACTTAATAATGAGAAATAAACACAAAATATTAAAAATTTCACTCTTGTATACAGGGTGTCTCCAAAAACACCTTACAACGCTTTAGGGTAGACTTATGGGGTAATATTAGAGCGATATAACCCAATTTACCTCTATGCAAAAGTGCACCATTTCAGAGTTACAGCTCTTCAAAGTTGATGTTTGAAAAACATTTATTTATCATAAATGATAAACCGTTTAAGATAGGAATTTGAATTTTGAAATAATAATTACCCTTATCAAAAGCTATAATTGTACAAATTTTGGGGAAAAAATACATACAAGAAAGAGACCATCCGCATTACCGTTACTGTTAACAGTAGAATAATTTTTTAGTTCTTTACTAAACCAGATGAATAAAATTGTAATACAAAATTTAGTTGGCAGTGGAAACAAAGGCAGAAGGTTTTTTCATAATAAATGTTCAATATGACGGCCACCTTCATCAATACAAAGGTCAATTCGACGTAAAAAATTGAAACTAAATTTTGTATTACAATTTTATTAAACTTGTACTAGGAATATCTGTTAGCATTATTTAAGAAAACATTTTTTTCCTTCGGAACTATGCGGAATACGAAATGTTATCAAGAGTAACAAAATGAAGATAATTAATCAGTCTTCTTGATAAAATAATTTGAGAATCGTATTACCACCCCTAAGAAAGTTCTGAAAAAAAATGTAAGGGGCGAGGGTGGTTTTAACCCTTCTACAATTTCTTTTGGATTTATTTAATTACCGAGAGGAGAGTAATCCTCTAAAATGCACATTTGTCAAATTTCATTCAATTTGTTTCACTCATGTCTGAACAGCGTACAAAAATGTGTTTTTTTATGTAAACTTTGAACTCTTCTCACGGCCAAACGGTACATTTTGGTATATACATAAATTGGGTCCAATCAACTTATTTTGATCTCTATTACACGTAGTAGCTCTGTGTCCCAGCAATTTTGGGACACCCTGTATAGTGCATTTGTCGCTGTAAAAGTGACAATTTCACTACGGCTAATGCGATTTTTTATACATGAGTTAAATTGTCAGTAATATTGGATAATTAAGTATATATCTTTGACAAATATGACCATACTGTACCGTAACCGTTGTGGTTTGTTGAGACACATGTTGTTTGGGATTCTGTTTTTAAAATAAATCACGACAAAGGCCTGGCTAACGTTATCGCATACGAAGGTCTTCGCCGTGGAGGAAAAACGAGGGCAAGGTAATTTATCCCACCAGAGTTTGTATCGATTTCAAAGGCTTTAGTTAGCAATTTAATTAAGAAAGAAAACGGGAATCAAAAAACCCAGGACTAAACAAGTTTCTTATGATGAGATTTACTTGCCGCAAAAGGAATCCTGTCACTTGACTACTTTCTTCCAAAGGGGAAGAAAGAAGCGAATTATGTACTTAGGTACTGATCTTGTAGATAAATTAATCCAGAAGTTTCAGGAATGAAAACCAGATATGGATGTTTTACTTCAAGCTAAAACGGTTTTTACCTAAGAAGAGATCGAAAAGCTGGTGGGAAAACGTTTTGGGACATTAAATGTTTTTTTAGAGAAGACAAGATTATTGTCCCTTAGATTCCATTCCATTCCAGTTCATAAGTAGCAACAAATATTGGTAAGAGTATATATAAATAATGAAGAAAAAAGCATAATGAGAATGCATTTTATCGTTCCACTCACCTTCAAACTTAGTTTACATACCCTCACGAAGGCCGAAGTACCATACTTTCCTATGAGTTCTGAAGGAGAGCTCTACAACTTGAAAGATCATTGAAGACATAAGTGAAAAACAATGTAAACTGAAGAAAAAATACGCCCAATACCTATAGTAAAATATTTACTTGCGATATAAGTAGTTTTTTAGAAAATCTTGTATAAACTTGTTTTCTGAAAGAAAAGAAATTGCATAGCCTTAAGTTGAAAATTCATGGTTCAAATATGTATCACATCCTCCTCAATGTTCCCTAACTATAACTTTAAAATTTTGAATTGTTATAGATCAAGTAGTGTCCGACCCATCTATTTTTTCCTATATATAGGGTGTCCCACTGCTCCGTAACCGGTCGATAACTCAATTTGGGTTGAAGATACAGAAAGAGTTTCAAATAAAGGTTGCTTTGATGAATTTGATTGAATTGTGCATCTTGTAAAAATATATTTATATCTACAGTATGTTGTATTTTTACCTGGCAGGAAAATGTCACTTGTTTTAAATGGCACACCCTGTATTTTTTCCCTTCATGTATCGACCAACCATATTATTATATTATGCCTGAAATTTGTTTTGATATCAGATGTGCGATTGCCAAATTATTAAGAATTTTGTCAAAATTTTGTACAATTCAAGGTCGGAGTGTAATATTCATAACTAAGTTATTCTTCAAAAAAGAAGAAATTGGCTTAAATCTCAAGTATATCATACAGCTGCCACAACACGAGATGACATGAAAATTTGAATTCGAGAGGCGTTTCAATCGATTACTCCTATGACTTTAAAAACAAAGTGAGAAGATCATTTAGGGTTAGGCATCAAAACCGCATTGATCAATGTGGAAGACATTTTAAAATATTGTAATTATTTATTATTTCAATTTTCGAGAAATACGTTACTTACCGTTTATTAAAAGTTTTGCTTTAATTATTAGAAATTGAGATAGTCACCCGACTTGAGTTTTGTTCCTTTACGTTGATACCAACCAGTGGCGGCTCCTGGTCAAAATTGTTAGGTGTTCTGCAATTTTTGCATAAAAAATTACTTATAAATGAGGTCTACGAAACTACACGAAATATTACCCGGATTTTCGGAAGTACCTATGGCTCTCATCATGTCCCCGAAGAGCCAATTTAAAAGCTCCATAAAATCTAATTCAATTTATAATTTTTGGTAAACTATTGACTATTCTTTGACACATGTCTCTGTACATTTATCCAAGAAGCAGAGTCTAATGGAGCCATAATATTAGTTGACCCTAGTAAGGCAAATTCCATACAATTTAACAATTATGAAGATGGTTTTATAGTTTTCGTGTCTTTTTATTTTCAAACTCAAGTGCAAAGTGCTCTAGATCGGTGACCCCTAATTTCCGTCCAAGCTTTATCGCCACCAAAAAGTAAGCAGGGAAAGCATAAAGCATTTTTTGCTATATCCACAAATCCATTCATTTTTTAAATAAATGTCTCTAATTTATTACTTATACCAGATTTTTCAATAATGATTTCTGGTAATGGTCTACCTTTTCCTTTTAATTCTACCTTTTCTTCATAAGAATATTTAAAAATTTCTTAACATTAAAATTAAATGAAGACCACTTTACCTATACAGTTAATAATTTTCAGCAATAAACAGTACCTATTTATTGTTTTTGAACCCGCGGTAAACTAAAAAGCCGCGTAAAATTCGATCCTACACGTGTTTCGCGCTAAAATAATACGATATCGCTGAACTTAATGCAGCGCATCTCTCAGCATAAAATGTGATACCATTTAGTGCGGTCACGGAGGAAGACGATCACCGTACGTTTGTTTATGGAGCTCGCAGAACACCATCGTGTAGCCCAGATAAATAATAACTCAACTATGGCGTGAGTCGGTAAGTTATTCCACTGGTCGACTTTACAACGCCTTTCGAGAATTGCTGAAAGTATTAATTTGCTTTTTTAGTTCGATGACATAATTTAAATTTAATTATTATTTTTTGGAAGTTCTTTATTTTTTTGGGAGCTCTGCAGCACTGCAGCTCTTATACACCAGCCGCCCCTGATACCAACTATTTAAACCGTATTTTGTGATAATAATTAAACTAAAATTACTTTTAACAAATTTTTCTTACGTGAAATTTTAAAAATCGTAAATATTAACAAAAGTACGAAAAATAATACCAGGAAATAATACACCGTTGAATAGGGTTTTTTTTGTGGAGAATCCGATGGTAAATAAAAATACAGGGTGTTTCATTTAAAATATTCGTTTAAATTCTAAGGTTTACAAATTTTGAATTCTCATTTTAAACACTCGGTATAAAATTAATAACTTAGTATTTTTTGTAGAGTAACACGACATTAGGGTGATATTACCTATTCATCATCAAATAAATTTTTCCTTTTGAAGAATAACTTAAGTTACGAATATTATAGTCCGACCTTGAATTGTACAAAATTTTGACGAAATACTTAATAAGTAATTTGGTAACCGCACATCCAATATCAAAAAAAATTTCAGGCGTGATATAAATATGGTTGGTCGATTCATGCTGGGAAAAAACGACAGGGTGTGCCATTTAAAAAAGCGACATTTTCCTGCCAGGTGAAAATGCAACATACTGTAGATATAAAAATATTTATAAAAGGTGCACAATTCAAATCAAAGCAACCTTTATTTGAAACCCTTTTCTGTATCTTCAATAACTCACATTGAGTTATCGACCGATTACGGAGCAGTCGGACACCCCTTCATTGGCAATTGACATATGAAGATGAATGTCCCAACGTCGTTCTTGGGATACTTTGAACGTAGGTATACATCTGTCATTTCCATTCTCTGCAGAAGTAAGAGACGCACATCTCAGATTGGAATCTTTGTGGCTGTGGACCTGAAACACAAACGTCGAAAGTGACAAAAATGTTTAAAGTAACGGGCGCATTTTGACAACAATGCTCTCACTATCAAGGCAAGTTGCTAAACATCACTCAACTCATTTAGGCTCTTCTTTTGCGCCTCTATTTAATCAATCTTTAGGTATAGGTATCTGTACACGTTGTGGTTTTCACTTTTTTAACGAAATAATATATCTAGCTATTTTTATTTACATCCGCAATCTATACCGACAATGAATTACTTATAATTAAAAATTTGTATTTATGATACTCATTTCACTGAATATTTTTTATACAAAATTCAATTCTTTAAATCGAAAGGTACTTACCTAACTAATAAAAATCAAGAAAATGGCGACATAATTATAGAGACCTCCACCAAAGTTGGTTATCTTCGTGTAACTGTTATAGGTACTTATGTGTGCACAATGTAATGTATGTATCATGTTGTGTATACTTATGTATAAGAACTAACACTCTTGCGACCCTTGAATTACAAAACACTAAAAACTACAATAAAAACTCATCAATTCGAACGCATTTTTGGTGTTTTCAGTGTGTTCAGTGTTGTGTAGTCAATACTTACATTGGATGTAATGTTATAGAAGGTCATGTATGGGTTATGTTTAATGAGCGTTAATGGAAGTTTAAAAAAAAACCCACTTATATATTCTTATTTTCAACATAAAATAATATGGTGTCTAGGTTTCCAAAGTGATGAATTCTGATTTACAAAATTTCTCTTGATTCGAAGAGTCATTAAATATGGAAGAATCGTGACTGATTTAAGTATATCTATAGATTAAAGCTATTATAGAAATAGCAAATTATTGGACGAACTGATATACTATTAAACATGATAGAAAACATTAGGCAAAGAGGATAGAATAGTCTTAAAAATGAAGATGAAGATGGTGTGATAATATAATGAAACAACTTCTTGTAGTAGAAAAATGCAATAGAAATGTATGAAATCATCAGATCAACGAAACATGTATAATAATTAGTTACGGAAAAAAGCTTCATTACCTCTATAAATTCATGTGGTTTAATACTTATACCTAATGGAAATCAATTAGGTGCTACTTGAGTTGGGAATAATCCGATACAAGTGTCCAAGATTCGAGGGGAAGATGCGATTGAAATGGAAAAATTACTTCAAATGCAGAAACAAGAAATGATGATGTTATCAAAAGTTTTCATTAGTTAACATTCAAACATAGTGACCTCCAAAATTTATCAGGTGCAAATACACAAAAGACAATACAGTTGGGAAAATGAAGGTTAAGACCAAGAAAAATACCTTATTAGGTAAGGCTAACTAATAAATATGTCTATAATCGTCATCTTATGACAATTCTTGTGTGTGAACGATAATTATTTGTACATGTGGTTTAGTTAATAACTTGTTGTAAAAATAATTTCAAAAAGCTTCAAAACCTAACAAATTTAACGCCATTTTTTACAATTTTCCCGGGGAGGACCTTTGGATTCCACTTTCAACCCCAGGACATCCGGTAAGTCTTGCCTCCGCAGTTAAAAAGCTAAAATGACGCCCCTCGCAAGTTTTAACGTAGAAAATAAACAAATTATCCAGGAAAATTACTGTGATACTTCAATCTTATTCATACATGAAAATGTATACCTCCGTTCATAAGCAAAAACTAAAAACGTTAATGAACCCCAAAAATATATACCTAGGGCCGACAGCAAGGCTATCATGATCAATAAAACGTGTCCGCCATTTTAATACTATTGTGGGTTTTTGGCACTTTTAGGTTTGTGTTCCAGTTCATCGGCCACAGTGTACCTACGTTCCATTGATTCATCTACTATAACACATTTAATTTAACAACTTATGAGCAATGTACATGTACAATGTTAGGTATATCCATCTTGCATGGATTTTACTTGAGGCCTGTGTACGATATACCTATATGTTTATAAAGGTAAATATTGTCTCAAAGACAGTCTCATCCGTTGGTTGGAACGTAAAACATTAACAAAATTGCAGCAATTAAGTATATCAAATCTTATCATACTATCCCCATTTATAAACTGAATATAAATTTTGGTATTAGGTAAAGGAAATTTTTTTCAATCTGGTGGAAATTTCGAAAGGTTCCCCAAACTGCAGATTTCGCTCCTCAAATTGAATAAATCGCAGTATTCACATCATACTTATAGTTTCAAATTTCTGCGACCATCAGTATTCATATTAAATTATTAACACCAAAACAGTGTATTTATAGCAAATTATCTGCGCATATAACCCATAATTATAGTACATCACATTTGCACCTCAAATTGTATTTATGTAAATGCAACATCTAATTACTTAAGGTATCAGAAATAAACTTAAAATCCGAGGTGAGAATTCATTAATATTAGTAATATTTGCGAACGGAAGTATGCTATATTTGTGTAATAGTAATTTACACCTTCAACGTCTAATTTGCGTTCTTTAATTATTTCGATAGTTTTACGGTGTTGCATAAACTGGAGCCGCACTGCGCTTAGTAGAACGTAACAAATACTTACGCTTTTTAGCAATAAAACTAATTTAAAGTATCTCCTAGGTGGGTTTGTAACATGATTCTTTTTTTTTTCAGATTCATCAATTCAAACCATCAGAATTTTAAAAGCGAACTGCAAGATCTTCGGAATAAGAACAGCCCGCAGTAAGAATTGGAAGACGTTGAATCTACTATTAGTATAATTATACCTTTGGGGCAAACCCTGTCTGTTTGTCTGGATCATAGCCTTGCTTTAATCTATCGTCCATGTATATAGTTATTTATCAAATGTATTACATGATAATTAGAATCCCTCTATAAATAAAATTTATAGCAATGAAATAAAATATTGACGTTTCGTTTCATTTTAGTTCTTTTTTTTTTCTCACGATGCCTCAAATTTAATTTACCTACCTAACTACGATTTTGCAATTTTAAAGTAGGCAGATGAGATTATTGATTTTCAAATTAGGTATGCGATCAAAATTGTCGTTCTGTTCTAAAAACGTGGAAAATGCACGTTTAAAGTTATAGTAAAAACTCTTTTTCTTCATTCGATAACATTCTAAGACGCTGCTGCATACTTTGCATTAATTATTATTGTACTATACCAAACATTTTCGCTGACTCTAACTCGGTCGCAATGGAATTCAAAGTGGTAGGTAAAACAATTTACTTATCTCCAGCACAATTTAGAATTTTAAATAAATTCTTCCAATGAAACATGCTATTTTATAAATGTAACCTGTTAAGTAGTGGGTTGTTTGGAATATGTATTTGTTTGTTTACAAAGGATGGGGATTGGTTTGTGTCGAACCACGCCTTCCACCCACATACGGAGCAGATGGTGGCTGGTTTGTATAAGAATTATATAAACTTCATACAATATGGAACCATCGCCTTTCACATCGGAGATGCATAACGGTAAAGAAATACACACCGAATATTTCAGCTATATTTTCGTACGGTTACCTATTATTTTTCAAGTTCCCATTCAATTTTTAGTAGTTGGAACACTTTCTAGTTAATTAGAATCTAATTAGAATGACACAAAATGATCTGATACTAGATTCTATTTACAGCAATTACGTTTATAGATACTACGATATTAAATACAAAGTTGAATTCTTAAAAACCTCTAATGTTACCCTTATAATTTTAAATCACTAGCGTAATAAAATGACGATTTGTACACTTACACTTACTGGGAGTGTAAAAAACATTTCCACGTGTTTCATGGTTTCAACGAAAAATAGGCGCTTATTGTGTTTCCATACGAATTTTGTATTTACAAAACTTATAAGTAGGTACTCACGTCATCACGTGAATGTAGTAGGTAAGTACCTACCTAATAAGTACCTACTTCTAAGTTTATAAAGTTAGATAATTGTCCTTGTATGGCTATTAAAATATGTCGCCCTTTCAAGGGTAGGTAGGTATACCTACACTTTAGCAGATCACCCAAATTTATTTCACCTTTAATCATTATCCAAAACTGAGTAATATACTTGGGGGTTGGCAATTTTTTTAGGGGTAATAACAGGCGGATAAGGAGCGCAGTGCTTGCGATACGGTCTCCCTGAATATATTTTAGATATTAGTTGCAATTAAATGGTTTTACACTCCGTAGTAACATCGCAAGATGTTACAACAGTCCAAAATGTTTGTGGAATGCAAGATAATAGGTACATTACGACTGGAATCCTTGCACCTTTAGCTTGAAACTCGGAACCAATCAAATCACCAATTTGTAACGTTTGCCTTTTGTAATTTGCTATAGATATCAAAAATTATCGACATTTGAGATTTAAATGTTGAATGATTCATTATTGAAAATGGTGTCTTGTGGCGTTGTGTTTGAAGCTTTTCTTTTCTTAAACACTGCGTTAAAAACTTTTAGGTTTTCTTTAGTAGTGTTTTATTAATTTTTTAGAAAGCGCCTAAAAGAAATTTTATGTACGTGGTAAAAATTTGATTTTTTTTTAATAAAATGTACCTAGACATTTTCACCCTTTGTCAAGATTTTTTCCTAACATCTACAAATATCTTCATAACTGCAGAAAAAGTAGGTACTAAGCGACAGAGAATTAAAAAGTATATTAGTTGAACAGTTGAAAGAAATCCAGGGTGCCATTAAAAAAAATGGGTTTCAGCAATTTGAAAATTCGCGCTCTCATACAAAAAAAGTAAGGCGAATTAAAAAAATCTTTTAGACTATTTAAGCACTCTGATTTTCATCTACGAATTTACAAAAACAATTTCAAACATTTCAAAAAACGTTTTGTGACCATTTCTTTCTGATACTGCATTTTTATAGAAATTGTTCTAAAATGGCAACGCCACAATCAATTTAAACAATTTAATAACTATGTATTTATCATCAAAATTAAACCATCATTGAACAGCATAAAAAATTTGATGGGTTGTGTAAAGAAGTGTAACTTTATGCTGCCCAGCGAAAACTAAACACCCTGTATAAACAAAAATATTTTTAAAACATGTAGCTTTTCAATAGAAATGAGTACAGTACTAAACATTTTATCCTGACGTTTATACAATGCGCACTAGAAACCGAGGCCGCAGTAATGGCGATCCCTGTATATTTATATTATATCTTATTCAAATCTTCAATCGTTAATATTTAATTACAAAATTACAAAAAACTAACCATACTCTAACATTTTGAAATTGAGAAAACACATATTTCATTCATGCTTTTAGTATCACCCAGACGGTAACAACTCATACAGTTAAGTTTAATTTTACATTATTAACAACATGTACTTATAGCTCGGCCTGATGATGACATGTAGTCGAAATCGATAGCCACAAGAAATTTAAATAAACATTTTAGCTACAATCAGTTATTTATTATAACACAATAATAATAGGTAATCAACCAACTATTTTTATTTTGATATTATTTCGGTAAGGTAGTCAAAATGGTTTGGAATTTACGGTGTTCGTACTGAATTGCCAGATGTTTTTTTACACAGAGTGCAACTCATCATAATCACCCCTTCGTGAAAATTTTACCTCTTGTGGATAAGATCTACAAATTCTTTTTTGAGTTGTGGAAATACTGCCACAGCCTGTATGAATACGTGTAGGTATTTCTCACTATATGTACGTAGGTAGGTAGTTCATTTTAATGATACCCAACATTTGGGAAAAAATTCACGGACTTGGCTTGAATTTTTAAAGCTTGACATAAAATCAAGTCAAGCCTACAAAAAACCAAGCCAAGATTAAGTATTATCCAAGTCAAGCTTATCTGTGGAAAAGCTTGAGTTATCAATTTTCATAAAAAGCTTGCCTCTCAAGCTCAAGCCAAGCTATTATATTTCAAGTCAAGCTACTTGGCTTGGTGAATCACTGGGAAAATAGTTGTTCATCAACCGAAGTGAATGCGGAGTGATAATGACACGTGCTTCAATGTGTATAGGTACACAGGGGGCGTATTGAAACCGAATCAGAGCTATTTTAAGATTTTCAAGTAGATATAGAAGTGAAATTTCGAAAAATACTCAGACACTTCATTATTAGGTGCGAGGATTTGTTTCCAAGACATTCCAGGTTGAGGTCGGCAACTCGCTCTTAGTTCAATCAATCCATTTATTTGTTAAAAAAAATATTTTTACAAACGAGTCACCTCTATCTGTTTTGCACTAAAAATGTAACAAGCAAATATACATATAACCATAGAGAATGTAATCATTCTCTATGATATAACTAAACCTATCCCTCTAACCCTCCACTATAAGTTCTGTAGTACATAATCATAAAATAAAGCAACACACAACAGAAAAGAAACAATAACCTTCCCCTTCCCCAATACTCTTCCATTTCTCCTATTACCTTTACCATCCTTCTTCTCTCTACAACATCCTCCATCCACCCTAACCGCTTTCCCCCTTCTCCTAATATCTTTTTCCTATTCCGTCGTTCTTCCTTCAACTCATCACACTCCCCTAACATATGCTCCAGATTTTCCCACCCCACTCCGCACAACTCGCTCTTATAGTTTATACAGCTAGAGAGATGTTACCTATACCTACTTAAGTACACCAAACGAAAATGTAGAGCGTGGAAAGATTTGAAGTAATATGATTATTGACACCTCATTTTTTCTTGCCTTCATTGGTCTTCAGCTTACAATGGGCACTATTTGGTAAGCAGAACTCAATCTAAATTTGATTATTTTTTTCTTATAGTCCAGGTTGTCTAATAAAAATTGCAACATAATTTTGGGTGCCAAATTGCTGTTTTGAGATTTATTCAACAAATAAATAAATTGTTAATGATTTTAGTATAGGTACCTAGGTTAGGAAAGGATGCACTACCTATTTATAAGATATCAGTCACTCGGAAATATTGAAAAGGCTATACATATTTGCAATCAAGTTATGCTAACAAGTTGACTGTAAGCAATATTGGTGCATAGTTGTACTGTATAAGATGTTATACGAATAAATAAATACTGTTCCCAATAAGCCAGTTAAAATGTTAAGTTAATAAAAACAAAACACTTTCAATTTAACTACTTATACATGCTGTGCCCACCCCCCAACCTCCTACGCCAATGACACTTTTTAATAGGTTGACACTATTTGTAGTGCTTGTGACTAACGTGTGGCACTATACTTTCTACTTATTATTTTTACAGTAATACAATAGATGCTGACAATATTTGAAGGTCGGTTCCAACAAACGACGGAGCATATAGCATCTTGATTGTTATCGGAAAACGGAACAATAGTTAAACCGAGCATTTCGACAGATTAATAATTGATTTGTGATTTTAAATGAAGCTATGTTAATCACAAAAGTTTGACGGTTAAATGATGGAGGTGTAGATATATTTTAATGTATTGGAGCTAAAAAGTATGGACGTTTAGATGTAGGTTGCGGAGACACAAGGCATGCCACAAATAGGAAGATTTACTGTGATCCATCAATAGTAATTATGTGCAGTACAAAAAAATAAATAATAATAATAATTATAAAATATAAAACACCGAGATCTTTGCACATTCTTTTTCTATTTAGTTAGATTATGACGAACATTTAAAGCACCATTAGGTGCTACTCTCACCTAGTATCCGATATTCATGCAACCATTTAGTAATAAAGCCCAAACGATCTTATTCTTTTTCCTTGCTTTTAGCTTCGACTACTTTGGCCATTAGTCATAATCGCAGTCTTATTATCACTTTCTTATCTTTATATCGAAATGTTCTCGGAACTGTACCATCAATATGGAAACCTCAATTAAGAATGCGCACCTCGCTTCTGGCGTTAAATTTACCTGTCGTCAATGTACAAATTTGCTCTTCAACGATGACGCTATAAGTGGCCCAAATCTATTTGCAGTTTTACACTATGAAATTAACGTGGTTTACATGTATAAAACGAAGGTAAAATAGGGAACCTTCAAAAGCATCTACCGAAAAAGCTAAATAAAGTTGTAAATTATAAACTCATTTCCTTCACGTTTTAAATTATGCGTCGGGTGTGAAATTAACGTCCAAGTTTTGAGATACACATCGCAAATAGTTTATCAAACCTTATTGTACGGCAATCTCTTAACATAACATTATTCTTAGCAAGTAGCTGGATATACCAAGCTTTATTTTTTCTAAATTTTAAATACACACAGGGTGTTTCACCACGAGTCTACTCGACGAAAATATCCAGTAAAGGAAATCATTTTGTTGTTACTATTTACAATTATCGAGGTTCCTCCACAAATTTTCGTTGTTTTATATCTTTCAGCTTGGTTAATTAACGGATCGAACCTCACAGTTGGCGGAAATCTCAATTACTGCTGACATGTTAACATAAAGTCTACAACAGATTAAAATATATAGGTATACTTACCTATATGCATGGAAGTTAATCGTTTTTCTCACATTAAATAATTGTTTGTAATGCCTTGTTTGTGTTAGACTATACAAACAAGTAGGTACTTACGAATGTAATTATTATATTCGAAATAAATTAAAAAGTTTACAACGTGCACCCGATGTAAAATAGGAAATAGATACCTAAATCATTCGTAATCCGTAAAATTGGGCTATTTACAGATACACTACAAAATTAAGTTTGCGCACTCATGTACTCAATTGAAAGCCCTTCGGAAATGAATTAATTCAATACATACGCCAGGTACTTAATTGATATTATGACTTACCTATATAAAATTTTGGCGTTTACAAGCTTTCTTGCGATACGTGCCATGTCTTCTATATTGGTCAAACCGGGAGAAAGTTTAGAACCCGTATCTCAGAACATTTTATCCTGTATTAAATACAACAATTTAGGTTTAAAATCTTCCTTTACCAACTATATCCTTGACTCAGGCCACTCATTTAACCCCACAACCAACTTTGACATTCTTTACATGTGTGAAAAGGATACCAAAATGGATCTTTTAGAAACAAAAGAAATAATTAATAACTTCAACCAAAATGCTCCATTCTCATTTAATGAGATTCTTAACTTAAATAAAGACCTACTTATTTTAGAATCTATTCCTTTCGATATACTCCCTGCACACTTGAACCCCCGTATTATTTACATGTTTTCGGTCGATATTATAGATTCCCCCTTTGTCGCGTTTACGCTCTCCACTCTTTGCCCATCTTGCCGTTTTTGGCTGTGGAGATTTACATCTCATTGTAGGGCACATGTTCATGATGTGCTCCAATTTTACTATTTTCCAATAATTTTGATTAGTCTTCAATATCCATGACGTTTGGTTCCCCGTAAGTATTTCTCTGCGCCCGTTCACTAATTATTAACCTTACTTTTACAGCATGACCTCGTCATATCAACGGTTAATCAATCAGTCACCATTTATAAATTGTTATGTAGTAAGTATTTTTAGATTTTAACTAGCTTTAGTGCTTAACTTTGTACCTACTTTTTAGCCTGATGATGACATTTATGATGTCGAAACATGTACTTCATAATTCATTTAATCTTCAATTTAAACTTCAATTTCAATCAGTTCCCACCGAACTTAATTAAATAATTTATGGGGAAGGTTTTGTAATTTGTTAACCCTACGAAGTACCCGTAAGTTGTCAGCACTTCAGCAAAACTTGGGTATTCCAAAGAAACCGTAAGGCGCCATTTGCATCAACTTGGAAAAGCCAATAGACGTTGTAGAGAAGTTAATCACTACTTAACGCCAGCAATGGCAGAAAGGCGAGTTCAGGTGATCAACTGCTTTCCAATCCTTGGGATGAACGTTTCTTTAAACAGATCGTTACTTGCGATGAAAAGTGGATTTACTTCAATAATTCAAGCACAGAAACTCAATAGATTACTGTTGGGCAACCTGCACTGTCGGTTCCCAAACGAGAAAGGTTCCAAAGGAAGGTGATGCTTTGTGTATGGTGCAATTTTGAAGGGACAGACGATTCATGCTAATCTTTACACACAACAATTGAATAGGATGCATGATGCTCTAAGTCGGCGTAACCCTACAAAGGACGGGCAATTCTGCAACAAGACAACTGCAGCTGAAGCTCAACAAAAAATTAGGGAATTAAATTTGGAGCTTCTTCCTCATCCAGCTTATAACCCGGACCTTGCACCTTCCGAATATCACTTATTCCGATCGATGACACACTTCCTTCGTGGACGGCATTTTACAAGTGTTGAGGAAGTTGAAGCTGCATGCCGAGAATTCTTTCTTAATAAATTTTTCGAATAATCGAGAATTATATTCTAAAATAATTTTTGAATTTTCATTGAAACTAATGGGCTCCTAACGAACCTAAAAAACGCGGTGTTAAGCGTTAAGTTTCAGCAGCATTGGCCTTGAGTAGTGAGAAGCGCTTTACTTACATTTAACGAATTTGTGAACAATCGTATGAACCTTGAGGTTGAAATTATTTTGTTGCATGTATTGGAGTTTTAAGTAATTACTGTGATTAGATTTATACATTCATCAAAGTCAGTCATGGTACGAAGTTATCAGTGGGATAGCTACTTACATGAATTATATACGAATGATTCAGTACAAAATGCGATGAAGTATTCGGCTTACTATCCACATTTCCACAAGTACCTATATATAAATAATGGAAAAATTGAAAGAAATAACGTGTTTGATCTGTAATTAATCGCTAACACAACTGGGTACGGAAAGTATAAATGAAAAATACGTGGTTAAGAAGGCAATGGATTTTACGACATGCGTGATACTACCATATAAATTTCTTGACTGTCATGAATCAGTAGCAGAAAATAGTCGAGGTCATGATCATTTTCAAGCTATTTGCTAAGTAATGATTTGAGTCACAGAACACTCATCTGAGTGAGTGTACAGTTTTGTTGAACATTACTCATGGCCCTATAAACAAAGAAAATTGCATTTTCAAAGAAAAAACTTTACTCAACAACGGATGCCGAAATATTTTCTCCAATTGCTGCTAAAATAGTGTGAACTAGCTCTCAATATGTGGAAAACTGAAACGCCTCCTTGTGGAGATGCTGCTAGAAATATGTGTCCGTGTTCCATTCTAATGATGCCTACGGAAGAACCTTGGATGAATACTAAAGCACGCGAAAAAGGTGTTAAATTTGGTTGAAAATTAAAATCGGTGATAATGTAGCTGGACTGGACCAGATTGAGTCCAGTTGGTTTCGTGGACTCTTTAGCAAGTGGAGTCAAAGATTAATTGACAAATACCTCAAATGTTCTATTTGTAAACCCTTAAGAACTTTAAAGTTTTTTATTTTGTCAACGCAGACAACTCGTTAACGACCAAATGGTTGTAGGCACAACTTGTCGCTAGTGCAAATCACCATAGCATTGATAAACCATAATCCATGAAAACACAATTTCGAACAAATTGCGTTTTGCAGTGGACTTTCTTTGCGGCAAGATATGTCGACGAAGATCAATTTTGTATGCCTATCAACCTGATGCCCAGTAATTGGGAAGATTGTCGTGCTCTTCATTATTTACACCAAAACAACGTTATAAAAATTGATGAAATATTCCAATTTCTCTAGTAGGTATTTTTATAATTACGAAATAGGTATAAGTCGCCACTGTTTCCCCATTTTACTGTATAAAACCCTTTTTGGGTGAAAGTGGATTTTTCAAACGAAATTTTCCTTTACCTATAGTTGTGGACAGCCAGAACCTGATACCAGACTATCAATTTGGTTTTAGATGCGAACATGCTACAATAGAACAGGTACATAGAGTCGTAAAAAATATAAACCAAGATTTCGAAGAGAAGAAATATTGCTCCCCAGCCTTTTTGGACGGCGCCCAAGTATTTCACAGGGTTTGGCATACTGGACTCCTTTATAAAATCAGGAAAATACTACCCCTTACTTACTTCCTAATCCACAAATCCTACCTAGAAGACACACTTTTTTGTTAAGTATAACGACAAACAATCACCACTCTGCGCGAGTACCGCAAGGAAGCGTGCTGGGGCCTCTGCTATACCTATTATACACTGCTAACTTAACTGCCAGCGATAATATTATTACAGCAACATTCACCGATGCTCGCCTCACATGGAGACCCCAGAACTGCCTCTAGGATACTCCAGGATCACCTGAGAAGAGTTGAAGATTGGTTAAAGAAGTGGCAAATAAAAATTAATGAACTGAAATCAGCCCACATCACTTTTACCAACCGCAGGGGTAATTGTCCGCCAGTTACGCTCAACAACGGAGAACTACCCCATCCCGATAATGTCAAGTACTTGCGCAATGGGCATGCATCTAGACAGACAGTTAACATGGAAGAAACACATATTCATAAAGCGTAAGCAGTTGGGCCTGAAAGTCAGAGATATGAACCGGCTTATTGGCAGAAAATCGAAACTTTCACTACATACATAATAAGATCCTGATTTGTGGCCTATGTGCGAGTGGACTTCTGATCACCCTCCCATCGTAATCCAGAATCCAGAAGATAATAATAATAATAATAATAATAATGAGTTTATTGTCCAACAGACTTTAACAAATCCAATAACAGGACAAAAAAAATATATATATGTAGAAACGAACTAAAATAGAAAAAGATAAAAATAAACGAAACTTAATACATGCACAGCTTAACAATAAATAAATAAATAAGATCCTGATTTACAAAACCATCCTGAAACCCATTTGCACCAGTCGAAAGTTCTAAGAATAATAGCAAACGCCCCGTGCTTCGTTCCAAACTACCTAATAATAGATGGAAACAGTCAAAACAGAAATTAAAAACTTTTTTGTACAACTGTCATTAAAAGTGACATTTTTAACGGCTATCAAGAGTGTAGCGTATTAAAATAGAGGTCCAGGAAGTTAGCCACCGATATGAAGCACAAATGACGGCACCGTGCAAAGCTCTTAGTGCCTCGTTAGTGCTTCATTGTGCTTCACATCAGAACCCGGCCACACCTACGGTTCGGGAGATACCAGTCTCAAAGTCAGAGGTTGGAAGTTAGCCACAACTTTTTTATTATTGACGCACAAATGTCGCGACCGGGCAGAATCGTTAGTGCTTCGATAGTATTCATTTGTGCTTCACACCAGAACCCAGCCACACCTATGGTTCGGGAGATATCCAGTCGCAAAGTCAGAGGCTGGAAGTTAGCCACAACTTTTTTATTATTGAAGCACAAATGTCGCGACCGGGCAGAATCCTTAGTGCTTCGATAGTATTCATTTGTGCTTCACACTAGAACCCAGCCACACCTACCGTTCAGGAGATATACAGCCCCAAAGTCAGAGGCTGGAAGTTAGCCACAACTTTCTTATTATTGAAGCACAAATGTCGCGACCGGTCAGAATCCTTAGTGCTTCGATATTATTCATTTGTGCTTCACACCAGAACCCAGCCACACCTACGGTTCGGGAGATATACAGCCCCAAAGTCAGAGGTTGGAAGTTAGCCACAGCATTTCTTGTTATTGAAGCACAAATGTCGTGATGGGGCTGAATCCTTAGTGCTTCACTAGTATTCATTTACGTTTCACATCAGAACCCAGCCACACAGACGGATCGGGAGATATATAGCCCCAAAGTCAGAGGTTGGAAGTTAGCCACAGCATTTCTTGTTATTGAAGCAAAGATGTCGCGACCGTGCAGCATCTCACGGGATTCGTAATTGTATACCAGAGCCCAGCCACACCTACGGTTCGGGAAAGTTATCCACAGCATTTCTTGTTATTAAAGTACAAATGTCGCGATCTTACTAACTTTACCGTCTCACTAAGCTAGAGATTAAATGTTGTATTCCATTGTGAATTTATTTTAGATGAAAATTTTTTCATAAATAATTAAGGATACAACAATGCACGTCAAACAACTGTAAATTTGAATAGCCAATTGAAGATAATATCGGACGCAAACAGTGCCAGGTAAATTTTAGATTTCTGACATTCACAAAGAAAGAGTATACTTAACGATGATTTAATTATGTACTTCTTTTCAATTAGGGTATATTAGGTATACAAAAGGATCCATATCGGTTTATATACAGCAACAATTAAATACACTAAATTCTCGTTTATCCGGGCTTCGTTCATCCGGAATTCCGCTGTATCCCGTGTTCTAAAAATCGGCAAAAAAAATGACTAGAAAAAATAATAACGAAAAAATTACGGTAAGCGATTAAAGAGACTGTCACTGTCCTGTTTAGACTGGCGCCGAAAGACGTATCATGTTACATTACGTGTGCATATCTACGTTATCTACAGTTAATTTATCTTTACGTACTAACCTTTTTTACGTTTTAATTTCATGATATGCGTTTATTATTGTTCTTCTCGCTATACCCTACTGCATAACCTCCAAAAATAATAGACTACTACCGTTGATTGAGGAAAAACTCTTTAGTCAATGCTACTACGAACTACGATCTCGTCTTAGAATCTAAGGATCTCGTAATATTTATGCAATTAGGTTGACTTATCTGGAATTTCGTTTATCCAGGAAGGGCTCGGTCCCATCAAACCCGGATAAACGAGAATTTAGTGTAGTAAAGTTTTGGTTTACTTGTCCTAGAGTGCTCTGTAGGTGTTTGGGCCGGTGTAGAAATAAATAAATGGTAGTGGACTGTATTTTTATTGAACGTTGTATTTCACCACTGCACAGCGTAACAAATAATATTGCCATAATTTACAATTGTCTTATTCTATATAATGCTGACTGCTCAACTCTAAATATGACTAACGAGACGACTTACCTTAAATATAAAAACATCTATATTTTTTATATTTACATTTTAGTAACGTTTATTTCTTATAACCAGAAGGAAAATATATTTTTCCTTGTTCGTGTCTCTGTTTTCATGAAGAGTCCCACTCAATATCTTCCATGTTCTTCGCCATATTAAATATCAGTAACAAGACAAGCTGTGGCCAGCTTCAGGCCATAGAATTTAAGGTCCTACATGTTTTGAACCCTCGACGTGACTACGTTCTGGTGTAAAGTATACGTATACAATTACGAATACCGTGAGATGCTGCACGGTCGCGGCATCTGTGCTTCAATAACAAGAAATGCTGTGGCCTCTGACTCTGACTTTGGGGCTATATATCTCCCGAACCATAGGTGTGGCTGGGTTTTGGTGTGAAGCACAAATCAATACTGTCGAAGCATTAAGCATTCTGTCCGGTCACAAAATTTGTGCTTCAATAATGAAAAAGTTGTGGCTAACTTCCAACCTCTGACTTTGCGACTGGATATCTCCCAAACCGTAGGTGTGGCTGGGTTCTGGTGTGAAGCACAAATGAATACTATCGAAGCACTAAGGATTCTGCTCGGTCGCGACATTTGTGTTTCAATAATAAAAAAGTTGTGGCTAACTTCCAACTTCTGACTTTGAAACTGGATATCTCCCGAACCGTAGGTGTGGCTGGGTTCTGGTGTGAAGCACAAATGAATACTATCGAAGCACTAACGATTTCGCCCGGTCGCGACATTTGTGCTTCAATAATAAAAAAGTTATGGCTAACTTCCAACCTCTGACTTTGAGATTGAATATCTCCCGAACCGTAGGTGTGGCTGGGTTCTGGTGTGAAGCACAAATGAATACTATCGAAGCACTAACGATTCCGCCCGGTCGCGACATTTGTACTTCAATAACAAAAATTTGTGGCTAACTTCCAACCTCTGACTTTGAGATTGAATATCTCCCGAACCGAACCGTAGGTGTGGCTGTGTTCTGATGTGAAGCACAAATGAATACTATCGAAGCACTAACGATTCCGCTCGGTCGCGACATTTGTGCTTCAATAATAAAAAAGTTGTGGCTAACTTCCAACCTCTGACTTTGAGACTGGATATCACCCGAACCGTAGGTGTGGCTGGGTTCTGGTGTGAAGCACAAATGAATAATATCGAAGCACTAAGGATTCTGACAGGTCGCGACATTTATGCTTCAATAATAAAAAAGTTGTGGCTAACTTCCAGCCTCTGACTTTGCGACTGGATATCTCCCGAACCGTAGGTGTGGCTGGGTTCTGGTGTGAAGCACAAATGAATACTATCGAAGCACTAAGGATTCCGCCCGGTCGCGACATTTGTGCTTCAATAATAAAAAAGTTGTGGCTAACTTCCAACCTCTGACTTTGGGGCTGGATATCTCCCGAACCGTCGGTGTGGCCGAGTTCTGATGTGAAGCACAATGAAGCACTAACGAGGCACTAAGGGCTTTGCACGGTGACGTCATTTGTGCTTCATATCGGTGGCTAACTTCCTGGACCCTTAAAATAGTTATTTGTGTATCAAGGTTGTAAAAGTGATCTTTTTTGGCCGAATCTGATGATTTCAGCCGAGGCGAAAGCCGAGGCTAACAAATCAGATGAGGCTAAAAAAGAACTTTTAACCGAGGTGCACACAACATTTTTTAGGCGACTATCACAAAAAGATATAAACTTTAATTTAAAAATCAATTTCATAATTTTGAGTGACAGTTACCTGACAAATACAATCATATATTATTTGATTATTCGTGTCACTTACAGAGTGCTTTGCTCCATCACCTGGACAGCAAAAAGCGGTTGTAAAGTAAGTGCGGCCGTAATAGTTATTTATGTATCAAGGGCGTAAAGAAGCTTTTATGGCCCGAAGCCTTATTTCAAGCCCGAGCGGCAGCGAGGGCTAGAAAAAGGCTGTAGGGCCACAAAAGCAAGTTACGCCAGAAATGCATACACTATTTTATGCACAGAAAGTATTTATATCAAATAATTTAAATATCGCATAAAATTGAGTAGCTTTATCAAGCCGCTTGAAGTACGTTGCTATAAATATTAAAATACGTTGCCATAGGAAAAGCAGTAAACAAAGGTATCCATTTTAATTTTTGCCATAGTAAAAGCAGTAAACAAGGGTATCCATTTTAATTTTGTTCAAAAACTGTATTATTTCCATTGTCATTTTAATGTCATTTTAATTGACGTTTCTTTATGGCCCGCGGGCTATAGAGGCCCGCGGGCCATAAAGAGTTGTTTATGTTCAGGTAACCAAGGTGATAATAACCTCATTATGATGTATCTGTGCATAAAATTGTTTATGACAGATGTTAAAAAAAAAAGTTATACTTTTACGGCTTTCAAAAGATACGTAAAACAACTATTTATGTAATAGCCGCCTAAAAATACTTTTAACACTAAAAATTTTTAACACTGGCCAATAATAGAGCAGTATTAACGAATATTGTTTGTTGGTAACTGAGGTAATACGGCGTCATCTAACACGCCCACTTCACAGTAAATTATCAGTTTATAGAAATATGTATTAAATTTTTCTATTTTATTATCAAAATAGAACAGTTATGCAAAAAACTTTGTATAATATTTGTGTTAAAAGTAACTTTTATTTTGTGAGTGAAAAGTTTGCGAAACGAGCGAAGCGAGTGGAGCAATTTCACGAAAAACAGTACTTTTAACACTCATATCATAAATAGCTATTATGTCAAATTTGCCAATAGACTAAGTTCTCACCCTAACAGCCTTGCCACTGACTTATTGCTACAATCTACAACAGCACGAACACTTAAACGTCACACACCTAGTGACTCAATTGACAGATTTTAAGTGTTTTGGTGATTGTTACAAATAATTAAACTAATTGTATTAGAAATAATTATGTACTAGACAGGAGGCTGCCAATGGGTAAGTGTCCTAAATGACATTTGATTATAAAAAAATGTTATTGTAAGATTATACTATAGAATGCAAATATATGGGGAACAAAAAAAATATTAATTGACAAATACCTCTAGTGTTCTATTTGTGAACCCTTAAGAAATTTACAGTTTTTTTATTTTGTGCAAAGCTTATTTAATTCGATGCCACTAAGTCGACGCACACAAATCGTTAACGACCGAATAGTTGTAGATACAGCTTGTCGCTAGTGCAAATCACCACAGCATTGATAAACCATAGAATCCATGAAAACACAATTTCGACCAAACTGCGTTTTTCATTAGGTATATGAAGTTGACTTTCTCTGTGAAACGATATGTCGATGATGATCAATTTTGTATGCCTATCAATCTGATGCCCAGTAAATAGGAAGATTGTCGTGATCTTCATTATGGGAAATAAAAATTGATGAAATATTCCTATTTACATTACGAAATATAAGAAAAAAAGTCGCCACTGTTTCCCCATTTCATTGTGTAAAATCCCTTTTGGGATGAAGTGGTGATGTTTTCAAACGAAATTTAGTAACGGGTGACAGTTTGATGTCTTTTAACTGTAATTCAAAAAATAATAGGTCTTTGCACGTGTTAACGGAAATACTAGAATAAGTAGCAGCTAAAATAAATACTTTTTGTATGAGGTGAACTTCATTTTTGCAACTTCTATTATAGGAAAAATGAATTTGTATGCGTAAAAAGCAGAATCGGAATTTCAATATCAAATGTTCAACATTCACGAGTGAATCAATGCTAAAAAGCTATATCAAACTTGTTTACTGGTTATAACTACAATCCATTGGTGGTAGTTAAGAATATACCTACAAAACTTAAAATGACCTGTAACCTTTGCAGGTCTGTCTTACAAGGAATTGAATATATCGCCCAGCCTCGAGCACAGTTATTACTCTGTCTCGGAGATACATTACAAAAATCAAAACATATAATCAAGTTGAACCTTATAATCGACGACTGCTGCATTTAGATTTCTTTTCTTTCTTTCTAGTTTACTCAATATATACCCTTAAGTATTTTCAAACCAAAAAGTTTGTATAAAACTTTAATTACCTATAGTTATAAAATGCACGCAAATATAATTGGTTTAGTCTAAATATTGTAACTGTACCGCATACTTTAGGTGGTAGATAGGACGGTAGGTAGGTACATGGCCTTACTCCACGCAAACATACAACAAAAGCTATTTCATCATAATAATACGTTAATATAGGGAAGAAGAATTAGATATCGTCGCTATATCCATTTGTATTAGTTTACTTAATGGCAATTCATTATGTATAAATACGTTTTAGGCCATTATTTGATGCATCAAAATATATCTATACTAAATCGTAAATCGTAATCATTTGTATAAATGTTTGGAGGACGGTATTTATTGATAATGAGGTTAAATGTAATTTGATTTTAATTCAATTATTATTAAGTACTTATTCATTTCCAACGACACCGACGTTTGCATCCCTTACATCTTGTCGCTTACTCTGCCAACGCACCCTTTTTATTTTTTGTTTATTGATCAAGTTCATGTAGTTACCTAATTTTCGATGATGAGATTCAGGCACATCTTAATCATTTTTGTGTAGATGAAAGTAGAGCCCCAAATAGGTAGTTCTGAAAGTTCTTGTAGTTTGGTTAATAATTGTCAAAACATTAATTTCCTTTTTCTTACAACACTAAGGAATGATGATCATTGGAAGTCTGAGTAATACCAATCTCAAGCTTTCCAAAATACTTGTTTATCAAAGTAGCTTCCAAACGCACAATGCATTTCTCCCAACCAACTTGTAATGTTTTAAAACAGAGCTGTTATCCACCAAAATGAGTGTTTACGGCACATTTGGTTAGCAGTTTCCGTAGCATATAATAGCTCATTCTTATAGTGAATAACCCGGGGCATCCACTGCTTCGATTAATTTAGGATATAGGTAAGGATATTCGTTCATTTTGATTTATAGCACTTTTTAGATCTTATTGGTGGTTATTGTTTGAGCTCCTATATACCCAGTTTCTCATCGCACTGGATTCTGGATTTCGATGGGAGGGTGGGAAAGTCCACGCGCACAAAGGCCATCTATTCGGTCCCTTTGTGCTACCTCCCCGGTTAGAGTCGTTCGACCCCGCAACGCCACTCAAGCCATCCCACACGTGAGATAAAACTCAGGATGTTGGACAGGGAAGCGACTCTAATCTTATCCCTGTCCGGCCAGGATTCTCCCAACATGGGTCGTCTTAACTTGACAAGTACGGGACATTCACACAGTATATGTTGCGCCGTCTCATCGTCTGTGTTTCTGCGTAGCATCCTCTACAGGATGGT
Source organism: Pyrocoelia pectoralis (assembly GCA_036250285.1). NCBI lineage: Eukaryota > Metazoa > Arthropoda > Insecta > Coleoptera > Lampyridae > Pyrocoelia > Pyrocoelia pectoralis. The sequence continues at coordinate 68,449,379 of CM070075.1, forward strand.
GAATTTACCAAGCCCACGCGGTGCATGTACTTGTTAAGTTTACAGTGTCCAGAAAGTATACCTACAAGTAACCACAGGTTTCCTCTGGATAGCTTTGTACAGAAACGCGGTAGGGTACGAGATGGTCCTCTGAAGGACTCTCTCGCGTGGCATCAAGTTCCAGCTGGCCCTGTGTTGGGCTTGGGTGTCTTGGGTTATTAAGTTGTTTACAGTTGATACTGTAAGTGGAAGAGCCGGCTCTGGACCATAAAACGGTTGTTTTGAGGCCAGTCGGACTAACTTATCGGCTTCTTCATTGCCTATTATTCCAGGATGCTCTTTAACCCATACATCCTACTATACAAACTAAAAGCTCACTTAAAATTTGAATCATGTTTGAAATATTGTATTTCGTTTTACGATTATTGGAATTGGTTTAGGAAATGCTGCAATCTATGTTTCACCAACTGAAAAATCTGCCTTTCATAAAGCAATCGTGTCTCGCTATACCTACTGTCGAGCTTAAAGTTAGGCAATTTCGAAGTCACTTCTCGTTATTTGATTTGTGCTAAGAATTTGTAAATTTTTTGAATCTGTTGCTGTCATTAGGTTCCTTCTGTTGGATGATATTTGTTCAAGAAATTTCCTCAACGTCTGCTAATATGGTTGAAAGCCTTCACTAAGATCAAGGTGCTCCTGATGTCTTGTATGAATGCGGCGAAAATCAATGAACCTCTAATAACGTCAATATCTATATTATTATCCTTTTTAGTTGCTAGTTTTTGAACACAGAATGTCGGTTTTAATATTTTACGTGTCTCACTTGATTCTGACATTATTTCTTGGCCCAATTCCGTGTTTACTACCTTTTGAGTCCTTTATCAATAAATAACGAATTAGACAAAATTACTTTTTACGCGAATGTAAAAAGGAACTATTAAAATATAAATTAAAGGTAAATACTTTTATTGGGCATAAAAATCAAGTTTTGAAACAATAACAATCTAATTTCTCAGTATTTATAGGTTATCAAACATTACCTATTCATTTCATTACAATGTATGAAAACTTTAAGGCCGGGCGCAAAATAAGACGCAGCTTGGTGAGGCGACGCAGCGTGAGTCACGGTGAGTTTTTGTGAACCTAAATAAAAATAGTCGATGCGCATAGTGTTAAGAAAGATGAAAGGAAAACTGATTGAGGCCGTTCGGATTCGACAAGTTTTGTACAAGATGAGACATAAGGACAAAATAATTGGCCGAAAATAATTGGTGAACTTTTCGTCACGAAATTCTTTAGTTAAAGCAAGCAAATTCTCCATGAGTTTTTCTTCTTTTCATGTACAAGGTTCTCCTTGACTTTTTATTAGCCGGTCTGGTAGATACAAGATACTATTTCGGACTCGAACTCGTCTTTCTGAATCAGATTCAGAACTAAAATCAATCGTAAGGGCAAGGGCAGTAACGGCTGTAATTTTTCAGTGCTGTGGTGTAGCCCACTACTACAGATAAGTTACCTGTGCTACTACGAAGTGAAAACTGCTACCGTTGATTGAAATTCTTCAATCAACGCTGCTACTGTATTTGCGCGGTAATCGCGTTCGCAGTAGTCTCTCGTGATTCACTTGCCATGACTCACGCTGCATCACCTCACCAAGCTGCGTATCATTTTGCGCCTGGTCTAAACGTTCATTTGTAAGATTTTGAGCTTGAGAACAGGGTCTCCCAGTTGAAACTGACACATTTTAAACATGATTATTGACTAAACGAAATAAGGCAGAAATGCGCGGTTTCAACCAATGAGCTTCAAATTTCGAAAAGTTTTTTCCTAATCACATTTCAAAATTTTCCCAGTTATAAATGGGCGAGGGAAAAAATTGCCTAGCTTCAACTAAAAATTACTTGGCTTATTTAAATAGAACCCCCTGTTTATTTTTACACTATTCGAAAGCCGAGTTCTTTAGCTTTTGAAAAATGTCAACATGTGTAGTTAAATTGTTACAAATAAAGAAGATACGCGAATTTTTGTGAGTGCGTGCACTCTCATTAGTTTCAACAACACTAACTGTCAACATTTACAACTTTATGTTATAAATCCACATTTCATGGATATTTTTTAATTATAGAAAACAATTTTGTGTAAAACACGAGAAGAAAATGTAGTTTCAACTCTAGTTCAAGTGACACTTAGCGAGTGTGTCAAATTTTGAGCTCCAGTTGAAAAAAGCATAACTTTCTTCTCTTGTACAAATAACTGTTGTACTGTGGATTTTGGTATTGTTAGTGTATTGTGTATTACAGGTAGGTATGTTGATTTTTAAATTGCAGTAATAATAAACTTGCACATATTATTAATATAAGTATTAAGTGTCACCGGTGTTCCGAATATTCAATCAAAACATAGAGCGCAATGTCCTTTTTTCGTTCTTATCACTAGCAAAATTATCTACTTTACAGAGAAATGGACTTACCTTTTGCCACTTCAGTATCTCAGAATCTGTAACATAAAAATACTTAGTTATAAATAACGCCAAAATGTTTATTTATGTTTTTTAATGTAAATTATTCGATTCAACTCAGAGAAGATGGATATAAGTAGTTAAAACCTCACTGTCTAGTAGTGTCCTGACCACTATTAATTGTCTAATACAAAACCTTTCAATTTCAAAAAATACGGTACCGAATTGCATCCTTTACACTTTTACACTAATTAACCGACACCGGCGCGTACTATAGTTCTAAATTTGTTCAAACAGTATGTGGAATTTGATATAAACGTGTTTTGGAAATCGGTGATCAAGTTGTGTATATAGTATATCCCAGATATTGGCAGTGTTCTAGCGTATGGCTGTTGGACGAATATGGTTTATCAGAAAATGAGGGCGGACCACTGAGTCGTGGGAAAATAAACGAGAGAACGGAGATGTTATAATCATTAAATACACGTTGCAAAGGAAATGTTGCTAAGCTGGCGATTTTAGAACGATCTGTGGAGATTGAGATGCCACCATCACCAGCGTCGTAAATGGGGTAGTTTTTGGCTATCGAAAATTGAGGAATGACGAGTTCGAACTCTCTTCCAGCATACAAGAAGGTGAACACAAAAAATCGAAAGAAGTCAAGGAAAAAGACTAAAATACAATATGAAAAAAATCGTGAATATCATAAAAAGCATTTTCTATTAAATCCACCTTATTCCTTCATGTAGTCTCCAGTGATTACCATGTTATTGAACCGCATAACGTGATCCAGACGATGCATGATTCGTTGTGAACCCGACCAAAAGAATTTTGAAAATCAAGCGCTTCCAAAACACATAGACTACAGGACTTTTGATATTTCTTCAATAAATTTTGTTTGTCAATATATTTCATTTTATACATGTCTTGCATAAGCACTTTCCATAATTTTATTTCGAAGCTGTTGTGCACTTAATGAGCATAGTTACCTGTGAAATATTTTGACTTCCTATAATTTTTTCTACTTGTCTTAGGTAATTGATATCTACTTATACGTTTCGCACGTGAGACGCCTATAGCATTTGTATACGATGATGTGAAAGGTGCCAAATTTTTTAATTTGCAGTACAAAAACATATATCGGACCGTTAATTTTATTGTAGAAAAGCGTCATTATTATACGTGTGTAACTTTAGACAATAAAAAGATAAGGTTGACTTATTCGATTACTATAATTTTGCATAATCAAATAGTGGTATTTTCAACAACGCCGCCAAAAAAATTAAACAAGAAACCATCATAATTAACGTATTTACAAGCGAATGCGAAGGAGGGGAAAAATTTTATGTTCGATCTCGACGAGACAAATTCAAAAAAGAAGAAGGTCCATAGTATTTCTGTGCCCGTAACAGGAATTTGTCTGAGTCATTAATTCGAAGTATGGGCGCTGGCCTGTGAATGAACCATATTTTTGCAGAATTTCTTTCGTACAAACTTGTAATGTCTTGACTTCATTTAAAAGGGGGTGTAAGTTAGTTAGGTGTGTTATGGTCTCCGGCATGTTATTCTTTTCCTAATCACCATTTTAATTTTAAACTGTTGGTTACTGACACTGCGAAAGAGATGTAAGAATTAGTGTTATATCACATTAGTTTCTATATCTAAATTAGCCTCTTTCTCACAGAGTTTCTGTGCCCACACATTAGGAATAGAATTTATGAATATTAATCATAACTTTATTATTAGTTTAATAATCTGTTAGTTAGACGTTCGTTGCATACATACCTACGTTAAGATGACGGAAGTATAGTTATTTGTACTTTATGAAATGTTAATACTCATGTGAATTGATCCATTAATTATACATAGCGGTTAGTATGCTTTGTACCTACTGTAATTAATTACCCAAAAAAGGTCTATTTAAATAACTAAACATGCAACATAAAAATAAGCCATTTAAAATTATGCTCTAACAGTTTTGAGATTAATAAATATACAAAGTTATTTTTAGAAGAAAATACCTCATCTTAGGTACCTACATAAAATAATAACTACTATGTTTAATTCATTATCATGTATGTAAATACATACATAAGTAGGTACAAAGTAATAAATCAATGCGTTTACCTTAAGACAAAAAGTAAACATCGATCGAACTTAATTAATTACGTGTTAAGTGTTTCATTAAATAAACCTTACTATACAGTAGTATAAAGTGAATGAAATAATAAGCAAATAATGTGTACATTTCCTTAATAAAGAGCTAAACAATTATTAAATAATAATAATAATAATGGGGAATAATTTCCAACAATTTTCATGATTGTACTTGTTAAATAAAAATGTTGAATTGCCGGTAATAATATTACTTAATTATATACCTACACAGATATAAGAGAGAGTGAGAGTGTAAATGAAATGTATTTAAACAGTTAATAAATTAACTAATAACTATTTAATAATATAATAACACAAACAAAACAGTCACTGACTTTTTGATTGACTTATCTAAATTTCTCAACACTTAACTACGATATAATAGCTTCCCGATAGCATAAATATATAATTAAACATACAAATTGCTATAATTTTAATCAATTACCTCTATTAAACTTCAATATGCACAAGAGCGTACATTCTGCCCTCTGCTGTGATGAAATTAAACTATACATAGGATTTTTTCAGCTTGAATACGATTCGACCTCTGCATGATAGATGGCTCCAACGGACAGAAAGCTTAATGTGTAGTGAGAAAAAAGCTTCATTTACATAACAATGTTAATAGATTCGAAGCTATTCCTCAACATTTAAATTACAAGTGTATTCAAATTACAAAATTATAACGTTCAATTGCGTGTAAAATAAAAAATTAACCAAATATTTAAGCATTTTCTCTGTAATGTCTCAGCACACATTAAGTATGAACAATTAATTCGTATTTGCATACCTAGGTACACTAATGTGATGACACTTAATTGAAATATAGTTAGAAAAAAATGCTCCAATGAGAAGATATGTACCATATCAAACGGATAACGTTCAGCTTCAAGAACTGCCGTTTAACATTTGCATTAATGAGCTTAATTTTGGAGTCTGTCTTTAGGTGACATTCTTGTACGAAACGAAATCAGGGCGATAAGTTTTCTGGCCGCAGTATTAGTTAATTTTATGAAAAAATGTGAATGTTAACCAAATCGGTCGTCTATGAAATATTATCATTGACTTTCTACCAATGATATTATCGTACAAAAGCTGGCGTAAATCGACTTTATTTCTATTGATAAATCGCTGTGCAAATTGCCCTATATCTGTCACTATTGTACTTCCGTTTTCCATAAACAACTCACTCATACATCTCGAATAAAGGCACCAATTACCTACTTGCACATCATTCGTCTGTCTTCTCCCTTTGGGCAGTTATATATAAAATTGGGACGCACTGTTTATGTAAGAACCAAAGACGTGTATGTATGTAACAAGTTTGTTTCGTCATAAAACTACATATTACTACCTACCCTGTTTAACTCCGGCATCACATATCAAAATTCACTAAAGCCCTTGTGGAATTGTTGGTGTAATTCCAGGATTTTTTGTGTTTTGCTGTTACAGAACTGCTGTAATTGGCCGAGAAAAAGGTGATGAGATGAGGTAGCATTTGGCCACTGATTAGTGATTATACTGATTATTGTAATATACCTTACCTAAATGATTGAATCTTTCACTCAATGCTTCAATATACAAACCACATCTGGGTGTCACGGTAACCATTTATGTTTTAATAATTCTCATGGTCATTTAGCAATAACAAACTGCTGTCAATTTTCTCCAATCTTTTATGCATTACGTCAGAACATTATAATGCGTTTATATCCACTTTGAATGGTATCTGAATGGAATCTTTCGCACTGTTTAATACTACTACCTCAAAATTACCTTTAGACTGTAAGCAAACTAATAACTCAAGGTACTCACCCCCAGCACAAGGCTAAATAAAATTTGCATACCTACTATTGGGCACGATAAACTAGGCATCGTATGGGTTTGGTCGAATCGCCATCTAGAAAAGGATGAGAGGATGCGTGTTGGGAGAATCCTAACCAGACATAGCTATGCTATGATCAGAGCCGCTATCCATGTCATCATTTTTAGAGGCATTTCGCGCGTGGGGCCGCTTATGTGACCTTGCGGCGTAGCACGACTCTAATCAAGAAGGAACGACAAAGAACCCGAATATAAGGCCTACACGAGTGGACTCAATCTACCCTACTATCGCAACACAAAATCTGAAATTTAAATAATATACCTAAGTGGAAGAAAAAAGGTTTTACACACTTTGAAATAACAAGTTGAGAATTTCAATCTATAACATACCCAGGTGCAATCGCGCACGTCTGCGCAACCCAAGACCCAAGACATCACATACCTATATGAAGGGTTTCTGGCACAGAGGCCGGTAGATTCACACAAAACCGCGAGAGTAACAACATTTGCATACAGGTCGCTTAATATTTTAAAATAAAACTTCTAACACTGATTGATCCTTAGTGTTATGTTAGAGAGGAGTGGACACAACAGCAGAATCTTATGACATGGGAAAAGGAGCCACTGTATCATCTACTGAGAACGTACGGATGGCTTCTCGAACAACGCAGACGTTTGTTTAACAGCTATATCAAAGGCCAACTAAAGCAATATGCGTCGAATATTAAATGACGACTTTGCAGGTCGTCGCTCTGCATACGATGATCCCAGTTTCATGTTTCTCCCATAACGAAACGATTTGGCACGATATCAACATCACTTTCCGAAAGAATACCGCATTGAATTTCAATTCCCCCACAAATATTGCGCTCGCAGGTGACACACAACAACGCAAGAAAAGCATCCCAACCTGAGCAAATAACCAAACAGTGTATGCTAAACAACAAGAGCACCTGCTCTTAAGATTATCTTAGGTTGTGTTAGGACCCTGAAGCACTGAAGGACCTGTCTCGATGTTTAAAGCCTTCTATTCTACCGTTGATTGAAATATTATTTCAATCAACGATTCTACTACATATTTAAGATAAATATACAAACACAAATGTTTCATTTATAGCTGGTGTTGTATATATATAATTATCACTTTTATGATATTTTACTACAATAACGAATAGAGGTGGATGGTACCCTGTAGACACTGACAATGTCTAAACGCTGCTGTTTGTAAACTCAATGGGAAGCTTTAGGTATGGTTGGTAATAAAAATCGTAATGTAGCTGAAGAATAATGTTTTACTTACTATGAGCTACACGTACCTTGCAATCTTGTATTGGTACTTATTAATAATGATAAACTTCCAATAAATAATAGTAATTGTATGCTTGGAGTTAAAGGAGCGTTGACATCAATTGCAGTCCCAATTCAACAATTTATACATGAATGGACTATGTTTGCAGTATTTGTAAACTTTTACCGTAACTTTATGATATGCTTGACAGGTTTTCAATATGTGCCCACCTCCAAGCAAAATTGACCCCTTTTCTTCCACTAAATCTGTTTATCCATAATTTTACGTGTATTTTTCTCACAATCTCCTAATGACGATATTCATCACTAGAAATTGAAGTACAGTGTCGAGTACTAAAGACAAATCTGCTGGGAAAGGGTTGATTATGTACTGATCCAGAAAATGTTCAAGATACAGGATCCTGTATCGTATATTCGAGTATGGAATTTACAGAGATTTACTTGCAAAGGTTACAATATTATAGTAAGTGAAGCAAGAAGAAACATCAATTCTGTAAAACACCATTCGATTTCATCAATGGCGTCGCAGCCTTACCAGGATACCAATCAGTTTAATACATTCAAAGGGAACCTTAAACCTATCAAAATTGGCGGTTTATAGTAAAAATTGTAGCATGGCAACATACAAATTTTAAAAGTTCATTCATTTGCTTACAGTACCTCCTCAAACGTTTGAAATTTCGGCCCGATAGATCCGAAATTGAATCAATTCAGTTCAAAAAAAGGCGCAAATTCTTATAGAATTTCGATTTCAACCAACTTCAAATCTGTAACTAATTATGGCATATACTATATACAATATATATGTATATAACTACCCACTTCAGACACAACCACGCCGGATTCTGCACAACTGAGTCATTGTTTTTCTTTCCACCCTTAAGGGAGATGGGAGTGGAGAGGGTGACGGACAATTTGTAAATCACGAAAAAATGTTAGAGGAAAGAAAAGTAAAAAAAGATCGTTTTTCTGCGGACGTGCAATTTTCCCCCTTTCTACCCCCAAAAAAGGGGTTGCAGTTGGGGGTGAAATTTGCAATTTGAGTATCGTTTTTTATGGAGAATCCAAAAGTAATAAAAAATAGGTGTTCCCATTTAAGTTTTGAAAATTCACCCCCGCTCCACCCCACAGGAGGGGTGAGGGTGATGTTTACGTATCATGACTCAATAGGTTTCAACAAACAAAGGAAACGTATTTCTTCTTTTTGTAATTGGACATGTTGTTCTCGAGATATTAAAGGGTGTATATTTTGACTTTAATGGCGTCCCGACGGCGAACGGGTGATCCAATCAAAAAATTTACCAGCGATTTGGAATGAGTGAAGAATTTCCTATAAGATGACACCACTTCCAGCTTTCTAAACCCTGTAACATCGACCAACGCACAGACACACAGACACACAGACATCCGGACGAATTTAGTAACCAACTTTTTAAAGTTGGCTGAAAACAAACTTTTTACATTTCTGACAATCGTGTTTTGAGAAATTCAGCCATTTCCAAACTTTTTTCTCCAGCTTATATCATTAAAGCGTGAACGATCGGTGCAAATAGATAAACCAAACAAGTATCAAAAGGCGCAAATTCTTATAGAATTTTAATTTCAACCAACTTCAAATCTGTAACTAATTATGGCATATACTATATACAATATACAGGGTGATTCACGACTACTCCCTCGGTCTCTTGTGCCTAAAGGGTACAAGATATCAGCTTCATTTTTTGGTGACATATGTAAATTGATAACGACTATTTTTTAAAATTATTTTCACTTATACAGGATGCTTCACAAAATTGTAATATATCAAAGTTAGGTTTTTTTAAATGCAACCCCCTGTATTTTATTACATTTTTAGATTATACGTTAAAAACTAAGGTAACTTTATTAAACGTTCCCTATACCTATCGCTTACCAATTTTGAGAAAATTGTGATTTTAAGAAAAATATTCAATTTAAACAACCCCTAATAACACGGAAACCACTTACTTTTAGTAACGCAAATTTATATCGATTTATCTTGACCTTTAAGGCTTTTATTTGCACTACGTAGAATTTCGATATTTTGTACAGGGTGTTTAGAAAAAGGATTCATATTTTATATTTTTCAAACATCAAAAACTCGCTTAACTTAAATGGAACATCCTGTATGTTTTTATTCTATGTTGAATAACTTTTCATTTTCTATCAAAAACTATGAGTAATTGATATGTCTAAAATCAACGATTAAAAAGTTATTAAGATTTTTCTCTAAAATTTGTATGGAAATGGTTTTGTTTGCATTCTAGTAGGCCATAATTTTTTTTTATTGTACCTAGTTGATAATTAGATATGTGATCAAAACTTAATTAAAAATGAAAATAAAGCAATGGAAAAAATACTGTAGTAAATGCCATTTTTTCCTATGCATAACCGCACTCGTTTTCAAGAGATCTTCTAACGTTATGGTGTTATAGTAGCAAACGCATCCTTTATTCTAATCTTCATGTCATCAGCAGTGGTAGGTGGAGTGTTGTAAACTAAATTTTTAATGATAATAATAATAATGATAATATTTAAACAAACTTCTTCAAGATGACTAGAAAAAGTGTTGTTCTAAAATCCGTAAAAATTTTATTCCGTTCAAGTTTCCATCAAAAAATCAAAATTCTCCCAAATACATTGAGGCTTCACCGGTTTTGGCGGTCAACAGTGCGATACAGGTGACGATTTAGTATTGAAAGTTATGTCGGTTTACCAAGCCGTTATGATGTGGAAAGTGGATTCGTCCGGTAAATAAAACATACAGGGTGGGGCACCACATACGGCACGGAAGTTGGTGCCTAAACTATAACAATTTTTAAAAATCTTTTTATATGCATACATGTAGGTCAATAAGAGCTACATTTTAAAAATATTTATAAATATACAGGGTGGTTCAAAAAAATGTGGCGTATCAAAGTTATATTTTTTTAAATGGAACACCCTATATATCATCACATTTTCGTATTTTACGTTAAAAAATAATGTCTCTTTCTTAACAATTCCCTATACCTATCTTTTATGGTTTTCGAGATATCTCGGTTTTCCTCGAAATACAGTAGGTCACAGAAAAAAGAATAACGGCAAAATGGGTAGGCGTAAAAAAAATTGCTTTGGATCAGTTGATTTAAAGCCTTTTGGCAACTATTTGCAATATTTACTATTATGTAGAAATGTACAGGGTGTTCCAGATCGTGCGAAATATCATTGACTCCTGCTAACTTAAATAACTTGCTTATTTTAAATAGAACACCCTGTATTTTTTTACCCTATTCGATGCAGTAAAATATTGTCTTTCAAACGATATTAGGGTTCCCTATAGTATTTTTCACGTAACCAATGGATAACGTGTTTAAAGTCAGCTCTATGTCTTTCTCTTAGGAGTATACCTGAACGATACCTCAAATTCTTACAATTACTGGGAATGTTATGTTTAGTTGTTGATATTTTTTATAAGCTTCGCTAATTATTAAATATTACAATAAATTATTTACAGACTTGAGTGATTATTCAATGTTTACAGTTAATTCATTGTAATTTTTTTGGTTTCAACTATTTTAATATTGAACTGAAGTAATGTAGGTAAAGCACAAATCAACAACTTGGCTGTAGGAAACGTCTAGTAAAAGTAAATTTAATAATTTCAGGTATTGTTTACAATAATACCCAGCCTACTACTCCTAAGAGAATGACATAGAGCTGACCTTCAAACACGTTATCCATTGGTTACGTGAAAAATACTATACTTAGCTATAGGGAACCCTAATATCGTTTGAAAGAGAATATTTTACTGTATCGGATAGGGTAAAAAAATACAGGGTGTTCTATTTAAAATAAGCAAGTTATTTAAGTTAGCAGGAGTCAATGATATTTCGCGCGTTTTGGAACACCCTGTACATTTCTACATAATAATAAATATTGCAAATAGTTGCCAAAAGGCTTCAAATCAACTCATTCAAAGCAATTTCTTTTACGCCTACTCATTTTGCCGTTATTCTTTCTTCTGTGACCTACTGTATTTCGAGAAAAACCGAGATATCTCGAAAACCATAAAAGATAGGTATAGGGAATTGTTAAGAAAGAGACATTATTTTTTAACGTAAAATACGAAAATTTGATGATATATAGGGTGTTCCATTTAAAAAAATATAACTTTGATACGCCACATTTTTTGGAATCACCCTGTATATTTATAAATATTTTTAAAATGTAGCTCTTATTGACCTACATGTATGCATATAAAAAGATTTTTAAAAATTGTTATAGTTTAGGCACCAACTTCCGTGCCGTATGTGGTGCCCCACCCTGTATTTAAAGAATTCATCTTCTTCTCTAATTTTTCCGAGACTCCATAAACAAAAATTCGACCTTCGTTGAAAGCCTCATCCATATAAATTCTGGTGAAGTTGAATGTGATAAGGATGGTACTTATGTTTTTTTCAAGAATATTTAGATAGACAATTCCTCAATAAATGGATTGGAAGGAGGGGTCCACAACACTCCACCTACCACTGCTGATGACATAAATATTACAATAAAGGATGCGTTTGTTACTATAACACCAGATATCCTGAGAAACGTTAGATCTTTTGAAAATCGAGTGCGGTTGTGCATAGAAGAAAATGGTCATCGTATTGAGCATTTACTATACCATTTTTTTCCATAAATGATTACTTCTTGTTATTAATTTCATTTTTAATTAAGTTATGATCCCATATCTAATTATTAATTACAGTAAAAAAAAATCATGGCCTACTAGAATGCAAACAAAACCATTTCCATACAAATTTTAGAGAAAAATCTTAATAACTTTTTAATCGTTGATTTTAGACATATCAATTACTCATAGTTTTTGATAGAAAATGAAAAGTTATTCAACATAGAATAAAAACATACAGGGTGTTTCATTTAAGTTAAGTGAGTTTTTGATGTTTGAAAAATATAAAATATGAATCCTTTTTCTAAACACCCTGTACAAAATATCGAAATCCTACGTAGTGCAAATAAAAGCCTTAAAAGTCAAGATCAATCGATATAAGTTTGCGTTACTAAAAGTAAGTGGTTTCCGTGTTATTAGGGGTTGTTTAAATTGAATATTTTTCTTAAAATCACAATTTTCTCAAAATTGGTAAGCGATAGGTATAGGGAACGTTTAATAAATTTACCTTAGTTTTTAACGTGTAATCTAAAAATGTAATAAAATAAAGGGGGTTGCATTTAAAAAAACCTAACTTTGATATATTACAATTTTGTGAAGCATCCTGTATAAGTGAAAATAATTTTAAAAATAGTCGTTATCAATTTACATATGTCACCAAAAAATGAAGCTGATATCTTGTACCCTTTAGGCATAAGAGACCGAGGGAATAGTCGTGAATCACCCTGTATATGTATATAACTACCCCCCTCCCCACCTCAGACACAACCACGCCGGATTCTGCACAACTGAGTCATTGTTTTTCTTTCCACCCTTAAGAGAAATGGGAGTGGAGAGGGTGACGGACAATTTGTAAATCACGAAAAAATGTTAGAGGAAAAAAAAGTAAAAAAAGATCGTTTTTCTGCGGACGTGCAATTTTCCCCCTATCCACCCCCAAAAAAGGGGTTGCAGTTGGGGGTGAAATTTGCAATTTGAGTTCTTATGAGTTCTTATCGTTTTTTATGGAGAATCCAAAAGTAATAAAAAATAGGTGTTCCCATTTAAGTTTTGAAAACTCACCCCCGCTCCACCCCACAGGAGGGGTGAGGGTGATGTTTACGTATCATGACTCAATAGGTTTCAACAAATAAAGGAAACATTTTTTTTTCTTTTTGTAATTGGACGTGTTGTTCTCGAGATATTAAAGGGTGTATATTTTGACTTTAATGGCGTCTCGACGGCGAACGGGTGATCCGATCAAAAAATTTACCAGCGATTTGGAATCAGTGAAGAATTTCCTATAAGATGACACCACTTCCAGCTTTCTAAACCCTGTAACATCGACCAACGCACAGACACACAGACACACAGACATCCGGACGAATTTAGTAACCAACTTTTTGAAGTTGGTTGATTAGTTCTTTCCATTTCTTCCTTTTGGTTCATACGGCGTTGTAACAAAAAGCAAGTTTATTTAAGGATGAGGTTAAATATAGTGAGCAAAATGTAATTAAGAGAGAGGGAGGGCGGCTGTGTTTACTGTATGGATTGCCGATTGATATTTCATCGTTGTTCTGTCAGGGCGAATACTACAGATTCCGTGTACCTACCTACACCATACTAGCACGTAGGTAGTTACCGCAGCTCTGTTATTGAAAATGATCCCTTTTACAGTGAAAATAAATATTTATTTTGTTGATGCACTGAATTGGGGGAGTATTCACTTGATAGATGAATAATAGCTTTTACTTAAATTCGATTTATACAGTCACATCAGAGTGGTAGTTGCAGAAGTTTAGAAGAACCTGGCGTGTACCAAAGATCAATTCTCGATTATGGATTATGGATTAAGTGAATCCAAGAATTTTGACTTATGACTACGTTTCGAACTGAAATGCTAACGCACGGATTGTTCAATTTATCATCTTGACCAATGAAGATGTACCTTTTGGTAGTTATATTTCCTATTTAATATTTATATGAAACTCAATGATGGGGGTCGTAAAGGTACTGTTTTTTTTTTAAATTATCGGAAAAGAAAATACATTTTAAGTAAAATGGTATGAATTTTTTGCAAATGGGAACCATTTTGCTTAGTCGTAGGTAATTACGCTCCACATGAAATGCAATGTTCCAGTTAATCGTACTGGAACATTTCTTTGATCGAAATAGAGATCGCGTGATTAACCCCTTCCACTCCAGGTATCCACATGTGGATATTTCAAGGTGTGCATCAGGGTACCATGATATCCACATATGGATACGACGCATTTGAATTATCGCAGCCCCTTCCACTCCAGGTATCCACATGTGGATATTTCAAGATGTGCATCAGGGTACCATGATATCCACATATGGATACGACGCATTTGAATTATCGTAGCCTTAAAGAAGGATGGGATGGCACGTGGAAATTCATATTAGGTCTGGTATGGTACAAATAAATGGTATGGGGAAGATACTTTTAAAATTACGGCTGGAGTGGAAGGGGTTAAACAAACAATTTTATAACCACTTTGTAGCATCAATTCACAAATTACCAAACTCGAAGTACATGAATTCTGCTTTAACCTTGGAATCGGATGAATTACTTTACACTTTATGTGATCCAAACTGGGGGCCTTGGTTGCGAGACGGAAACCTTACATGCAAAAATGCCACTGAAGTTCATTTAATGGCCAAAAAAATCAGTGAATTTACAAAACTTGAGTAAAGTTAATAATTAGACAGTCTTCGTTTGTACACTGTTACTACTGAAGAGCAGAGGGCAAATTTTGTTAGCATTCGTAACATTAGCCTTGAGACCTCGTGTCACTTAATATCGATTCATTATACAGGGTGGCCCATTGAAAAGGTAACACGCCTGTTTTGGTACACTTAGACCAGTTTCTTAAAAAAACGCTCGGACACGTCGATTTTATATTTTTGGGGGACAACTGTTGATGTCAAATTTGACTTTGTCAGATCAACCCCCTAGCCCCAGCAACCCCTAACTCAAGAATTTAAAAAGGGAAAGGGTGTCGAGCGACCCCTCATTTGAAGCGTCTTTTAATTCTCTGTTTGACAGTATGAATGAAAATTAGATTTACTCAATTTTTTTTTCGCCCCCATGAAAAGCACCCTCTAGATTAACTAAGGTGTGGGTGTTGTTTAGGAAAAATCCTGAAACACGCCACCTTTGACCATTTGAACGGCACATTTCAGGATTTTTCCTAAACAACACCCTCACCTTAGTTAATCTAGAGGGTGCTTTTCATGGGGGTAGAAAAAATTGAATAAAACTAATTTCGGTCATACTGTCGAATAGAGAATTAAAAGACGCTTCAAATGAGGGGTCGCTCGACACCCTTTCCCTATTTAAATTCTTGAGTTAGGGGTTGCTGGGGTTAGGGGGTTGACCTGATAAGGTCAAATTTGGCATCAAAATGTGCCGTTCAAAAGGTCAAAAGTGACGTGTTTCAGGATTTTTCCTAAACAACACCCCCACCTTAGTTAATCTGGAGGGTGCTTTTCATCGGGGGCGAAAAAAAATTGAATAAAACTAATTTTCATTCATACTGTCACATAGAGAATTAAAAGACGTTTCAAATGAAGGGTCGCTCGACTCATTTTCCCTATTTAAATTCTTGAGTTAGGGGTTGCTGGGGCTAGGGGGTTGACCTGACAAAGTCAAATTTGACATCAAAAGTTGTCCCCCAAAAATAGAAAATCGACGTGTCCGAGCGTTTTTTTAAGAAACTGGTCTAAGTGTACCAAAACATGCGTGTTACCTTTTCAATGGGCCACCGTGTATAAATACCCAAAATAATAAAAGATCACGTCCCGCGTTATTAATGGAAATGTTCACACACTTTGTAATTAAACGAGTTTGAAAACCAAATAATGTGTACTCAGATGAAACACATATTTTTAATGACTCTTACAATCTTAATAGTTTACCATTTTTGGGTAACTCGCGGTATACTCTATCACCATCGTACAGATGGGATAGTACTTAATTCTTCTTAGTTTACTAGAGAAAACCTAGCTTCAAAAATTTGTTAATGTTAAGGACATCTACATCACATTTTGTCTCTTTGCCAGACGATACCTTCATCTTCAAATTTTAATTGATGTTTAATAAGTCTGTAGTGGTAATAAGGGTCAATTTGTTGATGATGAGCCTGATGCGTACGTTATGGCTGTGGAGCCTAAACTACTAGGTCAATTTTGATGAAATTTAAAACTAAGGCCTATAAAAAAGCTTCATCGGTAAAACAAGTTTTTCATCAAAATCGGTCCAAAGGAGCCCAAGCCAGGGGCGTTATTTTGGGTACAAACATTCAAATTTTAACCCAAACTAATTTCCCTTGGTGAAAAGTTAGTAGACATGGTAACAAGTAAAACGCCGTTTTTCGTTTGTTTCCAAATTCAAAATGGCGGCCAATATAGCAATTCTCAAAGTTTACTTTTTCGGGTCCAGCTCAAGAACCGTTTAACTTAATTAAAATTTGAAAATTGGACTGTAACAGCGCAAAACTCACTTCGTGTGGCGCATTTGAGCGTATAACTAACACGTACGTATAGCATTAAGAATGTTTGAGAAAGCGCAATTTTTTAAAAACATCAATTTGGCCCCACCCACCTTCTAATGTTTCGTTATGGCCATACGGAAGTGGCGCAAAGTTTTTATCAAGTGGAGCATTTGAGCGCATAACTATAGAGATAAGTTGGCATCGACATAGTGAAATACTTAATGGGGGGGGGGGGGGCTGAGTGAACTTGAACCCCCCCAAATGTTTTTCAAAATATCTCAAAAACTGTAACGGCGCAAAACTCACTTCATGTGGCGCATTTGAGCGCATGTCGAGCGCATTATTACATAGTAATATCATAGCGAAATCTTGATTGGGGGGGCAACTTAACCGACCCTAGCCATAGGATGGCCAGAACTTTTACTTTTAATTGATAAAGAACAAAAATTTAACGTGGCCAATTTATTGGTGCCCAAAATTGGTGAAAAATTGAAAATCGATTTTCTCAAAATCTGTTCCAAGCATTTTTTTTATTTTTTGAAATGTTATACATATAGTTCATGAAAAACTATTGGCACTACATTTATTTCTCTATTTTCCATAGGGGAAGGGGGATGAAGGTTTGAAGTTGAAAATTTTATATTTTCATAACTTTTTTGCTAACAAAGATGAGTGTAATAAGTATACCAATTTATTTGCGGCCTAGCCGGAAATGAACAAAATATTAAAAATATTTATGACATACCGTGTATATTATTTCAGGAGAAAATGAGAAATCGTTTTCTGATTACAACTGTGCTACACACTATATATTACTTTTTTTCCTGTCCGGAAATTAACAAAATATTAAGAATATTTACGACATACCCCGTATATTATTTCAGGAGAAAATCAGAAATTGTTTTATGATTACAACTATACTACTCACTATATCTTAATTATCTTTTTTGAGTTATTACGCAAAAACTATTTTATTTTGAGTTCTTATTTAAATATTAAACGCATATTAAGAAATAATACTTTAAGAATTTCTTTATTTACCTATATGAAAATATCTCTGAGATATTTAAAAATTCCTAGTTATAAATATCTTAGATATTTGAAAATATATGAACCATTTTTAAAATATCTAAAGTACTGCACCATTTAAAACAGAAAATATTAGCTCAAACTTAATACGTCGAAATAGATATGTCGACCTACTGAAATTCTTCTATGCGAGAACCCAAGAGATGTCTCTGCTACCTGTTCATGACCAGAGTCAGTAGATTAACAGAGTACCGCAACCTCCGCCATGTTTACTCCTTTCCGCACTTCACTCACTACACGCTCAGTGAAGTAGATGACGTTTTGACTAAATTTTTCGGAATATACTAAAACAAATACACTTAACGGCACAACAACACGGCATATTTTATTCAAAATTACGCACTTTCCTAAGTCTATCTTATGTATATGGAGTAAAAATGGCCGCCAGGCGGCATTTGTCGCGTCAAAGGCTTGCGGTACTCTGTTAATCTACTGACTCTGTTCATGACTTTCCCAATACTTCGCTTATAGCACTGCTGCCGACATACCTTATCTAACTTAACATAACTTTCAAGATAACTAGTTTACGGCTCATGCCGCGTCGTTATATTTGTTCCACAGCCTGCGCTGAAAGGCTTGCCTTGCCTTTTATTTTGTGAGCCAAAACAAGGAATTTTGGTATGACTACGCCATCCTCTTAGCTCCCGTTGGTGGTGAGCTGTTAAGTCTAGGTTTGCTAGGCCTGACTGCTAATTATTGTAAAACCAAAAGTTCTGACGTTTCGCAACATATTGCAGCTTAAATCTTCATTCGAATCCTGACAGCTCGAGGAACAGCGAAAGCCTTAAATAATTATTTATTAACATAACTTTTTAAAGAGAAAGTCGATTTCGTGCTGAAATGGTTCTCTCTACAGGGAGGATCACAACAAAGTGGCTAAACATACTTTTATACTATCTATTACACAATCATGTAGATGATAGTAAAGTTAAACGTTATTAAAATACCTAAAGAATATCTTAGAAATATCTTTTAAATAAGAGAAATATTCGGTTAGGTATTCTGAATTCGAATTATTTCTTGTGTATATTAGATGTTTTGAATTATGCATTTAAAAATATCTTTAAGATATCTGTAAATGACGAAATCAACTTAGTGATAATTTTAGAAATTAGTGAATACATCAATTTATAACAGGTCTAAGATATTGTTAAATGACACTTGTAGGTATATTTTAGATATTTGGAATACCAGAATTTATCAATTTCGTATTTACATTACTCGGTAATTCATATTTTAGAGAATTCTTAAACTGAAATTACCAGTTGAAGGTATGTGATAATTAGTGGAAGGCATCTAAAAAAATTAACATTAAAAATATCTCATACATAAAAAGCATTTTTTGCACCAACTTTTATTCATTCTGTAAAACGTAAATTTGACCATGTTTAATGAATAAAATAATGAGGTTGTTGCTACTAATGTTTTTAATATGAAAACAGACCTTGTTTGAAACTTCTAATAACTATGAAAACCATGTTAATATCTGTACATTGCGACGCATCCATTTCGGTCAGTGGCATATCGTACAGTAGAACGCCGATTATCCGAACGCCGATTAACCGAATCGCCAATTATCCGAATCGGTCCTAAGCGTAATATAAAAAATTAAAACCAAGTACGTACATATGTAATTCTTGTTTTGTTTTGTTGTAACAAGTTGGAACTCGTTGGACTCCAGATATATTTCAATTGTTATGGTTGAAAGCTAGAGGCAAGACACTACATATGTACATGTTTTGCGTCGCGCGGCTTTTCACAGTTCGTTTTTCTTTATTACCAGTCTATGTCCGATTATCCGAATTTTCGATTATCCGAATCGACCCCGGTCCCAATTACTTCGGATAATCGGCGTTCTACTGTACTTCAATACTCTTAGGAATTAACGTCTTATTTTTTAAATGGCATGGTAGCAGAATATATGGTAAGCAGAATGGTAAGAATATTACGTACGTTTATATCAAAATTCACAGTGGATGAATTTACACCTACAATAAACTCTCAAGTAAATGAATTAATGGAACTAGCACATATATTATTTACAATAGCATTTCATAATAATTGTTACACATATAATGGGACAGGCTTTTATTGCTGTAGCAGATAAAAAGACGCTTTAAAAATTTAGTGCGATTAAAAAAAATAGACGACAGGAAAATATTTTGTATCAAAAACAAGCAACACAGAACATAAAAAAGGTAATTTCCGGTTACATGTAACTTAAAATTTAAAATATATTTTTATTGAAAATAAACTATCAACAAACTTGTCGACCTATACTTTGTGTGAAGCACAAGGTAATTAGGTTAAACAGAAGTGAATTTTACCGGTTGTGTTTTTATTATGTAACTTTACTTATTAGAGGATGCCTTCTTAATTAACGAGTAAAATACTTCTTCGCTCTTTAAAAGTGACGACGAGTTGGTTATACTTAAAGCACCTAAAATTCTTTGCCATTCGGGATCAACAGGTGCAACAAAAATGGGATTTTAGTTTTTTTTTGTTTTCTAATTTTAGAACTACATTCATATTTATAAATTTAAATCTCTTCTGAAATTATATTAGGAGGATTAGGATAATACCAAAACGTGTGTCTTAAGTGTTTAAATTTCATGAGTCACGATGAAGGGTAAGCGTTAACAAAACTTCAGTAAGTAGAAATTCTAGACGCTTGAAATTTGCAGTAGCTTTCAGCACAGCAAGTATAGAATACCTCTAGTGCGCGGCTCTTCAAAGGTAGAATGCGGTCCCGGTGATGTGCCATTGTTTTCACACACTGGATCGTAGCAAAAACAAGGGCGGCAATGGTCAGCGCACTCTTTGATTCACATTGCGATTGTCATTTGTTAGCAGACAAACGAGTATCGTTCTAAGACAATATACTCCCGGTTGATGGTTTCAGAGGACTCTTTAATTGTTACCGTATATTACAGGGTTAATGTCCTTTACCAATTAAAAAACGATAAGTTTGAATTGTAGTGGCTGCGAAGTTTCTTTTTTTTCTAATGATTTTCGATTAATCCACGGACACAATTCTATAATTTCTATAATTGACGTTTATGTAAAGATAAATGGTGCGCAGTTACAAGGCGAAGGAAGAGCACTCGACCTTAATTAAGGCATTAACGACGTTTTGATATAATTTATTAAGTCGGAGGAAATGAGCTTAATAAAAAATAAACCTGAAAGAATTCTTATACATGAATGTACGCATTGCATAAACTTAGATGATTTCACATTTACAATGACCTAATCCGCACATTATCACGGATGTTGCAATTACTCCACTAAGACTTCTGTTATTTAAATTCAGCCTTTTTAACATTAAAATTCCAAACCTTATTTCCGGTAATAAAAAGATAGAATAATATTTATTATGTATTCAACTTATTTGATCGTATAATATATAGGTAGTGTTGTCCTTTTGTCTCTGTTCGAACGCAAAACATTCGAAAACATTTTAAATAGAGCAATTCAAAAAGGCGAGCCCTCTCTCTCCAGGGGAATTTGAAATATTGGAAATGGTGGGAAAATTGCGCATTTACGTTCCTAAGAAATGATCCAAGATATAACTTCGTTACTAAGGTACAAGGTGAAAATGAAAATGTACATTTTCTAAAAACCTCCCAAATGTTTGTCTTGTAATTTGTAACATTGAATAAATTTTTAGGACAAGGGTAGTAGGTAAATAAGAGGTTATACAAGAGAATGGCAAGTTGCACGTGAATGAACTCATTTTTCCCTAATGATGTATTCCATTTGATTCCTGACTGTGCAAAATACACCCCTTGCATATTGTGCAATGGAATACCAGAATCAATCACACGATGTACCTAAACAAATTTGTTTAGTAACCGTTTCCTGAAAATATAGTCCATCAGCTATCTAAAATTAAATTTTTCAGATAGTCCGACTCACTAAATATTACTTATAAAATTAATTTTTTTTTAATCCTGGCGAAAGAAATTCTAAGTAAGTACCTACATAATTGTTGATTGTCAGTAGCTTACTATACCTCCTATACCTACATATACAATCGTTATTGTGAATGACGCATCAATAATAATAAAATCTTAAAATAAACGTAGGTATACTTTCACATAGTCTTCTTTAACCGGTATATTATTTGCCGTTTTATCTTAAAAGTAAATTTGTTACATGTGTTTAATCAGTTTAAAGGTGCACTTCTCAGACCGTAAAACGTAACTGTACTTTTATTACAGTAGTGCGGTGTGTTAAAAATTCTATAAGAAAAAATAATAGTAAATGGTAATTATTATTAGCTGATGATGAGAGAAAATTCTCATGTTATACTAACTAATAAATCGATTCCTGTGATAACTGTGAATCTGTGTTTCTCATTGTAAAAATAATACTGTATTATAGTCTTGACAATGTTTGTTTTATTTGATTTACTCACTTTTTACGATTTTCCTTATTTACAACATTTACGACAGAGTAATTATTAATAGTAGGTACATCATTACAGAAGTTCTGTACAAGCATGTGGTAATCGGTGGATTAGAGCGTACTATTCAGCGTGAAATAAATCCATTACTCACATCTATCGAAGCACTTGCTTATCCACTTATAATTTATATATAACAAAGATTACTGATCACCGTATTATACAAATCAGTAAAATTATTAATATTTGGAGAGTTTAATGACTTCCTAATGTGTTCAAGTTCCTCTGAATTTGATTACTGCTCTCATATTTTAATTAATATAAGGAAGTCCTCATTTAGCTCAATTTTAGGCGGTGCGCGACTATTTGCTTTGTTTTATATTTTCAGTCACCTTTACTGTAAATTCCCTTTAAATGAAGTTGTATGTTTCTAGCGTTAAAAATTCATAAAGGTCTCTATGATAGATAAGTCTAAAATGCATGTTATACCAACTGTACAAAGACATAATGGAAGGTAAATATACAAGGAGTAAACCACTACCCAAATTTGTACACTTAAATTGTTACTTAAATTCCTTACATTTCTCCATAAATCTCTAATAATTATAATTCCCCGTATTTCCTGTTACAATGTAAATACTTCGCATGTTCCCCAGTAGATATATTCCCAACAGTTCGTAGTGATATGATCCTTCTTACTTCTTCCTTACATCACGTGATTCATTAAAAAAAACTTGGAAAAGGTTAAGAACATACACATTATAGTGCATTTGGTAAAGAGCCAGAGTAATAAATCAGCCTGTCAGGCAGATTTCAGTGTAGTAGATGAGAAAATTATATATTGTAAATAAATTCTAATTTATTAATTGTATGAAGTTTCTACGCCTATGAACCCTTTCCCGAAGGATTTATATGGGAGCTTAATGAGGGTTTCCTATTGTCAACGCGGTCATTTTTAAAGGGTCTTCTATCGTTTGGTGGTCTTAGTACGAAAGAAGCGTCATTTTCATTTTATGTTTCCGATATTTGCAAAACTTATTATTGAAAACTGATGTGCCGCTCGTATAGCAAAAATACCATACTATACTTGAAGTAGTTGATTTATTACTTCGGCTTTTTACCAAATGCACTATAGCAATAATACATGCAATCAATTTAAAAATGAAATAGGAATGGAATGAACAGTTACACTTAAATTCTTTTCATGTGGTCATGCCTGTTAATTTGAAATGAGCTATTACCGTAGAATAAGCATTTTTCATTAACAGGTCTTGAATCATATAAATCCATCCAAATTTTCCCAAGTTTTTCTATTTCTTTACATATACAGTGGCGTAACTGGGGGGGGGGGGGGGGGGGGGCTCGCACCGGGCGTCAAGGTGGCCAAGTCTTGGTCTCGCTACGCGAACAGCATTTTGTTTATGTTGGTGCTTGGAATGTACTCAGGCATTTATAAATATAAAATGGTAATTTTTTTTGGAAATATAGGTATATGTTTTGTCTCATAAATGGGGAACCTTAGGCCTCCGTAAGTTTCTTGTGGCCTTTAAAAAAGTATCTTGTATCTTTATAAAGGTTGCATTTAGGTATAACTTGGTTTATTACTGCCTAATTTAAATATTGCATCCAATGGTAAAAAAGTTCCCTACCTATATAGTTTGTCTCATAGTTGCAATTATTTATTTATGTTTATTAATTTATAAAAACCACCATTTCATTGACTTACAAAGGGGGGCAAATTGGAGACCGCTCGGGGCGGCAAAAATTCTAGGTACACCACTGTACATATACCAACTTTTTTCGTAAAATTACAGTTTTCAAAAGGGAAGAGACGTTGTACTTGTAATTCCTCTACTTCATACACCCCATTTCCCGTATTCATTAATTGTCACATTTTTTGTATCTGTTGAAACATCGAGTATACAACGTTGACTCTTTCTGTGTCCTTATGGTACTGTCGTCGAAGAGTTCTTTTTCTTTTTGAAGTCTTTTCATTATGCTTTTCTACTTCCTTTTGATCTCATAAATCTTCTTAAATGGTTCTTCAATGACTGTCCCATTCTATCTTGGGGAAATTTTTAAATAGCTAACTAATACTAAAATTTACTCTGTAGACATCGTTGCTGTCATTGATCTAGCGTTTCCGGAAATTTTCTGACGGCAATACTCTACTGTACAGCCAGAGACAAAACCAATTCGAATTTATAAACTGTCCTCACGAAAAATACCTACTAACTGTAGTGGTACGTGCATTTATTTCCACGCAAAGGTACACATTATCAGTGATAAAATTGTCCCTAGTATTTAAGTCTTGTGACTTCTACTCCACTGCTCCCATATACGAAACTGGTCTAATGAAAACCAAGTATAATTCTAAGGATCTACTTTTCTCCAAGAATGTTATTAAAGCGGCATATACAGGGTGTATAATTGGCCGATGCACCATAGGGATTCAATGTGAAAATCTTAAACTTCGATTACTTACTTGTTTCCCTAATTATTTTAGACAAAAAGTCTATATAACTTTTTGGTAGAGACAAACATTCTGAATCAACTGATTTACTTATTTTTACTTTGAATTTTTCAGAAAGCAAATATTTAGGCAAAACTTTCTCAAAAATCGGTGGTGGGAATGTGTACGGACAGACTACAGACTATAAAGACTTTCTGTTACGAAAAAACAGCCCTTTCTGTTTTAACACTTTTACCTAAAATTTAGCTAAAAGCCTTGCATAGTAAGCTGCAATAACGGTTTGATTCCTTTACCAAGTAATTAATTCAAACCATTTCGCCAACCAACTCCGTTAAAACTCACGTATTGTCCTTCGGAGCTGAAAAATGATGATTCTGTCAACTGTCTCGAATACTATTTTGTCTCCGGTATATTGCAATCACTTGGCATAGTTGTAGTATTAACCCTAAGTAGTCAATTTTGGCGAGACAATATTCAATCCAAATCACTAATTCGTGGTGTATAGTGCATTTGGAAAAGAGCGGGAGTAATAAATCAACTACTTCAAGTATAGTATGGTTTTTTTGCTATACGAGCGGCACATCAGTTTTCAATAACAAATTTTGCAAATATCGGAAACAAAATGAAAACGACGCTTCTTTCGTACTAAGACCACCAAACAATAGAAGACCCTTTAAAAATGACCGCGTTGACAATAGGAAACCCTCATTAAGCTCCCAGCTAAATCCTTCGGCAAAGATTCATAGGCGTAGAAAGTGGGTAATTTGTAGAAGAGTGAACAATAACACTTCATACAATTAATAAATTAGAATTTATTTACAATATATAGTTTTCTCATCTATTACACTGAAATCTGCCTGACAGGCTGATTTATTACTTCGGCTCTTTTCCAAATGCACTATAGCAAAGGTTAAAATCGACATAAAGGGGTTCATGTTGTTGGGTTTGGATGGAAATATGTCAATAAAAAGTGGCAAGCTGAAAAGCAACGTGTTTTTGGCCGTCGGAGCCTCGTTCCACTCTTCTTCCTCCTTCAGTCAGTAGGATATCATTTCGTGCCCGATTTACACTGCTACATTGTTGACAGTATGCAGATATTTTAATCGCGTTGCGAGGGTTTGAAAGTGACCAATGTGTGTCACTTATGCAACAATTTGTCTGGATCTAATTATTCCTTTATAGGTACAAATTTGATGTAAGACCAACTGTACTCAATTTAATATTTCAAAAATTTATATGAGCACCACTGTGGGTAGCGTGAACGCCTATTTACAAACCTGACCGGCAATTTGAATCTCTCCCTCTTACCAGAGATACTCTTTGCCAAAATGTGCAGCGAGTTGAAACTTCACAAACTTTGCCTCCAAAACAGTCAGGGGCAACAATATCCTTGGTCCGATGCTGTACACTAGAACTTGCGCGTTTTATTTTATTCTTCTTCCCAAACAGGCGAGGTCTAATTACATGAGAGAAACCAGGCATACATTAATATTTAAAAGAAATATTCCTATAATGAATATGGAAAAACTCAATAAATTTTTATCTTAATAATTAGATAAATGAATGTTTTGGATATGAGCATCAAATTTTAACTTGGAGTCATATTGCACACCCAAATGCTCCACATTTCAATTTTCGAAAGAGGTTCACTATTTATTTTATAATTAAATTGGATGATATTCTCATCTGTGACCATTTTGGAATATTAAAATACAATTTGTTATTTATACTCCACTGATATGGATACGTTCAACATAATCTTGTAACATTTTACAGTCATTTAGATTATCAATTTTGTGGTATAATTTGTCATCAGCAGACACTTTGAGTTATAGATGGCATCAATCAGACAAATCATTTATGAAGACTAAAAACAATAACGGACCTAAGATCGATCCTTGCGGGACTCTCGAATTTTCATACGCTTTAATAACATATGGAGGAATCCTATCGCTATCGGTAGGCGTTTTGGGCAAAGTAAAGCGAAGTAACGATATTTGTAGTGTACGCCATGCCATAAATAAAAACTGTGAAAAAAACGATTACGAGATTTACCAATTTAAAAAAGTTTTCAACGGCAGGAGGAAATGATACATTTTTCAGAATGAAATTTACATCAGTTCTGACGTGGTAAAAATGTTATCAAAATCAATCAACAACAATTTTGCAAAATAAGTCAGGTGACTAAACTATAAGTTAATTATAAAGGTTTTTGCTTCCCATTTGTATATCGAGGCCCGCCGTGGAAAAAAATCTATCGTAAATAACAATTCAAGGATGCAGTTTTATGTAGCAGGAAGTTGTTGTAAATAAAATTATAAACGTAATAAAATTGTGTTTAATAACAAACTGTTCAGGATGCCGATATTGTTTTCGGATTCTTTAATGAATAAAATAGAGTTTAATTAATTGTACGTAGATGTTAGTTTTTTAATAAGCTATTGACGCTCATTCAAAGGAAAGGTGTTAGAGTGTTACTTAACAAAATCTTAACGAAAACTTTGTATACATATAGTTAGGTGTCACTTAGTTATGATTACATGGAACATTAATTTATATGCAATAGAGCTTGGCTCATTTAGTAACACCCACTTTATTTATAAAATTTGTGGTTGTAATAAAAGTTTTGTGTTAATTAGTTGTAGAAAACTAGTCATAAAGTCTTAACTTCTTAGATGTTAAGTGCGGAGATCGCCTATAATGAGTATAACCTATACCTACCATGTAACTTCTCGCAATATAATACAACCGTAGAATATCTTTAGATTCATCTATTTTTTTGTATCATGTATAACATTTTAAAAAAGATTACTACTGAAGAAAAGCTCGTTGCTGTGACAGTTGAAAGAATACGCTTCCGGTTGGAGGAACAATCGCAAGTGCAACGGAGCGAGGAAGATTGCGCCAAGCCCGTGCTGTCCCCCACACTCTAATATGGGTTCTACAATAAAATATAAATTAAAGTCTATTCATTGACATACTTTTAAACGAAGCACGTTTGTTAATGTTCAAATTAGCAACATGAGATAACTATCTAATACCACCGCACACATTAGAATTGAAGTTGAATAGATAGTTTGATTACTGCAAGTGCGCGATCTTTGATTTCTGAATATTATTCATTAGGGTTAACCCCATCATCGCTTCACATTCGGATGTACTGACTTTGAGATTTCGTGAGTTGATTTAGTAATTAATGTACGCTGAGCTCGCTCATATATTTTTCTGTTACAACAATACCAACACAAATCAAATGTAATATTTCTTAAAACTCTGATGTGTAATTTATGTACTATTATTTCTATTAGTAGAGTTGTTTGACTTAATTGTACATTAAGTGGGGGCACAACAGCTTTGCAGAGAGAAATAATACGAAATTTGTACATTTTCCGAAGTGTAACAAATTTAGTCATTACAAAATGGCAAGAAAAAGCAGGGCAGTCAATCCGGCCATTAACTAATTTGTAAAGAAAGCACAGGACAGAAAGATCCTTTTAACTGACACCTTGTGAATTTCCGAGTCTTGTCTTAATATATATTAAGGAAATCAGAGGATGTGTCGGATGGACAATAGGTACCTTTTATTTTTTTAAAAAACAAATATGTGATGAGGGTATGCATGCTGAGCTGATATGATGATCAGAATGAGCAGTATTTGTCCGCAAGCAGGCGACAGAGCAACCTCCTCCTCTTCTTCATTATCACTGTCCGTTACAACATTCGCCTCAATAGCCACCTCTTCTTCGGAGTCCGAGGCTGCTTCTTCAGGAGGAATATAATCTTCTTCAGCATCGTCGTCGCCCTCCTAATAATTGATCGTCATCCTCCAAGATGCTCACGTCCGCCAGATACGTGGTAAGCATGTTCTCAGCGCGCCGCTACTCCTCTACCGGTAGCTGAGCAAATCGCCGACGCCTATATTGGTAATCATATTAAGCTCGGCCCACAATTTATCGCTTATTCCAGCTATTTCATCGGAAAAACCCACAAAGAAAAAAAAACGCACCGTCTAAAAATGCTCGACAACCTCAAATCCTCTTTCCTTTTGATCAGGCAAACAGTGTTTATTGATCCAATGCGAAGCAGACACTGCATAGCAGCGTAAACATATAGTACTATATACAGGGTGTACAATTGGCCGATGTACCATAGGAATTTCAATGTACAAATCTTAATATTCGATTATTTGTTTGCCTAATTATTTTAGACAAAAAGGTTATTTAACTTTTTTGTAGATTAAAAAAATCTACATACTTACATGTTTGTATTTATTTTACTTAATATAGCATGAAGAAAAATTGAAAATTAAAAGTGATACTTGGACAAAAAATAGTAGTGCCATGGAATGGTGGACGTAAAAACAATAGTTGAGCGTCGTTGCAGCAAGATTCAATTATTTATTCTACAAACGAAGAAAAAGTTCAAATGATGAAATGAGTTTATTTTGGAAACTAGTTACCATTAAGATTCGTTATATGACAATTTCAAAGCATGACCGATTTTTGAGATTGTGGAAATTTTTATTTGCCTAAATTTTGCTTTCTGAAAAATTCAAAGTAAAAATAAATAGCATCAGTCGATTCAGAATTTTTGTCTGTACACAAAAGTTAAATATAGACTTTTTATATAAAATATAATTAGAGAATTGAATATTAAGATTTTTACATTGCAATGGTGCATCTACCAATTCTACACCCTGTAATATATGATTTACACACATTCATACAATCCAACATATTCGCGTTGAATTACCTATAAGCGGTAGTTGGCTAGAGACCCTTTGGAGCTCAGATCTAAGAAAAAAAATTGCCCGCTACTGAAAGTCAAAATGGGCCTCGAAAAGCCCAGCTGCACATCGTAGGGTTAATATAGGTATGCACGAGGGTTGCCTTTATATTGTTACAAATGTCCACTAGACCACTACACCTGTTTCAAATTGTAATTGAGAAAATATAAGATGTATTTTAGAAAGTGTAACTTGTAATTCAGAATAGTCAATTGTAATTCAGAAAGTGTAATTTCTAATTCAGGAAGTATAACTTGTAATTCGCTCGATGGCGAATGGGATCTGATGTTATAGTGCTTATTATCCTTAGTGCGACTGGAGTTGTACCAAAAATTGACTGCCAGCAATACCTCAAACAATCCCTTTTTGAGTGAGGAATACCCCGGTCGCTGGGCTATGTAAACGATTCCCAAACAGTGATGCCGTATGACAGTCTACCACCGAGAATGTATTTGAGCGAAATAATATGATAGCGTGTGCTTTATTCCAATAAGTTTTTTTGTGTTCAGCTTCCTCACAAGATGTTCACAATGGCATTTCCAATTAATATTTTGATCTATATGAATTCCATGAAAATTACAACAACAATTACACTTTCTGAATTACAAATTGCACTTTCTGAATTACAATTGCCTATTCTGAATTACAAGTTACACTTTCTAAATTACAAGTTACTAATCTAAATTATATATGACACTTTCTGAATTACAATTCATTAATCTGAATTACAAGTTAGGTACACTTTCTAAATTACAAGTTACTAATCTGAATTATATGTGACATTTTCTGAATTGCAATTCATATTAATCTGAATTACAAGTTACAATTTCTGAATTACAGTTGGAAAAGGTGTAGATCTCGCTATATTGGTAACATTTTTTAAATCAGCGGCTGGAAATTGACGAAGCATTTTGTTGACAGTTTTTTTGAAAAATTGGGATCACTTCTCGTTGAATGATTTTCGTAAAAACATAAATCAACAATAATTCATAGAATCGCTTCGTTTTAACTTTTAGTAATGAAGCACCATCAGAAAATTTTGTTTGTAATATGCGCAGAATTTTGTTGTGGTTGTGGGTCCATCGGTGACGAATCTCGTGAAGGATGAGCAAAAGCAGTAGTGATCTCAAAATAGTATTGATTGAACTGTGAGTATTATAATCCCGAAACGTTGAAAGTGTTGTTCTCAAGTTTTTTCGAAGGAATGTATTCTTGGTGTAGCAAAAGGACGAAAGAAATTAAATTTTATTATACCGTAATGCTCATCATAATGTTTGGGAGGGAGAGGGGGGGGGGGTGAATTAAACCCTCAAACCAATTTGAATTTGTACTTGAGCTTAACACGTCTTGCTTTAAAGTACCTAACATTTCGCTAAAACTATGGAAGATTCTGTTTCCTTCACGGAAATCAGTAATCAAAACAATCATAACCAAGGGAAAAACAAACAAAATTGCATTTTCTATATTAACCCAAATCATAGTTTCATTAAAATCGATTGTTAGTACAATTCCTCAAATAAAAATTTGGTGTCAATTAAAACGTCAAATTGTAATTTAGTGTAATGAAGAAACTGGCCAACTTTACGGTTGTTAAGTGTCTCTCCAGCGTGGAAAAATATATGTAAAAGACGAGGAGATCAACTCCACCAAAAATTCGTTCATCAGCAAGCTAATTCAAATTTATCCATATCTATCTTAAAATTTATGAAATATCACATTTGCTATTACTTTGTTATTCTCTTAGAAAAAAATTTAATGCTCTGTTAATCTATGTGTGTTTATTCTCTTGATTATCTAATACATTTTGCTAATGCATTTTTAAACGCTTTCCTAGAATTTTTCTAGGTGACCGGTGTCGTTTGTTGTATAATTCTTTGTAAATCACATCTTGGACAACCTAAAACATCTCCCTAATCAGGAAAAACCTCAAACTTTTGTAACAATCATATTGAATTTGCGACAATATGTACTTATTGCTTTTAGTATTTAACATACCGTTCTGATTAATTTTTATTACGCTGCAATCGTCTTGAAAATATAAAGGTTGAAGAGCACGCGGTTGAACAATATCTTGTCATCGCATCAAGCTTCAGGAAGGGAGAGTCCTCATTATTTAGTTGTCTGCAGGTTACCGGAAATGGCGGTCACTGGCCAAGGGACAGCGTGAGACACATACATACTATATAAATCAAAACCCACGCTTCGATTGTTATTATTCGTTACGGTTATAATTGCACTCAATTATTAAGTGTAGGTATGTGACGTAAAAATTCTTCGACATCTTAAAACTATTACACCTAGGTAGGTATATAATAATACCAAAATCGATGTTAAAGTAAAGTGTTAATTTGCTAAATTTAGTGTGGCATAATAATAATGACATATCATCATACTACACAAATGTAGTAAATTATTTTATCGTTTGTTAAAAACGGACTACCATAAAAAGAATGGTTCCATTTCCAATTACATAAATAACTGCAATTTTAAATCATCTGTTTAATTCTATATTATTTAGGCAAAGCAATATGGTTTTCCATTATAGTGCTTACGGTCAATTTTCTTACCTTTAAAAAATGATTGCGAGAACGCGACATAAGTACAATAAAAATGAACTAAAGCTTTTAACTACTTACAGATTTGATAGAATATTGCATGAAAATGTAATTCAGACTTTACACTTACACACGTTATTATAAACGATTTTATAACTCGCGAGTGGTACAGAGATTTTACTAAATTGTTAATTTCTAAGGTTTTGGCATGTTTAAAGTATTGACATATACCTAGTAATGTGGCAGTGGACGTTGACTCCAGCAATAGATTTTGCCACATTATTATGGCGATTGTGACGAAATGATTAACGTCTACAAAAAAAGAAAAGTGGTTACTAATTTAAGGGTACGCACTTGAATTATGTACTCGGGCCACAGTTTCGTTTACTATCGATCGCAGATGTTTGAAAATTCAAACGTGGTGCAAAATATGCACTTATTTTCTGTGCTTTTGACTTCGTTTTCTCACGTAATGGTATTCTCACAGGGTTTATACATTCCTAGCTGTTGCTAGGTTGAGACTTGCATCCTAATGATTTTAAAATAACAATACATTATAAATATACAAGGTGATTTTTCTTCCCGTACCCTAGAAGCAAAGAGAATATTGCTAGAAGTACTATACCTATAGAGAACGAAAGAAGATACCATTCTGAAATTTTGAGATCGATAGTAAGGCAATACGATCTATCGAATAAAAATATTTCCAAAATGGTGGCTTTTTCAGTTATACTGGAAGTAGGCAACAACTTTGTTTTTTTAAAATCGGCCAGAAAGTAGTAGTTTCCGGATTATTTTTAGGCTAGAAAATGTCATTTTGACGGACTGAGCCGAAAAGTCATTGTGATAGTCCGGTAAAACTTTTACCGGACTCATTTTTACTTTACCGGACTCATTTTTTACTTTCCGGCCTAGAATGGTCAATTGTTCTTCCCGTTTCTGGACGATTTTTAAAAAAATATTGTACGTAATTCGTCCCAAAAGTGCTTTTACTGGACTCGCAGGCTTGCAGGACTCGCCTGCGGCTCGTCCTGTAATTTGCCTACTTGTCCAGTAAAAGGTCACTTTCGGGACTTGTTACGTAAACTACTATTTTTTAAATGGAATGCTACCATTTACAATTTTTTTTTAGATTGTACATCAAATTTTAAGGATAGTTTCTTAAAGGTTTTGTGTATCTAAAAATAATAATTTCGGAGATATTTTTTTATTGAAAATTTATGCTAAAAAGTAAGGTTAATTAAAACTTAATATCTCGATAACCTTTGACAATATCAAGTTCAATTTTTCGGAGGTGAAAGTTGATACTTAAAAGCTCTAAAACGATTTGTTGACTTTTGCGAAGACACCTACAGATAAGATTTGAATTAATGACGTCTCTAGACGTCAAAGAAACGTGAAAAACTCATTTATTTTAAATGGAATGATACCTATTTGTTTATATCATTCCAGAGAGAGAAAAATACGATTCACAATGTGAGGTTAGAATTTTTGCCTGAATTTGTTGATAAGTATGTAGTGAGTTGGCAAAAGACAAAGTGGACAAAGACAAGGTCGTATAAAGGAGAAAATGTATCAAATTTTAGTTCACACCAAGAAAAAATTGGTGGAAAAAGTTAACATAGCGTTTCAAAGTACGTATAAATTCAGGAGAAATTATAAATCCTACGGGAAATTCTGTACAGAAAAGAATTTTAATTTGTTTGGAAGTTAATGGAGAACACTTGGAACAATTTAATTTGTAGTATTGTTTCCCCTTTAAATTTTTTGTAATTGTAAATTTTTCAAATCCATCATGTTAATGGTCTAGTGATTACCTTTTTTCCCTTCCGTTGAGTGGTATAATTTTCTTTCATGCTGTACGTTATACTAATTATAATTATTTTTATCTTATTTATAAAATCATAATTTTAAATTTTGACATTTAATGATGCTTGAGCAGTGCCGGATTTACCACTAGGCCGACTAGGCCGCGGCCTAGGGCCGCAAGCAAAAGGGGGCCGCAGCGTTTTGTAAAAAAAACATTTTTTTAGTAAAAAAATTGAATTTTTATTTTCTAAAATTAATAATTACCACAACTGTATCGAATACATTACTTTTGTAAACAATGCAATCTAATTAAAATAACCAACGTACATATCAAAAATAAATATTAACGCTTGCCACGGTATAGGAGGCTACAGAGTGCAGGTGGATTGTGGAAAGAAATATGAAATGTGCTTTATGCTTAACCCAACTAAGTACTCACTTATTTTAACGTGAGATTGAAATAAGGTACATTTCAATTTTCCACCTAAGGGGCGGCCGGGGCGGGGGCCGCTCGGGTTAATTTGGCCTAGGGCCGCAAGTGCCCTAAATCCGGCACTGTGCTTGAGAATGGGGTTTGTGATCCCGAAACATGTCGCGCTTTGACGTTTGAGTCGTCATAAATAAATTGTCAACAATTACAAATTTAAAGGGAAGGTTGTGAGGTTTTTAGTTCACTTCTCATTATAACCCCTTTGCGAGCAGTGGACCCTATCAATATTGTATCGTAGTTGTAAGTTAATGTACCTATCGTAGTAGAATCATAATTATTTATAGTATCTGTTTTATTAATTTGAATTTTGTCCTAATAGTTTATATGTACGTGTTTGAATTTTCTTCTTTCTTTAATAATAGGTAAAATAGTAGAGTGAGTTGTTAGTATTATTACTAATTAGTGGAAAAAGTTAAATAGCGTTTCAAAGTATAAATTCAAGAGAAATTAAAAATGCTACAGCAAATTCTGTTCAGAAAAGAATTTTAAAGTGTTTGGAAGTTAATGGAGAACACTTTGAACAATTTGAGTTGTAGTGTCGTAGTTGTAAGTTAATGTATCGTAGTAGAGTCTTAATTATTTATAGTAGGTATCTGTTTTATTAATTTTGTTAATTTGAATTTTGCCCTAACGGTTTATAATGTATGTGTTTGAATTTTCTTCTTTCTATAATACCTAATAGGTAATAATAAAATGAATTTTTAGTATTCTTACTCGCATCACTTTGTCTTTTGTTTATCCAAAGCCAACTCACTACATACTTATCAACAAAATCACGCAAAAATTCTAATGAAATATGAAATTTGTAAAACCCTACACCTTAGGTATAGGAACACCTTACATTGTTAGAATCGTATTTTTTCTCTCTCTCGAATGATATAAACAAATAGGTACCATTCAATTTAAAATAAATGAGTTTTTCACGTTTCCTTGATGTCTAGAAGAGAGGTCATTAATTAAAATCGTATCTGTAGGTGTCTTCGCAAAAGTCAACAAACCATTAGTAGCATTCAAGTATCAACTTTCACCTCCCAAAAATTGAGCTTGATATTGTCAATGGTTATTGAGATATTAATTTTTAATTAACCTTACTTTTTAGCATACATTTTGAAAAAAGAAATAAATGTAGCAGTTGATAACAATGTCGTTTTATGGACTAGCCATTGTCTAATAAGACATTGTAATCTAGTTTGTGTGTGATGACACCCACTTTTTGTGATCAGTATAACTTTTTGATTGTACTCGGTTGCCGACCTCAAACGTTCTTACAGTGGAGGGATTGACAAATTCAGTATTATCGTTTTCATGTGATTTCAATAGATTCAATTTTGATCGTATATTAAAACCATATAATAGTTGGCTTGGTGACTTGTCTGTTGAACTGTTGGGAGTTAACCTTTGCTTCATTAAAAAATTGTGCAGTTGAATATGCAAATTTTGTGATCTTGCCTTCATAGCCCTTAGTTTATGTTTCAGGGTTTGTACAAAACGTTCTTCTTGTTCGTTTGTTGACGGATTTCCTGGTGCAATAAAGCGAGACTTTACTTCACAAGCTTTTAAGAATGTGAGAATCTCGTTTGATTTAAAGATAGGTACTTGCATTATCACTGACTACTGCCGAAGGAAAACCAAATTTTGCAAAAACTCTTCGTAAGCAATTAATTGTGTAAGTGCTTTTGATATGTGGGTGGTTTTTTTCAAGCCACTTACTGTAGGCATCCACTATTAGGAAGAAATGGTGACCCAAATATGGCCCCGCGTAGTCCATTGTACCTATGGTTTACTTGGGCTTTCCCATTGGTGTAACGGAGCCTTTGCTGTTAAATTCCTTACTTCTCCGCAAGGTCTACTAGATTTTACTTCATTTTTTATGTCTTTATTAATTCCTTTCCACCAGCAGTAGTTTCTAGCAATTTCTTTCATTTTTGTGATTCTAACATGTGTATGGTGCAACTCTGCTAGTACCAAAGATTGAAGGAATTACAACTCTTATGCCTCTCATTACTTTATTATTATGTAGTGGCAACTCGCCCGTGTTGGCTGCTCGACCTGATTTTAAGACTTTTACTAGTAATCCAAGTTCATCATCTTTTATCGTTTCTTCTTCAACTTTACTTACAAAGGTCCATACAAAGTAAATCGGCTATTCTTTAGTATAAAAACAGCTACAGGCGAGTGGAAAAAATTTACAGATGACATAACTAGAAACTTGACAGGTACTGTCGGATATTTTGACGATTACATCGTACAAGGACGCACATTACAAGAATGCGTTACACGGTTGAAAACCTTACTTCTTAAGCTTCCTGTACACAATCTGCATGTTAATCTTGACAAATGTAAATTTTTAAAAAGCTCAGTATCGTATCTTGGTCATGAAATTGGTCATGATGGATTAAAAAAATCCCATCCTCGTCGCCACTTTTATAACTAGGAAAATAAAGCGAGACACATTCGTTTAACGTCTCTTTATATTGTATTATTTATCAACATAAAAACACTTATTAACCAATCAACCAGAGTCCTAGATGATGATAGCTTTACTGTCTATACCGTAGAATAAATTATTATTGTGGTTTTTGGCTTTAATAAATAAAGTTATCAATTTTAAATTTTTTAACGTGAAATGTCAAGACGCCATAATTTGTCACAAATTAAGTGTCGCATAACGTAAATACATTATAGTATTGTATTAGGTAGGTACTCCTCCCATTCGTCTTTCTACTGTCATCTTAAGTATAATTTTACGCATTTGATGTACAAATAATAAATTATAATCAGACACAAATTGAGTGTTGGAGGGAAGCTTATGAAAACGATGTCTTCATTCCATTAATGGTCTCCTACCCACAAAGAGAAAATAGTGATAATTTATATTCAATGTAAAAACAAATTGTAAAACGTAGCTCCTTTCATTGAGACCTTTACTCAAAGGCTTAGCGACATTAAAAATTGTATAAAACTTGTATAAAATCTAAAACGCAACGTACGGAAGTCTATTATAAAGGAAAGTCCTAATCAATATTATTTTTTTGGAAGATAAATTATTATAAGCAATAAATGTTAGTTAAATACGATGAAAAATAAAAGTTTCATTTTTATTATACCTATATATACTCCTTGAGCAGCACCCTACTTCTTGAATAGTTAAAAGAGATTTTTAACGTTGCAACTTCACATGTCACACGCTTCGCTGAACCAATTGTTCTATTGTCGAATTTAAACCACTTCACCAACTGAATGCTTTAAGTACTTTGTAATATTGAGTGTAATTCAGTCGACTGCTACAATTTCTTTTTGTTTCATAATAATTCAACAACTGTAGAACAACTTTGTTATACGACAAAACTTTAACATACATACAAAAGTTCGGCATTGATAGTAGTTAAAAAGTTGTATCGTCAAAGTGTGATAAACACGGAAAATTATTACATTAGAGATATTTGTGTTAAAATATCAAAAACAGGAACATCCGTAATATTAATTTCCGGCAATGCATGTCGCTAAAATAAGGTTGGTGATAATTATCGACTCGTTTCTCACACCGATGACTGTAGTTATAACTTTAAAAAATAACCGTAATTACACAAGGACGTATTTGACAGTCATTTCTAGCCCTAGGCATTGAAACATTGTATAGGTATCTCACACATATTGTCACGAAATGGTAAATGACTAACGTTTTTACGATTTTTTAACTGCGTTCGGAGTTGAGGTAATTTTTCAGTATAATAAAAAATATACATTACGTATTACTTAATAACCTTGATTCAAATTCATCAAAACATAATGATTCATGTAACACTTATTGTTCTGTTTATATTCAATGGAAGTTGTTTTTGCCATTAAGTAACGTCCAATTATCAAAAAAATAATAAGCGTAACCTGCAAAATTCAGAATATCAACTATTTAAAATTGGACATATATGTTTTAAGATGGGTAGGTATATAATTTACTGCCGAAAGAGGGCATTTCAAGAAATTATATTTTTAGAATGTTAATTAAGTACAGGAAGCATATTTTTCTAAACAAACGAATGGCAAGCTCCACCACATCGTAAGAAGCATTGTATCTACTTGCTTTTTATGTATAATAGACATTTATCAAACATAAGTAACCTTTCTAGTTATGATGCTGGGACCGAAATTGGCACGGTACGTCTGTAGCCCTTTGTTATCATAAAATTGTTATTGTTCCATAAATTATCACCAAATTTAAAAATGTAGCACGCACATACTTTTCAAAAGTCGAATGCCCATAAATGTTGATAACTGATATAATTAACTGGTTTTATGAGCTATAATCGAAAATGTATTATTTTCAAATATACGGAAACTAAAGAACAATTCTTGTTTTAGATGCTAAATTTGTAGTATTGAAATCAAGCTGCATTATTAGTTTATTGAAAACAAAATTTGTTGTAATTCAAAGTAAATGCTATAATTACCGCAAGAGAAAGACGCACATATTGCCGCGAGAGGTAATCTACTACATCGTACACAGTGGGCACAATATTTGCTATCGATGACTTTATGAAAGGTATTATTAGAAGACAAATATGGCAATTTTGCATGGGAAAAAAATCCAACCATGCGTGAACTGCATCATCGATTAAAAGACGATCTACCAGATTTTCCTAACGTTTATCAATCTACGTTGAAACGATAAGAGAGTCGAATTTTTGTATTCTGTACAAAGATACCGGGAAGAGGGTTGGAACGTGTTTTATACCGACGAAACATGGTGCGGGGATAATCATTCTAGAAAATTTGGTTAGGTAGAAATGGTCACTCCTGAAAACCGACAAAATTTGATCAATACAGGGAAACCATCCAAGAAATCATTCAGATTTAGAGGTGGAATAAAGCGATCTTCTGGTTCTGACCAAAGAGTTATTATTTTGCATATTGACAACGAAGAGGGATTTTTCCACATTATTGCATGAAATGCTTTATTACCAAAAAAGGATCTGCTGATTATCATGATGAGATGAACCATAGACACTATGAAGAATGGTTTAGGTTCCTGATAAATCGGTAATTGTACTGAACCAAGCACGCTACCACACAAAGTTGGATGCCGAATTTCGAAACCCAACCACCGCTTGGAGGAAGCATGTCATCATTGAATGATTACAAAATAGGAAAGTACCACCGCCAACAGGAATCGACGACTGGGACACATTGGACAAGACCACAATTATTGGAATTATCTCGACATCACGAAGCATCCATCCTTTTTCCAAACTGTTTTAAATAACAGCATGTATACATGACATTATTTTTTTGAATCGTGTTAGACCACAACATAATTGGTTTAACTTTTTATGTTACTGTCAATATTATTAACATTGAAATTTCATCAATTCTGAAAGTCAAAATTCCAGAATTTAGAATACATTCAAATGTCTGGTGCGGTATTATTATGGTATAAGTATACGGATTAATGAAATAACCCAGTTAACTACAACAATAACCACGGCTTTACATGAAAATGCACTCAGCATAGGTAAAAACAAAAGTAACAAAACAAATAAACTATCAGACGAAACGATCAAAATGATTGAGAAAAGACGGAAACTATATAAAATTGGCTTATATGCAACACAAGAATACAGGAATTTCCGAAAAGAAGCAAGAAAAACGATACGAAAAGATATGGAAGAAGTATACGAAAAAATGGCAGAAGACGTAATAGAGTAAAACCGCAATAGGAAATGCCTAAGAAAAAATTAAGGAAAACAGGAAATCATAATAATGAAAGATGAAAATGAAAGGGAAATAACAAACAGAACGGAAACAAAATAAAACCTCAAAATCTAGTAGAGATAAAAGTAACAAAGGTTGGTTCTGAATATTTACCCGAAATAGATGAAGAAGAAATAATACTCGCTCTACGACATACATATGAAAACTAATAAACAACCGGGAGAAGACAATATATTAATAGAAATGATCAAAGACGCCCGAGAAATAATCTTACCGTGGTTAGAGGAACTGTTTAATAAATGTATAAAAGAAGAGAAGATACCTGAACTCCACTGTTCACAGCAGAAGTAATGCTGTTATTCAAAAAAGCAGATCAAAAGCTGCTACATAACTATCGACCAATAAGTTTGCTATCACAACTATATAAACTTCTAAGAAGAATCATTACGAACAGAATAACAGTAAAATTAGGTGACTACCAACCTGTAGAGCAGGTCGCCTTCCCAAAGGGGTACAGCACAAACGATCACTTACTGACAATAAAGAAATTAATCGAGAAAATAATAGAATAGAACCTACCGCTTCACCTAGCCTTTATTGACTGTGAAAAGGCGTTTGACTCAATTGAACACTGGCCAATTATGATAGAATTATTTATAACGCAGGCATTGACTCCAGGTACAAAAACATAATTAAATACATATTATGTAAAGAAGCGCTGTCCGTGATC
This sequence comes from Pyrocoelia pectoralis, assembly GCA_036250285.1. NCBI lineage: Eukaryota > Metazoa > Arthropoda > Insecta > Coleoptera > Lampyridae > Pyrocoelia > Pyrocoelia pectoralis. The sequence continues at coordinate 68,490,325 of CM070075.1, forward strand.
AAAATACATGAAAACACCATCAAAATACCAATAAGAAAAGGAATCAGGCAAGGTGATACGATGTCACCAAAACTGTTCAATCTAGCCTTAGAAGGCATCTTCAAAAAATTGGATTGGAGAAATTTTGGAATCAATATAAACGGAGAAAGACTAAACCATCTCAGATACGCCGATGATATTGTACTAATTCCTGAAGACGAAGAACACCTACAGAAAAGGATCGTTGAACTGGAAAGAGAATAACAGAAACTTGGGCTAAAATGAATTTAAATAAAACAAAAATTATGAGCCCACAGAACATCCAAGTAAAAATAAAAGAAACACAAATAGAAAACGTCACTATCTAGGCCAAACGATACGAATTGGTAAGGAAAATAAAGATATAGAAATAGAAAGAAGAAGACGATTAGGATGGGCAGCTTTTGGAAAACTATCGAAAATGCTTAAAAATAAAAAAAATTCCCAACACATTAAGTCTAAAGTATTCGACGAATGTGTGCTACCAGTTTTGACGTATGGAGCCCAATCATGGACACCTACGAAACAAACGATACACAAACTAGAAGTTACACAGAGAAAGATGGAAAGAGCTATGTTAGGTATCACAATAAAACACAGAAAGAGGAATAAATGGATTAGACAAAGAACAAGAATAACAGATATAATTAAAATAGTTACTCAATTAAAATTGGACTTCGAAGGACATGTAGTAAGACGACAGATGGAAGTAAGAATCATACAGTGGTGGCTCTGGGATGGAAGGAGAGGAAGAGGAAGACCGATTACAAGATGGTACGACGACTTAAAGAAAATTGCTGCATTAAAATGGATTGCAACAGCTCAAAACAGAGAGAAGAGGGAAGCTTATGCTCAACACTAGGCGCACTGGGGGCTGAAAGAAATACGGATTAATAGGGCACTTCCTTGAAAGGGAAAAATACAACGGACTTATTTCTAACAATGTACAAAAGTTCTCTAGATGAACTATTTCGTGGAAACTCAACCTTCCCTCTTTAGACTCTTTCTTAGGGTGCTATTTAAGAGACAAAGGTTCAGTTACTATACAGTCGAACACAATTGAAATTTGACAATTATTTTTTATGTTTTTCCTTAAAATGGTGTCCCAATGAAACTAGTTGATTATCACAACCCAAGTATTGCTTTTTATTTTTCTAAAATTTATTGCACAAGATCTTAGCTGTAGAGGAAACGTTAAATAAGTCACTTTTTCTAAATTTTTGGAACTACCAGTAGATCTCATATTGTGCCTTCTTAAACTTTAACAAGTGTTACGCAAGATTTTAGTTGTAAGGAACGTTAAATAAAAGTCACTTTTTCTAAATTTTTGGTACTGCAGTAGATCTCATATTGTGCCTTAAACATAAACGGTTTTACATTTAATTACAATTTTTACATTTATTTTTATTTGTAAAAGTAAAATTTTGAATTTGCGATGTCAATGTTTTATTTATCTCCCTAAATCCATTTTCGTGCTAAACCGATCGCGGCATACCCACCCCACAGTTAAAATGTTTGAATGAATTTTTGAAATCAGGACAAAATATCCATAATAAATGGGGGGTATAGAGTTGTCTATTTTTTGCGAATCAACCTGTATAAACTTTTCTTACGTACCTACCTACTACTGAGTACACATAAGGATCATGTAACATTGTAAGAAATAATAAAGCTTTTAAGGAATTTGCGGAACTATTTAATCTTCTGATCTAATATTACCTGCCAATTATGGGAATACACTGTGTCCAAGATAAGGAGGGCCACTATGGGGATTTCGGAAACGGTAAGAGATAGAGTTTCGGTTAAATGGGAGAAAAGTTGGGCAATTTTGAGTTTAGTACAATGAAATTTTTAAACTTACGAAATTCCGAACCGTTCCGAAGTTATGCGACAAAAAGCGAATTTTCAGGATTTCGTTTTTGACAAATTGTTACTTTGTCGTTGATGTTAACTAAAAAGTAAAAGAACCTTCTACAGGTACTTTTTAACGTTCTTTAACATGGCATACAGCAAATTGGAATCCGACGTTTCGTTTTCGAGTAACCATCATCAACTTTATTTTTTAAATACGGTCCTGATTTTTTTATGCATAATATTAGAAGAGCTTTTTATTCTGCATTCAAGCATGTATCACACTTTATGGTTTAATTGCGATTTTATACTTATTTTACTATTGTACTTAAATTTACTAGATTCTACTTTGGAAGATGCTCTTGATATTTTACCCTAAGCCGTAGTACGCAATCGTTGGTTTCAGCAGCATGGTGCACTTGCGCACAATTCACGGGTGGTTAAGGATTACCTTTCAAATAGGTTTGCCGAAAGAGTTTTAAGCACCAATTCTGAAACGCCCTGGCCAACTCGTTCTTCCGAAATAACCCCGCTGGATTTTTTTCTTTGGGGGTACGTAAGAAATTATGTTTACAAAGATACCTTTGGAATAGAAGAAGAACTCCGAAAGCTTGTACTTAACCGATTCCAAACTGTAACACCTACAATGTTAAAGAATGCTTTGGAATCTACAGTTAGAAGATGCTATTGACGATTGGAGAACTAAGGAGGGCTTTGCGAGCATTTATTATAATTTTTTTCTAATTATTGGTATGTGTCATGTTTAAATTTTATATTATTATTTATTATTATTATTAAAATTGAAAATTCTGTGTCATTTCATTAATTTGATGAGGAAAGCACAGTTAGCAAAAGTCCATTTATAAATAAAATTCAGTTTGAATGTTATTGAGGGAGGATACAGGTTCGTACTTAGGATTTTTTCCGCTAATCGTAAAGTAAGTATAAAATCGCAATAAAACCATAAAGTGTGATACATGCTTGAATGCAGAATAAAAAGCTCTTCTAATATTATGCATAAAAAAATCAGGACCGTATTTAAAAAAATAAAGTTGATGATGGTTACTCGAAAACGAAACGTCGGATTCCAATTTGCTGTATGCCATGTTAAAGAACGTTAAAAAGTACCTGTAGAAGGTCCTTTTACTTTTCAGTTAACATCAACGACAAAGTAACAATTTGTCAAAAACGAAATCCTGAAAATTCGCTTTTTGTCGCATAACTTCGGAACGGTTCGGAATTTCGTAAGTTTAAAAATTTCATTGTACTAAACTCAAAATTGCCCAACTTTTCTCCCATTTAACCGAAACTCTATCTCTTACCGTTTCCGAAATCCCCATAGTGGCCCTCCTTATCTTGGACACAGTGTATAAGCTTCGCCATTTTAATTTTGAATCTTCATCGACAACCAATAAAGTAACGCTACTAAATTGGATATCTAAAATATCCAGTCGGTTTTAAGCCTGTTATCAATTTCTATGGAGGTAATACAACCGACCGCTATTATTAATAAGATGAAAACGAGTCTTACAGAAAGCGTTCTAAGTGGAATATTCAGAAGGACGTTTGTATACAATGTACTGCTATATAATTTTCTGTACTACACACCCACGAAACATGTTCCCTGACTGAATCCATATTGACGAAATGGGGTAGAAAATGTGTTAGTACCTTCCTGTACTGATCGCACCTTTTAGCTTTTGATTTATAAGTAGAAATTCTCATCAACCAATCTACGAATAAATTAATTTGTAACGTTGTGAAATACTTACTAAATAAGTAAGTACCTAACATAATTTTCGCTTTTCTAAAAAAAAATGAAATTAAAAATTACGAACTTGAGCACTACTTTTAGCAAGGACCGCAATTTACCGCATCGTTTCCTTGTTTTTATACGTCATTAAGGATAGAAACTTACACGCAACCTTTTTACATTCTTTCCACTAATATACGGTATATAAGTATCTTTTAGTACTTATATAGAATACAGAAGAGCTCGATTTTGAAATAAAAGTGATTGAATTGCTTCAAGTGTGCCACTCCTTATACATTCATTATAGCAATTTTTGCGTACATTATGTGTAATTGAGTCACAATCCGCAAGGTTTATGATTCAAAACTGACACACGCATTAATGCTATATACTATACATACATAAGGAATAATTTTATGGGAGTCGTTTGCCAAAAATGATTTTGTGATCTTAAACTTACTTCTTCTGTAATCGCCGTGTTACAAAGTTAGAAACTAAATTCCTCTTGATTATAGAGATCCTGAACAGAAAAGATGCAAGAAAAGAATATGATAAAACTATTCATAAAACAATCAATATAACCGATTGTATACAGCGGATGGAATGAGATGATAATAGGATGCAAATAAATTCAATAGCTAAAGAAATAAAAATTGCGAGATCCTGCATCATCGGCATACAATTATAATTATAAGCTTGTAATTTATTTACATAATTAGGATATGCAAATGACATAATGTAAAAATTTTTGTATCCAATGTTCAGGGTATTGTCAAGTATCTCTTGATCTTTTCTTTCATTGTATTTCTGTTAAATTTGGATTTCTATAGGCTCTCATTAGCGTTCGGTTACCCACCATTGAACCATTTATTATTCGAAATTGAAATAAAGGACGCATCTGTGCTTTCTTTTTTTTTTTGACATTATTGTTGGTACTACCTTCGTATTACATTCATTACATAATTTTTATGATTGCAAATTTGTAAGTTTGTGAATGCCTTGTGAAAATAATATTGTTAATTTTGTTAATAACCAGGGTTGCAAGGTGTCGACAATGTCACGTCAACAATTCAATTGTCGACGCGTCGACAATTGCCACGTCGAGTAAATCATTGTCGACGTATATTGTCGACGCCATTGTCGACACCAATTATAATCTAATCATCTCAAAAATTACATATTAATATATGTTGCAAGACATATAAACGTCACTTATTTGATTCAAAAATACAACAAAGTAAACTAATATGTCGATAAAACATAGTAGTGTAGTACATTCAAAATCTTTCATTATAGGCATCCAAGCATTTATACCATCGCCGTTAAGATGCTTAAATAACAACTTGTTAAGCTCATTTTTATGATAAGAAAACAACTTATTATTATCATAACTACTAACCAGGATGAAAATAGTACCTAAGCTACTAAACTGTAAACGTTGAGAGCCATTTCTTCACGATGTTAAATATTTCACAACAAAATAAAAAACAAACATAACCTCAAAACAACTGGTATTGACTTTGTTGACATACTCGACATTGTTGACGTATTGTTGACATTCACTCGACGCGTCGAGGTCGACATTAAAGTTGACGCGTCGACAAACAACTCTGTAACAAGGAAGAGGCGAGATTCTTAATGGACGGTAGATTTTGTAGATTGATTACTTGATTAAATAAATCAAGTTTTTTAAATGTGCATGAAGGAATTGATTATGATTTTTGTAGTAGCCTATTAGCCTAGCCTAGTGTTAGGAATGTTCTAGACTCGATATTATATAAATATGTATAGAGTTAGTAGTTGCCTATGAAAGGTAGTTGCTATGGTATAGAGTTGTTGTTAATTAATAAAAAAAAAATATTAGTGTTCCATCATCGTTTTCCAATAAGCATTTTATTCCGATCCATAGTACCTTTTAATACCTAGAATAGACAAAGGTGCCGGTGAAAGGCTAAAGGTAGTATCAGCTAGTTATTAAATCAGTTGCGGTTACCGGTGCAGTATTCAGTATTGTTTTAATGTGCATACATTTCCTGTTGATAACAATATTAATTGACAAATTGCGATGTAATTATAGATGTCATCCTAGTCGAAACAATTACTTTGGAAGCGAGAAGAGATTAAGTAACTGCTAGAAGTGGTAGAAGCAAGGGAATGTAAAAAAGTTTATTAGGTACATGGTAATCAAACAAAAAGAAGACCAGCTATTTCGGCAATTTCTTTGGAACTTAACATGCCCGATGAAGAAATTACTCCTGTCCCTGGACTGGAGTCCTGCAAAAATTTTAGTACTGATTTGTCTAACCAACAGAATTGAGTAAAGGACATATAGGAGAGTCAAAAAAAGTTGGGTAGACATCACCATATTCTGGACCAGGTTTTCTAGACGCCATTTTCTAAAATGGCCGATATGCATTTGATCGTGCATATATTTCCGCTCCTGTGAGTCACATTCATCATTTTGGTGTCTAAATATATGTTTTTAAGGACAAGGAATCGATTAAGATGGTTTGCGAAGTTAACCGAACGCCATTTTCCAAAATGGCCGACACCGATTTCCTTGTGCTTACATTTCTGCTCCTTTGGCAGTCATATTCATCATTTTGGTGCCTAAATATATGCTTTTAAGGACAAGGAATCCATTAAGGCGGTTTGTGAAGTTTCCTGATAGCTATTTCTTAAGGAAAATCAGTACTAACCGTTTTACTACTGCATTCAGAGAACAACTTACCTACTTCAAGCAACTAATTTACTTTAGTGTATTTATTTGGCATTTTTTTTATTGTGGGAACGAAATTTCATTGAGAAAAGTACTTTTCATTTGACTGAGTTCGTCTTTTTTAATTTTTTCTTTTTGTATGTAAACTAACACTGATGAAGATGGATGATCAACAAAGGATGGGAATGAGACTGGCAACTGTTCGCCAAGAAAAACGAAATGTTTTGTTTGACATGGAGAAGTGCGTTGTTTGTCAAGCGGTAGACAGTAACAAGACTGTTACCACAGTTAATGGAAGAAAAAGAGTACAAGAAGCAACCGATATAAGAGATGACATAGTTGCAAACAGACTGAAAAGCCTCCTCATCAACGGTGCACCCAACACATATTCGATGTATTGTCTGTCTGCATTCAAAGTAATAATTGTGTCAGTGACAAATTTCGTGTAAGTGAAACTGAACGAGCAAAAATTTTTTAATCTGCAGCAATCTATTTTCAAGATGATATAGGTATACTCGTGTGGCAGATTTGAATCAGATACTCAAGTGTTTGGTGCAGATGTAACATACCACAAAGTTTGTTTGGAAGCATATTTAAGAAAATATGAATATGCTGTGACAAGGTGTTAAAAAACAGAAAACTATTTCACCAAAATTGTGGCATTTGAAAGTAATGGAAATGTGTAGGTCCCAAGCTTAAAGAAGGATATGGCTTACACGAAATTTGTCCTTGACACCATTATGACTTTGATGCCCACAGACAATACATCGAATATATGTTGGAGCACGATTGATGAAGGGGGCTCTCGTGATACAACAAATGATCTTGTTTTCCTGGAGATTTCTTCACTGGCATGTTTACTTTACTTCACTTACCAACACTTCACTATTAGCATTTGCTGCTGCTATTTTTTCAAGAGATTTTTCTAAAGTATACTTTTTATAGCACTGGTTTGCCACATGATACACAAACACAACATCTCTTATATAGCGGCCGCTTCTTGTCCTCTGTTTCTTCAATTAACTGTGGTAACAGTTTTGTTACTGTCTACAACTTGACAAATAACGCACTTCTTCATGTCAAACAAAACATTTGGTTTTTCTTGGCGAGCATAGTTGCCAGTCTCATTCACATCCTTTGTTAATCATCTATTTTCATCAGTGTTAGTTTACCTATTAAAAAAATTAATAAAGACAAACTCAATCAAATAAATAGTTATTTTTGTATCTAGTGCGCGAAATGCCACTTTGGTGATCGAGAACTGATTTTTTTAACGAGACGCAGCCGAGTTAAAAAAATAGTCGAGATCACCAAAAGTATTTCGCGCACGAGTTGCAAACAAAATTTTTTCTACAAACGTGAAGAAGTTGACAATTATTTTAACGTTAAAATACAAAACTCTCATCTAGTTTGCGTGCAGTGCGTACTTCGCGCATGGCGTCATCATTTCGTGCACGCTGTCATGGTAACGTAGGTAAGTGAAAAAAAGGGTCTTCGCGTATTGTTATCGATGCGCAAACCTTGTCATTTTTTGACGTTTGTAGAAAAAAGTACTTTTCTCAATGAAATTTCCGGATATTTCGTTCGCACAATAAAAAATAAGCCAAATAAATACACTAATGAAAGTCAATTAGTTTCTTGAAGTAAGTTGTTTTCCGAATGCAGTAACAGAGGAGTCCTGTAAAACTATTAGTACTGATTTTCCTTAAGAAATAGCTATCAGGCAACTTCACAAACTATCTTAATGAATTCCTTGCCCTTTAAAATATATATTTAGACATCAAAATGATGAGTATGACTACCAGGGGAGCAAAAATGTAAGCACCAGAAAATTGGTGTCGGTCATTTTGAAAAATTGAGTGCGGTTAACTTCGCAAACCATCTTAATCGATTTCTTTGTCCTTAAAAACATATAGATTAGACACCAAAATGATGAATGTGACTGTCACAGGAGCGGAAATATATGCACAATCAAATGCGTATCGGCCATTTTAGAAAATGGCGTCTAGAAAACCTGGTCCAGAATATGGTGATGTCTACCCAACTTTTTTTGACTCTCCTATATGTCCTTTACTCAATTCTGTTGGTTAGATAAATCAGTACTAAAATTTTTACAGGACTCCAGTACAGGGACTGTATTAAATAAAGAATTCATACATTAAGCGAATAAACTTCAAGGCTGAAACTGCAAGGGATGCTGCAATCAAAGCATGTTGCAAAAGCAGCGCTTTGGTGTGAACGTAGACCTGCAACGTTTGTAGGCAGCTACAGCATAAAAACTGCGCAACAAAAGTAGCTGTGTATATCTTAAGACTATTATCCAAAATATTGAGAGTTAAAAATTTTTCGATTGTCCGTCGTTAGTTATTGATAAAAAACAAAAATTTAACATTTCAACTTTACACTTTATTACAAACGAATAATATTAGAAAACAAGGTATTTTTCACATTTGTTGTCATAAAATGTGTTCAAATAGATCGCCTCCTCTTTCAAGAAGGTAACCGATTTACGTTAAAGCAACTTGAAATCGCACTTCCTCCTATTATTGCAAATATTTTAATTCAACGTATGTTTATTAGGTTTTAAAGACAGACTTTACTTACAATTTCGGTAACAAAACCGTAATAATTTTTTTAATATTGTCTGCAAACATAAGTTTGCTTGGTATCTGCATTATAAGAATAAGAAATTTGGGTCCCTACTAGCTGTAAGTTTGCACTGAACAGATCCTTAAAATATTTCAGAGGACCCTTTTATTCACCTTAGTGAAAATTTAAACATTTGCAGTGCATGTAGCTGTAATTTATTATACAGCCAATATTGATAACTGTGTAATAAAGGATAACTTTACAAACATGTGTATTAACCACATGAGGTCATATAGCAAAACGAAAATGCTATATGATTTTATCCATTTTATAAACGAGTAAAGGAATCATGAGAGCCATAGACGCACTTAACTAATCGTTAATACCTATCCTATTCCCTATTATTTTATTATTCAACGATGTTCAATTTCCCACATATGAGATGAATCTCGTTTTTACATCAGTTTCTGATGTGAGATCCCATATTAATATGCATTTCAGTAATTAGTTCAGGTTCTTGTGTGATTGAACATGCCGCCTATATAAGCCGGTATACCTATTTTCCGTTAAACCAGCATGTAAACAAATTATCATAATCTTTTTTGTTTTTTCATTAACAAGTTCGATTAGTGCAAAACATTTCATGTGCAATTAAGGAATTCTTGCAAGGCAAGTGATGACAATTCTGCGGGACAGCTGCGCAACTTAAAATAAAGATATTATAATAACGGATTTGTAATTTTTCAACGATTTTACTTACGATTCCGTCAAAAATTCATCTGAATAAATTCTGTATGAATTGTTCCAATTGTGATGAACATATTAGAACATATCACATATTACTAATTATAAATAACAATACGAAGATGATTTAAGAAATGTATGTATCGGAAATTATGTACCTCGTATGTTTCTCGAAGATGGAACCTTTTCATAAGTGTGGTAATTCCAGTTTAGGTTAAAAAGGCTTTTGCTACTTTGTTACAGCATATGACTTCTAATCTCCGATCAACAAGTAATAATATTTCTATAGAATAACGAAGAATTTGCGGGATTGTTAACGAATCATATTAATCAATTTTATTAGGTATAATAGGTATAGTATTATATTAATAAATGTAACAGCGACTACAACATCCTCTCTAATGGAGTTTTACAGCTAAGAAAGCAACGTGAATTTGCTAGAAATTGAGTAAAATTTAATTAAAAAGCATAGGTACACCCACCTTCAACCGACTACAAGTTTTTTCAGTAAACGAAGCAAAATCAATTGACACAATGTTTTCATTTGGTAACTACAACATCCCTACGAAATACTTCCTCAGAGGCACCCGAAGGGTGAATGTTCTTTGGTACCACGTGTGGGGGTTGGTAAAGGCGCTTTTCATGTGCCACCTTCTATTACGAAAGTTAAAGTATTAGGTCTTCCCGATTATTCTACCAGTTCTGTAGAAAAGTTTTGATTGTAGATAAGTTTTAGAATCAAACATTCCCGTTTCACCGAGGATCTTCTTAAATTACTAAGTTACGTGCTAAGGTTGGAAAGTGTCGATTACGGTGTTTTGAGATTCCCAAAATCACCCTAACGCACCTAAAGGTGTTCGTGGTACCCATTAGTACTGAATGAAATGCCCCAAGATCTTTTGGCATGGTGGGATTCTACCATCATATTCCTATCGAGGTCGTATCCTGCCATCGGTCAGGGTCAGATCATCTCAGAGAACATTGTGCCCCCCCCCCCTCCCCCTATGTATGTAATATAGGTTTATATTAGTGATGGAGAACATGTTCATTTTTCCAGTAAGAGTTTCGTAACAAAATAACAGAACTCCAGTAAAGTGCCAATTTTGCTAAACAGATCTTGTGCTAGATCATAATTTGATGCTCTGTGTCTCCTATCATTTTGCTGGTGGTCCAGGTTCCTGAGTTTTAGGATATTTCGGTTCTTTGTAATGGGATACAATTTCCTACATAATCGCCTTTATTTATCCCATCCTTCAGTCAAAGTGGTGACAGTGCCGTCTTTTTCTAAGGCTACCCTCGCCCGCTAGAAATAACAGTTAAAATGGTGCGCGCGTCGTAGTAGATGTAATGAACGGCCTGGATGGTAAATTCTTTACGTTGACATTCAGAGAAATGGGTAAAGTTATGGCATTGCTTTGTTTTAATTAGACAGTTGAATTTTTTCCGTGAATGTTCAGTTATCTCCGATCAAAGCGGCAACTTCCCGATCGTTTCGTGTCAAAGATCTCACATAAAAAATAAGTTGTAATTTAGATAACATTATGTCGTTATTTCCATTGTCCACCATTTAACGCTTTCACACCGCTGGCTAAGTAACGTGCTATTCCGTGCTATAATTTTATTTCGTCGGAGATATAGATCAATTCAATTACGCTGTGGATTTTGGAATTACATTTGCTGAAGAAGTAACTCACATCAAATTCCTTTGCTGATACTCGTAGGATTTACACATCCGAAGGTGAAATGGAAAACAACTTCATTGAATTTCACCTTTTTGTGTATACCATAAATGTCTCCACATACAACAAACATTATTTCTTCAAATAGTTGTTTGGATCTTAATTTTTCTTCACATTAATATGGAAAAATAACTGGTTTTACTTATCAAATAGGGATTAAGTTCACAGATGAGCAAAGACCAACAAGTAAAAGATGGTTGTTATATGTTTTTAATGCAAACATTTCACTACTCAATTACAGAACAAGCGAACATTTTTACATTGTTCAAAAATATAGTACAAGCTGTATAAGTAACCCAAGTATACAATTTTGTAACAGTCGGACAATAAATATATTTTTATATACTAAACGTGTAGTAACATCAGAATAATAAAAGGAAACGTGAGTGGTAACAGTTGTTTTCATTTTTTATCAAAAAATAAAAGTTTGCTTTGTAGATACAATATTACCAGGCAGGTGCTGCAATGGAAAAATCGCTTACTTTTATAAACATGCTCATGTGAAACACAGCTGACGTTGCAGAAATGCTTACTTTTCTTAAGCTTCTATGACATCTGCTATCATACAATTTTGAAAAATTGTGCAACAAAAATATACAATAATTACGTGTTTTAGGATACTTTTGACTAACTATCAGTTTCGATATTACATTTTACGAAATCTATAATTAGTATGTAAGTAACAAATTCCGCGTTTTGCCTTTACTAATCACAGGAATTCGTCTTCTAACGAGTTTTGTTCATAATTCAAACGAATAACATATATTAGCGCCTTAATTTTTTCTGAAAGTGAGCAAACTGTATATTTTTTATATTTGGTGAGAACATGCACATTTAACACTTGAAATATTCGAGTATTTTATTTGTCAGTTGTACATTTACAGTGTTAAATTGCTAGTGCAGCACTCAAATAGCATAAGACACCTACAAATTTTTTTACATTAATTAATTTCACAAACTGTTATATCAGATATGTTTTGTAATTTGTTCTTTAACTTTTTGTAATTTTTTTAAATTTCATACTAGAGCGATCGTCAATGTACGTATAAAGTTATGCTTCGTATCCTGTTCGTAGTTGTGTAAAATGTGATATGAATCTACTTCGTTAATCTGCTGTCTGGTTAAGATTAGAAAATTATGAAATCGTTAGGATTTTTAGTTTTTATTTTGTCGTTTTTCACTTTCAATTAACTTATACTTATGCAAGTTCTTCCACTGCTGGAGGCTTCACTTACTCATTAATTTAAGTGGAGATAAATAATCAAATGGCCAATAACGTTGTAAAGGTCTCCTCAATACATATTCGGCGTGACAGATTTGAGATCATACAGTGCATCAACATAATTATCGAGATAGTTGAAAACGTAAAGGACAAGATTGTTCGAATGGAGAACAAGCAGTGGTCCTTTTTATGCCTGTAAATAGTCCCTGACAGAATCTGCCAGAAAAGTTTAATAAATAGCATCTATCGTATCAGTATTTCTAAAAATCTTTTATTCATTTACTTTCATCGAATCTCCAAACTGCGGTTCCCTATTGCAATTAAAAATGGGAAATACCTTTTCCGTTCCATTATTAAGGATCCTCAGATCCTTTATTGTTTAAATACTGGTGTCCGTCTGTCCTGTCAATCGTTTTGAATTTGTGTACTTAATCCATCAAGAAAGAACGGTCCGTAGGTCAACAGGGACAAATGTGAGGGATTCGTGTGGGTCGAAAAGCTGATAAAATTTTAGAATTAGGTCGTGTATCGACTGTGGACTTTTGCTAGGTACTTAATGTAATTCCAATTCTTGGGCCAGATCAAAAGTTTTTAGTGAGAAGCAATTTCATGGGAACAATATTCAAACGCATTGCATCGATGCCCAATAAACGAATTTCATGCATTTTAGGCTACTAACATGGTTTATAATCAAAATGTATCGAAATTATCATTTTGTTAATCAAACATCCAAACCCATTAGATCGGTTCCCAATTAATGAATCTTACACATTACATCACTGGCCCAAAAACGAGGTACCTATATGTATTTTTTGACCAAGATATGTCAAAATTAATCAAAATAAATGATGGTATATTTCGGTTTATTTACTTACTCGGTGGAAACTTTAAGTTCAAGCGCCTGTAACATCTTTTGGTTCTTCGTCTATCTTACGAATTATTTCAAAATATTTAATCGTTATTTTTTTCTTTTCTATTAAGTATATTGTATTCTCAAGACTTGATCTACTTTTTATTTTTCTGTTTTATGGGTTCGTATTACTGGTTTTTAGCTATTTTGTAGGTCACGTCACGGTATTTAAAATATCAAATAGCAAAAATTTTATTTTATCTGAAGCTCCCAGTTTCAAGTTTCATTTCTTGCTTAAATCACACAACAGAGTTATTTTATTTTTATTCTTTATCTTATTAATAAATCTGCTCCACTAAAATATGATAGTGATATTATAATAGTGATTTTATGTTTGTGGATATTATTTTTATGTCGTGTTCACAGTTTGCTCGTTGGAAATTTAGGACAAAAGAGCGAGTTTTTCCCTTTCCTTTTTGAGTTTCTTATTTCAAAATTTCGGGCACTAGTTTAGGTACATAACAAATAGAAATCAATCTTTAAATCACCTAAAATATTTCTATTCCTTTTTGACTCACCTTGTATAAATCTTATTTTAAGAAGAATGACCCAATAAAATATTTCCACCAAATTAAATCAATTTAAACCTGTCACAACTAGTCGCAAAAATTAAATATGGAAAGAATTACCACAGATCAATAGATATCTGAAGGAAATGAAATTGTTCAATTATCTGAAAATGAGTGAGATCAATTAGGCATTTTATACGCTGAAAGTTAGAGGGGGAGGATACAACCAACAGTTTGGGAGAATAGGTGGACACAGCCGACGGTATTCCTGCTTATGAAAATTTAGATTCATTTATCAAAGAAATATTTCCCTTTAAGGGGCTATAGATCTGGGCTGAATGGTAGTCTCTATATTAGGTCTGAGGTCATCCATATAATTTCAGGTGAAGGTGACTAAAAACTTCGAAATTGATAGCCAACTGTTTTGGAAAAAGTTTTTTATTACGATGCGGAGAATGTTTAGAAAACTGAGATGATCAGACAGTGGCGTAGCAAGAACCCTTTGGTCCAGTGTGCAAAATGCATATTAGGGCCCCCTAGACCAGACAAATGACGATCCGACATGGCGTTATTTTATCTGAATTTTTGTTACCATTATGGCTGCTATTGTCATTGTCGAATGCCAGTTGTTTCGAAATGGAATTCGTGGGAGGGATAAGATGCACGAATAAAGAATAATGGACGGGAATACTGTATCTGAGATACTGTATGCGAGATACGGAATCTGTGGTTGAAATTGGTGGTATACTTCCCAGATACGACCTTTCGAGTAATTCATTACCCGCCAGTGACGAAAGTAGGATGGATGTCGAAGAGTGCACAAATAAGTGATGTCAGCAAGTGAAGAGGAGACTGTGGCGATCTTGCCCTCGTTCAAAGCTCGACTGAGAAGCTACAGCACACGTCATTGGATAGCCAATGGGAACGCAGCATCGTGCTTAGAAATGCTTATCTTATAAGCGAGCACCCAAGCACCAGCAGTCAGTCCGTCAGTCAGTCTCAACAGATCATCATCGACCAACAGTTTCACAACGTAACTGCGGTGACCGACAACGCCACACTTACTATGGGTACACCCTATAGTAGAATAATTGAGGAAGAAGAACCGGACGTATCCTACACCTATGTATTCTGTTGTTTCGGTATGCAAGATACGGAATCGCACACAGCCAATACATGCGCGCAAATGGGCCTTTAACACGTGGCTGTTCGCCGGATACAGTATCACGGTGCAAAATTTCCGTATCTTGTACATTTAAGCCGCTCGCGACGGTATCCGCCTCTCGGATACAAAATTACTATATGCAAAGAGTATATCATATACCTGGCCCGTTCGGCCCCTTGGTGCTTTGGACCCGTTTGTTTGCACACCATTGCACATCGGTAGCTACACCGCTGTGATCAGAAGCAAAATTACAAATAGAGAGCTAATATTTGTAGAAATATTATAAATAATAATACTCTCAGACCATCATCATTACTGGAAGAACTGGAACCCTTGTTATCGTTGAACATAACACTGCAAACACCAAAAACACAAAAATAAACTAGTTGAAATCCCTGGATTACAAAACGAACTTCGAATACGGCAGTAACGAAAGTATAAAAAAAATCTGGTATTATCAAAGACAAAATTTGATAATTTCGAAATTTCGACTTTAAAGTCGAATATTTCGAAAAGTATTTGAGATATCGAAAAATTGGGACCGGATCTTGAATCAGCATAAAATTTCACTTAAGATCTATATCTTAACTCGGTTGTAGACAATACGCATCTCTTGCAACGCACGGACGCACGGACGGAATATTGATTCCAGTAACGAACGAAGTTCGTTGATTACTGTTAAAGCTGTGAAAATACGTCCGATTTACTAAAGTATTCAGTTAGCATTGTAACAACAAAATGAACTCCCTACAGAAGACAGAACTATCTGTTAGAATCCCACCCATATTCTGCTGATTATCCTTACTACGCACTTGCCTTATGAGAGTCCTCGATGAAGTACTTAGAAAGGGGTGTATATGTAAGCGAAATTAAATTTTGAAAATATAATAGATAAAATTATTCCATACTATTTGCTCAATAATTATATCAGGTAATTATATGAGAATTTAGCCTTTTTTATCTAATCTCATCTCTCGCTATAAGAAACGGCTAATTGCGCATGTAATGGCAAAATGTCTTAAGAATTCCGCACACCATCATATTATTTTAAAAGACATGAAAACAAAAAGGTATAAACAACATAATTCTATACCTCGTCATTGTTGCTGGGATATAAACACACGTTTTATATTAATAGCGTAGTCACTATCACAGGTTATACTTCTGTAATCGATTTCAGTTAAATTATGGTAATTTTGAGGAATAATGGTTGCCATTTTGAATTTTTAGTTATAGCTTTAGTAACGACCTAACATCATATAAGCGGAATTTTGTTGCATAATCTTATTGGTAAACTTCATACTTGGCCATTATCGCTTGCTAAACATTATTGTTCTTGATATTTTTGCAAGAAATATCGGCCAATAAAATTTGCAATACCGATCTTTATAAGTAGATATATTATTAAAATTTAATTTAATAGCGTTATGACCAAATACGTAATTATATTTGCATTAGATGTTGTACCTACACCATTCATTTTCCTGACCCAAATTTCCTTTGTAATTTTCAAATCAGACGACGTGATCTTGAGATAAATCGACTATTTTGTGCTATTATGGGCTAAATTTTTTCTTGGTATATCACTTATTGACTAACAGAGTTCATTTTGTTGTTACAATGGCAACTGACAGAAATGTACTCACAATGCACAGCAAACACCAAAATCAGTAAAATCAAAAAAATAATTTAGTAAATCGGACTCGTTTTCATGCCTTCGTCCGTTAAGTAGGTACAAGGTATAGCTTATCTCAACGTAAAAATTAATATGGCATCGTGTAAAGGAAATTTTGCTTGTAGTGTAGGGGGCATCTGAAAGTTTAACAGAGTCCATTTTAAATAACAAAGGAAGGCTGGTATCAAAGGTCAGAACTTTCAAGGGGTATCTCCAGTAGGGAGGGAGTGAATCTGACGTTTTTGAGATTAGCCTCAAAAAGTGTCCCTCTCAAATTAATAGTTGACGTCTTTCGGCATTTATGAAATATTAAGGGTTGGCCCTTTTCAAATGAATACAATGTATATTCATTTGCTAGAGTAAAAACAATACATTATTTATTATCTATTGTCTATTCCATTTAAGAAGGTAGTAGATGGCTCTACCTTCAAGGGAAAATTTACACAGCTATGTTTTTTGGTTATCTTCAAAATACGGGAAAATGTAAAGATAGTGTAACTTTGCAAACGTCACATATTTTAGAAACCTCTTTAATAAATCAGTGGATTTCTTTTGTTAGTCAGTACATGACTGAAAATTTGTGTGTGTTTCAAATAAAATGTGTTATATGAGATTGTAGATTACCACCATTGATGAAAAGAGTTGTAATGGTGGACTTTGTGAATATAAAGCAAAATACAAACACGTAACATGGAAGTAAATTGATAGTGTTTTTGCAACGGATTCATTCGCTTAATGAAAGTCATGAAAACTTATATAAATGCAAAAAATAATATTTTATATGAAGATGAAATGTGGCCCATTCAACTCAAAATGACGGATAGGACAATATAAATGAATAACAGAAAAAACAAAAAATGTGTATAAGGAAACTATTTAAAAGAAATATAAATAAGATAAATAACAAAAATAAACAATGTTAACTAGTAAAATAAGCAAAATCAATTAACCAAACCAAAACAAACATACTAGCATTACATAATTTAATAAGGGCGAAGTTCAGATACCCGGTTATCCTGGTTCTGCTTTTTTACTTAACCCAAGTACCATACATTACTTGATCTTTCGAGAGCACGTGGACGGTAATTGAGTTTTGAAACATGAAACCAATCTTACTTGAATCTTTCTTCAAATATCACTATTTCATGAAAATACATTTGTGTGTTTAAAACTGGTTTGCATATTAACCAATGAGAATGAAGGTCAAAGCTGCTCTGTTTTCCTTCACTACCTTCTTAAATGGAATAGATAGTGGTCTTGAAGAAACCACGTTGCTCACCTGGTGGTCAGTATTGTCGCTTATAATTTACCATGGAATGCCAGAAATCTGGAGGATCAAAAAATAATTTTTTTTTAGTTATTTACTTAACATTAATATTTCATTCATTATGTAAGTGTTGTATTGACGCCTTGGTTGCCTTAAAGAATAGTATTTTCGTCACTAAGGGCAAGGAGAGTGTAGATATGAAACTATTGTTTATAACCTTCACTTTACAACAAATTAATGAAATATGTAGTCAATGTGTGCTTTCTACGTTTACACTAAATGCAAAAGCGTATCTTTTAAGAAATGTGTTTTATTACTTTAAGTCGTCAAGTAGAGTTGTATAGTGCGGTACTCAAAACACATATTTTCAATTTACCCGGGCTAAAATGACCATTGCGCATCCAAGTCTAATCCCGATTCGACATTGACATGCGACAGTTCGTTTTCCTTATCGCGCGCGACCTGTAGGTATGTTTTCTGTGATACGTATTAATTTTTGTTTTTCTAAAAACTTACACATCTATTGACCTAGATCTTTACTTTTCCGGTAATAGGTTTATTAAAATCTGCCAAGCTTAACTAAACCAAAGGATGACAAGATTAATTGAATGTGTTTCAAATTTACTGCCACAGTTTGGACACAATTAAAAAAAATGGGATGTTCACATACTTTACTGATAAGCACTTATCAATCCTGGCCAAGACAAAGACCATTTTGCCGATTCTAACGTGCGATCATGACCGAAACGCCGAATGTCCATACGACGACTCAAGAATTTGGCAAATCCAAAACGCAGACAACAATTCGTCGATCGTTTCTTTGTAAAGAGACGATCGTATAGTACAATAAATCATCCAGGGCATGCGAAACGAGAGCGGCAACCCGCAACGAATTTCTTATATCTACCATAAATATTTTATAATTTATCATTTGCTTTTTCTCAAAATACATTAGTACTAATTACTTATTAGTTTAACATCGAATCAATCCACGATTGACATCAACCTCAGATTGAATTATAATGATTGGATGAAACTGCCATGATGCATTATCTAACTTTAACTGTAAGTAAAGTAATTGGGTACGACTTAGTAATTGGCCGGCAGTACGGCAGAATGTACAGTCACAATCCATGCAGGTATTGACAGTTAAGCAACTCGCGCTCTGGTCAGTACTTTGATGGGTAACCGGTTCATTCTGTGGCTCGGTGTGTCCGGCAGGGGGTAGTACAAAGGGCCCGAATGTGGTCTACGTACGCGTGGACTTAGGTCCCATCCCCCATCCTAATTTACATTTTACTTAGTAATTAAACCTTTAAAAATGTTTGTCGGAGTTTTTGGCAGTCGACGTTTTGGTCGCGGTCGACGAAATTGTTGTCGGTGTTTCGGGTTAGTCACATTCTAGAGTTGACGTTATGGACATTCGGCGTTTTGGTCACGCTCGGCGTAATGGTCACGTATTAGATTCGGCGAAATGGTTCTGGTCTGCGGAATAGTTCTCGACGTTTTTGCCAGGGTCGGCGTTTTGGACCATTAAAAATCGTGTCAGCGTTTTGGCCATTCGACGAAATATATTACTCTCCTAGGGTCATATTGAATACCAAATAATAAAACGTCGGAGTCGTATATAAATTCGAATATAACTTAAAAGGGGTGGCAGTAATAAAATAATTTTTCCCATAAAACTTTCTTCTTTTTTAACAATCTTTCAAAAAATACCTTTTTCGCCTTATGGTGCCATTTAAAATTTTGGAGTTGGAGGCCTTCTGGAGGAATGCTGACTTCTCCGAGAAATAATGATATCACCATTCGATTCTTTATTATGGCTTTTATAATCACTTTTTTTACCCCACCTCTCTACGACTCACCGTTAAATAAAAGACTGATACGGGTGGTCTCATTCACCCTGTATATTGAATGTATTTGACACTATGTATGGAAGGGCTGCAGATATACAGGGTGTCCCGAAAAGGCTAGTCATAAATTATACCCCAATTCTGGAGTCAAAAATAGGTTGATTGAACCTCACTTACCTATATACTTTTTTTTTTAACATTGCTCTAAAACGGTTTAACGTTAATTTATGAAAATTTATACGAAATACTAGTAGACGATAACCAATAAATTGGAAACAGTCGCATTCAACTATTTTGATTTATTATGGATTTTCAGAGGGGATCAACACCTCTTTTACTCCCCAACTTCTTTTAGGGTTATACTTTAACAAAATATGGAACGCCACCGGAATCAAACGTCTATTCTTAAACTTTCATGTCTCTTTGTATTTCTTTGTAAACATTTTAGTGTGGAAGATACAACCACCCTGTAAAATGTCAATTTCAAAATATGGAATATTTAAACTCTACATTTTCACAAATATTAAAAACTTTTTTATTACTTACAGTTTATAAACAAACAAGGTATTTACCTTACCTCAACAATTGTTCAATATGACCTCCTCCTTCTTGTATACAAGTTCTACATAACTTTTTTGTGTGTACTTTTGTACATAGGTACGTGAGGTTCAATCAACCTATTTTTGACCCCAGAATATGTAGTATAATTTATAACCAATCTTTTTGGAACACCATGCATACCCAATAAAACTGGATTTTTCACTTTGAAAACATTAACGGTTATCAAAGGGAAACAACTGATACAAATGAAACACGAAAACTTACAAAATGCAGTGGACACTATAATTCTTGGATCATTGCAAGTTCAAAGGAAAATAGTGGCCAGAACCAACTCTTCATTAGTTTAACATTAACTAATTATACTATAAAATATGTAATATATGTATAATAAATACTTAATGATATCTTACATATGCTACTAAAATTAAATCGTTATTTTTTTAATCCATTTTCTTAATTATTTTTTCTTACGTTGTATAGCATCTGCCATATACATGCAGTAAGCATATCATAAAAATTGCATGAAATAACAATATTACACATCAAATGCGCACGTTAACGAGTTTTTATGAGGATAATTTGTAACTAAATGCAATTATTACAGATGTTATACTTATTAAAATGTACTATAATAACCATATTTAACTATGTAATTTCGTTAGTGTAAAGAATATTCTATGATTCGTTAGTGCCCTTCTATTTATTGAATTTGTTCAAATAAGGAAACGCGTATTCCATATCGCCTGCATATAGCGATTTCTGATGAGCCCAAATCCCTGCTGATGATTCAGTTTCTTCAAGCTCTTATTTTTTTAAGGTGTTTTAAACAAATTCCGCTGCTATTAATGCTATTAGTGGCACTCCAACCGATTACCGACTGCCTATAGATTTATATACTACAATATGATTAAAATAATTCGTTAGTACCTATAGACTGTAAGCAGTGCCGTACTGGACAGGCGAAAATCCCCACGGTGTCCACCTCGTATGGTGTTCTTAAATATCTAATAATGGAATGAAATAGCAGGTATGAAATTCGTAAATTATGGATAGATATCTTTGAGTAAAGGAAAATATAAAAATAGGCAATCTGTTAGAAAATTGCGTTCCACGCCAGTTCTGCTCCCCCCATGGCCCACCATGGCGGGCTACCAATAAACAACCGTACAAATGTTTGGTTCATAAAATATTCTCGCGAAAAAAATTTTTTAGAATAATTTGAGTCGTTAATTGTAAAAATAATCATTTATTTTTTCTTTATATTACAAGTACCTACCTATTATTCAAATATAAACCGATACATTGCTGTAACATTTTTTTGTAAGGGGATTCTCCAACAGCCGCTTTAGATGCGTTGCAAGCCTCTACAAAATTTGCGTTAAATGGTCTGGCCCGGCCCGAAGTCCGGCCCGAAAAAAAATTGCACAGCGCGGCCCGACTTTTAGCAACAAAGGGACTGTTATTTCTGATTTGACTTTCACATCGCATAAATGGTGGCACCAGTGGTGATTGAGGTAGTATCATCTGCATACAGTATTAATCTATTTGAACTTGTTTTTATAAATATATCGTTGATAAATACAATGAAAAGAATTGGTTCAGTATGGAGCCTTAGTCCCATCGATCTCCATTTCGCTAGAGAAGGAATCGCATAGTTTGACCTTTTGAGTTCTATTAAGCA
Source organism: Pyrocoelia pectoralis (assembly GCA_036250285.1). Lineage (NCBI taxonomy): Eukaryota > Metazoa > Arthropoda > Insecta > Coleoptera > Lampyridae > Pyrocoelia > Pyrocoelia pectoralis. Next base: position 68,512,584 of record CM070075.1, read on the forward strand.
GGCAAGAGTTAATTAAGCTGCAAGCTCTGTGGTTGAATTTGTAATAGTGTTTTAGTTTTCAAAGCCTTTTGTAAGTTCAAAGGGTGCTTTTTGCATAAGAACCTTTCTCAAAGGTATCTAGAATGGTGCTAACATTTTTTCATAAATTTTTGAAATTAGGTATAGGTCTATAATTAGACGGATCATACTGATCCCCTTTTTATAGACAGGAATCACAATTGCAACCTTAAAGGGATCTGGATAGAAACCATGTTCTATGCAGTCATTTTAGTAGATCTGTCAGTGGAAGAGAAATTTCATTGATTGCTGATTTAATTAATTTCACGTATCTAGGGCAGATTTGTGTCACTTTTTGCAAATAATAGATGGTATGTGTCTTCAAAGTTCGTCTAAAATTGTTTCGTTTTCGACTCATTTTGTATATTTTTGGCTTCAAAATTACACAAATTGTCTCAAGACCAGCCTTCATAATCATTTCTGTTGTTTTTAAGTATACTTTACTTATGGAGAAGATTTTTTGAAATCCATTGTGACCGGTGATGAGACTTGGGGAAATGAACCGACAATCACAACAATGGATACACACAAATTCTCGAAACAAACCCAAAAAATTTAACCAAACGTTCACCGTAAGGTTGCGGCAATTGTTTTTTGAGACCAAAAAGGCGTGTTGCTTGTGGAGTTTATGCAGCCGGGGACAAAAATTACGGCACATTCTTTTTACGAAGAGCTATTCAAGATACAAGAAGGGGAATGCTGACTTCTGGAATTGTTCTGATCCATGACAATGCCCGTCCTCACAGTGCTCGTGTAACCCAACGGCTCCTTCAGCAATTTAAATGGAATATTTAGGTACACCCACCATATAGTGTGACTTCCATTATTCTTTTCCCTGAATTGAAGAAGTGGCTTGGAGGGCTGCGTTTCCAAACTGACGAGGAGCTCAAAGAAACCGTCACAAACTTACTTCAAATCATTGGTGGCAACATTTTATGAAGCTTGTTCATGTTCACAGATTTGACCAATGCCTCAGTCATCAAGGTGATTACGTAGAGAAGTAAGCTTGATTGTACATTACTTTTGGTAATAAAATCAATTTTTTTTATATTCACCCGTCGGAGGTTGAAAAAAAACAGCCCTCGTAATGTACGTTTGTTTTATTGAGAAATGGTACAGTACATCAATCACAGTATATTTTGCCCGGTAGGCACTAACAAAGCAATCCGGCCCTGCCTGTAAGGCAACGAGGCTACAGTAAACGAATGCCTTGACAATTACTAAATTAGATTACGGTGTAGCTTCTTTACAATGCTAGAAGTAGATGTTATATTATTAATGAAGCTTAAACTATTGCGTTTCGGTATGAGAATTATGATTGAAGCTATTTAATTATATAAACTTTTTAGTAATTACTCAATTATAATTACATACAATACCGACTAAAGCACTCCTAATTACTGTGTAAGATCCTACAGCAATTACGACTTGAATATCAATTTTTTATTTTTTTATGAATACGACTATAGGTAAGTATAAGAAAACTATATAGTTAGGCTTATAAGGTCTGCTTCTATTTTGCGTGAACATAAAGACTTGTTCTAACAGTATTATTAGCATTTTTATGTTAACTAAAACACATGCTGTTTTCTGTAATGAGACCTAAATGCAGTTTCACTTCATAATTACTTTACATTTAAATCATCCCATCCTTCTTTAACACAAAATGAAATCGTGGACAAATAAAACTGTAGTAAAAAAACGCGAAGTTGTAGAAATAACTTATTCGTAAGCGCACAATGCTATTTCTTTAATGTTTATTTGACATGAAACCATTAAAATTTAAATAAATTCCAACTAAGACGTTATAGGATTAACCGAGAACAAAAACGTTTACTAATTGTATGCTTACTATGTAGGTGTAGGGGCGAATTAAAAAAAATTCCCGATCGAGCCGATATAGCGTAGAATTTCTCAAAAAAATTATTAAAGGATACTCGAAATTTCAGAAGCGCGAGTTAATTATAGGGAAACCACACTTTACTTAAAGTAAGATCAAAAATATGATAATGAATGCAAATGGCTGGACTTGAAGGCTCGAAATGTCCGATTTTAATAAACATGAAGCAAAGTTTTGTTGAAGATGTTTAGAAAAATTTTCTTTTACCCTTTTTGAATATTTTAATAATAATAATGTCGGTCAAAGTTGGCGCCATTGAATAGTTTCAAACAAATTATATTTTTGTCTAGACTTTAATTTCATAATTTTCAGTATTTAAATATCGCCAAATTATGTACATGTGTGTACATAAAATGATTGTTTGTATTCCTCCACACTTATATGCGTGTAGGCGCATCAAAGGCAAAAACTAAACACATTCATTAACTAATACAACGGTAATGTCAGATAAATACACTCAAATTGCTTTTTACAGTAGTTAGTTTGACAAATCAGCGTGACTAAATCTGTGGTCAGTAATCGCAATTGAGTGTACAATGAAGTAAGTAATTTAGTGCTTAATTTACTTAAATTTATAACGCCCAAAATTACTGTAATTTAAATATTACGTTTACACTACTTATACGAGTTGAAGGAAATCGTTCAGTTGTATAACGTAACGTAAACCGAGTATTTTTTTAAATAAACAGAACTACAAAACGTAGTCAAGGATCTGAGTGTTGAAATATACAGAAAATACGATAATTATTACTTTCTCTTGTTCATTAAATATATCGCTTCAATTCAGTAGCAGATTATGGTCGTAAGCAGCTGCAGGCGTAATAAAAATTGGAAGCTTCTCTTTAATTAATGGTATTTAAATTTATCATACGATGATCTATTTAAAAATATGCCATAAAAAAATTGAAATGTAGAAGTTTACAACAAAAACTGGCAGTTTTTACCGCAAGCTATATCACTAAACATTTTTTATAAGATGTATCTCGTACTTAATGCGGGTTAATGTTATTGATTCGATAAAACTCATTATATGCAAGATTTTACTAAAAGTATTAATAAATAATATCCGCTCATTGAATTTATGATAAATTAAAGTAATAATTTTGATAAATAACACGAACTTATGCCTTTAGGAATCATTTTCCTGACTAAGCCGATTTTGTTAAATCTACCTCTCCCACCTACTAATTACTAAACATTTCTATCTGTTTCCTTATATTTATGTCACAGTTATTTGCGTACCTATTACATTTAATTCGTAGATATTTGAGCGTGTCTTTGAATAAGTGATATTATAGTCATGCGATCAGCCAAAATTTTTGCCTTCAGTTGCTCTTATACTAATGAATTGTTTAACGTGCACATTTCGGACACATTGTCCTAACTTTACGTTGACAATGTGTATCTAGATTTGACTACAAGAAACAGTAAATAACTACTTATTTAACTAAAAGCTCTTTAAAGCACTCAATCACGTTTTTCCAAATTCAGAGCCAAATGACGATTCGTTAGTAGGGGGTAGCATAGGTAAGTTTCTCAATTTCTTGGTATGAAGATTGATCTCATTCAAGTTTAAAGCTAGTACCTAAATCGTCCAATTAACAGATTTGAAATAATAAATAGTTGAAATTTATTTTACTTTGCCAAAATATATACCTACAGATAAAGTATGAAAATGGGGACATAATGTTAGTAGACATTTTCTGTCATTGGTCTCGTTACGAAAATATTACTTTTAATATTATTATATGTCAACCGTTGTACAGTTTAAAAATGTCAAATACGTGTCATGAATATTTATTAAAAATAAGTAAATGTCAAAACTTGTACGCTGTTTAGTATTACAAAAGGTAACAGCGGGACCTGGTAATCTATACATTGGTAATACCTTAAGCGTGATTTTTATGTAATGATACACACACGTTAAATATTATGTTCATAACTAATATTAATGTTAGTATATACATCTGCACATTTAATTACTGGATAAAATGTAAACAATTATATGATGGTAAGGAAGAAATTATCCGGCGGCGATATGTACTTTGTACTCAATTGTTATTAAATAAAAGGTGTTTATAATTAATGGTTTTATTGTAATTCTGAAGAAACACGCTATACAAAAATTAATTTCTATCAATTCTAATCTTTAATTAGAATTGATAGAAACTTCCTAATGATAATGTAATAAGATTACACCATTTTTTTCTTATATGGCTTTTCAGTGAGGGTTAACAATTAAAATTAATAGTTATGTTGTTCGGTTAATTTGTTTTGACTAGAAGACGGTTGTGAGATTAACATTGTTTTTAAATTCTAACTACCGCATTTGTTATACAACTTTGATTAATAATTCCTTGAGAATCATGTTTCTGATGGTGAAGCCGACTTTTTAACTTACTAACTTGCTAATAATTTTTTTCGCAAATTATGCATGTTTACTGAAATTTATTAATCGATTCGTGCTCAGTGGACAAACTTATTTAATGTTTTGCTTTTTTTAATTGCATAGGTATTTAACCATACGGATACGAATGATGTGATTTTATACTTCTACCATGCAGACCAGGTAATCTTTTACTAGAAGTAAATGTTTTAATTATAGAGAACCATAACATAAACATATAAATAATTTCTTATTAGTATTAAACAGGTAACAATTATAACACTTTGTGAAACACACAACATAAGCAGGGCACAGAAGAGGATTGCTTACGTTTTCAATTTGCTATTAATCAATTATTGTACCTGTGGGTGTTAAGCCGTCGGCATTTACGTACCTACTTAAGTTGATCCTTAAAAAGACGAAAGGTTTGTAATAGTTTTGAAATCCTGCAAAGGCCCACCAAAACAGTGTTTAAGTATTAACGGGGAGCTTCGGCGAAATGCATTCATCACAATTGAATGGAATACTAATATTGTTAACATGCGGAAGTTGTTTTCTTTATAATTATAAAATAAAGAATATATGATATTCGAGTAATTCGTCAGCTTGAATTTAACGTATTAACGAATTAGAGTTGCGTGTCTTTTCGGTAAACGATTTACTTCAATATATTCCTAAGCGATTCCTAAGTAAAATAGTACCAAAAACAATGCATTGGAAACGCCATCGTATACGCTCCTTGAAGGAAATGTTTGAGTGGCGCTCGAGGGACCAAGCCCCCCCCCCCCCCCCAATTCTATTTAATTTAGTTTAAATGTATCCAAACGAGCAGCTGTATCCCGAAACATGTCGCTTATGACCGTATAATCTTTGACTTCAATTCAATCATTAAATATATTTCAAGGGGAGGTTGTAAGGCATTAATTTCTTCGTATCGAAATGTCTGAAAGTTTATTAAAAATCAAACATTTCATTAAATAATGTAATTGTAAATCCCCTCCCCTCTATTTCCTAAGATTTTGAAGCCCCCCCCCCCCCACGAAAAAAATTCTGGCTACGGGCCTGGCCAGAACATTTGTATTATGATAGATAATATTGTAGATTTAGGGAGTAATGAAATCGTGTATTATACAGATGGCTCGAAAACCGTTAAGGACACTGCCTCTGGAGTGTACGGCAGCAATGGACTGGGCTGCAGAATCTCTGTAAGCCTAGGAAAAAAGGCAACCGTGTTGCAAGGCGAGGTATATGCAATCCTGACAACAGTTATTAAAAGAGAACTTCACCAAAGGGAAAATCTTTATAGTTACAGACAGCCAGTGGCGTACCTAGGGAGAGGACTGGTGGGTGGGATCCGCACCGGGCGGCAAGTGGCCAACAGTGGCGGTTTCAGGGGGGAGTAATTGGGTAATTACCCCCCCTAAGAATGTTTCGTTCGCTTATTATTGTTATTCTTAAAAATTACCAAGATTTCAAACAAACAAGTTAAGTTATGGTGAATCTAGTCGGCGATCTATGACGGTGAATTTTTCCAAAACTGCTGGAGTGAGTCGTGGAAGAGACCGATACCCGATATTTTTTTTTAATTACCCCCCCTAAGTCAGTTGGCTGGAAACGCCATTAGTGGCCAACTCTCAATCTCGCTGCGCGAACCGCATTTTGCTAATGTTGGTGCTTGGAATGTACGCAGGCATTTATAAATATAAAATAAAAAATATTTCATGGTAATTATTTTTTTGTAAGTGAGGTATGTATTGTATGTTTTGTCTCATAGGTGGCCTTTAACAAAGTATCTTGTATTTTTATAAAGGTTGCAAAGTATGCAACTTCTTTTATTAGTGCCTAATTTAAATATTGCATCTAATGGTAAAAAAGTTCCCTACCTATAGTTTGTCTCAGTTGCAATTATTTATTTATGTTTATTAATTTATAAAAACCACCATTTGATTGACTTTGCAAGGGCGGCAAATTGGAGACCGCCCTGACCGGCAAAATTCTAGGTACGCCACTGCATACAGTAAAGTAGCGATTGCAGAAATAGATTCATATTAGATAAATGAAGGGCTAGTCCTTGAATGTACACAAATGCTAACATAGTCACATTGGGCACCTGGGTTTCTAACGACTTGCGAAAAAGGTCGCAGTGCAGGAACCCCTAGAATAAATAATAATCATAATAGGGGGTAATGATAGAGCATGATAAATTGCTAGCTCGTGTATGGGTGGCTAATGTTGTCAATTGAATTACACTCATAGGTAAGTATATCTGTGACAGGATAAATAAAAAAAAGGGATTAAAGGAAATTGTGTGGGTAGTAAATCGGAATGATAAACGATCAGCTAATCTACAGCAAGGATACAAATGTACCAGAATCTCATGTTCAGTATGTGGTACTGAAACCGAATAGAAAATACGAGAAAATGAAATTTTTATCTAGGTACATGAAGGAAAATTTGTATATTTTAGTAACTTCAGATCAATCTTACAAGAGTAGGTAGAATCAACGTTTCAACGTATTATAGTATTGTAAAAGAATCTGTGGAAATACGTGATAGTTGTAATAAATTAGACGAAACAGGCATACAATCGAATTGTCGTTCTAATACAGGAACTAGCGAGAAAATAAAAAATAAAAACCTCCGACTCTAAATACTAGTTGTTATTTTTTAATTTTTTAGTGGCAAAGGTCACAATTTGGTCTATGAAAAGTATTGTATTGTTGACACATTTTGTGCTTACCCACTCATAGTATTTGCCTCAAAATGTTTAATTTTGTAGCTTTTTTATAGTTTTAAAGAGATTCAGTTAAGAATGATTCAAAAGTTTCATTAGAATCAAGTCGGTCAGAAAGAGCAAATAATGGCGTGTTTTTTTTAGAGTTTCGCAAGTTTAAAACAAAGAAATATATTTTTAATATCAATGAAACGGGCTTTATTGGATAGAAAATTTTATGACATTAATGTTTAAATATGATTTCGGCCATGTTGCCGCCACGGCTGGCGCGTACTAGACGCAATCTGGAATACCAATTTTCACAAACTTTTCGCAGCACTTGCGGCCGTATTTCGCCAATAACTCTTCGAATGTTGATTTCCAGATGTTCAATTGTCTCTGGTTTATCGAGGTAGACAAGTGACTTTACAGAACCCCAAAGAAAATAATCCAATGGGTTTAAATCACACGATCTTGGTGGCCAATTAATTGGACCATTACGTGAAATTATTCTTTCATCAAAAGTTTCTTTGAGTAAATCAATTGTAGAGCGCGCTGTGTGGTATGTGGCTCCGTCCTGTTTGAACCACATTTCAGCAAGATTAATGCCAGCTAATTGAAGTACGAAAAATTTCTAATCATGCCCCTATACAGATCACCATTGACAGTAACACTCTGACCATCATCGTTTTTGTAGACATATGGACCAATGACTTCAACAGCCCATAAAGAGTACCAAACATTAATTTTCTGTGGATGTAATGGTGTTTCGACAAAAGCTTGTAGATTATCCTCACTCCAAATGCGACAATTCTGCTTATTTACGTACCCATTCAACCAAAAATGGGCTTCATCAGAGAACAAAATTTTGAATGGAAATTCAATATCAATATTAATTTGTGCTTCAGCCCATTCCACGAATTGGCGGCGCATAATGAAATGTCAATCCAACCCATTGAACTATACGCTATACGCAACTATAGCGTACAGTTCAATGATCCAAACTAAACAAAAAGCAACTATCAGCTGTCAAATGGATAATGATTGTCAAATAAAGCAGTGTTGCCAACTCAAACCTCTAAAAAAACACCCATTATGTGGTAAAGGCAGCGCTTGCTTGTAACGCCAGCTTGATGCAGCAGATCACTCCCGTTTCTAAAATAGTAGCTAGTAATCACAGAATACGTAATCCTCCAATATGCAGCGCTTCCAGAAATAATTCTTTCGACTAAACGGTGAAAAGGAAATAACTGTTTTCTGAAATTGTGACAGTTTAATATACAAATAGATAATATTGATATATAGAGACAGTCTGTAATTTGGAATAAATTCAATAGTTCAAATACTCATTTTTTTTTAAAAAAGGTCGGACCCGTCGATTAGTATACCCAATTTAGAGATATGACGTCATCATTGATTTGGTTAAACGGCAACATTCACATTTTGATGGCTATTTTTGGAGGGTGTATAAATTTGTACATAATTGCCAAATATCAAGTTTTTATTCCTTACCAATTACAAAGATAATAAAAAGTAACAAATAAGTTATGAAAAACAATATTGAATGTAATTATCTCACTTAAGCAAATGCTCATAATGTTGTCCATTGACTAAAAATCGCGATTTGAAATACTAATCGACGAGCCCGAGCATTTTTCTAAAAAAAAATTAGTATTTGAACTATTGAATTTATTTCAAATTACAGACTCTCTTGTATACAAAAGTAGAAGTGAGACACCTCGCCCCTCCACTTTTTCTGACGTCACAAGCCAGTGAGACACCTCGCCCCTCCACTTTTTCTGACGTCACAAGTCCCTTTTTCCAGGCTCACGTGGTCGGCGTGATTTTGACCTTGACGATTACGTGTGTGATGATTAATATGGATGCTGTAGATTTTGTTGCGTAAGATTGTGTGTAATCTTATGTAATCTGCAAAAAAGTCTCTTAGGATGCTGTAATTTAATCTTGTTGCGTAACATTGTGTGTAATCTTATGTAATTTAGACAAGATTCGCATACTTTTCTGATTTAAGATGATGATTTTGGTCTAAGATGTAGTGCCTGTTGGTTATTTTACGGATGCTGAAATTAAATTTATGAGATTTTAGATTTGGATTGGAGTTGTTTGTGTACTTCGAGTTGGGCGATGTAATTTTTCTGAATGATGTAATTGTTATCGAATTATTTTGATTAAGGAATGCTGTATGAAGTTAAAATTACAATTCCTCGTAATCTAAGTCTGATAATATTTGTTGTCTTCGCATAACATATTTAGTCATAGAAATATTGAAAATTTTTAACAGTCGCGCCTGAGGGTTGGAGTTGTTTGTTGGTTTCGTCGTAACCTAGGGCTGGGAATATTTGTTTATTTATTCGGTATTGTCTTCATACAAGAATTTAAAGGTCAAAATCACGTCACCCTATAATTCCTCGTAATCTAAGTCTGATAATATTTGTTGTCTTCGCATAACATATTTAGTCATAGAAAGAATGGAAATTTTTAACAGTCGCACCTGAGGGTTGGAGTTGTTTGTTGGTTTCGTCGTAACCTGGGGCTGGGAATATTTGTTTATTTATTTATTCGGTATTGTCTTCATACAAGAATTTACGGAATCACATTTTCAGAGTTTAATCGAAAACGACATTAAATAGCTTAACTGTTACTGTTTTTGTCATTCCAGCCAGTATGCGTAAGGTATGGTTTAACGATTCACGTAATTCTGTGCATTATATGACTGTCTGGCAATATGCTTATAAACAGGCTCGCAAGGGGGAGTGGGAACAACATGCTAGAGATTCTGTTCGTTTCGCAAGACGAATTGAAATCGTCAGCAAAGTTATTTCACCAATATTAGAAAACGAACATCGGACATTTGTATTGACTACACGCTCTTACCATAATGTGCCTCCTTCAATTGATTGATTGATTGATCGATACAACAATTGTTTAATAATTGAAACTTGTTGATCCGCAATATTTTTGTACACAAAGTACGGAGAGCAACACAAAATTTATAATGTTATAGTGCACATCACAACATTTATGGTGCGCAAGGCAAAAAAAAAAAAAATGTACTCTGCGCAAGGCTCACATTACTGTGAAATGTACTTAACATGCTTCAAATCTATGATTTAGCTTATTTTTTTCATATTGTACTTATCAAAAAGCAATAACATAAAGAATTTAAACACCTACAAACCTCTAGCTTTCATATTTCATAAAAGATAGCAATATTGCGTAAGACCGTTATCAGTATAACTTATAAGAGAGAGAGAGAGAAAACGCATAAGTGTGCTGGATAGTTATTTATTTATACTTATTCCTTATATCCAAATGGTACAGTGTCGAAGCTTTCGATTCTTCGACGCTTAGAGTAACTTATTCTATACTTTTTAGTCTCTGGTCTACTGATTACATTATAACACCTGTCCCGGATGATTTTTCGGTCACTATAAACATAGAGGGAGTCTTTACTATTACTAAGCACCATATCCTTCATCGAATCAAAGTTTATGATGCGAGAGTTCTTGTAGTTTAAGGTAATACCCTTCACTTTACAGGTTGATTTAAGTGTCTGATCACTGGTTGAGAACACATTATAACTATAGTTTTTAGGTCCGGCACTCACAAATTCCTCTATATAACTCCCCTGGCCGTGTGCCTCCAATTCGTCGGTCATCTGGCCGAGGAAATCGCCACATGGTGGATTCCAGTCGTCGTATTTCGACACAAATATGACGCTATCTGTATCGTAATACAGAGCGCGACGGCCCAGCTTTTCCAAGTAGCTGTATAGTTCTAAACGTGCATGAGCTGTCGTGTACGCGGCTATGGGTACGTTAATTGTTTTTAGACTCTTACCCTCGTCCTCGGGTCTATCCCAAATTACGATAATCACATTATCGTCAATGGGTACAATTGAATGTATCTGAACCAAAGGATCCGTAAACAATTTGAAAAAATCCTTCGGCTCGGAGACGATACTGCTCTGGGTTAAATTTTCGCGCTGGCCAAACTTACCCCAAAACGAGTTTAACATTAGCTTGGCCAAGTACCGTAAGCCGGGATTTTTCTTAATGTTCTTTTCATCTAAGAGAATCCCCTCTTTGTCGTAATACTCCTCTATGTACTTCTTCTTTTCGGCTTCTGACGTACAGTGACTTGGCCAGCCCGAACATTCCTGTTTGAGTTTTAGGAAATTGTTGATGTAACCGCTAAACAGCCCACCCTGCTTGGTGGTTTTGTCATATACAGTTACCTCATACTCCCAAATCTCAAACACGTCCAAAACTTTGTAGTTGTTAGCGATAGCCTTACGCAGTTCGTCGACTACAAACGTTCCAACGAAGCTGCGCTCGGCCTCACTATGATCGCACTCCCCCTCGTTTAGCTCTGCTCCACAAGTCCTACATAGCAGAAACATCAACTTGCCGTGCATTTTTAGGGGCAAAACAGGGTGATAGAGGTCAGAGGGCGGTAGCACTCGGCATTTAATTAAACCCTCCACCGTGTCCAGTGAAATGTTGTTACACTCTAAACCTACGTGAATTTTCGGATGACCTACGGGATATTTTCGATATTTATTTACAAATGGGTATAACGAGCAAACGTCGTAATACATTATTTTCTCGTTAATGCCATCGCACTTATGGTGGAGTTTACTGGCATTAGTACGACCACCGTAAAATGCGTCTCGCGGGTTTAAGGGTTCGTCATCTTGAGAGCCTAAATTTTGTACGAATGCTCGTAATTCCTCGTTTGCAAGTAATAGCCTTTTAAAATGACATTCGCGCATCTCCACAAGATTATATCCGCGTTCGCGAAGACGCTGAGAACGTGCAACCGTGTTCTCATTCCGGACAAACATTGATGCGTTTATGTCGACATTTGGATCAACGTTGGCCTGGTTGGGGAAACATTCTTCGCAGCCGTGCCAGTAGCACCCCAGAAACTCGTAAATGGTATTTGTCTCGACGCAATAACCGTCGACCTTAATACCTGAAGGAGTTCTGAATTCGCGAGCTTTTCCGGCATGCTGTATGACCAGTTGCTCTGAATGTTCCACCCAGCGTAACCACTGTATCGCCACCTTCGACTGTTTGTCGGCACGTCTGTAACCGCCTTTCGGAATAAGTCCTATTGTGTTAGGGTTGAGGAAAAGTCTGCGGAACACTTTATTACAGGCACTGGCAATGGTGATTGACTCCTCAAACGGATCGACCTTGTTTTGGGTGATGAAGCTCGACCAGAAGTGAAGGCAGCCTTTAATGAGGATCTTAACGTCCATGAGACAATATCTCACGATCTCTTCGTCCATCTTAAAAACATAATTATTTCGGGTCTCGGTCGCGTGCCAATCTAAAAGTTTTTGTCGCTCCTTCGTAGACATTTGATCCGTACAATAATACTCTAGGGCAGGCAAAGGACCCTCATAATTACGATTTTCGGAGGTGTTGAAGAGATACGGAAAGTATCCCTTGGATTCGGGGAAATTAAAGGTTTTCGGAAATGCCGAGAGTGGTGACGGAATGAAATTGAGCGAATCGATAAACCTGATAGTAGGTAGGTAAGGCCGATCCTAAATCAAAAAGTCACTAGATTTAGTGACTTTTTTAGTGACTTTTTGATTTAGGATCGGCCTTACATTTTGACGAGATGTTTTAGTGAGAAAAGGTTACTTGAAGGTCACTCTGAGTTAGAATCGGCCTTACATTCTATCGATGTGCGCTCACGTAGACGATACGAATGTAAATGGCAGCGGGAGGGTTCTGAAGCGGGGGGTAAAGCACGCTTGACTTTGAGAAGTAAATAGAGGTCGAACTCAAGGTCACGGCGCCCCTGGCGGTGACTTTCAAAACTAGAGGTCGTCTGGGTTAGAATCGGCCTTACATTTCACCGACGTTTTTAGTAGGTTACTTGAAGGGCACTCGCGGTTGAACACGTGTTTAGTCAAAAAGTCCCTAGATTTAGTGACTTTTCTAGTGACTTTTTGGGGTTAGGATCGGCCTTACATTTTCACGAGATGTTTTTAGTGAGAAAATGTTACTTGAAGGTCACTCTGAGTTAGAATCGGCCTTACATTGTATCGATGTGCGCTCACGTAGACGATACGAATGTAAATGGCAGCGGGAGGGTTCTGAAGCGGGGGTAAAGCTGGTGGTGACTTTGAGAAGTAAATAGAGGTCGAACTCAAGGTCACAACGCCCCTGGCGGTGACTTTCAAAACTAAATAGAGGTCGGCTGAGTTAGAATCGGCCTTACTATTTTACGAGAGGTGGTGACTTTCAAAACTAAATAGAGGTCGCCTGAGTTAGAATCGGCCTTACTATTTGACGAGGTGGTGACTTTCAAAACTAAAGGTCGTTCATAGGCCGAGATGACTGCAGTGATTCTGAACTTGACTAAAGTGGTATATATGCGGGGTCTCGAGTTGCAATGTAGTTTTGCTTGTGAAAGTTGATGTACTCAACCATCGATAATGTCGGCGCTGAAAGATGAAGTGATGAGGCAGCCAAACGAGCTTTACGCACCAGTAGAGGTAACGGGGCATGTGATATGGGATAGTCTGAAACTGATGTGGAAGGATGGGTTCTCCGTATCGTTTCTAGTGGAACTAGTACGATACATGACGTACCAAGCTCAACGAGCCGAGAAACGGGAAAAGCAAAGGTTTTTTGGACGACTTCTCCATATGATGGTGGACATAGCAGATCGTTTAGTACGGATAGGAGATAATCCGCAAAGACCGATATCGTTTCCAGAATTTCGAGACATGGTTTACACCACAGCAGTATCTATGACATTGCGCCTCATGGACCAGAACGAGGAATGCATGAACGAATTAATAAAAGAGTCAAAGAAAATTATTATTAAACATTATCCACAATCATATCCTACGGCGTCATACAGATTCTGAACGTGGCTAAAGTAGGACACGGGTTCTGAACTTGGCTAAGTGGATCACAGGTTCGGAACTTTGCTACGTGGCTAAAATCGCGGGTGCTAAACTTGACTGATGGTTTGCGATATATGTAAATGTGGAAGGGGTGATGTGCTATATAATGCGGCGCGTATGATTTCCAATCGTAAACATGTGGATGATGTACGCTGCAGAATCGTGGGTGAAAGCCACCGATCTTAGAACGGCAGTGAAACGCCTGAAGCAAGAGTTTTCCGCGCTCGTGTTTGACGCCCAACACGAGGTTGTGTACGGGAGAGGTGATTATAGTGAGGAGCAGTGCAACGCGCTTGCCGATAAATTTACGTTGGGTGTGACAATATGCGATAAGTTTTTAAATTATAAGTATTGTGTCGAGTGCCTTATGAAAAGGCTAAATGAAGCTGGATTGGAGGAATTTGCAAACGAATTAAATCAATGGGTATGCAGCGAATCTTCAGCATCGTCGATGTCGTCCTCTGGCGAGAACGTGAGTGATGAAGAAGAAAGTCACATTTAACGAGGCTCAGAATAAGGTGTACATAATGGTAGTGTGGTCTTTTGCATATGCGGAAGCGAGAAAAGGATCGTGGGAAACTGTAGCGCTGGATAGTTATCGTTTTAGGCGTAAAATAGAGGAAGTTGGTAGAATTCTGTCGCCCGTATTACAAGAAAATCATCGTGCAAAAATGTATCAGAAGATCTCAAGGTCAGAGGCGCAATATAAAGAGAACGGAAGAATGGTCGGAGAAGTTAGTCAGTGAGTGTTTGCGAATCAGTTAACATCATGGATCTTGCAAAGATGAACAACAGCACATTCTGCAAACCCTTCAAGAACGTCAAAGAACTGGAAGTGGGTGAAAAATATAAAGTAATTTGTATTGATACGATTAACACAAAATATGGGGAGCGAATAGTATTGGAGACTGAAAATTTTAAATGTGTACTACCATTGCGGTTCTACGAATATTTTAACGAAGATGCCCGAATTCAACTTTTCAACGACTCTTTGATGCATAAAGACGTATTCATTACAAGCACTGGGGCGGCAGGAAAAACGACTAATTTAACATTTATGTAAATGGACAATAAGAAATTGTAAACAATGTTGACAAAATAAAGATATAATAAGTTTTCTCTGGTTTCATTATAAGAGAGATAGCTCAAAATAAATCAGTTGTACAGTGACCGTCGTCGTTGGTGCTGCTGCTGCTGCTCTCATGAACATATTTAGAAAACTCTACATGGATACTGAAAATAGTTGCAATAATAATTACTTTAAGTGTACGTGCTGGTGCTGTAATGAAAACGAGGACTACGATGGCTCCACAAGTGTGCGCGCTCCCCCATCCGAACCTACGTTCAATGGACGTTTAATCGATTGTACCGCTTATGACCTCTCCCATAATTATTCAAAATACATGGAAATCGGATACAGTACACACCATGACCTTGCGCCAGTTCTACGAATTGTATGTGGCAGTACAATAGTGATGGAAAGAGAAGATTGGGAGGCGCTTCTCAAATGTCAAACGCACATAGAAATGAAATTTTTCCGATCGCACGAGATGGAACGGTGGATTGACTGGTCGGAGGTTAACGAAGAAGAAGATAGCGAATACTCCCAGACTGTGGAATCGCTTAGTGGAAAATTGATCATTTACTATAACTGGGAATCCGTTAAAGGAGAAGAGAGAATGTTAAAAAGTGTAACAATGACAACTGACAATAACAGTTCTTGTACGATGAACGAAAATGATATTGAAGAATTGTTTAATCTAAAAGATATAATTAATTATCGATTAGAACTACTGGAGTCGTACAGTCTTCCCAGTTTCTATCAGAATCTCATCGAGCAGATAGCTAACTATCGACGCTTTCGCAAGACACAGTTTGGCGACGACCACGACGACGAAGACGACGATGACATCTATCGTGACTTTGAGAATTGGTTAAATTATAAAAATGACAGAAATTCGCATAATACAGTTTGTATGATGGAACTCCTGCAATATCGACCTGCTTATATAATGTATCATTTGTACGAACCTTAGATCTAATAAACGATAACCGCAAATGTTTTCTTTCACGAACCACCTCTAAAAAACCTATAAATATCTCGTCCTGCATTCATTTTCAGCAATGTTAATTCAGAAGCGGAAGAGTAAAGTACGTGGGGGTAGTGGTCTGGTAAATACGCTTATTAATAAGCTACCAATTGAACTACATCTTCCCGGTTATCAGTACTGCGGTCCCGGCACTAAATTAACTAAACGACTCGAACGGGGCGATCCCGGTATAAACCCCTTAGACGCACAGTGCAAAGAACACGACATTAGCTATAGAGATAGTAAAGATTTAGAAAGTAGACATAGGGCAGATAGAATTTTGGAACGAAAAGCTTGGGATCGTTTGAAAGCATCTGACGCAACGATGGGAGAGCGAGCGGCCGCTTTAACTGTCGGCAGTATAATGAGGACGAAAAGAAAATTGGGGATGGGAGTTAAGAGAAGAGGGGGAAAGAGAGGAAGAAATAAGTGCAGCAGTTTGGCAAATTTACGTAGAGTAATTGCCAAAAAATGAAAAAAAGCAAAAACACGCAAGAAGCGATAAAGTCTGCTATTACGGCCGCAAAATTGGCCGTGAAAAGTTTAGGCGGAAAGGAAAATGTCAACCTGCCGAGAGTAATACCGATACCGAAAGAAGGCGGCTTTTTACCATTTCTAATACCGCTATTCGCCGGTCTATCGGCGGTCGGTGCTTTGGCCGGCGGTGCATCAGGAATTGCTAAGGCAGTTAATGCTTCGCGCGACGCGAGAAAGATGTTGGAAGAAACATCGCGTCACAATCACACTATGGAATCGATTGCTATAGGAAAGAAGAGTGGCGGTGTGCTATACCTGAAACCTTACAAAACTGGCGGGGGTATTGCATTACACTTGAATAAAAAAAAATTTTTTTAGGGAAATTACCAGATAGACCGCTGACGGATGTAGATCTACGAAAATACGCCAAGACGGTACCCTATTTCAGGGACGTATTCATGCGCGATAATATGCCCAAATCACCGCGGAAGAATGAAGCAGGCATAATTAACTTAGATAGTCAAGTGGGACCCGGTACTCATTGGGTCTGTTACAAGAAACGTAATGCCAACGTGTGGTATTACGATAGCTTCGGAAATATTCCGCCACCGAGAGAGGTCGTAGACTACTTTCGCGGATGTAAAATATATTACAATTATGGGCAGGAACAACAATTTGGCAGTATTATCTGCGGTCACTTGTGTCTAAAGTTTTTGCATAAATAACACGTAAGGGAGGTACTCGCGGTTAGTCATCATGTCGACGACATTCAGTATAGAGGGTGCGGGTAACACCGCCAGTCACGACTTCTATCCGCCCATTGAACTTCCTTCAGAGAAGCAGTACGTAATCGGAGTGGTGGGGTTTTACGGTTGTAATAGCATAAGAAACATTCACGAGGGGAACGATAAATTTCATTATAAGGAGGAGTTAAATAGCGTGTACCCAACTATAATCGCAATTCCGCATGGCGCATACGAGTTGGAAGAATTGAGCGCCTATATAAAAGGTCACATCCCTACACGTAAATTTAGTTTGAAGGCAAACAACAACACGCTCAAGTGCGAGCTTAGCTGCGAATTTGTTATAGATTTCACACAAGCAGATTCCATTGGGCGTATGCTCGGATTCGAACCGCGAATATTGGAAGCTAACGTTTTACACCGATCCGCTCTAGATATACAAATAGTTAAACATACAAATATACACATCGAGTGTAATCTCGTAAAGGGATCGTATCGTAACGGAACACCTGCCAAAGTTCTGTACGAAGTAGACGTATCAGTCCCTCCAGGATATCGATTAGATAAAACACCCAATCATCCTCAATACTTGCAACTAAACACAAGTACCATTAGTAACATAACAATTAAGTTGACCAATCAAAAGGGCGAACTCATCGATTTCGGGGAAAACGAACCATTTACGGTACGCCTAGAGCTGAAAGAACATGGGATTAAGAATTAACCAGGGTCCGGCTCCAGCTTTCCTTATAAATAAAAAGCGCACAGACAACTCGCGTACTATTAATCGTCAACCACGCTCGAGGACGGTTGCAGCTGGAGAATTAACATCTACCGAAAAATATTTCTTGACATCTATCGGTTTAGTAGCGTACAAAAGAAGAAGAAATGGCAGTCGACTCACTGAACGTCTTTCAAAACGTACATTTTGACGAAAGCATAATTAAATCCGATATTCACACCTACCTCCCGTACGGATCTTCCAATTACGGACCCTCCGATGAAATTCGTATACTAATACAGAGTCAAGATTTAATAACGGCCACATACGACAGTTTTCTGTACATCGAGGGAAAAATCGTGCGCAAAAATGAAGACGCGGAAAAAACGTGCAGTCTAACAAACAATTTCCCCGCTTTTCTCTTCGAAGAAATCCGCTACGAATTGGGCGGGCAAAAGGTGGATGTTTGTAGAAATCCCGGAATTACATCCGCACTAAAGGGATACGTATCGTATACGTCTAACGAAAGCAAAGGGTTACATCATCTGGGATGGTCGCCGAAAAACGAACAGCCGCTGCAAGTGGAATACACTAGAAACGCTAACGATTTGGAAAAGCATTTTGCGGTGTGTATACCGTTAAAGCATATATTTGGTAGTATGGAGGATTACCGGCAAGTTATCGTAAACATGAGGCAAGAATTGATTCTCATTCGGTCTAGAAGTGATGCAGATTGTTATCAAGGGGAGGCCGACGCAGGAATAACCTTGAGTAAAATTCAATGGAAAGTACCGCACATAACGCTTAGCGATGGCGCTAAACTCAAACTGTTCGAACGAATTAACAAAAATGCGGCAATTACAATACCGTTTCGTCAATGGGAACTGTACGAATTGCCCGCTTTAAAACAAGCACAGTCCGACATATGGCCAATCAAAACATCTACCCAATTGGAGAAACCTCGATGGGCGATCGTCGCATTTCAACGCGGAAAGAAATTTTCAAAGGCGGCAAAAGCGGCAGACTTCGATAACGTTAAAATCCGCAATTTAAAATTGCATCTCAATTCGGAAAGTTACCCTTACGAAGCGATGCATTTAGATTTTAATGCCAACAAATACATAACGGCCTATCAGAATTATATAAACTTTCGAGGAGCCTATTACGCGAAAGAGGAACGAGATGCCCTATTCGATTATTCGCATTTCAAAACTTGTCCAATATTCGTAATGGACTGTTCCAAGCAAAACGAAACGCTCAAATATTCAACGGTGGATGTCAAACTGGAAATGGAGTCGGTAGAAGCGTTCGAGGCGGGAATCGTCGCCTACTGTCTCATTCTTCATGACGCCTTAGTTCAATATAATCCGCTTACCGGAGAAGTGAAGAAACTATAATTTGTTATTAGTAGAGTAGTGTAAAATTGTCTATAAATAAAGATACGTTGTTAAAATATACGTAGTTTTACTTGAGCCAGACGACGACAAACACACACACAAGTGGAAAGTATGAAGGTAGTTGTTCAGCAGGAGAAATTACCCATTCATAATCACGATCTTACGAATGGTGGGGGTTTTAACAGAGAGGGTAAACATGGAAAGTTGCTTCCCAATACCGTACGTGCCATACTATGCGGTCCATCTAATTGCGGAAAAACCAACGCCATGATTAGTTTACTAACGGAACCTAACGGTCTCAGATTTAAACATGTATACGTCTACTCAAAATCGCTAAATCAGGATAAGTACAAACTGTTGAACGATATTTTACAGCCTATGAAGAATATAGGTTACTTTACGTTCACGGATAACGCTGACATTATGGAGCCTGGACTCGCAAAACCAAATTCGATTTTTATTTTTGACGATATCGCTTGCGAAAAGCAAGATAACATTCGATCGTACTTTTCGATGGGGCGTCATAACGACATCGACTGTTTCTATTTGGGCCAGACGTACACTAAAATCCCTAAGCAACTGATCAGAGATAATGCCAATTTACTTGTGCTATTCGAACAGGACGATCTGAACTTGAAGCACATTTACGAAGATCACGTCAGTCCAATTATAAGCATTCAATCGTTTCGTGACATGTGTTCGGAATGTTGGAGGAATCAGTACGGATTTTTGGTGATAAATAAGGATGCCGAAGTACACAATGGACGTTTTAGGAAAGGGTTCGATAACTATATAATAGCGTAAACGCGTACTTGAAATTTAGTAGCACATCAACGGTGCAGAAGGAAACAAACTGATCAGCGCATCATCAGCTTCAAACGGCTTTTTGCACAAACTGATATATCTGTTCATTAGCCGTTCATTAGCCGTTCATTAGCAGATCATTAGCCGTTCATTAGCCGTTCATTAGCCGTTCATTACCCCTTCATACCTGTTTGTGCCGTCAGTTGTACAATGGATAGCAAGGAAATGAAATTGAAACGACGTATAGTGCAAGCTCGTAAAGCTATACAGCAAAAGTACAACCGTCTGAAGGCGGATAGGTTCACCAAAGAACTCGATTTTGTACAAACGTATAAACCTCTAATCGAGCCGCTGTCTAACATACAAAAAAATTTCGAGCAGAAACACGAAATTAAATCTGAGAAAATGGAGAAGAAGGAGGAGGAGGATGAAGGAAATGTATTCCAACGACCATCGCCCAAAAGGCTTGTCATTCCGAGAAGTAGTACTCCAGCCGCGCGACCTTTTATCCAACGCTTAAAACGAAGACACTCCATTAGCGGTATTAGTCCATTATCTAGACTTCCATTTTTTCACAGAAATCCTCCTCCTTCTCTAATACAAGCAACTCCTTCTTTTTTGGAAACGACGGTAATCGGTGAAATTGAACAGGAAGAAGAAGAGCGCCCTTCAACGTCGTCGTCACGCATCGACTCTTCATCTGTCTTACTCGATCGTTCAGGTGCGGAAAAGTTCTTAGAACAATACGCAGCCCTGCCTCGTATATACGTTGAACGCATGATACGAGACACCGAAAATGCGATTGACACTACTTACGGCATTCATTATAACATTGACACGGATAAATGGATGATGGGTAATACGCCCGTAGGCATAGAAGGGGAAGATATGATAATTAAGGGGGTGCGTTACAAGGGTACGGACGGTCTCTATGAACTCATCATCATGAACGAACCCGACCGTCGCCTAACTACTCAACAAGACGAAGAGAATTATAGGAAAATTTTAAATGCCACCAATGTGGCGCGACGTTCCTATGAAGCGGGCGAACAGCTAAGGGTAGTAAAAGTAAAAAATATACCCAGATAATTAAACGTCTATTGGCGGGCTCCAGTCCTCAGCCAACAACAGGAAGAGGCCTATTCAAAGAACTCGGTCGATCGACGGAATATAAGTATTGGAATAACGTTCACGAACTCATTCGCGAATTAGAGGTCTTATGGGCGGAGAAAATCGCCGGGAATACCGGACTACGTAACGATATAATATCAATCGTCGAGGAACTGTACGAGGAGGGGTACATAGAGAAACCGGCCCACAAGTTTTTAAGCAAACTATAAATACTCGTACCGTTCCGGCGAGGAGTTTATACCTAAAATGGTCATGGATAAATTTGGACGTTCACATACGCGCGTACAATTGAATAAAGTCATTAGGACGCAATTACCTCAATTCTCCATTGACGATAACAACCTAAATATTGAAAATAAGAGGTTGAGTAATGTCGCCGATCCCGTTGAACCTCAAGATGCTCTAAATTTACAGTACTACCTCGCGGCAAGATTAAATCTAAACGGAAATCGTTTGACCCAATTGGCCGATCCGGAAGACGACGGCGACGCCATAAATAAAGGTTTCCTAATGTTTTGTCTGCAGATGGCACAAGCACCCTTAGACAATCTTCGCAAACAAGTACAGGCGCTAACAGAAGACTTAAAGGTCGCCAAAGAGACACTACAAGAGAATGTCAAAGCAGCAGGTGGTGAACGAATTGCATAAGCCCGCACGCAAGAATTTCCCACGCAGACGTACCATTATTAAAGGATACGATGACCTCTGGCAGGCAGATTTAGCCGAATTTACATCATACGCCAAAGAGAACAAAGGCTACAAGTACATACTGGTGGTTATCGACTGTTTCTCCAAATATCTATGGACGAAAGGGTTGAAGACAAAGACGGGTGAAGAGGTGACAAAAGCAATGGAAGCTATTCTTCGAGAACGTAGACCTAAAAATTTACAAACCGATGCAGGGAAAGAGTTCTACAATAAACAGTTCGAAAAGTTGATGAAGCAGCAGCACATCAATCACTATTCGACGTATAGTACAAAAAAGGCCGCCTTAGCCGAACGAGTGATAAGGTCCGTTAAAAATGCCCTATACAAAAACTTTAGTTTTCGCGGTAAATATCTGTGGCTCGACATACTCGAGAGCATAACGGCGGACTACAATAATCGTAAACATCGAACGATCGGAATGAGACCGCGGGACGTGAATCCCGACACGAAACTCGGCGCTTATACGCACATAATGCTGTTCAACGCCAACAAGCGTCGCTTTGATGTCGGCGATGTAGTGCGAATTAGCAAATTTAAGAGCATATTTGCCAAGGGATATACGCCCAACTGGTCCAGCGAATTGTTTAAAATCGTGAAAGTACGGATAACAAACCCCGTTACGTACCTATTGGAGGACATGAAGGGGAAGCCAATACTTGGAGGCTTCTACGAACAGGAATTGCAAAAGGCCAAGTATGCCGACGTGTATTTGGTAGAAAAAGTGCTTCGACGCAAGAAAGACCAGGTATACGTAAAGTGGTGGGGATTAAATGAGAAATCGTGGATAGATAAAGAAAATGTCGTTTTGTAGTTATATGCGATATCTCTGTTATAGTTATTATTATTATTAGTATTAGTTGTTTGTTTCTGTAGAAGTAAATGTATTAAAACGGTTGTAAATAAAAAAACTGAAATGCTATATATTGTTTTTATTCATAATATAAATATCGATAAAAACCCAAACATAAATGGTACATCGTTTTATTCATATCACCATACAAAGTGTTTTTTAACTTTATTGTCTCCCTGTTTGCTCGTCATTTTTGACAGTAGGGCAAACGTTTGTTTGTAGTCGGTTAGAGCCGTTGAAGGCCAATAACCGCCGTCTGGACCGGTCGTCCATCCGAGGGGTGCAGTCGGATCTTCGCTTCCCTTGCGTATATTCTCTACTACCCATTCGTGCACTTGTTTATGTCGGGCGTCTTCGTGCGGTCGAAAATTGTACTTCACCTCTCTCTCAC
This sequence comes from Pyrocoelia pectoralis, assembly GCA_036250285.1. Lineage (NCBI taxonomy): Eukaryota > Metazoa > Arthropoda > Insecta > Coleoptera > Lampyridae > Pyrocoelia > Pyrocoelia pectoralis. Next base: position 68,535,907 of record CM070075.1, read on the forward strand.
TACATATATTATAAAGAATTTGCAGTGCCTTAAAATTAGCATATTCGACGGCCGTACATATGGCCTCATCCATGACGTACAAAAAATTCTTATATTTACTACAAATAGTATGCACATTAATGTCAATATTAGGCTTAACTAAATCGATTATATACATTTTAAAAGGCAACGGTAAACTTAAGCTATCGAGCTGATCACTAGTAATGCAATCACTATTATAGATTTTACATAACTGCACAAAATGCTTAATTAAATTGTCCGTTTCCAATTTTTTGTTGAACAACAAGTTCATATTACTCTCGCATACATTTATTGATTTGACGCACCAGTTGAAACAGTCGTCCGGTATGACAATGTTCTGCAATATGCGGTTTATCAAAAAGTAATTTTCAATAGACGAAATGTCCAATAGAACACTCCTTAAATGTTTCGTATACACGACGCGAGTAGCGTTAAAAAGTTCTCGCTCCAAATGTTTAGCATCGGAACGATTGCTGCTGCAACTGGCGCTCATGATCTCTCTGAAAAAATGCAAAGCGTACAATAACGTTTATAAGGCTGTGGAATAAGGTGAAAGTGCTTGGGGGGAAATGTATCCCCAAGGACGAGTATCGATGTGATTTAAACTTATCATTCGCTTGTCATCGTGAGGACTGAGAACGACTTTATGCTGCTTGATGGTAAACACAGAATGATCTTTAGACTTAATGAGATGCTGATGGCTCTTTACAATCGTTTCGTTAAACAAAGAATTTTTATAATCCTCGACGGTTATCTTTTTAATACTGGCAGCAGTGGAACCCTTCGATTTTTTAACAATTTTGTCATGGTCGTCGTCGTCGTCGCTACGTACTCGATAAGCGTACATTTTAGCACGAAGCCCAACGAACTCCAACATAATCGCGCCGTTATTCTCGTCCTTCATCAAGCCCGGCACCTTTTTATTGACGAGGGGTATTCCAAAAACGTTATCGCGCGCATAATCGGCGGTATCAAAGCGATGAATGTCCTCCTTAACGGATTGATATATATCGGGAACCGTGAAATTATAAATGAGGCTGTCCGTGTCCGTGTATAATAGCTTTGCGTCGGTGCCGAATTTCGGTAGCACGTAATCGTAATGGAAATCGTAAAGAAAAGTTTTGGATACGTCTAAAACCGCAAATCCCGCATAAATAGGCTTATTGAGGAACACCTCTAATCGATTCATTTCAATAATGACCATATCCTTATCGAAAATAGTGCAACTATGAAAATTTGGCTTGGAAATCAAATCTCTAGCGCCGTGACGGCCCTCCCAGCGAGTTACCAAACGCACATCTCTATATTTTCTCACATTTTCCATCAGCTTTCCGAACACGCTGTTAATCATTAACTTGTAGAAGTTTTTGTCAAACACGTTTCTAGACTGTTGACGCATAAGCGTATTCAAATCGATATATTTCTTTAACCATGACGATTGTTTAAAACGTAGCACACGATGGATTTTAGCGAGTCGTAAGCCATGCTTGAGGTACAACTTTAAATTCCTGTAGTGGACTATGTAGTTGCGTTTCGGGTACAACGTAAGCAGTAATTTCTTTAACTTTGAACCCGAGGGAACCATGTGTTCAGGACCTAAGGGTAGGTCACTATGCAATCTATGTAATTCCTCGGGATAATCTAAATCGCACTCTACGATGTAACCAATATCCGCGTCGTCGGGATGGTTTAATATATCCAAGTTTTCAAAATCTTCTACAAAGGAAAAATCGCCGTAAGGCAAAGGCTCGCACATTGTGACCCCGTACAAGGAATTTATATCAAAGTACATGAGGTAGCTCGGTGCGACGTTAGGATCGTATCTCTCCCCCATATATTTATTGTTCGCTTTCGCGTATCGAGTAGAGCATTGAGTTACGCCGCCGCGAATGCCCGCCTCGATAAACATGATTTGATCGATGTCCGTCATAAGTTCTAATCTAATTTGAGTCATTTTGAGCATGGCGTCAAAAGCTAGACCGGGAGCGGTAAAATAGTGGAGGGGGTCAAGCTCGTAGGTACGGATACACGTGGATCGAAAGTTTTCAAAAATATCCGCCAAAAGAAGGACGTCCGTTTTCAAATACAAGTCCGCATATTGACCCAAGTTATCGATCGAAAACGTATTCCACACCGTCAACGCATGAGCGTACTCGTCATCGCTAACGCCTTCGTTACGTAACTGGCTAAAAAAAGCGTCTTTATGCGGTAACTCGGTCTCACTTAATCTCTCCCACGAATCTACATACTCGTAGGGGAAAACGCCCTTTTTCGTTAACAAATTAAATTCGACGTCATTATTACTATGCGATCTCGTAATGGTTTTCATCTCGTTGCCCAAGTACGAAGACAACTTATCTAAACCGCTACTCATAAATCTAAACGAATCGATAAATCTAAAATTAATTTTCGTATTATTTACATACTTGGTAAAGGAGATGTACTTATCTTTGTTTAAAGGCAAGAGTTTAATGTCGCCAGGTATACCGGTAGCCAGTTCGCGGATGAGAAAATGTGAGTCGTACCCGCTAAGGTTGTGAAATACGACCGGTATTGCGTGGGAATCTTGAAAATTGAGGTTACACCCTCTGTGTGCTGGACCTCTGTACTCCCCCCTTCCCAGATGTGAATGATCCCGAACCTTAATTTCGTTCTCTAAAAAGGGTTTCTCGCAAATGTGACAATGAGTGGCACTATCGAAGCTTTGAATCTGCGCCGGGCTTAACGTTTCCATCGGAACTATGTCCTCAAAAATGTTATTACACCGAAAGGCGATATCCCGCAATTGATTAACAAACCACGTGATGCAGTCGGCTCCTCGATATGCTAAAAATTTTGATTGCGAGTCATCGTACGAGCATTTTAAATAAAATGCTATAGAAAAGGGTAAATGTCGTTGTTGATACAATGTAGCGTTTGCATTGTCAAAAGTATCATCGCATTTAGCTAAAATGCTTTCTAGATCGGCGTAAATTGCAAACGGGACTTTTTCCTTGTACAAATGGTGACTAAACTCTAAATATTTTCCTGCGTCATCGGGCAGGCGCACCGAACATTTATTTATTTTGTGACAATTGGTCGTGTGTTTCTCTAGTAGAGTATTAGAAGAGAAATGGTTGAAGCATACGTTACAAAAAAATTTTTTATGACCCCTCTTTGAGAGCTGCGATGATAATAACGCCGACAGATCTCTAATCCACGCGAAATGATAAAATTTTTCGCTCGAGTTATTAGCGGACGGCAAAGAGGACGATAGCACTAACAAGTTGATAGTTTGCGCATTAACATTTTCGCTTAACAGGAAAGGAAGGACCTTACTTTTTACCACGCAATACAGGTTAATAGCTAAATCGTTAAGCCGCTCAAATTTCTTAATGTCGCTAAGCTTCATGGGGAACTTTATCGAATCACGATTCAATACCTCATCGAAATGAGGATAGCTATTAACTCTATCGGCATTTCTTTTAACCGGAAACAAAGCCGAAACAACGGCCCAAAGAAAACAATATCGATCGCGATTTCTAACATTAACGACGGCCCTCTTTAGGGCTATGAAACGTGGGACTTTAAGGTAAGTCGAAAAGAAGCCTCCCCTAATAGGAACGTACCGATTTATATTGACTTTTAAATACAACACCTCACTGAGCGCCCACCCCGATCCCTCTTCCTGAAACTCCTCCAATTTGGTTTGCAGTTTGTCGAGCACGTTATCCGCATACCATTGTTTAAGGTCGGTGCCGGCTGTAATTACGTAGTTTCTCGTAGAAAATGTCTTTACATCGGTATCGAGATTGTGGGGATCGACGAAGTTACAAGCTAACACCACGTTTACCTTGACCATGGAACGCTTTAATACGCTATTGACTTTACGCGAGAAACAGTCGTATGCTTTTTGTAAAAAAATTAAAGGGTCTATGTATACACAATTCACGATAATTCCCGTGAGGAGTCTACCATCAAAGCAGGACTTTAACGAACGCCAAACCAAAGAACGTGTATTAGTAGGAGGAGGAGGAGGAGCACTACCTATTCCACAGCCTCGTTTCTTAGCAATACTTAATTTACGTTGTTGAAGGATAGCAAGATAATGCTTCAATAATGCTAAATTAGCCTCAAGTGTACGAGGGTTCTCATCGTTACTACCCACGTGAATGTTATTGGCAATAGCTTTTTCTAACAAAGATATATTAGTCCTAAGTATGCCAATGTGCCTTACAATTTCAGATTTACGCTTCACTAATTTAAGCGCACTGCGAGTCAATCGTACAATATCGCCGCTCGTATTCGATACCGATGACGATTGCATACTTACTAGCACTTTATAGAACGTATACCACTATTGTAAGTATCCAAAGAAGTTTCTTTGTAGCACACACGCGCACAATAGACGTACGAAGATAAGGTATTATTAGTACTACGACCGAGTAAAAGTGAGTATCTGCGTGTTTTACAATTACTCGCATATCCTTATATAGATTCGGACTCAGAGGTCAACTGTGGTGCACGTGTTCTTTTCGCATACATGATAGTGTTATCGCCGTTTACTAGAAAGTACGATGACCGCCCTGGGGTGCAGGTGTCGTCTCGCGTGTCAGCATTCTTTGATTCCCACGACGGATACGTGATAGTGTTATCGTTCGTCTCGCGTGTCAGCAATATTTGATTCCCACGACGGATACCTGATAGTGTTATCAGTTTACTAGAAAGTACGATGACCGCCCTGGGGTGCAGGTGTCCGTGTGTCAGCATTATTTGATTCCCACGACGGGGAATGCAAGTGTTCTTTTCGCATACGTAGCAGTATTATATTTTTCCCATGGGAAATACGACGCCCCTTACCTCTAGCGTACTGCTAACCTTTTCGTATAATAAATGACGCTATATAAAAGAGGTGTTTATTTTTAAAAATGAAACGTAGGTGTTTAGTAGAAGATGAGGAACGAAAGAAGGTAACGTACCATAATAGACGTACGTTTGCAGTAGTAGAAGCCCAGCACGAGGCAATGTGGCTCTGTCTCACCCCGAGGGTTTGGCGGGGGTATGGGGCGAGTGGGCTTAAGGCAGCTTTTAATTATCGCGCTCCTCAATTTTTAAATTTCCAGAGGATTTTAGAAATCAAAAATTGTTTCACAAGCGCAGTTGATATTTTTTAAGAAGTTCCTAATCTTTTATTTTACAGCTACTCGAATTTGAAAGTACTTACGTAATTATCGTTATAAATAGGCCTCCTGTTTAAAAAAAAACTCTAAAACCAATAATATTTCCGAATTCTAAACTGTAACTTTTCATGTGCAACCGCGCAGTTAATCGCACAATGCCTTCATTTAATATAATAAGCGGAAAGACGCTAAATTTAGATCGTTTTACTTGGAAGATAAACGACCGGATTACATACTTAGGTATTTCTTTAAATTGAATATTTTAACCCACTAAAAACGTATACGAGTTAAAATATTAATTTCTCACAAAAATTAATAATACTAAATGCGACTGCAACCGCGCAGTTAATCGCACAATGCCTTCATTTAATATAATAAGCGGAAAGAGCTAAATTTAGATCGCTTTACTTGGAAGATAAACGAACGGGATTACAAGGTATTTCTTTAAATTGAATATTTTAACCCACTAAAAACGTATAAGTACGAGTTAAAATATTAATTTCTCGCAAAAATGGGACATTTCGCAACTTCATTCTAACTTCATGAAATTCATGCTGTAGTACATTAAACTCCGTTTTTACTTATATCCAAGGTACATTTTATAGTAACCAAGTGCTTTAAATTCACTTTTCAACGTGTGGTGAAATGTATAAAAGCGTACGTTAATTTCGCCTCAACGATCGTTGTTTTACGTAGCGATTAACAATAAATTAGTAAAGTATTTTCAGCTCATTTGGAGTCTACTATTTAACATTGTATTATAAGTGATTTTTTTTTAGAACGCAGTTTTTCGGGAGAAAACTTAAATTGCTCGTGAAAATGCAACTTTAATATGGCCACCAATATAGCTGCTGATGAAGCTTTGACATAATAAAAAACATGTGCAAATTCAAGCTTTCCTTTAATATTTTTTACATTTTATACATGATGTCCCTTCTTAAAGACTATATTGTAATACTAAAATTCAGTTACATATTTTACGTTCTTATTTCCAATTTACGAGAGGTCTTTTTCAAACAAACGCGAGGCACATTTCCTTCGCTTGTTCTTATACGGGGGGTCGTCAATAGTGCGTGCACACAAATTTAAACTTCCCCGAACTCAAAACTTTCAACGAATACATATTCGTTTCAGCTTTCGCTGCACCTCAAGCACTTGAACATCCACCTTCAATTTTCTAATGTTTTTAACAGCTCCTCAATTCTTCTCCGCCGTCGCTCATTCCCTTCACTCTTCGTTTGCACCGTCTTCGTCATTACAATTTTGCTTTGAGTTGCCTCCTCTACGTTGCGATGCTTTATATAATACCACTTTAGCCTTGAACTGAGGACCTCTATTTACTTCTGAAAGTCGCCACCAGAGGGGGGAGCCAAGTTACATATTATGCTAAACTTATTATAGTTCCTGCGGATCAAGGCGACCTTTTACATAATAAAGTCTTTTTAAAACACACTTTTGTATGGCGCCGTAGGATCTGATTGTGGATAATGTTTAATAATAATTTTCTTTGACTCTTTATTAATTCGTTCATGCATTCCTCGTTCTGCTCCATGAGGTATAATGTCATAGATAATTCTGTGCCGTAAAGCATGTCTCGAAATTCTGGAAACGATATCGGTCTTTGCGGATTATCTCCTATCCGTACGAGACGATCTGCTATGTCCACCATCATATGGAGAAGTCGTCCAAAAAACGTTTCCTTTTCCCGTTTCTCGGCCCGTTGAGCTTGGTGCGTCATGTATCGTATTAGTTCCACTAGAAACGATACAGAGAACCCATCCGTCCACATCAGTTTCAGACTCTCCCATATCACATGCCCCCTTACCTCTACTGGATCGTAAAGATCGTTTGGCTGTCTCATCACTACATCTTTCAGCGCCGCCATTATCGACGGTTGTGTTGAGTACAATGCGGATGGTTGTGTTGAGTACATTGCGATCACAAGAAAAACTACATTGCAACTCGAGACCCCGCATATATACCACTTTAGTCAAGTTCAGAATCACTGCAGTCATCTCGGCCTATGAACGACCTTTAGTTTTGAAAGTCACCACCTCGTCAAATAGTAAGGCCGATTCTAACTCAGGCGACCTCTATTTAGTTTTGAAAGTCACCACCTCTCGTAAAATAGTAAGGCCGATTCTAACTCAGCCGACCTCTATTTAGTTTTGAAAGTCACCGCCAGGGGCGTTGTGACCTTGAGTTCGACCTCTATTTACTTCTCAAAGTCACCACCAGCTTTACCCCCGCTTCAGAACCCTCCCGCTGCCATTTACATTCGTATCGTCTACGTGAGCGCACATCGATACAATGTAAGGCCGATTCTAACTCAGCGTGACCTTCAAGTAACATTTTCTCACTAAAAACATCTCGTGAAAATGTAAGGCCGATCCTAACCCCAAAAAGTCACTAGAAAAGTCACTAAATCTAGGGACTTTTTGACTAAACACGTGTTCAACCGCGAGTGCCCTTCACCTACTAAAAACGTCGGTGAAATGTAAGGCCGATTCTAACCCAGACGACCTCTAGTTTTGAAAGTCACCGCCAGGGGCGCCGTGACCTTGAGTTCGACCTCTATTTACTTCTCAAAGTCAAGCGTGCTTTACCCCCCGCTTCAGAACCCTCCCGCTGCCATTTACATTCGTATCGTCTACGTGAGCGCACATCGATAGAATGTAAGGCCGATTCTAACTCAGAGTGACCTTCAAGTAACCTTTTCTCACTAAAACATCTCGTCAAAATGTAAGGCCGATCCTAAATCAAAAAGTCACTAAAAAAGTCACTAAATCTAGTGACTTTTTGATTTAGGATCGGCCTTACCTACCTACTCCTGATATCGTCGCATTGAATGGACATTAGTTTGAGGCCGTTGGAGATGATTTTGGGCCTCCACCGGGCGATGTTAGCTAGCATGCATCTAAGCACAAAACATCCGTCGTATCCCTTCATGTTATGCGCTATGCATGTAACTTTAAATTTTCGTGCTTTCTCGGCAACGTACGCCAGAAACGATTCAACAGGGTCCTCCCTGAAAATGTGCACTCTTTTATCACCGCACACCGGACATGGTCCATCGAAATCGCCATCGGTGCGTCGCCTACAGATTGTACAAACATTCACGGCCACGCATAGATTGGGCTCATGCAGAAATCTATCATTCGCTCCCTCGCACACTTTCTCCTGCATACACTCCAAATCGTAAAAGATAAACATAGATGTTTTTTCAGTGTCGTCGCCTCCACCCCTGTTGACGGGCATGTAACAATGATGTCCGATAGGTTTTTGACTCCGGCAATTAAAACAATGACTGTAACCACACCTATGTTTACCTTTTAATACTTGAGCGGTTTTTAGACACTTTAAACATCTATGCAATTTTTTGCATAGCTCAGTGTCCTTGTGGTTTTTAAAGCACCCCGGGCCATGAAAATCTCTATTGCAATCGTTGCAAACAATTTTTGCATTTTGAATAGAACAAGGCGGCTTTTCGTGACAACAAGGACACTGATACAAACACTTCGCATGTCTATTTTTGTTATTACAACGTTTTTTGCACTGCTCGCAATAATAACCGCAGGTAAATGCAGAAGTTAGACTGGTAATGACATTGTAGTGCTCCTCCTCTAACAGTAAGTTTAATACTAATCTACCCTGTTCCCTGGGCCCCTCAAAATAAACCGAATCACCTATTCGCGAATTATATACTACGATGGTGTATGAATCTAAATGATTCTGAAATAACTGAATATGCTCGTAACTACCGCCCTGACTGAGGTCTACTCCACTGTTTCGGCAGAGTTGTATTGTTCGCGTTTGAAGTAACGGATTACTACTCATGTTCATACCACGGCTCATTGGATCGTTGCTTCTGAACGCTATCGCCAGGACTAGGGCGCGAGCTAAACAATTATTATCGTTGATTGTCGGCACAACAATAATACCTTGCCTTTTTGACTTGCAATAATCCTCAAATTTTAAACCTGTCAGGTTTTTTCGACCATAGCCTACTGGTACCGTCACTCTATCCACGTTTAGAACTAATAGGTCACTCGAAAAAAAAGTGGCATTGCTCTGCATTACCTTATCTAATACTGACATTATCACCTCTACCGACAACTGATCCACTCTTCTAAACGAGATGCCAACTGGTTTGTCTGGGAAATTTGGATTCCTTAAGGTGACTCCGATTCTATCTGATGGAGTCGCATCCTTGACAATGTATGCGTGCAGCTCCTCGAAGGCACTCTGCAAAACTGTGTGTTAAATAACATTTTTAGAAAAACGATTTTACCTGTAGCCACGCTAAGGGATTATCTTTACATGTTTCGTCGTTGAAAGTGAACCTCAACGATTTACATGTAGTATTGAATTTCTTTATAAATTTGGTGTTGGATTCCCCCACTATATTGATGTGATTAAACATCTGGGTGGAGGCCGCTTGCTGTTGGATTGATGGTGACGAATCTGCAGAATCTTCCTGTTGCATTGATGGACCTGCACCCAATTGTCCTTGCTGCTGTAATGTATTCATTTACGAAACAATAGGAAATTAAAAAAAGACGTACCTTTATCGTCCTCAAATACTCTACTGCGCCCCGTGCTTGACCATCAGAAGAGGTTTCAAGCACCTCTTCTTCTATGTTTACTTGAGGGGCTCTGTAAAACAATTTTCAAAAATAAAGTAAAACAAAAAGGTACTTACATGCCACCCGCTCTCCGTACAGCCTCCACAAAATCATCGTACACGCCTAATTCGTCGACGGTGTCGTCGTTAAAGACCACCTTATAATTGATAATGTTATAGGCCTTTATCAGATGCTCTTCGGTTAACAAAATACCGTCACTAAACAAGCCTAAAATTTGTTTGACTGATAAACACTCCATAGCGATTACAGTAACAGAACTAACGCATCTAAACTCGATTACGTTTATTTATAACGCTTTACTGGAAAAAACACATTACATTATCGTTATGATTCAATATTTGTGAAAATCAGTGGTACTTAAAATTTCTACATAATGAGGAGATATCAATATAATGTATCAATTATAAAAAATAAATGGTTTAGAACCCCTGACTTTTTATTTAAAAGTTTACATTTGAACAAAACAACTCATTATTCCATTGTCACCAAACAATACTTAATGGTGTTGTTTACCTGATTATTGCTCGAAGCTATTAGAACGTGGGGAAAATACAATATATACAAGGCTATTATTTAATATACACCAGCTTTTCATAAATTATAAGAGAACAGATTAACTAATTCCTTTTTCTTATTTATCTAATTACTTCGATTACGCTTATTTATAACACGTTATCGGAAATAAGAGAGAAAACACACTACATTACCATTAACTATTACGTTATCCGTGTGAGGAATATACAGTACAAAGCTATTTATTTATTTAATAATTATACACTAACTTTCATATAATTAGAAGTTGAACAGATTAACTAATTCCTTTTTCTTGTTTACCTAATTACATCGGTTTATTATATTAGAAGAAAACAAATTAACTAATTCCTTTTTCTTATCTATCTATCTAATTACATCGGGTAATGATCAAAAACTGTTACCTAATTGGTTTTTATTTTGTACATTTTAAATATGCTATGCAAATTGGTGGCAGATGGGACGTAAAGGGTAAAATTTTATGTACACACACACAAATCAAGAAAACTGTGGTATTGCACTAAAAAATAGCTAAAGATCGAAAATGAATTACGGTAATTACAATAAAAATATCAATGCGTTGTATCTTTTATGAAATATGAAAGCTAGAGGTTTGTAGGTGTTTAAATTCCTTATGTTATTGCTTTTTGATAAGTACAATATGAAAAAATAAGCTAAATCATAGATTTGAAGCATGTTAAGTACATTTCACAGCAATGTGAGCCTTGCGCAATGAGGCCTGGATGTTGCATCTTGGTATGCCTCTTCCAAAAACTTTGAATTTTCGTGGCAAATTTGTCTCGTTAAATGTTTTATTTGAACTCGATCGCAAGAATTCTTAAATAAGATTATATAGTGAACATTGAGAGAAATATCTCTTTGGCTACGCCCCTGATGAAAAACGTTTTGCGTTAGAAAGAAAACACTAAGATTTCTGTGATGACAGCCCTTCGTAAAAATTAGTATACAGGTATGGAAAAATATTATCGGTGGATTGACTTATAACAAGTAAAACAAAGACAGTGCAATGAATTCACTAGTGCTAAGTGAGATAGAATAATTAGGCATTCACCTTTGTTACTTATATAACAAATTCTTTCAACTTTTTACGTGTATTTCACTAATAGTGGAAAATTCAATTAACACATCAGACGCATAATAATGACTATAATTAGAAAAATGCACATTTACTAACAGTTGTTTAATAAAAAACAAAAGAATTACTAAGTTTTGTACAATAGATCTTACTTTAATTAATAGTAATCTTAATAAAAATCTGAGCCAACAAGTTAAAAAAAAAAAAAACAAAATTGCTTTTAGATTCTTGTACGAAGACAACAAATATTCCTAGCCCAGGTTACGACGAAGTCAACAAACAACTCCAATCCAAATCTAAAATCTCATAAATTTAATTTCAGCATCCGTAAAATAACCAACAGGCACTACATCTTAGACCAAAATCATCATCTTAAATCAGAAAAGTATGCGAATCTTGTCTAAATTACATAAGATTACACACAATGTTACGCAACAAGATTAAATTACAGCATCCTAAGAGACTTTTTTGCAGATTACATAAGATTACACACAATCTTACGCAACAAAATCTACAGCATCCATATTAATCATCACACACGTAAGCGTCAAGGTCAAAATCACGCCGACCACGTGAGCCTTACAGTGACGGGGCCTGTGACGTCAGAAAAAGTGGAGGGGCGAGGTGTCTCACTGGCTTGTGACGTCAGAAAAAGTGGAGGGGCGAGGTGTCTCACTTCTACTTACAAATAATAAGAACTATGATATAAGGATAGAAAATCACAAAAACAAACATTTTCTATTGAACAATAACGACGCAGAACGTTGGAACCCTTACGTTTGCTATAAATAGGACGAATAAGATATTTTCCAAATCGGATATAGATTTGTTTTCTAAAGCTCATTCGCGTAGGTAAATAAAAAAAGTGTTGTGGTATGTTTTTGTGTAATTTTTATTATACTAATCTCAATAAATAAAGCGTTGCCGCGCCATCTTGTCAAGAAATTAAAATTAAAATTGTAACATTTTGTCTGCTTATAGGCCTAATTGCAATCAGTTGCATTGAGGACTGTTCGCTTTTTATTTTCTGAAAAATTCTCTTGCGGTTAAGATATTTAGGTAATCTAATTTTGTTAACCTTTTGCTAACTAACCACGGGTAATTGTTGTAAGTTAAAAAATCAATTTGAGTTACTGGTGTGATCATTCTCGTTCGAATAAGATCTATAGTAACTAAGAATCGGTGCATTAAATACGAAATTTCACCTTATGTAAACATACACAGAACATGAAATTCACTACACCCTTAGTTACAAAGCAGTAACGATGCCCAATCTGTGATAATCATAATTAAAGTGAATTCTAGAAGGTCTTAAGTGAGTCCAACTAAGATGTTATAGCCCACAAGCAAGGTCGGGCGAGATTTGAAATTAATTCAGATTATTGTGTGGAATGGGCAATTTACATTACTCAGTTAAATCAGTTAAAGCTTATTTATTGAATTTGTCATTATTAACACATTATAAACGCGATATGCTAATTTATAACAATTCTATTACATAATAATATAAAAGTTAGTATTGCCTCATTTAACTTACTCTACACGCATAACAAAAAAGAATTCATTTCTATGACATTCGGCTCAATAAAATGAAAGGTTGCAGCTTTACAAAACAGTTTTATTTCCCTCAATTTCTATTAGAGTTATTTTATCCAATCCAATTCTTGAAAGCAGAACGTAGAATATGTCGTTTCACAAATGAATAATTGACTATATTTTTGGGGCTACTCTTTACAAAGACAAAAAGGTAGCAGTAGTATTCTTCACACGTTAATAATCTATTCAAACGGAAAATTGGTAGAAAAATTGTTAAAAATTAAAGAACTGCGATAAATATTTAAATAAACAAGAAAAAATTGTAGCGTATACCTAGTTCTTTGTTCTGTTTTAATAACATGTTGAGGTAGGTGAATCAAACCAAGTTACTTTACTTTTTTTCCAACTTTTTTTTTATTCAAATTAGTGTTTTCTATAACGATGTAATGTTAGATATTAAACAGGAAAAATACGCAATTGGTTTTAATGATGAAGTGTAACTGATCATTAAAATTGTTGGAACAAATTAATTTTGTAAAGTACGCTGTTTTTTGTATCTTACTTAATACTTTACATCATGTCCGACAAATATATTCCAGTTAGCATACGAAGCTTGGTAAACATTACCTTCATCGTTCAGTGTAAGGAAATTATGCGCAAGAACGCATTTTTGTCATTCCGATAGAAAATATTTTGCATTTCAAATCCAGTTTAGGTATACCTACAAGAAGTATGTAATACAGTGTCTGCGTTAAAGGCAGTGACAAACATCTTGGTTTCCTGATAAATGCAATTCGAAATGTGGTTAGATATTTATCTGCTTAAAGGTAGGTAATTAATTTTCAAATGGTTTAAGATGGACTTAAGGGCCTTTCTTGTGAAAAGTTTCGATAGGTACTCAATTGTCTTATTTTCGCTTACTCTACTTAGGACACCTACTTAAAGTTCTTTCTTACAATAATTTAAGTTCTGTTTAATAAAAAATAGAAACATTTTGTTGTAAAAAGTTCAGTTCAAAAAAATTAAAATTGAACTTCTTAAAGTAGAAGCTTCTATCAGCTGTATGTTTCAACTAATTTCATTGCTTGGTTTGCCACAAAATATTTGTCACAATTTGACGAAATGTGATTACAAAATCTTTACAATATGTTCTTGGTTTTTTAATGCCCTCTGACTAATGCTTGCTTGAAATTAAAAAAAAAGTATGAAAAGTTGCGAATTCTTATAGAATTCTAATTTCAACCAACTTCAAATCTGTAACATAACTAACTAACTAACTAACTAACTAACAGTGGCGTAACCGTTTGAGGCCCGTGGCAAATTCCTCAATGTATAAAGAAGCTCAACCAACCTTATAGTTTTTTATTTTTTAATAAATTTAATTTTAATAAATAATCATTACTCTATTATAATTAGTGGATTTTTTAGTAACTTTTAATTTAAAGAGCGTATGGACTGAAATCACAATTTTTTTTTCGTACAAAATTTTAATTATTAAAATTCCTTTTTTCGGACTATCTGTTCAGCAAAAGTGTTAATGACATCATCAAAGTTCAAATTTCGGGCTATGGAATGTTCGATGGATAGAATAGCTAAGTTGCGTAACCTTTCTTGTCGCATACAATTTCTTGAATAAGTTTTTATCAATTTCAATTTTGAAAATGATCGCTCCGCACTATTCGCAGTCGCAGGAATGGTTAAAAATAACAGAAATGCAATGGACACTTCAGGAAAGCTTGAAGAAATAAAATGAGCCTTTATAAATTTATAATAATTAATAAATCAGCGCTTTTTGAATTTCAAGAAACCGAACCTTTAAAAAACAAAAATGGCATCGAAACGTCCAGGCCCGCTAGTTGGATTCAATATTACTGAATTTGAAGATTCCCCAGACTCTCCATCTTTATTAGACCTAAAACTTGATAATATTCCATCTTTTGATACTATATCCAAAAAAATTATAAATTTGTGGCACAGTTCAAAAAATTTTTTGCAATCGTATAATTATTTTACTGCACCATTAACTACCAAATTTAAATCATGAGCAACACAATGGACATACACCGCATTTGGCTCGATATCTCATGAGTTTTTGAATGCCACCATAAGTGTCTTTCATGTTATTAGGAGCATCATATATCCCTGTCCACGCCACTTATTCAGAAAAATATTAATGTCATTTATGGATGTTATAATTTCTCGGACTGGGGGCTCCTTCGGCCGGTGGCCCGTGGTATTTTGCCCCTCCTGCAAACCTATTGTTACGTCACTGCTAACTAATATGTCGAAAAAGTATGGAAACCCTTGAATATCTCGAGAGAAAAGGAAAAAACGCGTTCCTTTATTTCTTGAAACCTATTCAGTCATGATACGTAAACATCACCCTCACTCCCATGGCGGTGGAGCGGGGGTGAGTTTTGAAAACTTAAATTGCAACACCTATTTTTATTGCACTTTTGCATTCTCCATATGCAATTTTCTCCCTTTCCACCCCCAAAAGAAAGATCGGAGTTGGCGGTAAAATTTGAAAATTGAGAACAGTTTCTTATGGAGAATGCAAAGGTGCAATAAAAATAGGTGTTTACCTATCATGACTGAATAGGTTCAAAACAATAAAGGAGCGTGTTTTTTCTTTTTGTTATCGGATGTCTCGTTCTCGAAATCTTCAAGGGTTCCCATTCTTTCCACCCCCAAAAAGAGGACGGCGGCTGGGGGTGAAATTTGCAATTTGAGAACAGTTTTTTTAAGGGGAATGCAAAAGTGCAATTAAAAATAGGTGTTCCCATTTAAGTTTTCAAGACTCACCCGCGCTCCACCCCCCATGGGGGTGAGGATGATGTTTACCTATCATGACGGGATAGGTTTAAAAAAATAAAAGAACACGTGTTGTTTCTTTTTGTAATCAGATGTGTCGTTCTCGAGATATTCAAGGGTGTATATTTTGACTTTAACGGCCTCCCGACGGTGAATGGGTGATCCGATCAAAAAATCTACCAGAGATTTGGAATATGCAAAGAATTTCCTATAAAATGGCACTACTTCGAGCTTTCTAAATCCTGATGTAACAGACACACAGACATCCAGACGAATTTTTAATAACACTATTACACATGTAATAGCTAAATAGAATGTAAATGATTGGCATGTATATCAGTGTGTCAATGATTCTTCACGAAGGACGTATGAGATAATTAAGGTTAGTTTGTGGTTACTGCGCGAAATTATATAAACGTTGGAAATGCAGCTAATGCTCGGATTAGAGGAATCGTAAGATGTTATTTATCTTTTAATAATTGATGCTTAAAAATGTTTGTCGGCATTTTCACTACTGCCATCATCTTGCCTTTATCAACATTATGAGTCGATATTTTGGACATTCAACGTTTTGGTACAGGTTGGCATAATTTGGCGATATAGTCCCAGTCGACGAAATCATAATAAGCATTTTGACCAATGTTCGCTGTTTCGTACCATCTAAAAATCGTATCGGCGAAATGTCCCAGACTGGGCAAAATAAGTGGGCATCATACAAAACATTTGTTTTCGGAGTAGGACCCGGTTTTTTTTCTTATGTTACATATTACTGTTTCATTCTCTATGAGAAATAACATGTGTCACCTTGGTATTGAGGATCATCAAAGTTTTAACGCCATTACACAGTTCTAAGTATTATTTATTATTCTGTAAGAACACAAAGAGAGATAAACTATTTTTTTTAATAGATAATCGTCGGACCAGTCGAAGTTATTCTAAGGGCGTGTACAAAATAAAGAAATAATGAAAATCATATCATGGTAAATTGTAAAAGTTGTATTAATGTGTTTGTGATTGTGAAAGATCATCTCATTTTCTAAATTTTATTACAGATTCTTTTAGTTATACACGTATCGATCTAACTTTTTAATTACACTACTAGATTGTCTTCCGCTTCCGCTCCATAAGGAGTGGAGTTTTTTTTTTATTTACATTAAGAAAGTTCTCAATTGATAATATCAATATTATCAATAATGGCACAGTGCATTTATAGCAAAACACGTGTGAGTCATGCATGTTGACATTATGTAGTTTCAGTGATACCGGAGGATTCATATATTTATTCAAAATAAAATTGGAATGAATATTGTACCTTGCGGATTGCGGAACACCGCATGCTACCGATGTTGTAATAATAACATATTTTATTCAAGACTACTACACGTTTTGGTTCCTTAGATAGTGTCAGAAGAATATGAATTCGCGTCAAGTTAGGGGAAGTTCCTGGATGAAAAGTATCGTTTTAATATTAATTTCCTCGCAGTCAAAGGATTTCTTTATTTTTGTGGAGCATTTTCAGTGCTACATATCTCAAGCTTTTTCAAATATTATGTCACCTTCAAAGTAAATAAATTGTATGCAAGGGCGTACGCAAGGTGGGGCAAGGGGGGGCCAATGCCCACCCCTGGCCGCAAAAGGAATTGTACTAAATATTAAAATTTATTACTGGTCATATAATTTCAGGAGAAATTAAGCATTTCCTGGCCTTTCTTCTAAATAAATAGCATTTGTACCCAAGGGCAATTGTATGATGCTTAAATGTATTGAAAAGGATTGTGGGGTAACAACATAGGCAATAAATATTAAACACGTTTTCAAACAATTTTATTTTTTGGCCCCCCCCTAGCCAAAAAGTTGCGTACGCCCTTGATTGTATGCTGCGTAGTTTCATATACTGAGTGTCCAAAAATGCTTCTTAAGCGAGCTGGAGCTCCTTATAGATGGTGCCATGAAGTACTTTTTTTTGCAATATCTCAAAAACGTTTCGATCGAAAATGTCCAAACTTTGCACAATGACTTACCTTCTGATCACACATCGGTCGCTGTAAATAATGCTTCCTTGCTGCGGCTATTCGCGTCCCATGTGGGAGGGGCCGCAGACATTTTGGATTGTATTTTTTTTACATTTATTTTTTTGGCATTTTTTGTGTCAAATTCGAATTCTCTAGGGTCTTTTCTATAAATAATGTGCTCTTGTTTCAAATCGTTAGGATGCACCCTTCTCGAGGAAAATAAATTTGAATAAATTACTAATTTATTAATTTATTTAACTAAATTACTCTTATATCAAGTTATATCAAAAACAACAAATTTTACAGTAAGTGCTCTACATGACGGCCCCCTGTTTCAATACATATTACAAAAAAAGTACTTCATGGCACCATCTATAAGCAGCTCCAGCTAGCTTAAGAAGCATTTTTGGACTAAGGTAATTTGGGTTAAATCGACATAAAATAATGTCTACTAACTGGGATTTTCGTTTGGCACCTTCATTTCTGGACACCCTGTATTTTCAGCGGAATACAGATCTTACTTATAGCATATAGATATAACATTATACATAATTATCGCCGTACCAAACAAGGTTCAGCAGTATTGAGCGGAGTTCAATTGTACTGAACTCTACTTTTTCACTCAAGCTTTGGCTCAGGTATTTGCGATGTAATAAAATTTTTTACTATAATGACGTATTAAATAAAATAGTGTTTTGGATAATAAGGCAAAATAAAATAGTTTTTGCGTAATAACTGAAAAAAATATAAAAATAAAATATATAGTGTGTGGTACACGTAGTTGTTATTAGAAAACGATTTCTGATTTTCTCCTAAAATAATATACATATGTTATAAATATTTTTAATATTTTGCTAATTTCTGGCCAGGGCGGAAGTAAATTGGTTACTTATTATACTCGATTAAAAGAGTCGTATGTCCTCTACAATTTCGGTTCTTCATCTTTCTTAGCAAAACTGTTATGAATTTTTAACATTTTCAACTTCAAACATTCATCCCTCTTCCCCTATGGGAAATAAAGAAATAAATGTAGTGCCAATAGTTTTTCATGAACTATACATATGTATAACATTTAAAAAAATAAAAAAATGCTTGAAGCAGATTTTGGGAAAATCGATTTTTAATTATTGACCAATTTTGGGCACCAATAAATTGGCCACTTTAAATTTTTGTTCTTACCAATTATAAGTAAAAGTTCTGCCCATCCTTTGGCTATAATTTCCAATTTTCAAATTTTAATTTATGTTAAACGGTTCTTGAGCTACACACTAAAAAGTGAAAACTTGGAGAATTGCTATTTTGAATTTAGAAACAAACTAAAAACGGCGTTTTACTTGTTACCATGTCTACTACCTTTTCACCAACGGAAATTAGTTTGGGTTAAAATTTGAATGTTTGCGCCTAAAATAACGCCCCTAGCTTGAGCCCCTTTAGGCCGATTTTGATGAGAAGCTTGTTTTACCGATACAGTTTTTTTATAGGTCTTTGATCAAAATCGTCTAGTAGTTTAGGCTCCACAGCTATAACGTACGCACCCACACATGAAAAACGAGTGCAGTGCGGTTACGCATAGAAAATATGGTCATCATTGAGTATTTACTATATTATTTTTTTCCATAAATGATTACGTCTTGATTTTAATTTCATTTTTATGTAAGATTTGAGATCCGATACCTAATTATCAACTACTTACAATAAAAAAATCATTGTCTACAAAAACCATTTTCATACAAATTTTAGAGACAAAACTTAATAACTTTAACTTTAATCGTTGATTTTAGACATGTGCATTACTCAGAGTTTTTGATAGAAAATGAAAAGTTATTCAACATAGAATAAAAATATAGAGGCTGTTCCATTTAAGTTAAGTGATTTTTTGACGTTTGAAAAATATAAAAGATGAATCCTTTTTCTAAACACCCTGTACAAAGAATCGAAATCCTGCATAGTGCGTTGTTTAAATTGAATATTTTTCTTAAAATCACAATATTCGCAATTGGTAAGCGATAGGTATAAAGAACGTTGAATAAAATTGACTTCGTTTTTAACGTATATCTAATCTCAAAATGCAATACAATAAAGGGCGTTGCATTTAAAAAAAACCTAACTTTGATATATTACAATTTTGTGAACCACCCTGTATAATTGCAAATAATTTAAAAAAATAGTCGTTATCAATTTACATACATATACATATGTATGTCACTAAAAAATGAAGCTGATATCTTACACCCTTTAGGCATAAGAGACCAAAGGAATAGTCGTGAATCATCCTGTATATACACGTGTGTATATGCATGGGAAAGTAAAAATAGACATGTAGCGGTACATAATGAATACTTAGGGCGGCTTTACACACACCGCGATATTGTCGGTGTCGCTGTGGGTGTCGCACATACTTTTCATACAGACCGATGAATAGTATGTCGAAATCGGAATAGCGGTTACATCTTCGTTAGCGTCGCTGCGCCTTGTAGCCCATTCAATATTTCGACGGTAAATTCGCAAAAGTGCGAGTAGTTCTGAATTTTTAGTATGTTCTTCGGGCCAGTTAAGGTAGTGTATACACAAGTTTTCAACGTCGAAAAAGTTGTGCTGTTTGCATAACTTGCGAAAAACGGCATAATTTGTGCACTTTTTCCAGTATTCGCTGTGTAACTCGTAAAGTACGCAATTTTCGGCCACTTACACAGTTTTTAAAGCATATTAAATTGGCAGCAACATAAGCGCAATTGCCGCTATGTAATGTCACTTCAAATTTGGCCCATTTTTTTCAAATAGTGGAATTTATATCTTTTGCCCTTGTTTAGTGTTATTTATTGGCGAAAGGACTCGTCCTACGAGAAAATGCGTTTGAAATAAATTTGTAGCCAATTTAATTGGTTTTCGTTTAAACACCAAATAAGATCTTGTAGTTCTATCACAATATCGAAATAACCAAAGGAAGGCAAAACTGCAGTTTTCATGCAACGAACTAAAACTATTCTAATTGCTATATTTTTGCATGGTATTCAAGGAAAAAGCATAGAATTATGTATTGTAATGCATGTTGATGCATCCCTTAGTCGACACTAATGATCGTTATAAGTTGAATGACTTAAAATGCATTAAGATTACGTTGCACACTCTTGAAATTATTTTTATAACTATATGAACGTTTAAATAAAGGGGTCTAAGGAAAGGTAACTACATCAGACGAACTCAACTGTTGTATTTCAATAACCATCTCAGCCTTAGTGAAGACCTGTGATATTTTCTGCACGACCTTTGATTGAACACTGAAATATTTTCTAAAATATTTATGCAACAGTGAACAGACGTTACCTATAAGCAGACTTTGCTTTATCCAGTAAAACGATTTATTGACCTAATAAGTCCGCCAATAACGAGTATACAAGAATGTGTCCCAAACGAAGCACAATATAGAAATACGAAAAACACCTCTAAGGGGAAAGAAGTAGGTAGCGAGTTAGCGAGTAATAGAATCCTTGTATAATTAATAACTAGGTACATATCTTAACTTTAATTAGAAACAGACGCACTTATAAGGAAGGATATAACAACAGTTAATTGTAAGTACAACAAAAATATTTAGGTGAGGTTCAAGTTGTAAGGAATAAAACGGTGCTTTGTCCTATACGGCACTACACAAGCAACCAAGTAATAATATTGTTGCGGTACAGTAAATCGGAAACAAGTGGAATGAAATTAATAAGTATTGGAAAACATCTAAATGATACTTAGGATGACGGCACAGATAAAAAAAACTCTTTATAGAGAACTATAAATCTACTTATTCCACAATTATTGTACATTTCTCATTAATTATCTTCCCTATACGCTACTTATTTACTGAATAATTATAAGTAATTTAACTTGTATCTGCATGATAATTATTCGTTATTAAAATAAATTGTACTTTAAGCAGTAGCAGTAATTAGAAACGAATGCTGTCAATACATGTATTAGAAGGGTTAGAAAACTTCCACAAAAGAAGTAGATCCATTCTTGGCCGGTAAACTTAAGAATTATTAAGCAGCACACGTATGTGTTATAGCGTGTTCTTAGCGATCATACATATTTATAAACCGATCCTAACCTATAATAACTCTCGTCTGAGCCTGCTTGATAATCTGTACCTTTATCCTATGTTCTCATTGGTTTCTACATTAAAGAGGAGTGGCACTTGATTTTTTATGCATACATTTTCGATTTCTTTATTTTTTAAATATAGCATGCAATGTAAAGATATTTATTAATTTTTTACCAAACAAAACCGAAACTGTGTGTTTTATTCCATGGATAATTGCTGTTATTTTATTGATGTCACTTTTCAAGCACGTCGTAACGATACCGTATATTTTAAATTGAAAATGATAGAATTTTTCGAATTACCTTACGTTACGTGATAATACGAATTTTTCAATAATTAATGTATTAACTAGGAACAAAAAAAGGAACTGAAAAGACGCAATAATAAACGTTATTCATCCATATGATTATACTTTAGATATGAACATAGTTTTGGCGATTAGGTAACATGGGAAATGGCAACATCCGTATTTGGTTTCATCCTACTCCTCTTCGTATAATTGTATTGTAAAAAGCTTAAGTATTCTGAGCACGTAGCAGGATTTTTGTTATTACAAATTTGACTAGAGGCGGTGATAGTATTTTGAAATATCTATTGCTCAACACATCCCGTATTTTATTATCTTTCATAACATTCGAATTTTTGTTACTTCACCAAAAGTATGTGGAACACAACGTATCTACCTTATATTATATACATATATGTGGCTTCGATCATAAAAATCACTTTTTTTTTCATTGTGTAATTAGATTGTTTCATAAATATTAAACGCGGACCGTGTTCTCTGTGTAACTGTAGGTAGGTATATCCTTTGTTTTTATCTTATAGTAGAAAGCAGCTACCAAATGCTGTTTAGGTACATTTAAGATGCTGAAAATGAAGAAATCTCATTACAGTGAATATCTGCCGTTTTATTAGCCCTTAAAATTATTACAGGACTAATTGAAATAAAAGCACGAAACCTCCCCTTAACGTGCTTTTTATTTCAATTATCAACTGAACCCCTTTCAGCGATTTGAAACCGTTCGTATCTCTTATTACAGGAATCCGAAAGAGGCTTTGATGCCAAATTGAAATGGAGAAACTGTAATATCACGTCATCATAAAATTCTGCAAGTTGGGTGAGGTTTATCGCCAATAGAAAATCATCCAAAGTTGGCAAGGAAAGGGTATCTTACATTAATTTGCTGAAAACTAGAAGACACTGACAGAAAGAACTAAAATCAGGATTGGAACGGGCCGACATGATAATCAAAGCGCCGAATCTCACTATTATTTTGGAAAAACTAAATGTTTCTTCTGAACATGACCCCCCCTGCGTTGAAATAATGGTTACATTTAATCATCAAACGGTAAAACTAAGATTGATGTGATTGTAAAAAATTTGCACAATAAATCATAGGTATAACATACATCATAGTGGGGGAACTGCACAACAAAAACCATAAGAAAACATATGTAGTTTCAGGCTAGGCAATGAAAATCAGATGGAGAGGCATTGCCAAAAGTGGTTATAATCCAAGATGTCGGCTATTTTCCAAAATGGCTACCCATATTTTATTTTTGCTACATTTTCTTTAATATTATTTTAAATGTTTTTAAGTCTAGGATACGTAAATGGCTTAATTAAGAAATGTATGAAACGTAAAATTTATTTACATAAAGTGGACAGTGTTAATCCAGTAATATAACAATAAACAAATAAGTACAGTTTTAATTTTCTGCAGAATATTTCTACCCCCACCATTTTATTGTTCACATTTATTTTTGCTGCCAACATTCATTATGCGACTACCACCCCAATCGTTTGGTGATAGTACACATATTGTGCGTTTATTTACTTGTCCTCAAATGTGTCCAGCTTGGAAAGCACTACGCAATACTTGTTATAGTAATGGTGGAAGAGTTTCTAGTGGACCTTTCAAATATGTCAACAATTGAATATTGTGATTGTGAGATAAACGAAAATGCAGTAGTAGCTTCGTTGAAGAACATCCACGTCTTCCAAGTTGATATTTTGGACTTTCCTATGAAACTAGGAATGCTATCACAGCCTGTGAAAGCGTGGAATCATGGTAAAGCAATAGCGTTTTTCCTCGGAAATAGCTTCAGCTATTGCATGAACTGGAATAAATATGTCATTCTGTCCTGTTCCAAACGCAATCCAAAGTTTATCAAGACCCGCTCTCAACAAGGTTAAGAAGTACGCAATTGCTAAAACTAGTATCTACAGTGCGTATAGAAATATTCTTGTAGCCGTTTTCTACCATGCCTTGGAGATGTAGTATTATTCTTGAGTCAGCTTATTCATGACCATGACAGTAGCACCTATGAAGGAAGTTTATGTACCTATTGATATTTCCTTTGACGTCGTCACCTGATGTTGTTACAACCTGTGATCGTATCCACCATTAGGTTTCCAAGTAGACGAAAAGCTCTCCTTTGTTGTGGATTGTGTCCATAATCGATGGTGGTGTATAACTCCAAATGGGGTAAATTATTAAGGAATGATAAATAAATAATTCACAAAACCTTCCCCATGATTTTTCTTATTTGAATAAATAAATTGCTTAAGATGAAAGTTGACGTTAAATTAAAAGTTTGGTGTAAGTTAATGGTTGACACGTTAAATTGAATAATAATCGTTAAACACGGTAATACATTACACAACAAGTTTCGACTCTAATGAGTCATCATCAGGTGCTAAAACGAGATTGTTTAAGCAATAAACTAACATCTGTAAAACACTTACTATTAATTGTTATATAAAATTAAATAGATGAAGTAATGGAGTGCGAGTGAAATTACATGATGAAATAGTTAAAATTATTATATCGGCATCACTGAAAACAACCAATCAGCAAACAAAAAGCATTAAAAACCAACTTACAAGCATCATAATAACAAGTTGAAATTACTTAAACTGCGAAGGCAGAATAGCGGGGGAGGGGGTAACCATGCTGTAACAAAAATGTTAGGAAAAGCAATGGAAAAAACCAATACTTACGGGAAACAAAGCCACATAAGAAGGACAAAAACAACCAGCTGGAACACAATCAAAGGATTGCGTCTAGCGGTTAACAGAAAAATTAGAATTTAAAATAAAATAAACGGCTGACGGTCAGGTAAGATGGAAGCCAACTACAAGTAACGCGCAGAGCCCAACCAGGAGGATAAGAGGGGGAACATGACAAAAATACGAGGGAAAGTAAAATACAGGTGTGGATTCGAAAGTTAGAGGATGAGTAAATAAGGAGGGGTTATGATTGAAGGTAGTAATGATCTCGTGCCTCGTGCTTTTATCGCAAATGTGTAAGATGTCATAATTCAACTTAGGATCAAACGAATGGCCACTTTCGAGGATGTGGTTACGAAGGAAGACTTAGTAAAGATATAGGTTTCAGGGTTATTAATAGCCACTTTATTGTTTACAAATAGGTACATAAATTGGAATGGACGACGTTTCGCCAAATCTGGCTTTTTCAAGTCAATTATTAAAAATATGTTATTACAAAAGTAGGTACATGTGTAATTTTATAAACGCCGTAAAGTGGCTATTAATAACCCTGAAACCTATATGAAAACATCCGTAAGTAAGCCGTACTATCAATACCAAAAACTTAGTAAAGATGTTATTCAATTTAATGTCTAAGCCCCCTCCCCAACCTGATTAATTTTTCGAGCCGTTTCTGCAGCATTTTGACCCAATTTGTCCATTCTTGCGATCTGACAACATCATAACTGTTTAATCATGAATAACATATCTGGGTAATGGCTGCATTTCGGTAAGTATTGAAGGTGGGTCACCCCCTATGTTATCTGTAACAGTCAATATAATATTTACTGCTGAAGTTCTGTGATTATTTTAATATCCTTCTTGATCATCATTAGATAATTTTTATTGCAATCAATAGATATAGCGTCTCGCAAACACAACACGAAATAAAGTATACAACGCTTGCATATTACCTATTACCATTATTCCTTTAGGGGTGGTTTGGAGTAGGCTCCGCTATTGTCTACCATTCATGGATTCGTGTATCTTTAACAAAGTCCAGGCAAATCTACCGTGTCTAATCTGTTCATTTTCAAGTAGGTGATCTATTTGTGCAGATCCCCTGTATAACCGGCTATTGGAGATTCCCATGCTGCATAGTTGTTTATTAGACGGCAGTGGCTTGCAACCAGTCGTAAGTTTTATGTTCGTCCTATTTAATTTTAAGATAGACCTTGCTAAATCTCCGCTTGGTATGTTTCCAAGATCTTGGAAGTTGGAATGATTCTGTTATGGAATTTTAGACTACTTTCTGCAGTGCTCTTTTGTGAGAATTGTCCGAATCTCCTTTTTCGCTGTATTATAATATGTAGGTAATCTCATACACCTGTAAGTGGTTTTTCGCTTACAGCTTTCAAAGGTCGTACGCAACCTGTTTTGCCTATAGACGGAGAGCCAGCAACGTATTTTGAGTTGTCATTTCAACAGTCATGAAAAGTCACTCAGTGAATCTCTAATATCTGCTGAAAAATAAAAGTTACTTCTGCCAACCCACTCCGGTCGGGTTGTACTACCCTAAATTTTCAAAAGGGGTAAAAAATAAGGCTCAATGTAGTTATAGTATCAGTCATGAAATTTCAGGAGGTTATTCCCACTTATATTCTGGATTTATCAGCATGTTGACGGAACATTTCCCCCCTCACCTAATTGCTGACAGAACGCCCTAAACTCTAAGTATACGTATATAAAACTACATTTACAAAGAGGGTAACAAATAAAGGATCAATATGGTTAAAGTATCAGTCATGAAATTTCAGGAGGTTATTCTCACTTAAATTCTGGATTTATCAGCATGTTGACAGAACATTTCCCCCCTCACCTAATTGCTGACAGAACGTCCTAAACTCTAAGTATACGTATATTAAACTACATTTACAAAGAGGGTAACAAATAAAGGTTCAATATGGTTAAAGTATCAGTCATGAAATTTCAGGAGGTTATTCCCACTTATATTCTGGATTTATCAGCATGTTGACGGAACATTTCCCCCCTCACCTAATTGCTGACAGAACGCCCTAAACTCTAAGTATACGTATATAAAACTACATTTACAAAGAGGGTAACAAATAAAGGTTCAATATGGTTAAAGTATCAGTCATGAAATTTCAGGAGGTTATTCTCACTTATATTCTGGATTTATGAGAATGTTGACAGAACATTTCCCCCCTCACCTAATTGCTGACAGAACGCCCTAAAGTCTAAGTATAATTATATAAAACTACATTTACAAAGAGGGTAACAAATAAAGGTTCAATATGGTTAAAGTATCAGTCATGAAATTTCAGGAGGTTATTCTAACTTAAATTCTGAATTTATGAAAATGTTGACAGAACATTTTCCCCCCCACCTAATTGCTGACAGAACGCCCTAAACTCTAAGTATACGTGTATTAAACTACATTTACAAAGAGGGTAACAAATAAAGGTTCAATATGGTTATAGTATCAGTCATGAAATTTCAGGAGGTTATTCTCACTTAAATTCTGGATTTATGAGAATGTTGACAGAACATTTCCCCCCCTCTTAATTGCTGACAGAACGCTGTAATCTCTAGGTATACGTATATAAAACTAAAAGTCCTGACTGACATATCAACGCCCAGCCCATACCCCTGGACCTAGATGGCTGAAATTTGACACAGAGGTTGGTTTTATGATGTAGACAAGGGATAAGGCCGGATATTTCAAAATTCAACCCCTAAGGGGTTAAAATAGGGGATGAAAGTTTGTATTTTAAGTTAAATCCATAAAAATTGGTATATGACCTTTCGGTTAGAAATTAAGACAGGCGTGATTATCAGGAATTTTCAAAATTCAACCCCTAAGGGGGGTAAAATAAGGGATGAAAGTTTATATGGAACTTCGTCATTCTTTAAGTTAAATCAATAAAAAATTGGTATATGGCCTTTCGGTTAGAAATTGAAAGACGTGTTTCAGGATTTTTTGAAATTCAACACCTAAGGGGGTAAAATGGGGATGAATTTATTTCTACTTTTCTACGAAGCGTGGTATTTCGACAATCAATTGCAACAAATGAACAAACTCCCCTCAGTTACAATTTATTTCTGCCAAATCGTGACGTTACTATTTTTGTGGTAATTTTCTGTAGGTAATTGCAGAAAAATTTGAGCCAACAACGTATTTCGAGAAAGCCTAAAATACGTCTTTCTTAACTTGTAACAGAAGGTCCAAATTTTTATGTATGTACCTTAAAAAATGACGAATTTCCGTGTAAAGCTTTATCCCCATTTTACCCCCTTAGGTGTTGAATTTCAAAAAATCCTGAAACACGTCTTTCAATTTCTAACCGAAAGGCCATATACCAATTTTTATGGATTTAACTTAAAGAATGACGAAGTTCCATATAAACTTTCATCCCCTATTTTACCCAACTTAGGGGTTGATTTTCGAAAATTCCTGAATCACGTCTGTCTTAATTTCTAACCGAAAGGCCATATACCAATTTTTATGGATTTAACTTAAAATACAAACTTTTATCCCCTATTTTAACCCCTTAGGGGTTGAATTTTGAAATATCCGGCCTTATCCCTTGTCTACATCATAAAACCAACCTCTGTGTCAAATTTCAGCCATCTAGGTCCAGGGGTATGGGCTGGGCGTTGATATGTCAGTCAGGACCTTTAGTTTTATATACGTATACCAAGAGTTTACAGCGTTCTGTCAGCAATTAGGTGGAGGGGGAAATGTTCTGTCAACATTCTCATAAATCCAGAATTTAAGTGAGAATAACCTCCTGAAATTTCATGACTGATACTTTAACCATATTGAACCTTTATTTGTTACCCTCTTTGTAAATGTAGTTTAATATACGTATA
The DNA here is from genome assembly GCA_036250285.1 of Pyrocoelia pectoralis. Classification (NCBI taxonomy): domain Eukaryota; kingdom Metazoa; phylum Arthropoda; class Insecta; order Coleoptera; family Lampyridae; genus Pyrocoelia; species Pyrocoelia pectoralis. The sequence goes on from CM070075.1 coordinate 68,564,704, forward strand.
CTTAGAATTTAGGGCGTTCTGTCAGCAATTAGGTGGAGGGGGAAATGTTCTGTCAACATTCTCATAAATCCAGAATTTAAGTGAGAATAACCTCCTGAAATTTCATGACTGATACTTTAACCATATTGAACCTTTATTTGTTACCCTCTTTGTAAATGTAGTTTTATATACGTATACTTAGAGTTTAGGGCGTTCTGTCAGCAATTAAGAGGGGGGGAAATGTTCTGTCAACATTCTCATAAATCCAGAATTTAAGTGAGAATAACCTCCTGAAATTTCATGACTGATACTTTAACCATATTGAACCTTTATTTGTTACCCTCTTTGTAAATGTAGTTTTATATACGTATACTTAGAGTTTAGGACGTTCTGTCAGCAATTAGGTGAGGGGGGAAATGTTCTGTCAACATGCTGATAAATCCAGAATATAAGTGGGAATAACCTCCTGAAATTTCATGACTGATACTATAACTACATTGAGCCTTATTTTTTACCCCTTTTGAAAATTTAGGGTAGTACAACCCGACCGGAGTGGGTTGGCAGAAGTAACTTTTATTTTTCAGCAGATATTAGAGATTCACTGAGTGACTTTTCATGACTGTTGAAATGACAACTCAAAATACGTTGCTGGCTCTCGGTCTACTACGGTTCCCGCATGCTCCCGAGTCGATACTAATCGCATTGAAGTAGGTGTATCTTAATTTTTTTAATTTAATCCGTCCAATTTTCCATCATGACGTATAGGACTCAATTTATTACCGAAATAAACCAAAGTTGACGAATAAATAAACGCTAACCTAACCTAACCTAATAACATTGTAAAACATATTTTTTTAATTATCTCAATACTAAGTATTCTTCTATTTAATTTAGTAAGAGAAATGTGAAACGTTTAAATAGGATTATTTCCTATTTCAAATTTAAGCTACGACGTAACGTAGACGCCATAATATATCGGTAATATGAATTTCTTCTTCTTTTCTATGACACACTTCATTCATAAATAATGCAAAAGAAATGAGTATATTTACTTTACTCGAAATGAGCATGTCTGTTTTTTCGATAAACGACTCCCTAAATGTAATGGCAAATGTTCCATTGAATAATTACACTTGCAACATAAATTACATTGAATAAATTTAAAACGTAATAAATTATGTCATTATGTCATGAGTAAATCATATTTTCGTTTATATTAGCACTTCTTTTTTAAAGACTACCGGATTTAATTGAAATTGGACTTTCAAATCTGCGTGATGGTCTATGTCTTAAGAAGTGTTCATACATAATGTTTCTCTACGAATAATTAATAAGCAATAATACGTCACGTGTGCAATTTCCATTCTCATTAAACTTTAACTTAGTTCAAAGCTTGTGGTTTATTGAGTTCGTGTAAGTTGTCTAAATTGTAAATTATGACTTAATATAATAACACATTCACGATTTCATTCATCATATTTTTTTAATTACATAATTATCGATTAAATTTTTTATAATCCTTTACTGGGCGGATACAGTATTGAAACAACAAGTCATTTTGCTTACATATTGATCATTTTTAAAATTTTTAAACTATTTCATATTTGTGCATTTGTTCCGTTTTTGCTAGGTCACCATAATATGTATATTATAGTATATTATTGTCATTAATTATAACAAATTAGAGTAATTGTGCCTTCAACTGTTCTAAATAAAGTAAAAGGTCATTTAAATTAGTAAATATTCGATTTGATTGTACAACTCTATAAATGAGGCGACAAAATATTATTTAGCAACCTATTATAGTTGGAAAATATTTCGGCAACAAAGCACCATTTTGTAAGTTTTCCGCTACTCTGGGGAATAATTATTACTCATTTAAAGTAATCTCATAATAAAATGTAATGTATGCACCAGAATTCCATGTTTAAGAACCTTTCAAAAAGTCATTCCCAGAGAAGATTTTTAAGAAGGTAAATATATCAGAAGTTCGGCTTATTTTTGAAAAGATAATTTGGTGTTTTATAACATACACAATTAAAAATGTTTATTGAAGTCCAGCAACGTGGCTAACGTGGTTGTAAAATTAATACGGTTAGATTCTGTGTTAGAAGAAGAAAGGTATTGTGATTTGCATACACCTACGTGAACGAAAATAAGAAATCTTATTTGAAGGTAATAGGTACGTTCCAGAGATTTTGCGGTTATTGTTTTAGTGGAAGTCGGGCAATTCTTTGGGTTTAATATTCAAGGAAGGAATCCTACCAGATTATTTAACATAAAAACCAAATTAACTCAAGATAAAAAACTTGGCAACGTTAACATTTATTCACGTTTCTTACATTAATACGTACACATAAAATTCAATTTTTAAATAAAGGATGCAAGATTTTCTATTTTGTTAAATTTATCAACAAACTAAAGAATGTTTAGCGTCTCAATGTCATGCAAAGTCGTATTTATTATGCACAATATTGAAAAATTGTTCAAATACTTGAGATTCAATACACCTATATGTTTGATGTATCTATGAGCAAAAAGTGTTCACACCGATTTCATAATACTCGTATACATTCAATAAACAATTATTTACATTTCTCCCATGAATATGAGGTATTTTTGGTTGTCAATTTTTTATGCCCATTAAGATTTTTTGGATCTTTTTTAGTAATATTTATAGAGATATATAAGCTTGCTTGCAATACAAAGGATGTGAACTTGATTACTTCACAGTTATAGTACATCGGTCAAGCAATTCAAAATTTTAATGATGTTCTTATTATATATAATAAGTTTCCTTGGTTCGATTTATTTAATTCTTTATATGCTTCTTTTAAATATAAATTGAAAATTAATGCTTTAAGTAATTAAATTTATTGTAATTATGTAGGTGGGTATATGTAATGGGTGTTGATTGCTTTTATTATCTATGTAGTAATGGTTTCGCATGTGTTGGTGTTTGGGCATAGTGCTTATGGCAATTTATTTCTTTATTTATTTTTTGTTTGTTTGCAGTAATTGTTATATATAATTGAATTGTAATAGGGGTTTCCCGTTAATAAATATTATTATTATTATTATTTGTTCGTAAACATAAATATACAGCGAAATAGAACTACTTCAAATATTTATTAAAACGTTACCATCCCATGCATTTCCATAATAATATTAATAATAATACCAACACATAACACATCAACAACCACTCATGTGACACCTCTAACTCGTTCATATACACCCAAACCCAAACACACAATATACTCACAACAACATATTACCCACTCGAGTGCAACTTATGCGCCGAGTTAATAGTCCGGACGCTATAAGGTCGAACCTTGCACTTTGTGACAAGTTTATTCCAATGGGCAAATCGTGTTCTATATGCCCCCGGACACATTTTCAGATGTGGTGCCCCCCCCATTCCCCCATCCCCGCCCGCATCTTGGAAAAATGGCGGCCAAAAACGGTTTTTAGGAGTTATTTCGAGAACCGTCCAAGATATAGCAAAAAGCTTCAAACAAATGTTCTAGAGGACTAAATTTGCAATACAAAGTGTCCTATAAACTTTTTCATTATCTCTTACCGTTGAGCCGGAAATGACCTTCAAACCTGCGGTCAAAATGCTTTCTTGATAAATACGCTACTGTATGGGCCTCTCTCGCCGCATTCTCGTCGCTATAGTTATTTTTGAAAGGACTGACATATAAACGAAGCTGTTTGCAATATTTTTTTACGTTGTTCCATTATTTGCAACGACGATCAAACCGAGTTTCGTATTTTAGTTGATCCGGAAGGTTCTGCGGAAAGGAATCAATCGGTTCCGACTTACGCGAATTAAATCGCGTGAAACCGCTTATGGTTATAAGTTCATAACTGCAAAACCTGTAAAACCTACTTTTCTAAAAATGATTTTCACTACATTCCCCCTTAAAAGAGCTCATGGGATCGATGTAGTGCATGGATGCCTACCGACAGAGTCTCAAGTTGTCTTTAAAGTAATGCGTTGCAGTTGAATGGATAACAAATAAGAACAGTTGTCTGGGGTCTGTCTTGAAATATACCATAAACCAATGTATCCGTGGTACAAAATATGCACTTATTCTTATCAGAAGTACCACTTACAATTATAATTATTACAATAGGTTCCCGCACTGCGACCTTTTGGTCTATTGTGCTCCCCGGTGTTGTCTACCCTTCAAGAATACCTGTATCTTTTACAAAGTCCAGGATTTTAGTAGGGTGAATCTTCGTTACTTTCTCTTGTGTAATTTTTTCATTTCCAAGTAGGAGTTCCCTTGCCTTTATGAGTATAAGTACCACTTGATTGACGAGTTTTCTTTGGAGAAAACTTAGTTGAAGATTCCTGCTCGCTTCTTTTTTGGGCTCGAGCAATGCGGTTTTCCGAGCAGTTTGCTCTGCAACTTTTGTGATAAACTGCCCTGTTGCTCTTTAAAGCGTTAAAGATCCCTGTTCCGTCACTTAACTGGCTGAAATCGACTCTTAGTGGTATTGATGTCAATTGGTTTAACTCGTTAAGACGTGTCAAGGAACTCTCCAATGACACATAAGCAGCGAATTTGTCTTTTCTAGTGGATCTTTCAGGGTTTGTGAGCTTTTCCCCTGTATCATTTTGACAGATAAAACATAAGGACCAATCTATTAAACCACTTTTTGAGGAGATTGGTAAAGAGGGGTCCACCACCACCAAATTAGAAGCCATACCGCCACCTGTTAAGAATTCAGTACGTATGAGATCACGTCTGCAACGCGTTTAGCTTTTTGGCAAACCAAGATGAAATAACTTACCGTTTTGCGACTGCAGTGATAGCGTTGACACAAAAGCTTCCCATCCAAACTAAATTTGGTTCATAGTCACTGTCACTTAAAATCAAGGGGAGCTTCTTTTACACCGAACCACACTATCGTTAAACACAAAAACTGTCCAAATATCGAATGCACAACACAAATAGCTTGATCACTCCTCTCAGACAACTCTGTCAAGGCTGACTGGAATGAAATGACCGTGTGTGTTACAATTCGCGTAAGTCGGAACCGATTGATTCCTTTCCGCAGAACCTTCCGGATCAACTAAAATACGAAACTCGGTTTGATCGTCGTTGCAAATAATGGAACAACGTAAAAAAAATATTGCAAACAGCTTCGTTTATATGTCAGTCCTTTCAAAAATAACTATAGCGACGAGAATGCGGCGAGAGAGGCCCATACAGTAGCGTATTTATCAAGAAAGCGTTTTGACCGGTGGTTTGAAGGTCATTTCCGGCTCAACGGTAAGAGATAATGAAAAAGTTTATAGGACACTTTGTATTGCAAATTTAGTCCTCTAGAACATTTGTTTGAAGCTTTTTGCGATATCTTGGACGGTTCTCGAAATAACTCCTAAAAACCGTTTTTGGCCGCCATTTTTGCAAGGTGCGGGCGGGGATGGGAGGGCGGGGGGGTGGCGCCACATCTGAAAATGTGCCCGGGGGCATATAGAACACGATTTGCCCATTGGAATAAACTTGTCACAAAGTGCAAGGTTGGGCCTCATTTTGCCTTATAGCGTCCGGACTATAAACAACAACCATTTACACAATAAACTTAATACTATTTCAAAACACATAATGTGTTTTTTTACAGCTACTTCAAATTTATTTTATATAGGTATATGTATTACTAGAACTAATCGTTACTTGATTCTGTTCCGTGCGGTTAATTGACCAGGCTTAGTCTGAGTATCGAAAAGAACCAAAGTACAATAATAATAATAATAAATTCTTATATTATTGCAATCTAACATTTAAACTGGAATCCTTTGAAGTATGTAAATATAGCCATGTCCAGAGAGTACCTTTATGAATGAAAGAGTTAACTTTATTGATTAAATGGAAAATATATACATATACAGGGTGATTCACCTAGCACTCGGCGGAAGATTACGTCTGAACCACGAGAGATAAAGAAACAAATCGAAGGAAAAAATTATACGAATTTAGAAGAGCTCCGATGGAAAATTACTTTCACTGATACAAGATCTACTAGTAAAGCTCCACAAACAAAATTTAATTTTTTTAAATGGAACACCCTATGTTTAATAACATTTTTGAATTGGTTGCTGAAAGTAAAGTTAATACTGTTAAGATTTTTTTGTCTGACTACCCTGCTTGCCGAGATATTGCCCATAATGTTAAAAAAATTACATCTTCCAGACTTGCATCGGGGTTAATTTTCTCAGTCTGCAAAACAGATAGAAAGTAGATTTTTGGCCAAGGTACCCTACTACCCTACATAGTATCCCCTACGCACTGATAGGATTGGGTTTCTAATAAATAGTAGAGGGCGTCCGTGTAGTTTCAATCAAAATGGCGAAGGTCAAGTATACATTATTCAAAATTTTCAAATGGCAGCCATATGATTTTATTTCAGATACGAATGGTGCGGGTAATTTGCTACAAAAAAGGTCTAACACTTCCTATTCCAAAATGTGATTATTTCCGAAGAATTTGAAGAATATTAAATGAGCAAAAATATTTGATTGGTTTCTTCCGCCGAGCGCTAGGTGAATGTAAACCACCCTGTATAATCTTTAGCATATCTAGGTTTTTTGTTGCATTTTTCATAAACCATAAACTAACTAGCTTATCATGAACAATATTGTAAACAGCACTACACTCCTTTGGTAAAAATAAATGCACAGAAGGTTCCAGTAATAACTCGTTTTTCAACATACTCACTTTATTTGTACCAGGCAAGTTCACAATGTAAGGGTATCGAATTTCTTTTAAATTCAAGAGGTCGTATATTTTTGAAAAATGTTCAAATTCATATAGTTGATATCAAACACTACTTTTCGATAGAAGTAATTTTTTCCTCAGGGCACTTTGTGAGCGGAAGAATGAGCTTTATTATATTGCCATTGGAAAAGCGTTTCGCCGCCTCGTTGGACCATTGTTTGGCCATGCTCTTGATCTTATTGTCTGTAGAAAATCTTGTTCTAACCATGAACAATTTCAAGGAGTGAAAGTATGAAAATCCGAAGATGCCAGATCAGAAGAGTGCAAGTGGGATGTTCCAACCGAATGAGTTGTCTCAAAAGACCCAAAGACCATGATTTTTCGGGGAGAAATAATGGGTTTAACCTTTTTTGTGTACCGTATTACGGTATTATAGGTGCAGTAATCTATTGACATATAATAAGTTTGGCAATCCTGCACTGTTTTCCCATATAAGCTCCATACTGCATTTGGAGGTTTGGGCGCTCTATAGTATACCTATACAATACGTTCAGGTTCCGCCAACATTGAAGTTGTCTACGAATTGGTTTGGGCGCTATAGACTATTCACCAGCTACATGACGTCTTCTATACCAACCATCAAATATGGATTAAAACTGAAAAGATATGACAATTTTCGTGTTCCATACAGTTTTACGTAAAACTTGGTATAATCGTACAAATGCGACCAAAGTGTACAAAATGTTGAAATACGCTTATGATTTTTATCAGAATCAGGTGTTCTTGGTTAGCTTAAATAATTTCGATGGGCCGACATTCGCAGCATCGAACATCTGAAATAATACTGAAGGGATTGTTATACATATATTGGAACGTTCGGTGCTCATAATGATCAGTTGATAGTGTGTCTTTACTGTGCACGATAACATCTCGTTGGTTCCCAAATAGAAATGCTAGTGAAGTAATGCTGACATCATCTAAAGAATCTAGACGCGTGTTCTGAAAACATACCAACAGAAAAACATTCGATCCAAACACTTTCAAATCTCTATCGCTGCCAATTACCTAATGCATGTTGGAACCTAGCTGAATGCATGGCGTAGCCGCTAGGTGGGGAAGACAAAATTCAACACAGAAATCTTTCCAGTGATTCTTTCAAGCTGATGTACCAGCTAAGGTACTTTATTTGATGGATATGTGGATGTGTAAGGCACACTTTCGTCTTAATTAAATAGACACTAAAGAGGCTTTTATTTATGAACAGCTTTAGGACAGTAGTAATGCTATTTGTATTTTAATGGTGACAGAAGGTGCTTTTAACATCCTACTATAATTGGTACTTCGACATTGTTATTTATAGAAGTCTGGAATAATTATTTATTTTTGTCTCTGTGAATTACATTGTACGCATTACTTAGTTAACACGTTCGCTGCGTTACCAGTCGCAATCGACTGGTAACATTTTAAATCATATTGTACTATCACTCGTAAAAGAACTTTACGCAACTTGCTAAGGTTGCAGCTATTGAGTGTTGAACTTCTTATAGGTACCTATCGATTTGTTAGAAAATATCCTATAAGATAGCACTATAATCGAATACCGGACGTTTTCGACTGGTAAGGCATAGAAGTAATTTATACAAAACCAATTTTTCTAGCCCTATGTAAATAAATTGAGATTGACTGGGGTGACTGGTACCAGACGAAAACGACTGGTAACATTAATAATAAAAAGCGATGATACCAGTCGGATTCGACTAGCGTCGTCACTAAGACAAACTCGCCCAAATATACTAACGCAGCGAACGTGTTAACCGGGTGTAAATATTTTTCATTATCCGACATGCTTGTTTGTTGGATAACTGTACATTACGATTGTTTCCACTATAAATTAAATTAAGTTTAACATAGATATCCACGGACACTCAGTTAATGCGCTACCTTAAAAATATATATAATGAAAAGCGTTGATTTTCAAAGGCTCACAATGAAGAAATAAGTGTACACATTGAACAGAATCAGAAAATCTGTATGATTTGACATTTATATGCAGGTTATAGGTAGCAAAATCAATTATGCAAGAACTGAAACTCTTTCGACCGTCATTATCAGCGGACAGTTGTTATCTTGCAGTCAAGGTGAGTTAGTGAGATTTATGACTTACTTTAGAACAACACAGTTTTTAGGTTATTTTAATTATGAGTTACTACTATGCGTGTAGATACGACGAGTTATTAGTAGGTACCCGAGTTGACGACGTCGATTATAAAAGTCAATACTAAAACAAAAACCAATCGGCCAAAACGAAATGAACACTGGATAAATCCAATAAAGAAATATTATAGTTTGAGATAAACTCATATAAAAGACCAACATTTTTTACAAGCTACAGATAATTGCTTTAAGTATACCACATCTACAAGAATCTGGTTTATTCTCTGGACATTATGTAACAGTCAAATTCGGCAGTAGAACATTTTGTTAATTACATTTTTAGAACTGCAGAATTACTTAAGATTGAGAACTGCAGGTTTTATTTAAGATAGGAGAAAACGATGTGATTGGTACATTTTTCGAGTTGATTTAAGATCCGGGGTTTTTGGATGTCTGCGCAGAACGATATAGGTACGTGAGAATTTTACTGGTTGTGTTGTACGTTCCTCCATTTTGAGCCGTTCTTGGTTAATTGTAAAATTCCTTAAAGTTTGGATTAATTGGTGTAAGGAAGGTATGGGATACTTTATGGTAATCCGTTAATATACGGGTGTTGTTTAATCAAGAATATAATTGGGGTTGTGTTTGTAACCTCAACCACATGTGGGATTTAAGGCCGGAGTGAAGGAATCTGAATTAATTAGTAGTCATCCGCTTCAATTTGAAGGTAATTGAAATTCTAATAGACTAGGAAGGCGCGTGTGATCCTAATTTAGGTATATTTTTATAGCAAGTCCGGTAGGGGCCCGTAGTAACAAGGTGAAGTGTGGCCGAGTAGAATTGGAAAAGTTGTAACTGTCGAAGGCAAACTCGTGAGGCGAAGGTATCCAGTGTGGTGATAACGATAAGAGGGAGGTTGTCATCCCTACGTGAAGAGATTGGGTGCAGAGGTGAACGACGTGGGAAGTAGATAAGTCTCGGAGAGGGGTTGGAGTTGCCGATGAATAGCAGAGTCGAGCAGTTGCGGGATAAGGGCAGATAAGTTCTCCTTAATTTAATTTAACCATCGTCGAGGGAACCGATTTGTTAGTTGAACAATTTAAATTATGTAATCATCGGAAGGCGAAAGGAACTGTGAGTTATTTTGTAAACGTAATTTGATAATGCTAATGTGATATTTGTAAGTAATGTACCTGTAATTAATCTTGTTATTTACCTAATCGTAACAAAGTAAGGGGGGGATTTATTTTTGGATATTGTTGATGTGTTTACTGAATGCAGTCTTGTGGCATACCGATTTGCACCAGCTGTAGTAATTGGGGAATCTTTTGGTTATTAGGATAACGCAGCTGTACGTTTGAGCTGTACCCCGCGACCCCTGTTGCAACAAGCGTCGGAAGGGGGGGGGGGGGGGGAATATTCATTATTTAAATTGAGTAATTACACTGCCATTTTGTGGCCTAATCTGGTGAATAACGTGAGTACCACTCACTGTTGGTGGCCATACGAGGGCACTTAATTTCCTGATATTTATTATTGCCTGTGATACGGTGTTGTTTAACTGATTTGTGTTTACATATATTTATATTTTTTTCTAGAGTGATATTTATACAGTAATTGTTGTGTTATATATATTGGGGATTGTGTGTACACCGTTTGTTTTAGTAATTCGGTACTGACTTTGTTGATTGGGTATTAGGCTGATTATTTTATTGTTACTTGCAATCGTGTGTGAACAAGGAATAAATAATTCTTGTGAAGGGTCATTGTGGTGTTCGTTTTTGGGGTTAATCATTGGGGCAGGGTTGTTGAGCCTGGACTTCCATCAACCGTTCCAGCTCACGAGTAGTACAGCAGAAGGGGACCGCACCAGAGCTGGTGGCGCCCACATTTTCTTGGTCTTTTGTTTCAGTATAGGTTCCGACTCACCGTGGAACCCACCCCCTCTCCATTGAGGCTAGTCGGGAGAGAGCTGCTGAGTATTCTTTATTTCCATTCAGGCGATCAACAACTGGGCCCATATTGCAGGTAGGGCGTGTCGCTTTAGGGTATCTTAATTTTAAGTTAGGTTCGTGTTGTCTTATTATTTATTGTGGCGCTAGGGAGAGTCGGCGCGCGTTACAATTACTTTCGACGGTCATATTTGGACAACAATTAAAGAAAAGTAACATGACGGGTGAAAATGCTTAGCCGTAGCAGAAGCGTCCATAAATAGGGACATTGTAGTCGCAGAAATGCTTTCGGCCACCAGAGCCAGTTTTACAGCTGGACCTTCTAGTGCTTGTGCTTATGACCTGCCCAAAGAGAATATTAATCTGTTAAATTCGGAATAGAATCTTTCAGAAATTACCAATAATGAGTTTTAAGACTGCAATCGATTCGATTGGCTCCGTATAGACTCTGCCTTTAACATAGCCCCTCAAAAAATAATCCAGTGGTGTTAAATTACATGATCGGGCCGGCCAATTAACAACTGAATTTCATGAAATAATGCGACTGAGAAATTTGGTTTGCAATAATTTAATTCTTTCGGTGGTTGTGTGACTAGTGGCACCGTCCTGTTGAAACCACACGTCAGTAATTCCATATCATTAATAATAAATAAATTGAGTTGTTAACATCTCTTGATAGCGTAAACCATTAATCGTAACCGCATTTCCAGCCGAATTTTCGAAAAAAACGACCTAATCACGCCTCCAGACCAGATAGCACACCATACAGTTGAGTATGCAAAGGCGTGTGAACAATCGCTCTTGGATTTTGAAAAGCCCAAATCCGGCAATTTTGCTTGTTGACGTGTCCAGACAAATGAAAATGGGCTTCGTCTGAAAAAAGGATTTTTTCAAAAAAACCAGCGGCTTGTTCTTGAATGATTTCAGCGAATCTACGGCGATGTGAATGGTCGGCCGGCTTCAATTCTTGCACCCGTTGAATCTTCTAAGGCTTCAAAGCCAAATCATTACGCAAAATTCGCCATGTGATCATTTTGGATAACCTCAATTGTTGAGAACGTCAAGGAATTGACAAAGTCGAATCATCTTCAACACTGGGCTCACGGTTGCAATCTTTCACTTGACCGACGCGTTGAGGTTGGCACATTGTGTACCGAACCTGACGACTCAAATTTATTGACCGATTTCTTAATAGCGGTCTCAGAAGGACGATAATGTTGATCGAAATATCACGAATTTTACGAACTGTAACTTTTACAGATCCATCATTTTCATAGTGGATTTTTATTATTTTAATGCGATTGCCAAAGATTCTACTACTGATATATAAAAAAACTAAATGTCAAAACTGTTAATTGTTTCGATTTGTCCAATAGGAAAAACAAACTTCTTGTTGGTAAACCCTGTATAAACTGCTGAAAAAAAACACGTTTAAGAACTTTATAGTATCAAAAACCATGCGAGAATCATGACTTTTGATATGATGTTCGGGCAGGTTAGTTCTACATACACACAAATTTTCAGCTTGGCCTTATTTTTGGCACGACTTTTTGTCTAAAATGACTGTACCATCAATACAGTTAATGTAATGCCGAAACAGAGAATATCTGATAAAATCTGGAGGGATTATTAAATCGTGCAAAATTTTAGATAAATCTTATATGAAAATCAGAGAACCATTGGCATGAAAGTAAAGGCGGCTAAGGAGAGCTCCGCCATTTATATTGCTAAAATGACCATAAAATGCCATTTTGGACGTAATCATTTAATAAAAAAAACTACGCGTAAGACAAATTCTATGTAGTATAGTGATGCACCAAAAGGTGAATATATCATTGTAGCTTCATACCGTAGTTTTCATCAAACAATATTTTGATTTAATAATAATTTACATGCAATTCATTTTGGTTTATTAGAAGTCATTATGATCGTGTGTAAGTTTATTTCTCGACTATTCACTGCGAACATGTTGAAAGATTGCACGAAAAGTATAAGTAGGAAAGTTAATTACTAGATCATTGTGGCGGCATCCTTTCATCTAATTATGAATTGCTAATTAAAGATTTTGCACTGCCATTGTTGGACTGATAACATCGAACATTTTTAATAATTTAAGTGATTCCAAAACTTAATGAGAAGGTGAGTGCAAATACTTATTTACTAGCCAATTAACAATATGATAGAAAATTGAGGAAAAAACGGCCTGCATTATAAATTGTTTAGCCTTTATTATACATAAATCTAAGCTTGATCGCGGTTTTGGTGACCCCCCCCCCCCCCCCCAGATTCCACAAGTTTTTCGAAGTTGTAAAATGGAGTATTTACTACTGGGACCGAACCTAACACCATGAAAAAAGCAAACTTAACATAGGATTATTTTCAATCTTTGTTTTTTTTTGTGTTTAAATTAACTGTACTAATAATATACTTTTCCATTTTCAAAGCTGTCCTATCATAGTTAATTTTTATGTTTACATAAGTGTTTTTTAGCATAAATAATTCGAGGAAGTCCCAAGTATTCTCCCGAGGAAATCAATACTCACCGTGGTAGCAGTGGATAGTAGTCCTGATCACTATTATCCAACACAGAACTTTCAGTTTAATAAACACAAACCGAATACACTTTCAAAATTATTCGTTCCGTCATCGACGCGAATCACAAAACTACAAAAGTTAAGAAATTAAGTTGATATAAACATGTTGCTAACGTTGATGACAATGAACAGACGTTGGTAAAAACTGATTCGGTATTTCATAATAAATTTGGTCTAAAAATGTACACTTGACCTAGATAACAAATATGCAATGACTTTATCAATTTTGTAAAGAAAACGTTTTAAACAGTTTGTGCCTTAACTATCACTGAAATTTATTCTCGTCAAAAAATTGATCAAAATGTTCATTTTTTAGTTTTGGTATAAATATCGAACTCTTGCCTAAATGATCATTTATGCTTTTGATATTTTTCCTTCTGGACAGTGGTTAAGAAACATTTGGTACCCTGGCCATCTCGAGACAAATCTAGAAATATACCAAGACTTGCTTGTTCTTTTTCAAAAGTACCTTTCTAGCCATCTCCGTTGTTGATCTCTCTTTTATGTATCGCGAGTTGCAAATTGTTCATTGCACTATTAATTGCCAGGTAGTTTCGCAAAAATTTTGGAAGTTACTAACAGTTTGAAGTTGTCAGCCCTTTTTCAAATACTAAACCCGAGTTATTTACAATGAACGAAAGTGTTTCATGCAGTTCTAGCATGGATGATGGTATATGAAAACCAGTTCTGGCTCCATTTCTGAGGTTCTCTATTCAACTATGTTTTCTAACGTTAGAAATACCGTTTTGTCAGGATTAATCTAAGAAACGTTATTGATGACATTCGGCTAATTATCTCAAAGGTAGTATTGGTCACAATTTTGCATGTACGGTCAATGAATATAATGTCTTTCTTATGCATAGGTTTGTTTATTACCTGCTAAGCAGAAAATTTCTTGTTTTTAATTTCAGCGAGAAAATTTGAAATGTCGAGTTTTTTCTTACATAAGCACCTAACTTTTGTCCTTGCTTTGTTGAGTAATTTATGTAGCAACTTCAAGTCCATGTTAAATGTATAGGTAGGTCGTTAGGGCAAAGATTCCATTAAATATATGCCTAACCACAATGATGATCATTACTCTTTTATTAACTTCTACCGTTTCACATGAATAAGACATCAATTCGCAATGTCCTCCATAGCTAATTTTTCTCTACAATTGGCTGTAGTGAAGTCGTTAAAGAGTCGTTTGGTTTTAAAATGATTTTTCGTAGGTAGTTTCGTGTTAAAGAATAGTTTTTATACGAAATAATTATGAATTATAACTCATGCTGTTTCTCTAATTATATATTTTCAATGCCCGATTTTGACTGCGATAGGATCCTTGTGTGGTCGTGGATCGAAGAAAACAAATTGTATGATTGGAGCCGTCTAAAAACTCATTTAGATACTTTGTTGAATTTTGAAAATATATGTCTATATTGCACTTACCAGCATGTTATATTATTCAGTTTTGTAAGTTTTCAGTTAACTGTACTAATAAAAGCAACAGCGTTAAAACAAATTAGCAATAAATGTATAATATACCTAATATGAAATAAAAGTTTCAGTGGTAAGTTTTGAGAATAATAAAGTTTTCAGTTAGTTGTAAGAAAATGTTACCAATTGACAGAAATCGTATAATGTATAATTCGGCATTCAAATTCACCTTCACCAAATTGTACAAATATCTACATATTCCTTGCACTTTACTCGATTGCAACAAAATAAACACAAACCTCCCCATATTTATTTATTTCAGTATGATCATGGATGCTACAATGTAAAATGAGATTATTATATTTTAAAAATTGAAATTAATAGGTAATTATGCATTTCAAATTTTTAAATGTTTAATCATAGTCATTTATAATTGTAATTTTCACAACTTCTACATCAATTTAAGTTTGAAGATGAACAGCGCTTGGTCGAAACTAGTCGCTAAACATCATTTTTACACAATACACAAAGATGCTTATGGTTTAGTAATCCTTTCTAGTTATGACCGGTAAGTAATGGTAATTTATTATGTAAAAATGACAAATAAGAATAAGACCACACCTAAGATCCTTGTAGTATAAATATGCGCAATTTATTTATTTTAACTGATCCACTTCATGATCTTCAGCTGAAGTCCATATGCAATTAATTTGAGGTGCAACTTCTGCAGTCACTCGTGCAACTGTTTAAGTGTAAGTTAATTAACTGTGTAAGTAAGAGTATAGGAAAATGGTGCAAAAAAGTAATCAGGGTCCAAATTAAATGTTTCTTCTATAAACAATATCAGTTCGAAAACTTCTTCGATAGTATATCTAACTATAAGGGAAAGCACAGTGAATTTAATGGCGTCTACGGAATACTGTTGGCTGAAAAGGGGCCATTATTATCATTCCCCGCCATTGCAACTCTTGGGTTTATAGGGTTGTTACAGTAATTGGGACTGCTATGACAAGATAATGACACAGTCGATGAAGCTTCGTGAATTGAAATATCACTCAACGCCAAATCCATAAATATACCATTAATATGTCGTGGTTTTAATTAAACAAATTGTTATTTAGTTGCATATTTACACATAGATATACAAATGAAAACGTATAGTAGACGTGTGCATAAAAAGCAATGAGGAAGATTATTCGCATAAAAATTAAGAAATACACTTGGAACTGGATCCCAAAATAATTTCTTGCATAAATAAGCACGATTTATATCACGCAGTAGGTATGTAAATTTAGAATCTAAGTTGTTGCCTAATTATAAGTATACAGTACGCCATCATTTTTGTAATACATACTTTTTTAATGTTTTTTGCTACATAATTAAATAAAAAATTTAATCATTAAAAAGGTACGTTGTGTTTATGAACATGCGTGACGACAGATTTCTTCATTTACAATTTCAGCACGATGATTGTTTATTTAACTTCTAGTTGTGAATTATAATTGTAAAGTTCGCTTTGAGCTTTTTTTATTTTTTAAAATGGCAACTGATACGCAAGAAATGAAAAATAGAGAGGACGAACTTCCCGCGTTTATTTAAGAAAAATGGATGAAAATATATATTTTTTTTGTAAATATTCGTGAAACACGTGTGATAAAGTGCTAATCGGGGTTCACAAAGTTGAAGCATTAAAAATCAATTACAGCTGCAATAATTTGCATTTAAAATCCCAAATCTTGAAAATGCAAAATAGAGCAACATACAGTTATAATAAGAATGTATGGAGACCAGTGGCGTAACTATGGGGGGTGATATGGGTGTTAGATCCCCCCCTCCCCAGAAGCTATGAGAATAAACGTTGTCCTAAACAAAAAAATTTACTTAAAAGTACTTCACTTTTTCATTTTGATTGTAGAACACTTCCAGATCACCCCCCAGACTAGTAGTTACCCCACTGATGGAGACGATAGGTAAAGTATTATGTCCGGTCTCAAATCTTCTTTTATTTAAAGTTAGTTTGTCTTGCTGACCGTTGGAATAAAAGGTATGGCTACACAATTGTGTTCAAATGCTTTTAATAATCGAGTAAGTCTGCATATTACTACTCAGTTCCGCTTGATGAAAGCACAGATATGACTCACCCAACCCAACTAGCAGGTTTTATGAAAGCCCATGAAATAACCACAAAAAGTACTAAACTTTTTGAAGATTTGGCCTATTCGGTTTAATCTTAAACTCGAAAATCCGTTTGTATAGTTGTCAGAGATGGAGTCAACAATAATTTGTGTCAATCGATGTCACTGAAGTGATGAAAGATATTACAAAAGTAGTAAACTTTATTAAATCCAGAGGGCTTAATCATCGAGAATTTAAGAATTTCTAATATAAAATTCATTCGATTTTGACTGGATTAGTAGCGGAACGATGTTAAAACGAGTATTTCACTTGAGAGAATCAATGAAAACTGTATGGAAGGTGAAGGTAATGACCTACCTCAATTTACTGAGTAAAATGGGAGTGGAAAGTACAGCTTATTTTTTTGCAACCCATGAGCCAAGCCTGATGATGACCATTTTTGTCGAAACATGTAGCATTGCATTAATTGTACTAGTTATTTAAATTCATTGCCTTTCAAGTTTCAAACTTCAATATTTCAACGTCAATAAACAATTACGGGGAAGGTTTTGTGATTTATTAATTCCATATTTTACGATTTGCCCCATTTGAAGAATTTATACATCAATCATTATGGATTCAATCAATTTTAGTATAAATATAGCCAAGTACGATACAAATTACTACATAAAATGAGAGAAAACGTAATTTTCCAGCGGTTAATTATAATCAGAGTAATTCCACGCAAATTAAAAAAAAAGTTGAGTGGAATTATTTGTTACTATTATAATTACCTTTCACAACGTAAGTTTAGAGAAAATGTATTTTCAACGATTTTTTAATATACATATCTACACTAACTTTAAAAGACATAATCTTAAAAAACGTATGAGACATTACATGATAAAATGTACTTTCTAACAAAAGCACATATAAACGTGACAAAATACTAAAATTTACATAGGTAAAAAGCGCTAAGAAAAAGGTAATCGCGTAATGCATTAAATATTTATGTATAAGTTATGTAGTAAGTGATTTTTCAAAATGTTTATGAATTTTTACACTTGTAACCGAGTATTTAAACATTGTATAAGCAGGGATACGTTTGACCCCCACCCCTTCCCCCCACTTTAAACTAACTCAAGGGTAAATGAAACCTATACATTATTTGAATGTAATAGTAATAGTAATCACCTCAGGATTACTTCAAACATTGAATAAACAATATATCTTATCTTTCACTCAACGCTTCAAAAGAACGTTTTCGTTTACGTAAAGTTATTATTTTGTTTCTGCATATAACATATAAAAACTATAATTGGCAGAGGTAATTGGTATTAAGCACTAAACATAATAAATAATAAAAGTTTTGAATAATTGACTATACATTCTAAGTATGTTACATACGAAAAGAGCGTGTAAAAGTTTACGGCAATATTGATATTAACAAATCAATCTATTACCACACATATTTGCGCTATTACTCAATGTATTATGTAATTTAGTATCTAATACACTTAAACTTTCAAATATGACACCAATTGTTATGGGGTAGGTAGATATTCGAAATACAGTAGCAATTAGCTCGTGTTATCTTATTTCCATGCAAGTCTGTATATATAATTTTGAAGGGTTTGAGCTACTACATAATTCATGCAATTCTTAATTTAAAGAAAAGTCTCCTGCTGCATGTTACCATCAAAATTTACTGCTGAAAAATAAATGGCGCCGAAGGCGGGCGTCTGCCGAACTTAGAAACATAATTATAATCATTTCAGAAGCTGAGGGACTACAACAGTGATACTCTTGACTGTTTTTTATAGTTTTTCTAATGACACTACCTTTGCCGACAAAATATAGATTATTATACGATGCTTCTCTCCATTCTCTTAATACGTTCTCGAAATTACATATCCGGTTATAAAAATTTTCTACACGTATTATATTTATCTTTATTTCTCCTTATTCGATTAAAGCAATTTACAAATCTTGCCGATTTTTTTATATTATGTTCGTGACTAATACAAACCTCGTGGTCACAAAATTTTAAGGTCACTCTTTTTTTTTATCTTCTTTCAATAACAACAAATATTTTGCGTTAACGGATACGCATTAAAAATCTTTGGTTTACTTCTTACCTAAAATAATTATACGCAAGATTGAATTTGATATTTTCAATGGTAACGGAAAAGGATCTCTGATCTTAAAGTATAGGAGAACCTTGGATTCCATTAGGAAATGATTAAAAATTCCAATTTTACAAAGCGATTATAACCTACAATTTTAACTAAAACAAAATTGATTGCGAACCAGTAATTGCCATATTGTATTAAATGGGTACTTTCGAATGTGTGGTGAATTTTTTTCAATTTAGCTTATTTTGGTATTTAAGGTACAAAGAATTGCACCAATTGGATTAATTACTTTGCTATCTCGTATACAGTAGACGGTACACTTTCACCCCTTTGTGCAAGTGGTGGGGATGCGCCATAACTGGAAAGCCACCGTGTGTACACCGTTTAAAATTACTTGCTGCTTTATCACGTTTTTCTGTAATGGTACTATTAAAGTTTAAGTAACTGTCTGGATGTAATAAATACTTGCGGTGTCTTTAAGTTTGTCCCATATATTGTTATGTCTCACCTCAAATTTGCAATTCTTAAAAAAATGAAATGTGTTAATCGATGTGCTTTCTCTAAGTTGGGAATTACCTTTTGTAAATGTAAATATATTAAGTACATGTGCAAGCGTATTGGAAATATTGGGCGTTACTATTAACCCATGGTTTCTTAAATTAAACATCTACAAGCTTTTCTCAACCCAAAAGATTTATTTTTTTGTTGGTACATCACATTTCTACCCTAATTTAGAGGTTTATCTTAATAAAAAATAAGAATCAACATAATAAAATAATAGTAGAAATAAGAAATTAGTGCAGATAATCCTATTATTCTACATCTCAAAATGAACACCTACTTCTGAAAGCTGTGCATGTACCACGGTGTATCACCGTGGTATGTACGGTATGCTAGTGAATATACATATATCCTGCTACAATTAGAATTGTTAGATGTGGATCCCGTCTTCTTTACCACGGTCAAGATAGATTTTAACAAAGATCAACCACAACCTTTATAATAGGGACGAATGGACGAATGGGCGAAAAATATGCAATATTAGAGTAATATGAAGAAAAGTTTTTTGTCTAGAATTAAATTTCCCGCAGAGTAGCGTCTATACATTTATTTCGTATCTTTCTCCGTTCCCGAGATATAGCGAGAAATATGTGACTATATATTTTACAAGTCTAGTGGGTAATAATAATAATAATTATAGATCTCAGAAATTAGGAAAAACAACAACCTTCAGTGCATCGACAACACTATTTCCACAATACCTAGAAAACAAAGCGCGATACAAAAAAGTTGTTGATCATTTTTTGTAGAGAATTCGATTCCCTACAAAAAAGGACTTGACCAAATCGACCGTTAGCTCTTATAGTCAAGTCAAGTTTTCTGAAAATCGAAGTTTAGAAGAATTTCATATTATTTTGAAGGAAAAGGTGTTTTCCCCCTATTTCGACCCTGCTGAATCCGAAAATACCGGTTGCCTGAGCGAAATCCAGACCGGAAGTGAGATCCAAGATGACGGTCAATCCGGATCGGTGCTGTAAAGCCCCACATAAATATAGCCGTCCAAAATGTCTAACTATATGTTTTTCGGCATGCGGAATTGAAAAATACAATTCAAGATGGCGTCAGCACGTAAATTTTTTTGATGTAGAAACAAGAGAGACAGAAAATGCCTTTTATAGCAGTGTTTGAACTAAGCTTTAATTCAATTGTTTCCAGAAATAAAGCAATTTTTGAGAATCAGAAATTACAAGAACAAACAATAATAATTAATGTGTATCTCCAGAATTAAGACAGGTATGTTAGCTTTTCTGCAACCAGAGTTTTTTGAATTACAAAGTTCTCTGTAATGACAAACAACAACTTCTGGGCAGGTCTTGGGACTAGAATCTATCGTCATGAGAAGTGGAACAACTTGCTCTCCGTCAATGATCCAGGCGCAGTCTTCAAGCAATGGAAGAAATGGTTTGGGAAGTGAGCATTTTCCCAAACACACCACTACCAATTTAGAAAAAAATGAAATAATATATTGACAATTCTCTGTGTTTTTATATGAAGTGTTCCTTGCCAAGTTATCTGGTAATTGTACCTATCTGCTTCTTCGTGTAACGCTCTAAGGCAATCCACATTGCGAGTTGGATCGGTAAACTGAGCATGTGAATTTTCTTTGAATCCACTTGAGAGTACCACCTCCAGATCACCAAAGGCATGCTCTAGGATTCGTTCAGACAAATACCTGCACAGATCAGCTTTATTCTTTGAGAGGAATAAAAAGTTACTCCAGTTTTTTGACAACGGTACTTTGCAGTCATTAATTTCTCTGCGTACTGGAGCGAAGCCCTTTGCCCTTTCATTTCTAGTTCCTGCGTTTACAGATTGAGAAAGGCACAGATCAAACAGAATGTCAACTTTTTGGCACTTAAATCCATGACTCAATATTCTTTTTATGAAGCAGTCAGCGTAGTCACCAAATGTCTCAGCTTGATGCCAGCGGCCTAAAGACAATACAAACGCCATCCCATTATTAGAATGGAGTCATATTTCTGGTTTACAGCGAGATGTTTTGGGCATTCTAATCCCTGTACAATTTCCCTCACCAATGAAACCTTTCCCGCTGATCGGAGCTGGCCGTTCACCGAAGCCAACGAAATAGGAACCTCGCAGAGCTCATGCTTCAGAATCTTTTTTAGATCAACATTCCTTCCTTCTTCATATGCGGCGATCAATACACGCAAGAAGTCTCTATCAATCTTCATTACTTGCTTTTTATTAGATTCTTGTAAAGATCGCCTAAAGTGAGTGCCTTGTTTTTGTGTAACGTTGCGTGGAACTGCAGACGCGTCAGTTTCTTGACTTCTAACAAACCTTTGACGCACAAAGTCTCGAACTACTTCCACTCTGCGTTGTTTTGCTGTCAGAGGAGCGTCAGAAATCCTTGGTGTGGCTATATCGCCTATATCTTTAGTGAGTACATCTCACTTCCGGTCGGAATTTCGCTTGGGCAACCGGCATTTTAGGATTCAGCAGGGTCGAAATAAGGGAAAAAGACCGTTTGCCCAAAAGTAATATGAAATGCTTCTAAAATTCAAACGGAGAGCTTTTATCAATATTATTAGACTATATTATATCTCCTGACATAAATCCATGGATTTCGTTATTTGAGGACAATTTAAATCATGGTGCCCATTCCATTCAGAACGGAGAATCGTGTATACGAGAATTTCGTGAGTAACAGATAATCACTTATAATGTAATTGACGTTTGCATTAAGGCTCCTATAAGCAGAGCTCTGCAATTCATATATTGCTAAAATACCCATTTTGTACGTAATCGTCTAATAAAAAAAACTATGCAAAGGACAAATTCTATGTAGTATAGTGATAGTGATTAATTAATTTAAACCTTCTGGTTTCAAATTACATATTTAAGTTACAATCTTGGTGGAAAATTCCGTAAAAGTAATAGCTCTACTTAACAACTTTCGACCAAGATTGTAACAAAAATATTTAATTTGAAACCAGAAGGTTTACATTAATTGATTACTATACTAGACAGAATTTGTGCTATGTATAGTTTTTTTTTTTTTTCATTAGATGATTACATCCAAAATGCCCATTTTAGCAATATGAAGTGCAGAGCTCTCTTTAGGAGCCTTAAGGTCAAATGTGATAATCTCCAGAATTACATTTTGCATTTAACATTGGAGTGTGATAACTAGACTTCATAGTAGAATCTATTAATATTGTAAATTAACACCCTGTGTAATTGTTTGTTTTTCTAAGTTAGTTTCAATGCGACATTTCTATAATTGCATTCACAGTATGTGTGTAATTAAATATATATTAATAACTCATTAAAATTGAGTCATAATTGATATAATTAACAACTTTCAGAAGTTATTATACACTATTACTACGAATGTAACACATTGACCGTAAGTAGAAGTGACTTCCTTCCAACACGCGTAGAAAAATTCTGGCAAGTTGCCACGAGACTTCCCTCGTATTAACACTTTTTTCAAAAAATAAAATACTCTTAAACTACATAAAAAACTGCAATTTTATCTTATAAAAAAATGAGTGCCGCCATTTTAGCTTACACCGGAAGTGACGTAATCAAAGGTAATATCAGCATTTTCGTTCTTGGCCCAAATGTAATTCATTAGCGAAAACCGCATTTCGATAACTTTAATAGTTTCTGAGTATCGAGCGTTGCAGTCGATTTTTAATAATTATTTTTTTAACACTTTTTTCAAAAAATAACTAAGCACAATATATATTACTGAATTCAGAAAAAAATACTCTTTTAAACTACATAAAAAAACTGCAACTTTATCTTATAAAAAAAATGAGTGCCGCCATTTTAGCTTACACCGGAAGTGACGTCATCAAAGGTAATATCAGCATATTCGTCCTTGGCCCAAATGTAATTCATTAGCGAAAACCGCATTTCGATAACTTTAATAGTTTCTGAGTATCGAGCGTTGCAGTCATTTTTTAATAATTATTTTTTTTAACACTTTTTTCAAAAAATAAGTATAGCACAATATATATTGCTGAATTCAAAAAAAAATTCTCTTTTAAACTACATAAAAAAAACTGCAACTTTATCTTATAAAAAAAATGAGTGCCGCCATTTTAGCTTATACCGGAAGTGACGTCATCAAAGGTAATAACAGCATTTTCGTCCTTGGCCCGAATGTAATCGATTGGCGAAAACCGCATTTCGATAACTTTAATAGTTTCTGAGTTTAGAGCGTTGCAAGGAATGTGTACGTACAGACTACAGACTACAGACTACAGACGACAGACGGAAAATTTTTTTTTGCATATTTTGAATCTACGTATTCGGAAACGCAAAGATATGTGAAAATTTCCATAGGTCAAACTTTTTTTTTTTGGAAAACTAATACAATACTTCCCTTTTACTTCGTACTCGGGAAGTAAAAATATTGTTGACATAACATTCACAATTAGAACTGTGTCGTGCTCTATCAGAAAATATATATATATATATATATGCAACTAATTGTAGTGCTAATAATTTATGTCCCTGAATCCAATGTGTGCCCCAAGAATGTGGTATGCTGAGGAATGTGAAGGGGCAATAATCGTGTTCTTTATTTTGGTAATTTTGTTTTAGTTTATGGATTTTTGATAATTTATGTGCATTATTTGCTAAATTTGAACATCGTTCTACCTTTAATGATGTGTAAACTTGAAATGTATTCAAGTTGCACCTCCAAGATGGCTGATTTATAAAATCGATTATAGATTGCCATGACTACTTGATAAAGTGAACAGCACTAAATAACCATAATATTCAATAAATCTCTGGAATTAAAAAACGATTTTTATAACTTTGAAAACCTCTACACCTACAGCAGCAAATGAAGTATGAATTAGTAGCACAATAGATGCTATTGCCGAACTTAAGCCACGTAGAAGAGGATAGACTAGTTACCCATCACCTGAAAACAATATTATATAAGTCGTCAATCGTGTTAGTTACACCATTTATAACTCAAGAATGGCTGAACAGATTTTTATGATTTTTGCTTTGTTGGATTTGTCTCCGCCCGGAATAGCAGAATACTTATGATTTTCCGAATTTCCCGTCGGCGTCGAAGTGAGTGAAATGCTACTACTTCACGTGTAAACCGCACTGATGACCAGCGAGCGAAGGATAATGAAAATAGTCGTAATCTCATGTCTGAATTACATTTGAGAGCGACGAAATGAATGAAAAGATATAAAAGATTTTTAGAATTATTACCGTGCGTTAGTCTCGCACAAACTCGAAAAGTAGTCGGTCGATTGACACACAATTTTATATAGTAGTTCAGGTTAACCATAGGAGGGTCTAAAACCCCTAATTGAAGTCTTAGGATTATAGGGCTTTGCCCCACTTACTTTCTCAGTTAGCATGTAATTCTTATGGAGTTATGATTTTATCAGTAAACATTGCAAAAAAAGCGCAAAGTTATATTACTGTCAGTTCGACAGATTTGAGTGACTGTGGAAATAATTCGCGGTTGACATGTATATCAAAATTGACACTGAGTCTACGTATTGATTTTATCCAAAAGCATGGAGTTGTAAGGTTTATTAGGATTGAAAATCGCTTATGAAGAGTTACGATCAAATCAATTTAAGGTGGTACGAAGTTCACCGGAACATCTAGTAGAAGCTAAAACTGATAAAGGAAGATTTAGAATACTTGAATGTGAGATCGTCAAACCTCTAAAGGGATAAGAGCCGAAAAGGGTCGGCATAATTCTTGTCTGGTTGACAATAAGTCAGAATATTTGCAAGAATACGTTAACATAATGTATGCCAGTTGTAATTGAAAGGTGTCATGGAATTGGACATATTTATAAAAAAACGTTCTCTCAGGACCAAATAGTTGAACCTTATGATCTTATGAGGATCATCTAACTCTGTGTAATGCGAGGAAACCATTAAAAGGGCCATGAATATTTTCAAAATGCTGCGCGATATGAAACGTTTATGAACGTTTGGGCAATAAATATGAAAGTTGCCATTTTTTTGTCAGATGGTGGGCAAAAATATTTTAACTTGTATTTGACTTCACCGACCACACTGTAATTATTTAAGATTGTTTAATATTTCGTATGTAGGTATCATTTAGCATAAATTGTTGATAAGTTTACCTTCTATAAAATATCTATTAGAATTATCGTAATAGCATGTTGAGGGTTTGCACTTCAGGCATACAGTTTTTCAGCATTTACACAGAACTTCATTTTCTATTTATTGATAACACAAGTAACGCGATCTCAACACGACATTAGTATTAAAAACCTGTAATGCGCTTAAAGACAACAACGCTAAATAGAATTTTAGAGTTAGAGGTAGCTGACAGTTTCTTATTACCTACTATTAGAAACCCATTACATCTCATCACTTTGACAACGATTTTTTTGTCTCATCGGGCGTAGAGAAATGTCAAAACCATCGATTAATGAATTAATATTCAATGCAACTAAAGGATATTTTTCTCTCCATGCAACGTGTTTATAAAATGAACCAAAAGCATGTACTAATATGACTCATGCCTCTCAATAAATTAAATTTTACGTCTTTCAAAATCATATTCCTTTTTTATTTTAGTCCATCAATTTGATTATAAGTATAAAAATTTTCTTAATATGAAGTATTCATAGTTCAGTGAAGAGCAGACACGGACGACTACGCCGCATTTGGGCAATATGTTTAATAAATTTACTAGTGTAGCTTTATTAATTTTTTGCAACTTTACTTAATATTTATTGTCCAATAAGGTATACTATTATTATTTTGTTATTATTATTGCCATTATTATGATTAATCACATTAACAAAATATAGCGAAAGGTACGGCAACCCAGAAGTAGTAGTTAAGTAACAAAATACATTAGCGGACTTGCCTTTTTATGTAACGAAAGATATCTGATTGAGTATTTACCGAAGTCGTTAACTGAATCATGTGGTGTTCTAAAGAACGTGGTATAGCTAAGACTTTAACCATTAACCAATCGTTTTAGAGGCATTAAGTGCATTAACTGTCTGTGACTGGTTAACAATGGCTTTTTAAAATGCTCAAAAGTTCTTTCCCAATTTTTGATCTATTTTGCATATCATCAATATAACATCATATATGTATATTGTATGTGTATAATAATTGCGAATGAACGGGTGTCCTGTCCGTCCGTAACAAATTCGCATTATTATATAATACATGTACTACACTCACTAAAAATTGGACTGTAGGTATTACGTACGTGTTCAAAATAATTGGATATGTAATGAACTAGTTGAAAGTTTGCAATTTTTTGGTCGCTCCACCCTGAATAAATATAATTTAGAGCAGGTGCGGTGGTGCAATTTAGAGTGCTATACTACGATGCCGAGAAACTGAATGCGATTCCTGAATGCGTTAGAAAAACTTTGACACTTTTCCTCCTTAGACGCTTAGCGCTAGTCGCTTACTGTATATATGGCCGGGATAAAATTAAGGACCTCTAACGCACTTATCCCCTTATAGCAATGGTACGATATTTGGTAACAGCTGGCCAACGCAATTGTTTACATCTGTATGTACTATATAAAATATTAAGCTACTATCGCATGTCGCGTTACTTGTGCCCTACTTAATTATGAACCAATAAACTATTTTAGCATTTTCAATTTATAGATATAGCAAAATAGTTCGTCTAATTGTTAATTGATGCAAAAGAGTTCGTCTATCGTTGAGTTAAATAAGATTATTCTTCCTTTTTACAATTATGTTCCATAATTTAAATTTGTAACAGTAATTCTGTGTTATTTGTCAAATTTGACAGTATAAATTCTGAAATTTTTATTTATTTTCATTAGTTTTAACATAACAATGGGTCGTGGCAAACCCGTGTGTGAAGAACTTCGAAAGCGAATAGTGTGTGGGGTCGATGCTGGCAAATCAAGTTACCAAATATCTAAAGACTTGATACTTCCCCGATCTACAGTCCAATCTATTATTCACCACTATAAAAATAACAGAACGACTTCTTGTTTGAAGAAAACTGGTCGACCACGCATCACGAGTGCAGCAGAAAACAGAGTTCTGAATAAAATTATCAAAAACAATCGTCGTGCTCGAGCTGGAGAACTCGCGGTGCAATGGAGGGACATGATTCACAAAGATGTCTCAGTTGATACTTGCAAAAGAGTCCTAAAAAGAATGGGGTACGGATTTTACACCGCTAAGGAGAAACCATTGTTGACTGGTTTGCAAAAGAAAAAGAGATTGAAGTTTGCTCGTGATCATTTACATTGGACTTCCGATCAGTGGCGTAGTATCATTTGGAGTGACGAGTCCAAATTTGAAGTGACAGTCGGCGATGAAAGGAAAAAAGTGATTCGGAACAAAAATGAGGCATTTCATAGTGATTGTCTCAAACGAAAAGTGAAGTTTCCGGCGTCTCTTATGATATGGAGCTGCATGTCTGCACAAGGTGTTGGTCGTATGCAGTTTGTGGATGGGTCTATCAATGCTGCGAGGTATCAAAACCTTTTGGAATAGAGTTTACTGCCCTCTATTCCGTCACTAAAGCATCGAGATTCCTTCATTTTTCAACAAGATGGTGCTTCCTGCCATACTGCAAGGACAACAAAGGCGTGGCTACTGGCGAAAAGCATCCCTACAATTGAATGGCCATCTAACAGCCCAGACTTATCCCCAATCGAAACCCTATGGTGGAAAATGAAAATAGTTCTCCGTAAAAATCCATCAAGATCGAAGAGCGACTTAAAGGCTAAACTATTGGCTGTCTGGGAGTTAATTACACCTGAGGAGTGTGCAGCATTGGTTGAAACCATGCCTCTTCGCATTAAAGCTGTCATTGAGAGCAAAGGCGACACTACTAAGTGGTAGACGAACTATTTTGCGTGACTTACAAGGGTAGACGAATACTTTTGCGTTAAGTTTTAAAGAATATTTTTTAATTTTTGTATGTTATGTTAAGTCATAAAAGAATTTCAGATAAGTTAAAATAAACTTTAAAATGTTCCTCAAATTATGGTTTACTTTTTATAAAACGTTCTCAATTATTTTACGAATATTTGCTTTCTATATTTTTAGCGTTGCACTACTTTCAATACTAGACGAACTATTTTGCATTGGGGCTCGTATATGTGAATATGTGTCAGTGATATTGGCAGTTATTTACCTAAGTACCTAACTAAAGCTTGGGCTGCTATATTCTCAATCACATAGGTGTACACATAATTAAGATAAGCAGAAAGGTTTTTTCTTCTCATAAACAATTATTCTAATTGCATATAATACATATAGCTCATTCTCAGCTCCGTTATAACATAATGTTCACGGAGTTGAAAACGGGCTAAGAAGTGGAGATGTATTTTAAGGGTAACTAAATGAAATCTGTGTACCTTTTACGAATTTCTATAAACTTTGGTTAAAACCTGAAAAAATGCTATAAGCACAGATAAGTTACTATGTGCTATAAGGTAGGTACCTATATAAAAAATGAGAAGTAAAATAAAAAACTCACAACCTCCCCTTTAGCTTGTAATTATTGACACTTAATTATTTATGGCGACGAGTCAAAGCGACATGTTTCGGGATCACGGATCTCATTCTCATTAACATTATAGATTGGAAAAATTTCTTCAAAGAGAAATTTTAAATAATTACATAAAATTGATTGCTTAAAGGGTCCTGGCAATGAGGAAGCCAAAGATGAAGACGGATGGATAAAATTATGGAAAAAATTAACGTGATAGCAAGTGAAAATAGATGAAAATAGATAAATAAATGACATGGCGTAATTAGGCCAAAAATCCTTTAGACCCCTGTGTCTACTTGATGTCGCGGGGAAGATATATGATAAAATTATCAAAAAGAGACTTGACACCGAAGTCGAGCATAAGCTGTCCAACAAACAGCATGGCTTCAGAAAAGGCAGAAGCACAATTGCACAATATCAGCCATCAGAGAGATAGCCGACCTGTGAAGAAGAGCAAATGAGGGAACGCACAGGAACGAGACAAATATGCTTGGTGGCGTCCTTGGACGTCAGGAACGCGTTCAACTCAATGGGACACGGGGACATAATACGAGCGCTAGAAAAGCCAACAGTACCACTCTACTTAAGACAAACGATAAATAGCTACCTTAGGGATAGGGTGACATAATGATAAGATACAGAACACCCGAGGGATGCGAACACGAATTTAAATAAGAGGCGGGGGTACCACAAGGAGGAATATTAGGCCCCACCTTATGGAACGCGACATATGATGGAGTGTTGAGAGTGAAGGCCCCGGACGGCGTCCACATACTGGGGTTTGCAGACTACCTCACCATATTGTGGTAGTAACCAAGAGAATCAAGGAGGTCATACACAAAATGCAACGCACAGCGGAACTAATAAACGGGTGGATGACGCCAAAGAAGTTGCAGATCGTACCGGAGAAAACGAATCTGGCGTTATTAACGGGCAGGAGAAGGCCGGGGACGGTGTCGATGAACATACTGGGACAAACTATAATAGCCCGGAAATCCACAAAAGTACTGGGAGTAGTGAAAGGTATGGCACATTAAATATGTAGCCGAGAAGGCCCCCAAAAAGCGTTGCGGCGCTAGCGAGATTAATGCCAAACAGAGGAGGAGCACGCGCTTCACAACGTAGAGTCCTATGTAGCACAATCGATCATACGGCACGGGAATAGCCGCTGCGAAGCATGGCTATACTGGATAAAACAGAGAGATGTATACAATGGCAACTCGAGTGGGACAGGTGTTCTTCCTGGAGCCATACTTTAATAAAAGATATAAGGGTAGGTATGGACGGGAAGAGGCCATGGGGAGGTCGATTACACCCTAACCCAGTTACTCACGGGCCACGGGGAAAACGAGCAATATCCAGCTAAAACAAGGAAAAGGGAGACAGACGAGCGTGTGGACAGTGGTCTCCCCGACAATAAAGCACACGCTATCTACGAGTGTCCGAGATGGTACGGCGAGCGAGAGAGGTTGAACAGCGAGCTGGGCACCGAAATCGAACCTGAAAACACCGTGGAACTGATGACATAGAATGAAGAGAACTGGGATACCATTACGAAATTCTGCCACGGGAGAGACGGAAGGCAGAACATAAGATAGACCTACGGAATAACCGAGCAACCAGAAGAATATGAGAATGATGCCTGGTTGCAAGGGAGAAGGGGTTTAGTGGGTGTGAGCCCCACACTACCACCGCAATAGAACCATGCGGGGGTGTGCTGCAGGATATTCCCCAATTCCCAAGAATAAAAAGAAAAGGTTATCATACCTATACCTTACAACAGTGATTTACAATTTTCCAACCATGTACACCAATATGTTTATGTTTACAATCTTCTATATGGTGGGGTGTAAAGTGAGTTAAAGCAATAAAGAAAATTTGCGTATAATTTGCACACATATCTAACATAATTATATTCAAGTGACAATGTACTTATTTAACTGAAACTGGAAGGTATTTCCACGACTGAATTCTAGAAGATACTGTACCCCTTCCAAAAAAACTCCTTTTTTGTTTAAAAGACGAACATATAGGAAGATTTCGGATAGGACTTTCGAATTAATTCCTTACTTAACTAATATGCTTTTCCACACATACTTTCAGATGCATAT
Organism: Pyrocoelia pectoralis; assembly: GCA_036250285.1. Lineage (NCBI taxonomy): Eukaryota > Metazoa > Arthropoda > Insecta > Coleoptera > Lampyridae > Pyrocoelia > Pyrocoelia pectoralis. The sequence goes on from CM070075.1 coordinate 68,595,959, forward strand.
CTTTCAAATTGCACACTGTCATTTGTTACGAATTACGAAGGAAACACCCTACAAACGAGTAAAGTATGCATGTTAAATTTAATCGAATTAAGAGAATCCAACTAAACGCGAGTAACTGACTTAAATTTAGTTTTTCTAAATTAACAGTATATTGCCCTAAAATAAATTACTTACTACTATAAATAAAGTATGGATTGGTTGTAAATCTGATAATAATTTTAGAGCCACCATATAAACATGATTATACTTCTACTGTTATCAGTCACCGAGAAATAATAGTGTCCACAACAATTCATATTTTCGAACAAAACTGTTAAAACCTTTAACTAAATTACATGGTGGCACGTGAAAAGAAAAATTGGAAATTCCATTATTAATGTCCTCGAATTTAATAATATCGACAACAAATACGATGGTATTTTTTTTAAAGCGTAATAGTAGCAATCTAATAAGTTTTCTTTCGAATATACGTCGTAGTACAAACACTTCATTGATTGAAATTTTTTTGTTAGATTCCGGGTTTACCAAAAATAGAGTGTAGGTGGATGTACTACATTTCTTTGAAAATATTCTAACAAGGGCGCATGTATTAAATTATTGATTAAGGTTTCTCCTTCCCCTATTCTAACACAGAATCGAAAGAGTGGTGACACCCTATTTTAAGAACTACCAGTTTTAGTAACAGCATGCGCAATATGCCCCAATAGCAAAATAGCGATGAGGGTTAAAAAAAGTTACGACCGGAAGTACAGTAAGCTTTTAGATCTTAGTGCTTCCGGTAAAATGAAAGTCTACCATCAAATTGTATGCTACATTTGCAATATTTTACTATTTTCGTCGAGATTTGAATATATTTCTGTTAGAAATATTCATAACTTAATATTTACGCACATAGGCAAGAATAGGTACATTTCAATCGGAAAATAATATTTTTTTATTATACGTTACATTTTTATTTTTTATCTTCCGTTTTTGTCCTATAATTTATTACATAACGAGAGAGCTTGTCTTTGCTTAAACATTTGTAGCTGTGTTAAACAATATAATTTTACACACAATTTAATTGGATATAGAGATTATTTTTCAACGTTCTTGTTTACCTAATAATTACAAATTTATATTGATTCCTTTCTGTATATTAAGACGAAAACCCAATAGCGTGGTAACGCTTGTCTAGAGGCTACTAGGGCATACCAGGATGTGAATAAATAAAATAATATCTTACTTTATAATGGAGTCTTGTTCTGCCCGTTTATCTCCGGGTGTGTTACACTGTTACGGAATACTTCGGCAACGTACCTAGGTTCAAAATGGATTGTAAGACATTCAGCACATTCTCCTTAAAATTTGAAAATACCCTGGTGGATCAAAACGTCCTAATCTTAATTCGAATCGGGCCAAGGCAGATAGTGTTCGTAAGTCGGGCAAGAAGTTTCTTTTCCATTTTTGTAGTTTACTTCAACATTCCATTAATCATTCTTGGAGCTGAAACGAAATTAACGAGCACCCCGATGTCGCTTAGGGGGGGAGTACAATTACATTTTTTATGACAAGATAAATACCTATCGGTATCCTGTATTTATTTCAATGATATCTTTTACACAACCCTGTTGGCTTTACCTACTCAAAGGAGTTCGATTATTCTTTTTGGGCCATTCTTCAACTGAAAACCTACAGAAAGGCAGAGAAAAGCCGTTTTATTGCCAGTTGTTTTTGTTATAAGGTTCTTCTGCGAAGTTGCGTACAACATTCTACTCCAAAAGACAACCATTTTACTGGTTATATGGACGCTTAGCGAACCTAAGCAATTATTACAAGCCATTCCTTCACGATTTCCAAAAAAATTTAATTTTAACGTACGATCTTCTTTTAGTAGGCAAATGATGTCTTCGCGATTGACCGTAGAGGGTAGTAAAAAAAATATAAGTAAGTTTAAAAAGTAGTTTGCAACTATCGTCCCTCAATAGATCTAAAGTATTAAAAGGAGGAAACAGAGATGAATGGAAAACATCGGATCTGTAGTGAATTTTTGATCTTTGTAGGTACTCCTAGGAATAAAAGCTTCTCGCCTTCCCAACGCAATTTTATTGACAATCACAATTTTTGGAGCAAATCCAACTGTTTGAATGACCTTTTATTTGGCTATGGTACCGCTTATTACTCAAATTACACTCTTCACATTTATAAGGTTACTATTCATTCAAGTACTATTCTAAATGTTTTTATATTACAATTTGTTGATATGAATTGATTGTTTTAGGTGTTGAGCAATGAAGCAGCCTCTTCCTAATCTTCTTGTAAGTACGCCATAAGAGTTGGATCTACTTGGGGTATTTAGAACTCAGCTTAGTTCGTCGTGCAACTAATTCCAACCATGCGTGCAATTTCCCCTTATTAATGCCCCCCTGTAGAAAGTGGGTCTGTACTTTATGTAACTATTTGAAGGGGGTGTGTTGAATCGCCATTCGTAATCAGCTAAAAGTGAAATCGTTTTTCATTTTGAATAATATATAGCTGATGCAAATCAATTTAGTTAATTAATCATCGCCATGCTAGAAATAACCGCTGCAATGCAACAGTAACATGGAAGTTATGAAAGAGATAATGTTTGAAAGGGATTTATCCTCATATATGGGGAATTTTTTTTTGTATATAAAATTACTAACAATCTCTAAGTCTTCCTACAATTTTTGTTTAATGCTGACATATGTTTCGGCTCAAGTACGTTTCGCCATTTTCAAAGCTGTCACGATATAAAATTAATGGTCTACAGCACGTTAAAAATAGTACACTTATAAAAACATTGTAAATATATAAAATATACATATAAATTTTTGTGCCAACCAACCTTAACCAATATAGACACAAACATTTTTTTTTATAAACATAGACATACAATGAACTTGAATGTATAAACAACTTTTATCTAATGTTATCTTTTAAACTGACTACTTCACTTGACAACTTCATGTCAACAATTCAAAGATGGATCGATCACTGCTTTATGAACTTTTAGTTGTTCTAATTAGGTAATTAAATTAGGTGTAAAACTTTAGCGTTTTTCTTAAAGTTAAAAGCACGCGTTGTTTTTAATATAAGTAATATGAACAAAGTTTGAGGTGCAGTTTAATAAGTTATTAGATTTTATGGCTCTCAGATGTTCTTTGGTTTTATCCCTTAATGCTGCGGCTCGTCATACCTATGTACACCGCATTACATTCACTGCATTCTAATTTGTAGGTACATCCTAGACTTCATTAGTGAGATAGTTTTGTCTTTATTTTGGCAAAGATTATTAACGAGCCTGCACGGTACCCTGTGTGCAACATTAATACCAATGTCCAATCCTTTAAATTCTTTTTTGATGTATTGCGAAATAAAGCCCAAGTAGGGAATAGAACCTAAGTAAGTCTTTTGTTCTTCTCCGGTGAATTTCAAGAGTAACTTGTTGTCAATAGTCTTTGTCACCAGTTTCTCACTAAAACCATTATTCTTGGCGAATGTATCTGGGACCATTGGAATTTTTATAGCTCTATTAATGGTATGTGACTTTATTGCAGATAGTTTGTGAGAATGGTGAGTGTTGCTATTAGATGGAATGTATTGTCTGTGTTGGTGGGTTTTCGTATAACATTAAATTCTAGTCTACTATTCTTGATAGTAATTAGGCTGTCTAGGAAGGGGATAGTGTTGTTAACAGCTTTTGCAACAGTGAATTTGTGTTTTTTAACATGTAGGTAGACCATTAATTTTATATTGTGACAGCTTTGAAAATGGCAAAACGTATTTGAGCCGAAACATGTCAGCATAAAATAAAAATTGTGAGAAAACGGAGATTTTTAGTCATTTTATACAATGAATGAGAACATTGGTACCAAATTTTACAGCCTTCTCTTCAAAGGAGCAAACATTTAAAATTTAAAATGATGAAAAATTAAAAATTCATTTTCATACAAAGGTGTAGTGATGACAAGTTATTGTATAGGTACAAGATTATCACTATAATGTCTATCTATTTGTCATTAAAAGACAATCTAAAAGAATTAAATTATGTCCAATTTGTCGATATTATTGGAAAACATTTCTGCCTGAAACAACGCCAATTTTGTAAGTACCGACACTATTCACAGTGAAAAGTGAAAGCGTTGTATATGTTACGGGTAAAGTTAGATAAACGATTAAACCTAGGTTTACCGGGGTAAACTCCGTAGCACCCATGAAACATGGGTGAAGTCCAAAATATATTTGAAATTGTACACGTATCAGACTTTACTCGGGTAAACCGCGTTCTGTCCGCTTTCGCTCGCTTAAACTTGGGTGTAGAATTTATTACTGCACTATCTTTCACCGCACCGTGGCAACCAACGGCAACTGAAGAGAGCGTTTTGGATGAGTTGGTGTCTGCGAAAACTTCAAACAGTTCTTATTTCAAAAATGAACAATAACAAGAAATGTTAGAATTAGTCAAATGGCAAAAAATGCAGAAACCAACACACTCTATACAATATCGACGTTTGATTTTTGAACAGGTTTGACATAATGTTGAAATAAAAGGCTTATTGCTCGTGTATCATCAGGTTACGAACGACGAAATGTTTGACATTGTGCATGATACACATGTGGCCATTGAACATGGTGGAAAACATCGTATGGAAAGTGAATGTAAGAAAACGTACAAGAATATAGCTCAAGATGTTATTAAGTTATAGCTGCGCTTGTGTGAAGAGTGCCAAAAAAAACTAAAATCTGTCAAAAAAGGACTGGTGGTTAAACCAATGGGTTTTTCGGCGATGAACAGCTGTTGTCAAGTGGACTTAATAGATAGATAGATATGCAAGATAGAATAATATATAGATTGAAATGCAATCCCATCTGGATGGTGAATAAAAATATATCATGGTGTATCAGGACCACTTAACTAATTTTGTTGAAATACATGCATTAAAATCAAAAAGCTCCGAGGAAGGTGCCAATAGTGCATGGCAAACCGCGTCACAATCAGTCACAAAGGCAGCGTGGAAAGAGCAAATCAAGATATACAAAATATGCTCATGGCGTGGATTGACGATGAAAACTGCAGGTGATGGTCAGAAGGTCTCAGATTTGTCCAGTTAATGAAAAATAGGGCATACCGTGATGGAATAAAACGAGCTCCTTATGCCGCCACGTTTGGGCATGATTTTAAAGTATGCCTATACACATTCCATGTAGCAACAGAATAAAAGACACTCGGCCTCCCCTTTAACCAATTTAATTATGAATATGATCAGTTATACGATGTGCGACATGTTTCGGAACTAAACCAGCTCCATTATCAAGCAATGATTAAAATTATGAAAAAAATTTTTGATGGCTAAAACAATACAATATATAAGTCAGATAACAATATTCTTAGAATCAACTCACCTAAGGGGTTTGATGAAATTAATTAAAAGAAGATTTCATCAAACCCCTTAGGTGAGTTAATTCTAAGAATATTGTTATCTGACTTATACAGGATGTCCCACTGCTCCGTAATCGGTCGATAACTCAATGTGGGTTGAAGATACAGAAAAAAGTTTCAAATAAAGGTTGCTTTGATTTGAATTGCGCATCTTTTAAAAATATTCTTATATCTACAGTGTGTTGCATTTTCACGTGGCAGGAAAATGTCACTTTTTTTTAAATGGCATACCCTGTATTTTTTTCTCTTAATGTATCGACCAAGCATATTTATATCACGCCTGAAAATTTTTTTGATATTGGATGTGCGGTTGCCACGTTATTAATTATTTTGTCAAAATTTGGTACAATTCAAGGTCGGACTATAATATTCATAACTAAGTTATTCGTCAAAAAGGAAAAATTTAGTTAACGAATAATATTACCCTAATGTCGTGTTACTCTACAAAAAAAAACTAAGTGATTAATTTTATACCGAGTGTTTAAAATGAGAATTCAAACTTTGTGAACTTTAAATAGAATTTATACGAATATTTTAAATGGAACACCCTGTATTTTTATTTACCATCAAATTCTCGACAAAAAACCCTATTCAACGGTGTATTATTTCCTGGTATTATTTTTGTACTTTTGTTAATATTTACGATTTTTAAAATTTCACGTAAAAAAAATTTGTTAAAAGTAATTTTTGTTTAATTATTATTACAAAATACCGTTTAAATAGTTGTTATCAACGCAAAAAAACAAAACTCAAGTCCTGTGACTATCTTAATTTATAAATAATTAAAACAAAATTTTTAGTAAACGGTGTTTCTCGAAAATTAAAATAGAAAATAAATACAATATCTCTCATTAAGGTAAATGTTCAAAATGTCTTCCACTTTGATCAATTCACTTTTGAAGCCTAACCCTAAATAATCTCACAGTGTTTAAAATCATAGGAGTAATCGGTTGAAACGCCTCTCGAATTCAAATTTTCATGTCATCTCGTGTTGTGGCATCTGTTGATATATTTGAGATTTAACAGTCCCCAAAGATAGTAATCCATAAAGGTAAGGTCCGGTGACCTTGGCGGCCAAGGAACAGGGCCTCCTCTACTTTATTAGGGTACAATAAATCCAATTCTCGCGCGCACCTGACTGTTGTTTTGCTTTAATTATTTAGAACTTAAGATAGTCACAGGACTTGAGTTTTGTTCTTTTGCGTTGATACCAACTATTTAAACAGTATTTTGTAATAATAATTAAATAAAAATTACTTTTAACAAATTTTTTTTACGCGAAATTTTAAAAATCGTAAATATTAACAAAAGTACAAAAAATAATACCAGGAAGTAATACACCGTTGAATAGGGTTTTTTGTCGAGAATTTGATGGTAAATAAAAATACAGGGTGTTCCATTTAAAATATTCGTATAAATTCTATTTAAAGTTCACAAAGTTTGAATTCTCATTTTAAACACTCGGTATAAAATTAATCAATTAGTTTTTTTTTGTAGAGTAACGTGACATTAGGGTAATATTATTCGTCAAATAAATTTTTCCTTTTTTGAAGAATAACTTAGTTATGAATATTATAGTCCGACCTTGAATTGTACCAAATTTTGACAAAATAATTAATAACTTGGCAACCGCACATCCAATCTTAAAAAAATTTTCAGGCGTGATATAAGTATGGTTGGTCGATATATTAAGAGAAAAAAATACAGGATGTGCCATTTAAAAAAAAGTGACATTTTCCTGCCACGTGAAAATGCAACATACTGTAGATATAAGAATATTTTTAAAAGATGCGCAATTCAAATCAAAGCAACTTTTATTTGAAACTTTTTTCTGTATCTTCAACCCATATTGAGTTATCGACCGATTACGGAGCAGTGGGACACCCTGTATATTGTATTGTTTTAGCCATCAAAAATTTTTTTCATAATTTTAATCATTGCTTGATAATGGAACTGGTTTAGTTCCGAAACATGTCGCATAACGTATAACTGATCATATTCATAATTAAATTGGTTAAAGGGGAGGCCGAGTGTCTTTTATTCTGTTTCTGGGAACCCCTTTTCGAGTCTGAATCCCTCAATATGGTGTTCCATGTAGCATTTAATATTGCTGTAATATTGGCATTTCATTGTAATTATATTGGTAGAATATTAATGTACAATATTGCCACAACATTAAAATGTGAACAATTTTACATTGGCTAAATATTACTAACCGATATTATTTCAATATTGAGGAAAATATTTATACAATATTGACCCATTATTGTTTTGGAATGTGTCCTAAAATAGTAGGGAAGAGGGTGGACCTGCGCCAACTATCCGAGGGACTATTTCCCAGTGCGCAGCGCTTTTATTGATAAATAAATATTGACTTTATATTTTATAGCAATATTTTATCCAAATATTGTAAATATGTATACTATAATGATTAAATAGCGATGTTCAATTTAGCAATATTAGTACAATGTTGTTTGTATGTACAATATTTGAATTTACATTGAATATCAATATTTACTTAATATTACAAATATGTATGTTATATTGCTTAAATATAGATTTTCAATATTTAGTAATATGGTAGACGCAATAATGGTACATTATTGTGTGTACAATATTTAAATATACATTAAATAGCAACATTTGCTAAATATTGCAAATAATGTTCTTATATTCACTAAATATTGTACGGTGCTACAATATTTTTATAATATTACAAAAATATATTCACCCAATATTGGCGCAGTTCGACAATCTCTCTATATTGCGCTAATATTCCGCCAAGCTAATGCCAATAAACTGTGCTACATGGGATCAGCTTTTCCAAAATAAACTATTGAAGTTGGTATAGGAGAACAGCCTCAACAGGAACCAAACGAAGACCGGTCTATGGATAGTGGTGCAGAAACAGACAATCCGCAAGAAGATAGGTATTATTGAAAGTGACAATGTGGAAAATGTCGAAAATAATTAAAGAGACGAAGCCTATAATAAAGAAACTTCTGACAATCAGTGCAAATGTACAGAATGTGGTGAGCCAAGTACATCAGGTGTAAACGTTGCTTTTGTCAAAAAAATATACAGTTAAACAGACTAGAGACAAAGAGAAATGTAGAAAATCAAGCGAAGAAAATGAAAGCTTTACCTAATTCAAAGTTCCCTCCATGCTCCGTTGGAAATACAGTGAGAGTGATAATTCCATCCAAAAAAACAGTTTAGTCTGCAATGATAAAATACCAAAACAGCTTTGACAAGGCAATTTAGGTCATATAAAAAAAACAGAAAATAATTAAAAATTGAATTATTGTACATCATGAAAGGACAAACAATAATAAATTATAAGTTCAGTTGAGGAGTGTAGGTACTTTAAGTTTATAAGTACCACACTTGATATTTTATAAAAGTAAAGGATTTTTATTTTGAAACAAACTCATACTTTTACATTTAAAAATCTACATTCGTTACAAAATAATTTAGTATTCGCAGTAGCAGTAATTGCTTGATTATTGCTTCGTGTAGATCACGCACGTAACTGAATTGTTAAATTGAACTGTAACTACAGCTAATTTATTAGCTATTAATATTTTATCTGTGTGTAATAAATCCATTCATTTCTCTATAATTTCTCATAATTCGCGTTACGAATCTAGTCAACAATATTGATTAAAAGAAGTGCGGTAATGACTAAGAAATACGACAAAAAATCAACAAGTCATCATGTTACTGCCTTATTTATTTCATTAAATAGAAACACGAAGCATTTGACATTTTCAGGCAAACAATCGGTTATAGACAAATGTCCATTTTCTAACAACTCACTTAATTAAGGTAATGAATGGATGTGTGAAAAAGGAGATAAAGTATTGTTTTGTAAGTTTATATTTCTTTTGGAAAAAGTATTACATTTTTGTTTTATACTGAGCAGAGGACGATCCAATTATCACAACTCCGGCTTATTGGGAGTAATCTCTTATTACAATTTACATTACGTCTATGTGAGAGTAGACACCTAATTTATAAATTTCTTAACAAGTAGTTCTACTAATATTAATAAATAATACACTAACGCCTTTCTAGGCTATGTATCATTATCACGGGTTAAATATTGTGAAAAATAAAACCATTGGTATATTTACTCCCCTTAAAATATACAGAAGAGAACATCATCTGTCAACAATATCCATTGGAGGATGATTAGAATTACCTTGTAACAAAGGGTTTTCATTGATAACACACAATTTTTGGCTTCTTTCCCTTTAATCTACTTAATTTACAAGGTACCTTTCATATGCATCTCTCACGTTATTATGTGATGTGAGTAAGCTTTTTATCGGAAAGTTATGCGATAAGCAACGTGTGAATCGAATTTTCCTTGATGTTGCCTTTTTATTTTCCACAAAACAATTTTTCTTTGTCAAATACATTTGGATGCTTCAATTGTATTATGGAAGCAGGTCTCAGTTGGTATTCATCCGAGGGAATATGAATGCCCACCGATATGTTGATGAAGTAGTAAAACCCCATATCCTACCATCCCAACCCGATTTTCCAACAGGATAATGCCCGTCCTCACATTGCAAGGCGCATGGTGCCCTTCGAAGAGGCTAACGTAGCCACCCAGGTCTCCCGACCTTTCTCATATCGAACATGTGTGGGACATGATGGATAGAAGATTCAAGCAATTATCCAATCCTCCACAGAGACTAAAAGCTCTCCGGCATGAATTACTGATTGCCTGAGATGCAATACCTCAGGAAGAAATCGACCACCTGGTGGAATCTATGCCAAGAAGGGTGAGGGTGTGTGAAACTAATAGGGGTGGTCCCACATATTATTAATAAAGAATTACTAGTTAAACATTTCCGCCAAGTTTAGTTCAAAAATTCCAACGCCTTGTTGCATTTTTTGTCACGGAGTATACTTCTTTTACTGCTATTTAATTGGTTTAAAAACACGCTACACTTTGTAAATGTCATCTTTAACATAATAATAATAATAATAATAATAATAATAATTTTTATTTGTCCGAAATATCTCATATTTGGATGTGGGACACGTCAGTTACATTACAGTATAAAATTACAAAAAGAAAGCAAAAGGAGAAGCAAAAGCAAAAACCAAAAGCAAAAGCAAAAACCAAAAGCAAAAGCCTCTTGACAGCCAGTAAAAATGTCATTTAATGACAGTGACGTACAAAAAATACTTTACCTATCAGAGAAGGTAATGGGTCCAAAACCCAAATAATTACCCATGTTCATCATTGTGTCCCCCCAAGTGAACACAAAATTTACACTAGTTTTAGACCCCATGCATGCTACAGAGGAATTTTCTGTTTTTGAGCATCGAAAGTGGTTCTTTATTTATATAGGGCCATCAATTAGAGGCTTTTACTTGTTCAATTAAATTAAAATATAGACATAACCATTTTAAGTATCAAAATAATTTTAATAATGAAAACAAGTAACTCCACTAAATTATTGAATATTAAATGTTTTTATTATTACAATTACTCAAGACACTCAAGCCCAGCACAAGGCTAGGTGGAACTTGATGTCAGACTGCCGCCACGCGAGAGATGCCTTCAGAGGCCCATCTCGTAGATAATACAGACGTAATTGGCACCGTTTATTAATAATTTTTACCGTTCGGATACAGCAATCCTGATTATAGTTTCGCGAAAAATTGAAATAAATTCCCTAATTTCATACTAACCCATGTAGCACCGTTTATTGGCATTACCTTGGCGGAATATTAGCCCAATATAGAAATTGGGGCAATATTTTCGAACTGTCGCCAATATTAGGTGAATATATTTTTGTAATATTATAAAAATATTGGAAATACAATATTTAGTGAATATAAGAACATTATTTGCAATATTGATCAAATATTGCTTTAATATATATTCAAATATTGTACACACAATAATGTACCAATATTGAGTGTACACTATTACTAAATATTGAAAATCTATATTTAAGCAATATAACATACATTCATTATTGAAGTTACCAGCATGTGTTGGGATTTTCATGGACGTTGGGTTTTATACAACATGCTCTTGTTGGTTCCTCGTTATATTAGTCGAAGAACTGTATTTTTAGTTAAAATAAGATATTTAAATAAAATAAAAAAAATTTTAAAAAATGTACAATAAATATCTTATTTTAATTAAAAATACAGTTCTTCAACTAATATAACGAGGAACCAACAAGAGCATGTTGTATAAAACCCAACGTCCATGAAAATAACATACATATTTGTAATATTAAGTAAATATTGATATTCAATGTAAATTCAAATATTGTACATACAACATTGTACCAATATTGCGTGTACAATATTACTAAATATGGAAAATCGATATTTAAGCAATATCGCATACATATTTACAATATTTAGTAAATATTGCTATACAATATAAATAACAACGTTATGATACTTTCTCAAAAATCCGCCGAGTGTGAATTTTCGCCGATTTAGAGATATCAAAATAATCAAAATATAATATGCACGTCCTCCTCAATTTTTATAGTGTTCAACTTGAAATTCCAAAATTATATAAGTTTCCGTGGCTCAGTTGTTTCAGGGCTGATTACTTAACCGGGTGATCGATGGTTCGAATCCTTGAAGCAGAAGCCTTTTTCAGCATCATCGATCTCCTCCGAGTCTATACACGTCCACGTCCATGGAGCCCTGCAGGCGCTGCGCACTGGGGAAATAGTTCCTCGGAATAGTTATGGCTCTGGGACGGCGCAGGTCACCCCCTTTCATACTATTTTGGGACACATTAAAAAGCAATAATGAGCCAATATTGTATATATTTTCCTCAATATTGAAATAATATCGGTTAGTAATATTTAGCCAATATGTAAAATTGTTCACATTTTAATGTTTTGACAATATTGTACGTCAATATTCTACCAATATATTTACAATGAAATGCCAATATTACACCAATATTCAATGCTACATGGGAACCAATACGTAAATAAATAAATCTTGAAATTACCAACCTGTTAGCTTCATCCTTCATTTAATAAGCTCACAAACAATACGCCCATTTAATTAGTGAATAGTTATAAATGTATAACACATTTTTATCAATTTTCAATGTTTAATTAACCAAGGAGATATTTTCATACTGAAGGTGCGAAAATATTCTCATGCCGGCGCTAGTTTATCCATAAAAATAAGTAAATGGGTTTTTAATCACTGGTCGCTGCAAATCATTATACGATTTAATTTATATAAGATAAGCAAAAATATTCATACTAGATGTTCGTAAAAAGTTGAGCGCGTTAATAATGCCATAAAAACTAATCGCGTAATTATGACGCTAATGATCGTATCTTCAGTTAAATTACTTATATTAGTGCAACTGTTTCATCGTGAGTGAGTCTACCAGACTACTAGGTAAAGCAAAAGTTCCATCAATTATATTATTAATGGAAGTAAAATAAGAAAATGTATTTGAATATTTGATGGTCATGTTGACAAACACAGTTTCAAGAACGTCTAATTATCAATTGTTTTCAACAATAGGAAAGATTCGTGTAAAGGAGGTTTCAATGGAGACCTTCACGGATAAAATATTTTTTAATTTTCACGGTTGCGTCAACGGAAGGCTGTCATTAAATGACAGATTGTCGTAAGACGCGGTTTTTTTTCTTTGTTCCTTGCATGCCGACTTCTCTATTTCGTGTCAATGCTTTATGTAATCGCTATTAAGTAGAAAAGAAGTTTCTAGATCGCAAACTTTTATACCGTATATATTGTGTAGGTACCTACTATTATTTAATGTTGGAAAATAATTTAAAGCTAATTTGGGTACAATATAAAAAAGTCTTTTTAGTCGGTCACAATAGTTCAAATTTAAGGGTTATAACCGTGATATTCTTTATTTATGCTTTATTCAATAGTACCTAATTCAAGTAGTAATAACAGCACGACTGGGTATAAATGCACGAAACCTATGTACAATTTTAACTACCCTGTATAAGTATTTAGGAAATGTCACATATAATGAAATGCATTCAATATTCATAGACTTGTTTCCTTTAGCAGTAGAAGTCTATTTAACCTATGTGCTAAATTAAAATATTAAAGAAATTTTTTTTAAAAACAAGTTTTCTAAGCTTACACACTTTCTCATGCACTAGAAAAGTAAAAAATCAATTTTTTTAAACAACTTTTCTAGTCTTACACACAATTTTATGAAAAAAAGTGTGTGGCCAATGACTAATTCAGCGTGCGGATCTATCTAATTTAATACACTACTACTTTCCTATTATGAGTATGCAGAATAATATATGTTATCAATATTATGGTCAATCACTATATCTGCATTAACGGCCACACACTTTCTTTCGTAAAATTGTGTGTAAGATTAGAAAAGTTGTTTTTTGAAAAATTTTTGTTAATTTGTTATTAATTTTTATAATTATTATACAAGACCACCCCCGAATGCTTTCTCAAATATTCAATTAGCCCAAATTTAGGGGTTTGGCCCGGGAATTCGCCACAAAAATTTAATACATTCAAATGTACACCGAGTTCTAATACCTTGCCCGGTTTCAGCCTTCTAGTCCTTATAGGACCGACGATCCAGACCTCCAAAGATTTGAAACAAGTAATAAAGTAAGCAAGAAATTATTCAAGTGAAGTTAATAGAAAGTGTTTAACAATCTATAATTTCGTAGAACTTCGAACTACATTACACTGTAGATGCTTTCTTCTACACGAAGGAAATTTATGTTATCGTAAAGTTTACAACAATGTTTACAAAGCAATAATTATGCTTGGGTTATTATTAATCTGAACTGATTGTCTCCATATTGATTAATAGAAGATTTTGTTGATTTTATTAAGTGTTAAAACATACCAAAAGACATTCCTTTACAATACTGCAATAGTATGCCCTAAACTCGAAACCGCTGGTCGGCCGATCACGGTCCTTGGCGGTAATGAGTAATTCTCTAGGTAATTTTTTTAATTTTTTTTCTAATAAAGAAAATAATCATGTCATTAATTGGAATAGTTAGTTATTATGATTGAGATGAACATTTCTGTTGCCCCAAGCTTTTATATTTCTTTTTATATAAAATGTTGATTAATCACACTTATGTACCTATCCGAACTATCACGGGTGAATACCTTATGAGCCTTTTCCATCAGCCCATTTTCAACATACAAGGGACGGCATTATGGCTATATGTGAATATTGTAAATCACTTAACTATCAGTTGAAATATAGTAAGATGAATTCTAAATTCTGGACACATCTTCAATGTTTTGTTTACTGCAGGAAACGTATCTGAACTGTTTTGAAAATAATTTATTGGCAGGTTCAAATTTAATGGAAAACTTTATAGAAAATCGTTTCTTCCGATTGTGACTTCAAATTAAAATTAAATTGAAACAAAAAATAATATCAACATTAAAGTTGAAAACCAACACATGCCTCCCCATGACGTCAGATGCGGGGGTGTGGCAACATAACCTTGATTCCCGCACGACCTTGAACAATCTTAAGGTTATCCACCTACGGAAGAACCCTATGGTCTACACTACATGGATAAACCCAAAACAGGTTACTTAATTTGGAAGAAAATTCCAATGTATGCTGATTGTTTTCTATTCATCATGTTTGCCTGTGGTTTTTATTATTATTAAATGTAACCTACGAAGAAGTGGATAGTAATAACGTTTATTTAAGTTTTAAAGGCGTGATAGACCTACGTTTTTGGATGTATCTTCCTAAACCGTGAAGTAAGTGCGTTACCGAGTACAAAATGTATGATATTAAGAGCCACATAGTGTAATTGGATACATTTTTGATAATAATAATATCAAATGTGGAATGCCTTATTCATTGTTTATAGTTTGCTACCCCAAATAAGTTGGATGTTTCAAATAAAGATTTCTTACGTGGCGAAATTATTGAAGTTTATACTATTTCCTTCCCACTGGATTATGGAATTACTTTGTTATTGTTCTAATAAACCACTGGAGTTAGCGCAACATATAAGTGTCGATAAAATCAATCATACTTTCATTATACCTTAGAATATATGTATACGAAAAATTTATTTACCGACAAAATAAAACCTTCAAAAATTGATTATGTATGTATTATTTATTTGTCTTAATCTACAATTTTGACAAAAGATTCCTATTTCTGCTAAAAAAACTAGACAACCAACTAACTAACTAGGTACACTTACAAAAAGAATAAACACTTCCTACTCTTATCCTCTGTACCCTTTCCCTTCTCTCCAACATCGCCTTCATCCACCGCACTCCTTCCCCTTCCCCCCCAAAATCACCTTTCTTTCTCTCTTTCTTCCCTTAGCTCCTCACATGACCCTCATCATATGCCATATATTTTCCCTCCCTTCCCAACGTATTCTACACATCCTTTTCTCATCCTCCCACCAGTATCTGTTTTCGTTTTCCTCGTTCCCGCACCTGAACCTTCACACCATTCTTTTCTCCTTTAAACCCATGTCACCAAATACAGGTACCGGGTGAATAAGACCACCCGTATCAGTCTTTTATTTAAAAAACGGTGAGTCGTAGAGAGGTGGGGTAAAAAAAGTGATTATAAAAGCCATAATAAAGAGTCGAATGGTGATATTATTATTTCTCGGAGAAGTCAGCATTCCTCCAGAAGGTCTCGAACTCCAAAATTTTAAATGGCACCATAAGTCGAAGAAGGTATTGTTTAAAAGATTGTTAAAAAAGAATAAAGTTTTATAGGAAAAATTATTTTATTACTGCCCCCCCTTTTAAGTAATATTAGATTAAAGTTATTAAATTTGAAATTCATTGTTAACAAACAAAATTGAAAAGTCGACTTTTAATATCTAGTTACCAATGTTACATCTTCCCTTTCAAGAAGTAGTGAGAGCCACTGAGAAGAGCTGTTTTTATGAGAGAGTGGGATATGCGAGGGAGGAGAAGGAAAGGAGAAGAGAGGAAGGAAGGGATATGGTAGAGGAATTAGTAGCAAGAGACAAAGATGTCCAAGGTCAGGAAAAGAGAGAGAGGATAGCAGAGGGAAGATATAATGAGGGATATATGGAGATAATGGTGGAAGGCAAGGCCGATTATATAGTGAGTGGTATGGAGCTAAAGGAGAGGAGAATGGTGGCAAGGTTCAGGTGCGGGAACGAGGAGAACGAAAGCAGATACTGGTGGGAGGACGAGAAAAGTATATGTAGAATGTGTGGAGAAGGGAGGGAAAATATATGGCATATGATGAGGGAATGTGAGGAACTAAAGGAAGAGAAGAGAGAAAGAAAGGTGATTTTGGGAGTGAAGGGGGAAGGGGTGGAGTGGATGAAGGGGGTGCTGGAGAGTAGGGAAAGGGTAGAGAGAAGGGGACAAGTGTAGGAGGTGTTTAATTTTTTGAAATGTAAAAAGTTTGTTTTGTTTATTGTAGAAAATAAGAATCATTTTGTTTATGTAATTAAGACAAATAAATATCTACCTATCTATCTATCACTGAGAAGAGCTCAACAGTGCGTAGCAGTAAGTGGAAGACATTTTGAACACATGTAAGTAACTGAGTACAAATGTTGTGTTGATTGGTAGATGACCAATATGTTGCGGTCATTAAGAAATCTGCTACATCAATCTAAGCATTTTACTTATTCAACTGAGTTCATTTTCTCCGAATATCAAAGTAGGTAATTTCCCCAATAATTTCACGTTGTGTCAATGTATAACAATGCTTCTATGCTTAGGTATATGTGCACTCTATATATTTATACAAATGACCTATCCTTTCTTGGCTTCTTGACACCATAAATGCAAATAAATTACAACTATTTCTTTAAGATTTCAATGTGTAAGGTTAGAATTTCGAACGAATTAAGTGGTAAGGCTAATGTCCCAGCATGTTTTAATTGTTGAATTATAGTAGAGATTAAAATGTGACAATTGTGACCCATTCACTTGTAAATTTAGAGAGCACTCTTTAATCTTTTGTACTATCTTTGAGTTTCTATAACAATACCCTTAAGTATAATTATATCTACCTACTATTGATGTAGTCAATTACACCATTTGTTCATTTGAATTGAGATTCAATTCGGATAAGACTAGAAAAAGGGTCGACACAAATAATTTAGTTTTGAAGAGGTTTGTTGTTAAGTATTGATCTTTTCTGCTTCGTAAAATGAGGATTTTATTAGTCTTCTTTGCCGCATGGTTTAATTCGAATGAATGCTAAAACACGAAAATCTATACGTATAGAGTTGGAATATTAAAACAAATATTTCATAATGCTTCTGTTACACATTTTGTAAGAAAGAGTATAGGCAAACGTTAGGAATTTCAGGACGGTTAAGTTACAAAAAAGTGTCACAAGTTATGTTCCTTTTACCTTAAAACATGATAATTAAATTATTGTTCATGGGTTATCCATTCTCCATTCTTGTTTGATTGTTCTAATAGTCACGCCGTTTGCTGGCTTGTTATTTTGAAGTCTCGAACTCTGCTCTTGACAAATTCGTTAAATATAGAGAGGTCAAAAAGTAACAATCTCGAACTTTTTGACCTCTAGGTATATTTAAGGAATTTGTCAAGGGCAGAATTCAATCAATTTTAAATACAATTGAAGAATTTTGGTTTTGTCATTTGATCAATAGAGGTCGCCTGTTACAATAAGCGCGGCAGGCGTCGACTTTACACTCATTATTGTAAACACTCTGGTACCTCTGCTTTGTTTGTTTATAGTTGTTGTCTTGTATATAGTATCAGCATGAGTTATAACGACCTTTCAGCATAACATTATTTACCATTATCAAGATCTCTCCAATTTTGTTGGTTAAAGGCCATTTTATGATTGGGGGCGGTGGGGGGGATAATATTAAGGAATTGTCCCGAGTGTTGTGGTGATGTTTTCCAATTTTGATTTTTGATTTTTGATCTTTTTGATTCTTTTCGTCTGGCGTTTATTTGCGTATTTGTTTGACCATTATATTGTATACTGAATAGTGTCTTTCAAGTCGATTCCGGCCTTTGGTGTTGGGAGAACTGCCGATATGTTTCGGTCCGTATTCAACGTCACTAAATTTATTAAGGATCTATGCTATTTTGTCAGTTGTTTTTCTCACGTACGGAACCGGAAGTATCCACTTTGATCGCTGGCATTCCTCTTTCTTCGATTTTGTTGGTCTTAAGGCGTATCATAATTCATAAATCCATTTTCAAGTAGTGATCTTCTGTTTCGTTGTTTGGATCAACAAGTTTCTCTCGATAACTTCTTCCTGGATAGTCGTGTTCTTCTTAATACTTTGCGTCACGTCTTGTCTTATCGATTCTGCTGTATTGCTGCCTAAGTTGGTAATATATGGTTTCGCCCACTATAATTTCTTCCACAAGAATTCGTCCACGCGCTATTGCAAATTTGAAGCCTTGACAAAGTAGACTCGTACAGTTCATATTTGGAGATGTGAACCGCCTTTTTCACGTCCATTTCTTTTTTATGACAACCTTTTGAATTTCTTCTTCTGCTTTGTCAGTGTGTTTGTCGGTTTCGGCTCGAAAAATTCAACAACTACTCTATCGTATACCATAAGATTGAATTGATTTAGTTAGAGATGTAAGTCCAGAAGTAGTTTGTTGATCTTATTTAGTGGCCTTCTATTGGCCCTTATGGACTTCCCCAGCAGCTTCAATTTTTGTAATATACCTGGTAAAAGTGTAATTCAAAACTCCTCGGTACGATGTTTTTGTCTCTGCAGGGTACCAGGAAAGTCAGATTGCGGAGTAGTCGGCTTCTCGTCGATCGTAGTTTTTCGAACATTAATTTTTTCGTAAGGTCATTTATGATCATCTTCAATTTTCTAAGAGTATTGTAGGCTACACTGCTCTTCCGAGGCTTATCTGTGTCTCGTGTAGAATCTTCATCATAACTCCATACTTGTAAGACAGTGAAGTTTGAACAAAGCTTATTATCAAATTTTCTCTAATTTTTTAAAACAACATCTCAACCTCAAACTAGGGATTCCTTAAGGATATCCACCATATGAAAAATGGTCCATTAGCGCCTAGCAATACCATACGGTATCAACACAAGGGTCCTGTTTAAGACGCTCCCATTATCGGTTTAGTTAGACTAAACAAAGATCAGGTAACATTATGTTACAGAATGAATCATTTGTAGTGCATAGTTACAGAGTGGTGTACCTACGTTTTAAGTTTGCTATGCTTCAATTTTTGTACATAATGGACATTCGTTTCGCGTAAGTACCATAATTTTGTTATATCTTGGTTTTAGAAAATTTTGTTGCTGCGGTTGGATAGAGAATACTTTTGGGCTATTCCTGAGAAATGGAGAGAGGCAATTGTCTGCCCAGTGTACAAAGGGGGGCGTAAGAAATTACAGACCGATAAGTCTTGCGAACGTAGGGTACAAGGTATTTGCCTCGGTTATGCAGGAGAAATTAGAGGGGGAAATAGAGGGCAAGGGCCCAATTTCAGACTGGCAGGCAGGATTTAGAAAAGGACTAAGGGACTAAGTGGAGGGTGAGGGTGGAGGAGGAACTTAGTGAACCGTTCAGGACAGGGCTGTCCGCTGAGCCCTAGTATCTGCGATATTTTGGTATAGTGATAGGAGGAAGAAAGGTACGGGCTCTGGCTTACGCCGATGATATGGTGCTGGTGAGGAGAGAGGAAAAAGAAATGAGGAGCATGATGAAGGTGGCGAAAAGATATATGGAGAAAATCGGGTTGGAAGTAAACACAAAAAAGTCAAAAATGGAAGAAGAGAGGGAGAGGAAAGAGAGCAGCATGGAGGGGAGGAGAATGTAGAAAGTGTAAATGAGGTCACGTACTTGGGATACAGAATAAGTTATAATAACAAGGACAATGCGCTGATAAGGGAGCTGGTAAAGAAAGGAAATGGAATTGTGGGGCAGGTATGGGGATTGGGGGAAAGGTGAATGGGAGGAGATGTGCGGAAAAGGAAGTGGCTCTTCGACAGGCTGGTAATAAGTGTAGTGTTGTACGGGGCGGAAGATGGGTGGAAAGGTGAAGAATAAGAAGATAACATATGGACAGGAAGGAAGAAGGTGTTTTACGAGAGAGGAGGATACGCGAGAGAGGAAGAGAGATGAGGGGGTGGGGATAGCTTGGGATATAATAAGAAGAGATGTGGATGTGCAAATGCGAGAGAAAAGGATGAAAATTAATGCAGGGAGATATAACGAGAAATACGGGGAGTTAGTGACAAACGATATACCGAGGTACCTAAGCGGCGAGGTCAGTCTAAGAAGGAAGAGGATAGTGGCTCGGTTCAGAGTGGGTAACGAAGAAAGAGATAATAAGTATTGACGGGAGGAGGAAATGAGGGTATGCAGGCTGTGTGAGGAGGGAAGGGAGACGACAGGGCATATGGTGGAGGAATGTGGTGAGCTAAGGGAACAGGAGGAAGGGTGGAGGGGAGTATTAAGTGAAGATGCAGAAGGGATAGAGTGGATGGAAGAAGTAAATAATGGAAGTAGGAAAAGGAAAGGGTGATAGACTATTGGGGAGGAGAAGTGGAATAGGCAGGAACTGTGTAATTTGGTAGAAGGGTAAACTTTGGTAGTGGGGTTTGCTGGAGGTTAGAAGTTTAGTTGATCTGGTGGAGGTAAAATAGTGTAGAATAAGGCTTTGGTTTTATGTTTGTTGTTCAGGTTTTCAAGAGGTAAAGAATAAGAATACTTGTATTATAGTTCTAAAGATACAATAAATTGATTGTTTGATCTATTCGTTTGGGCTATTCGTTACATGGTGATTACATCAATTTTACGAAAATTTGAAAGAATTTTAATGTTCTAAAGTTAAAGATACCATATGGTATCACTAAGCGCTTACGGTGTCAAAGTTGTAACTAATTGCTTTCATACGCATAGTCCAAAGTTACAATTTTAGGCCTGGTGTTTCGCTTGAGGAAGCCCTGTGTCCTGTGTATGATCTTTGAAAATGACGGCATCGCAGATGATGCTGAATAAATTTTTATTGAACCTCCTGATGTACATTTGGGTACCGATGAAGATTGATTCGGCTGATAAAAATAAAGGGTACCTTGTGACAACCTGACTGGAAGACAGCTTAAAGTAGGAACTAAGATAAAATTTACAAATAGCGAGAGAATCGGTGAAGATGTAAGCGATGAAGATGAAGACTAAACAACCCTATTAGACACTCTACAAATAGATAAAATAATTGACGTAGCTCCTATTAAAAGTCGCCCTTGTGATTTTGTTACTGCAAAAACGTTTTTGGGTTCTCGTGTCACGGAATCAAAGATGAAATGGGTAAAAGGAGATGATTTGGAGAGAGTAAAGAAAGATTTTTCAAAAATACTAATAATAATTAGGTACCTACCTATTGTTGTGTAAAATAATAAAATAAATAAATAAAATTCTATTTTGTTCTTATTTCGGTATAGCATTGTAGCAATACTTAATGAAAAAGATTTACCTACAATAATTGTTTTATATTTTGTGACAGGAATTTCAAAAAACGATTTAGTCCATTTTTAATGCTGTAAGCGCTTAGTGATACCATCATATGGTATCAGCCCATATCATGGTTCATGGATGTCATACAAAGAATTTTCATATTAAATTTTTCTCAAGAGAGCACTTAACTGAATAAACATAACATTTTCAAAAAAATCAATGAAAAGTTAATTCAGGCGTTGATGGGTTTATCAATATCCACCACACAACTATTGTATATATCCAGTAAGTAAAGATTATCATAGTTTTCGGGTCGATACAGGGTGTTATTACTGCCAAACAGATTTTGGCCACCCCAATACAACACCACCCAAGGTATTGAATTAGTTTATTGCGTTTCAGTTTGAGATCTTTGAAGATTCATTATACTAGTTACCAATTACCTACATATACATTTTTTATTCATACACTTCTGGTATAGCATTATTATTAAATACAGCGTAATATTATACCTTTTGTCAAACGAATACATGCTGGGATTCAAAGGTTTTACACCGTTTACTTTTACGGTTGATACTTTCTTAGGTATGCCTAGCCCATTATGTAAGATGACGAATATTTTCTACGTAAATATTAACCGCATTGGTATAGTATTCCGAAATTGTGTTTTACATGAGTTTATGTGAATACAGCATTTTTACTAATGCATTCGATTGTAGTAGGTTCTAAACCGAACATGACAAAGTATTCTTTTATTATAATGTACGTCGTTCTATGCATTTTCTCGATATTCCGAACTACATACTTATTTTATTTCTACGTATCAAATCGAAGCGTATCACATTATATGCAAATTACCAGTCTTCCACTTCTGTCTAACCCACGTCATAATATAGATATACTATACTTTAATATCATTATGAGAAAGAGTTGATGTGCACTTTACAACATGCAATTATTATCTACTTTGATATTAATAAGATTAATGGGCAAGGAAAATAGTATTTCATTTTAGACATATTTAGCTCGAATGCATTTCCTTGTAATAAAATGAAACGAGCTGAGAAAATTGCAATTTTTCTTTAATTCTCACTTAAATTAGTGCGCTTCAACAACTTGTCTTGGGGGCATTTGTTTTTATTTATAGCTCCATAAATTATTCATTAAATAGATTTGCCTTATGCGAATCTAATTATTATATCCAATTGTAAGATTATGAGATAATCTAATTTGTGCTCGGTAATTAACTTGATAACGTAATTTTTTAATGCAAATATGTCCATCTCGCCATGATTTCTTAGAATTAAATGTGTATTAGCATTTTTTTAAATTAAGTACGCTACCGTAATTTACCAGTACAGAGTATAACTAGCGTTTGCAATTAAGCAACGATGTTTCCACTTTTCTTCGCAGCTACTAACTTCAAAAATTGGGAAGTGCACCAAAGCGTCCGTGTAAATAGATAATGATTAAGCACCGGACCCTCTCCGCTAAGGCAAAGATGATACACAGTGAATAAGTTCAATGATCCCTTGAATTCTTCCACTTACCTATACGTTAGTACATTTATATATTTCATTAATAATCCAACGCTAAAGTGATAACAAATTGAAATCCCATTAAAATCCAATTGTGTTTACCAGTATATGGCCATCAGTGGAGCAAGAAATGCCACGAAGTTTATGCTATAGATTACCTTAATACACAGTAAATTTTATTTAAATTGAGATCTACAAATTACTATTTCTTCAACATTTCTATCCAGTTTAATACTTTGTTCAAGAAGGTTCATCTATTTTTTTCATCTAAGTTATTGCATAGCATCATCCATCCATTGACTGCTTGACGTAAAATAACTAACAACAAAAACACTTTATTTAAACCTTTTTTTATTAACTATCGTGAACTCATGCACCACACACCTAATAATAACAAGGACCATATACAGATCATTCCTTCAAAGTGAAATAGAATTTGAATGGCAGTTCCTGAAATTTGTTATTTATGATTCAATTCGATTATAGAATTTTGAATAATCACACGACAGACCCATCCATTATATTATATTTATATGTGTATTAATAAATATGATTATATTAATAAATGTTATATGTTATCCTTGATAATGATACATAGTGTTGAAACTCGTTGGGTTACATTTAAAATAAAAAATTAGTGGCATTACCTGTTTTTATTATTATTCTAATCAATTTTATTTTATAAAAACTATGCTTTCCGATTATAGAAAAAACAGAAGAATTTCTTTCAAATATTTAATCGGTTGAGTATGATACGAGGCAATTAAAAACAAACAACGTTGAAAATCAAATCCTACACGTTGCGCGATTAGGAGTCAAATAAAATGAGCGATATGAAAAGAACGACAAAAGAGTTGTAGCGGACCAATAAAAGCATCAAATAGTGAAATAGAACGATGGATGGAATTTGGAAATAAAGAAATTACAAAATTGGAAGAGCAGGTAAAATGAATAAACGGGAAAAATAGGAAAATTGGAAACAGACAAAGCAATATTCTTATTAGAGGAATTAAAGACAAAGAAAATGATAGCATAAAAGAGGTAGTGAAGAAAATGGGTACTGTGATACAGAAGCTAGGAATACATTTTGATAAGATGACTGACATGGACGAAACAATAAAAATCAGTAACTACAACGCACAACGAGAAAGTGACTTCCAAAATAATGAACGATTGTTTAAAACTGTAGATTCGTCACTTGCAATGTCTGTAATAGTTACGTAAGATCGCAGAAAAGACTACATCGACATTGAAAAAGGTTTACTTATAGTATGAATTGAAGTATTGTGAACATGTCCCGTTTCAAACATTTTGTTATAGTTTGGTCATGTAAGAGACTTTTTGACGCTTGAAGTTTTGCATGAACAACACAACCCATTTTTGTTTGGTGTCAATCGTAGATCGCATAGTCAGCATATATTTTCGTTTGTGGATGTGAACGTTTTATTCTACCAATAAAAGAATGCAACGTTATGAGAACTTTGGAATTGTTGATATGTTGCTGACATACGATGAGAGCAAAGTGGAAGGTTGGCTGAAACTATTTATCGAGAGCTTTACCATAAGAGATATTATTTTGTACATCCTAGGAATTGTCATTCTCACCCCAAGAATTATTATTTTTACCCCAAGAATTATTTTTTCTACCTTAGCTTTTTAATTATTTTGGTCCCAAGGTTTTTGTTCCCAAGAATTATTATATTAGCCCCCAAAATTATTGATTTAGCCCACATAATAAAATTATTCTTTTGGCCCCAAGATTTTATTCATTTTACCCCAAGGTTTTATTCATTTCACCCCAAGATTTTTTTCATTTTAGCCCAAGATTTTATTTATTTACTTATTTTATAGAAGTATTTGAAACTAAAAAAAAATGTCACCCTAAACGTATATTGCCACTCAGGCGCTTAGGTTAGAGGTAGGTTTAGTATATTTGTTTTTCAATTCAAATTCAATACAATGAATAAAGTCATGGTGTAAAATGAATAAAATCTTGGAATCAAAAGAATAATTCTGTGGGTTAAAATAATAATTTTGGGGTCTAATATATTAATTCTTTGGATCAGAAATCTTGGGACCAAAATAATTAAAAAGCTGGGGCCGAAAAAATAATTCTTGGGGTAAAAATAATCATTCTTGGGGTCGCAAAAATTACCACCCTTTACCATAATAGTAGAATACCGGATCATTGATATTTTGAAGCCATTCATCAGAGGTTAGTTCAAAAGGGATCTTTAATGTTAATCTACAATATAAATTCAATAGGAATCCAGATTTTGAAGTGGACGTTCTTTTGCTAGATTTGTTGAAAATGCTACAGCAAGTGCTGAGTCTATGGCTAGGAATCTTGGGGTTGGCACCATGCAAGGCCTTCTTAGGTGGCCTTGCACCATATCGGTTTGGGAGTTTTATATGTTTTACTGTCGAAAGGTAACGGGTGTCCTAACAAGAATGCCGGATTTAATTTTAAAGAAAAACACATTTATTTTTTGAATTAAGCAAACATTTTTATTTCAACATAAAGACAAATAGTTTCGTTTGAACGTGAATTACAACATCAGGCAAATGTCCACCTCGAAACCTCTGGCACAGGGTTATTGTTTTGTTGAAATTTTGAATGTATTTCACCAATAACACGCCGTATTTCCTTTTTAAGATGTTTCAGGCTTATTGGCATACACCTCTTCCCTCACATAGCCGCAAAGAAAAAAGTCCATCGCCGTTAGATCGCACGATCTTGGTGGCCAATGTTGATCGCGAAATCGAGAAATGACACGGCCTGGAAGCTTGGTCTGCAGTAACACCATTGCTTCACTCACGTGCTGTGTGGCACGTCGCACTGTCTTGTTGGATAAACATGTCCCACACATCAATTACATCCAATTCGGGCCACAAAAACTCCGTTAACATTTCGCGATACCGCACACTATTAACATTTAGCACATTTCCAGCCGCAGAAATACGCCCCAATCACTCCGCCAGCCAAAAATGCGCACCAAACCGTTACTCGCGGTAGATGCAATGGTTGTTCGAGGATTTTCAGCACCCCAAAAATGATTTTATTCGAAAAATTCGCATTGATTTGATTGATGTTCTAACACCTAATCAGTAAATCCACGACGCTGCGCATGGTCCCTTGACTTGATTTCTTGCACCAATTGAACCTTGTACGCGTGCAAATGCAGAACTTTTACCAAAAGATGTTTAATTCTTAACCACGATGCCGAATGGAAGCTCCTAAATTATCGGCCACAGATGCCCTTACTATGGGTATATTTTATAGTGACCGACAAGAACGACGACGAACAATGGTCTTCAGATCCATCAGCGTAAATTTGGTCTCAAATTTTGTAAATTATAAACGCCTCACCGTCGATTCATTTGGCGCATAATTGCGACCGAAAACTTGACGTAATTTGCGAACTGTTTTCGCAAAACTTTCACCATTTTCGTAATGTGTTTTTACAATAATGAAACGTTGTTCGTTTGAATACTTCTCCATATTCTTAAATGGCGTGGTCTATACGATCAAAGGAATTTCTCGAACCATGTCCTTTGATAGACGAACCAACTTTTAGTGGCAAACGGATTTTTAATTCTCCAAACAGCCATGTTTGGGAATACCAAAATCTTCACAGCCTTATAAATTATAAGTCACCAGGATATATTTTCGATAAGCGTTTGAACAGGATTAATTGGTAATCTACTTGTTAGTTCATACATACGGCCCAATCTACGTAACCTTCTTACATACCATGCTAGTGCATCTCCAACTGAGACAGTAGATGTGGTACTATAACATAATGGTGTATCTAGACATTGTTCAAGAACTTGTCTTAAATGGACAATTTTCGAACGGATGAATAGGAAAAAGAGTACCCAAGGGCGGAATGAATTTTCCAACTGAAAATTAAGAACTGCTGACCAGGATTATAGCTATTGCGGGAGAACATTGTGATTGATACAAAAAGTTGTCAGTATACGGACTTAAAACGTTGCTGGTTGTGTATATGGGAGAAAGGATGAACATCTATTAAAACAAAAGGAACGACAAATACAATTAAAATTCATAGCAAATGATATATCGAAAGTGGTGTACTGATTTGTAGTATTGTTCATGTCGTAACGTCAAGGAAAACAGAGTTAAAGATTATTTCTTCCATTTCTCTGAACATTTATATAGAGTATAATGATACTAACGAGACCTTCATTCAAAAACATAGCAAAAGACAAATTTCACAAGAAGAAAATTAATATTTTTAAAGTTTGTCAGTGGAAACAGCCTGCATAGCTAAGCTAACAATGAACATAATGAGGGAGTTACTCGTTTTGCTACCACCTTTACTGTAGTATGGTTCTTTTACGTATTTCTCTCCTACACCATTAATACTCTTCTTACTTGGAAAAACCTTTTGATGAAATGTAACTTTTCGCATTGCTATTACCTTTCCGTTAACTTAAAAATCGAAAAAACTGCAATTATTCGTTTCTGTAAGTAATATTTACTAATCAAAATAGGTACGTCGGCCATCTTTAGGTTTTCAGGAAAATTATTCTTGTCGCTTCTAGTAAAGGTCGTAAATTAACGTAAAAATGTGTACAATTTCTACAAATCATAGATTGAACAACTTTCCTGTTAAAGACATCAGTATTTTTATCTATACCAAGATTTTGGAACATTGCCTTGTTAAAAATTGTCAAATTTCTGGAAGACACTTTCAATAATAATTCAATGTAAATCGTTGTGAACGTAAAAGTTCCGTAAAAATATGCCCTTCGTATTCGATACATACAACTTAGTAAGGTGTGTTGCCTAACAAGCCGAAACATACTACCTTTTTAAGCGATTTATTTGAAAAATAAATTTAGACGTATACAAATTTATGGTAGGTAAGGTAGGTATATGTTGAATATAAAAATAACACAGCAGTTCTTTTGTAAAACGCAAGAAAACTGAAATAGTTGTTAAGTTGTCTGATATTCACATAGTGAACACTGTGAGTGCAAATGCGTGAAATAGACGAAATTTATACTGCATATTAAAAATAATAACCTTTTATAATTATATCATTAACATAATATTTACTATTTTTTATTCAAAACTTTAATAGTTAACGCTAAAGAATATTTTTATTTAAAAAAAAATTGATATATTTATAGTTATGCTTTAAAAAATTCACATACAGTTATAAAAGCATTGACCAGAAAAATTTAAAAGTACTTGTTTAAGCCATAAAATAACGTGGTACACTTCCTACACGTTACTCTTCCGCAGTAGGACATAAAGCAATCAGCTGACTAAAGATTAGCCCTGATTGATCCTAATTTGAGCTTCCGGTCCGTGTAAATATGGACCGTAGACTATTGCATGAGGATCGAGCCAACGCAACTTTCTTGCTTCAAAAGTCTTATTTTTCGCATTCAACAGTATCTTGTCTTGCATTTTTTTTACATTTGAATGCCGACTGAAGTACATCCGTGTTAATTACCTTAATTATCTTTACAGTATGTTATTTCTTGGACATTATTAATGAGGTGCATTTTTGTAATACACATAAACCATGAGATTAAATCCGACTGCATAGGTATATCCGTGACCGTTATAAAGTCTCGCCGCAGATATGTCTGTTCTATTTTATAATTAGTTATAAGCACCTAAATGAACCCTATACTGATTAATCCAATCGTGAAACGTAATTAAACTGCCACTAATATTAAACTTAATTTAATCGTCGGTAATTAGTAACAATCATAAAGACCGGGACAGTTAGGTACGTAGGAGGTACAACTAAATAATGTTCTTTACACAGAGTGTAAATTAATAAAATACAAAGCAAAAATCACAAATAACATTATCATAATCCACAACTTTGAAGGTCAAGGTCGTTATCAAACAAAAATCTATGTTTGCAGAGTAATAATAACATAAGAAAGCCTAGTCACGTCATATTCTGAACGAAACAAAGGGATTTGCAGCTTTACAATTGCAGGACAAGGTTAAAATGTTTCACAGCCAATGATTGAATAAGCTCATTATTTTAATTTATTTTCATTTATCGTTTAGTGTATGTGACAGAGTTTTCTTATTTTGTGATTAGTCTACCACTAAAAGGTATTCGAAATCACAGTTAGCATACCTACCTATACGTATATTTTGATACCGTTGTATAATCAAACGTTTTAGCATTATATGAATCATCTCAAAGAACCACAGAAACTGTATGTGTCGAATAAAGCGGTTTTGATTCCTCAGCAGAGGTGGATTTACGAATTCGCTGCCCCCAGGCTGGAAATATTTTGCCGCCCCTCATCTACAGTAAGTTTCACTAAAATATTTTATTTTTTCATATGATTTGAATTTGTCCAGATGTCATTTTATTATTTAATCTTTTTAACTCCAACATTTGCCGCCCCCTAAAATATGCCGCCCTAGGCTATAGCCTTTCTAGCCTTATGGTAAATCCGACTCTGAATTTCCTCACGACTAAAAACTGCCACCACTGCAGAAATTACGAACAATGTTATGGGACCTTGAAAGCTATACTTGCACCCCTTATGAAATGGTAATTTAAATTCTGCAGGATGGAAAGAAAACCTTCGACGAGGTTCGTAACCATAAACAAGACGTGAGTGGATTCACCTGAATCTAAAGTGCAGTAAAAATAATAGATCAAACATGCTAAAATTGGTATTGGTCAACATCTACCATATTCACTTCGAACCTTCACTTTCAAATTTTACGTGGCATATTTCGATTAAAGGATGAAACAAGTGAAAAAACGTACAAAGGTTTGATCATGAACAACCACTGAACTCTATTGAGTTCAGTGTGAACAACTAAACAAAGTAAACAAGTAGATATTTATGAATAGAAAACGATGCATTGTTATTGCTTGTTATTGCATACACGTGTAGCGAACCGAATGGAATACACTTATTGTTATGATTTCATAGCATTATACGCAGTAGGCATATTTCCCTCAGATACTCAATTTTCTCCCTCCGAGTCTATTTTTATCAAACTGGTCTCGAAACTTTGTCCCAGTATGACTAAAGGTGTGGAAACCTTGCACAATAATCGCTTTAGTCAATTTTAGAAAGAAATCATAACGTTAAGGTCTTAAGTGAGTACCTATTGAAACTCATTCAAGTCGTAACTGTAATATAAAAACTCATTATAGTCTACACCTGTCTTGTACTCCTAAACTATCTGTTTCCAACTTCGTTTCGATTAATATGGACACAATCAAAATAATAATTTAATAATAATTTTGATTTAGGTTACATCGTTGATCTTTGTGTAGCTTTAGGAATGTAACCAATTATTAATATGTGATTATACAGGGTGTCCGGGAAAATGTGGGAAATCTCTCGGATTCAGACCAGGGCATGGAAAAATAAGATGACAAGTTCCTATAAAATTTTTCCCAGCAGGCCTTCCCTACGGAGATACGTGCCCTGATGGACGCCGCTGGTAATCCTTTTTTCTTGAATAACTTTCAGAGAACTCAATATAATTTGATCAAAATTTAATATGATGGGCACTAGACACCTCTTAAAATGGTGTCCAGGAAACATCATTTAGCTTTCTTGTTTATCAGGAGTGGGCTCAGCTTTACACATTGATGCTCAAATTTTTAACACCCTATATGATAAAGACTCTAAAGAAATGAATCTAGGTGGCTTGAATCTTAAACTCAACAAATGTACTCTTGCTTATTGTCGATTAAATGAACTGTTTTCCCGGACACCTTGTATAATGGGTGGTAAGTTATACTTATAATGTGATACATACATTGAAATCCATACCTTGCGTGAAAACGTGTAACAAAATGGGGATAAATATTGATTAAATAAAATAAATGGGTGTCAACAAACCATCCCCATACACGATCTTTTTTGACATGTTTCGACAATAATAATTGCAACTGTCATCATCAAAAGTTGAAATTGGACGGTAGCGCAGATAACAATTAAGATGACTACCTAACATATTACACGACATGTTTCGACAATTATTTTGTCATCCTCAGGTTAAAAAAGTGTATTGTCGACAAAATAAAATAAAAAAAATAAAAATAAAAAAAATAATTGTCGAAACATGTCGTGTAATATGTTAACGTAGTCATCTTAAATGTTTGTTATCTGCCTTACTGTCAAACAACTTTTCATCTATTTAATAAACTTCATTATGGGGAAGGTTGTGTGATCGTTTCACTCAGCACCATATTGATTCACCCCATTTGGAGATTGACGATACATCTATACATTATGGATTCTATTAATTTCAAATACTGAAATTCTACATTCTAACCTGGACAATTTAGAGCTTTTGGAAATACATAAAAATTTCATTTCAGCACATATGCTAATCCTTGTGAAAAAGAAAATTAAGCGACGAGTATAATTGTTTGCAATGTATCCTACAAGTTCCTATTAAGGTTTCAGTTACCATTTACTTTACTATTAGTCCATTATCACTATCAAACGATGACGATAACGGTAATTTAGAACCTTGGGATACCACATGCACCCCACAGTGTTTGTCATCAAACCCTTAAAAATATTGATTAAGCGAACTGACCAAAATCTGAAGATGGTTCCTCAATAAGTAAAAACTTATATGTTCAATTTTGACGTTTTTTGCCTAGTGTCTCCAGACCGAGAACACGCCCTGATGCCTGAACTATATTGCTGAAAAGTATAGAATTATATAATGAATTTCTACAAAGCTTTTTACTTCCCGAGTACGAAGTAAAAGGGAAGTATTGTATTAGTGTTCCAAAAAAAAAAATTTGACCTATGCAAATTTTTACATATCTTTACGTTTCTGAATACGTAGATTCAAAATATGAAAAAAACAATTTTCCGTCTGTCGTCTGTAGTCTGTAGTCTGTAGTCTGTACGTACACATTCCTTGCAACGCTCTAAACTCAGAAACTATTAAAGTTATCGAAATGCGGTTTTCGCCAATCGATTACACTCGGGCCAAGGACGAAAATGCTGATATTACCTTTGATTACATCACTTCCGGTGTAAGCTAAAATGGCGGCACTCATTTTTTTTATAAGATAAAGTTGCAGTTTTTTTATGTAGTTTAAGAGTATTCAACGAACTTCGTTCGTTACTGGAATCAATATTCCGTCCGTGCGTCCGTGCGTTGCAAGAGATGCGTATTGTCTACAATCGAGTTAAGATATGGATCTTATGTGAAATTTTATGCTGATTCAAGATCCGGTCCCAATTTTTCGATATCTTAAATACTTTTCGAAATATTCGACTTTAAAGTCGAAATTTGGAAATTATCAAATTTTGTGTTTTTGATAAGGCCAGATTTTTTTTATACTTTCGTTATTGCGGTATTCGAAGTTCGTTTTGTAATCCAGGGATTTCAACTAGTTTTTTCTGAATTCAGTAGTATTTATTTTTTCAAAAAAGTGTTAATACGAGGGAAGTCTCGTGGCAACTTGCCAGAATTTTTTTAAGATGGTTAAGTATATGGCTACAAAGGGTTTAAACGATCTCCTATAAAGAACTATACTGTAGTGGTGTCTCCTTGGGATATATTGGAGCCCTCTTGAGGAGTAGTTTAAAACAACAGGGTGTACTTTGTTAGGTCGACGTTTCGGCTAGTTTTATGTCTATTCGTGATGGACTAAAGTTTGTCTCTTAATTAATTATTTTAGCCGCTGATTTAGTCATTACTATTGAAATAAACCTTATGGATAATAGTAATTTTCGTCTGGATTTAAATGGATACTATCTAACGGTGTTAACACACTGATTCTTCTAACGCATCAAAAAGGCTGGGCCGAAACGTCGGCCCAACGAAGTACATCGTGTTGTTTTAAACTGATATACCTACTCCTGAAGAAAGGCTCCAATATATCCCAAAAGGAGATGCCACTACAGAAATAATATCGTTTATTAATGAACTTGTGTAACAATTCACACCATCCCATGTAGCATTTAATATTGGTGTGATATTGGTATTTCATTGTAAATATATTGGTAGAATATGAATGTACAATATTGTCCCAACATTGAAATGGGAACAAATTTATATATTGGCTAAATATTACCAAACGATATTCTTTCAATATTGGGGAAAATATTTATACAATATTCGCCCATTATTGTTTTGTAATGCGTCCCAAAATAGTATAAAGGGGGTGTGACCTGGACCACTACAGAGCCCTAACTGCTGCGAGGGACCATTTCCCATTGCGCAGCACCTGCAGGGCTCCATGTTGTCCGGTGGCCCTCCCCCAGAAACCCCATTCACTTTGTGCAGACTCGGAGGAGATGGGTGATGCTGAAAAAAGCTTTTGCTTCATGTAGGACTCGAACCATCTTTAACCCGGTTAGAAGGTCAGCCATTATACCAGTGAGCTACGGAGAACGTTATATAATTTTGGAATTTAAAGTTGAGCACTATAATATATGGAGGAGGGCGTGCATATTATATTTTGATTATTTTGATATCTTTTAATGGGCGAAAACTAACATTCAGCGGATTTCGAGAAAGTATCATAACGTTATTATTTGTGAATATTTTTTTCATGTTGCCTAAATATATCATTTTAAATATTCAGTATGTTATTGATAAATAAATATTAACTTTATATTGTATAGTAATATTTACTAAATATTGTACATATTTATGTTATATTGCTTGAATATCGATTTTCAATATTTAGTAATATTGTACACGCAATATTAGTACATTATTGTGTGTACAACATTTGAATTTACATTAAAAGCAATATTTACTAAATATTGCAAATATTGTTCTTATATTCACTAAATATTATATTTTTATAATATAAAAATATATTCACCCAATATTGGCGGCAGTTCGACAATATTGCTCCAATCTCTCTATATTAGGCGAATATTCCGCCAAGCTAACGCCAATAAACGGTGCCACATGGGTATTTTGAAGACAGATATTGTTAAATTGGGCTTAAAACTTTTAAAATAAATCGCGGAGTTCATAGTTTTTAAATTCGTACAGAAAATAATTTATTATACGACTAACGCGAATACATGGTGCAATCCATAACGTTAATAGGTTTATCAATTCCTCCATAGAAATAGGTATTTTTCTATAATTTTAAGCAAATTTCGCTTTTAGAATAGTGTAGATAAATATGTATAGTAAATTTAGCATAAGGTACTTTTTGATATGAAAATCGAAAAAGGATATTGTTGAATGGTTTCCATCTCATTTTGTATGTACGGTTGTGTTCGGTAATCTACAGAAAACCAATTATTATGGTGTAGGTACACCACTCATTAAACGAGTATGTATAATTAAAATATTTCGGAATATAAACGACTTTGAACTTTGAATACTTGATTTTATTTGATATCTTTTGTTTCCTGCAATTTCTAATTAAATTAAATATTAATTTACAACAATACATAAACATAATGATTTATGAGTGTTTTTTTTACATTTGCATGCGTACAGAATTTTAAAAGCTAGAAGACAAGGTAAAACAATTCTCTGACATTCACAAATTTAAAATACCTATATATTTGAACATTATTTCAATTAGTCCTAAATCTAGTGAAGATTTATGCAAATGACCAAATTATGTGTTATTTATTTTTCGTTCTAAATAGCTATTGTCATTATTTCAAAGAAAATATTTTACTGCGGATATTCCCAAACCTTCAATTGTAACGGTGTCACCTACGCAACCCATAATTATGTATTTAAGTATGTCCTAAAATGTAAAAATAATGAGAAGCTTATCCAGTTTGGATAAACACGTTACTGCACGCCTGTATTTATTTATTTCATTTTAACGACTTTTGAAACAAATAATTTCTAAGAACAGGTAAGTTATTAGTCAGCTATACATGACGTACTGCGAAGTTATTTTGAAAGTGTGTGTAAATTTTATAGGTGGGTTAAATTTTAAAACTAGTCGAGTAAGGGGTGGTAAGATAAAGAGTATGCATATGTCCTTGCGTAATCTTGAACAAAACATACCGTATTAGGTGAGCGGCAGCAACCCCGTGAATACAGCTTTATCCGGAAGCTCCTGGGAACACCCACCTCACTAACAAAACAGAACTAAAAAATCGCACAATTCACCAGAGTGTCATCTGATACTCGAGCAAGAAGTGTATTCATTGCTATTCAAGGGCAGAATTTACCCGCCTTCTCTTCTTTAGAAAGAGATTTTTTGTGCACTAAAAACCGTTATGTTACCTTTAACATACGTCGACTTGATTGTTGTCAACGTGTAATTTTTGCTGATTGCTATAATTTTGCGATTTGTACAGAGATATTTTAATTTTTGGCGCGTGGCAACGTTAAATTTTACAAAGTCGTGTGTCGGCTGTTATGTTTACCTGCAAATTTTTAATAAGTAGATTATTTCGACTAACCTTTATGGACAAAATCATAGATTCATACTAATACATTCATTCTTACAATCAATTAACAAAAACATTATGCATTGTGTTTATTTTAATTAGTTATATACATCTAATAAACTTAGCACACAGTTTCACTGAATGAACGTTGTGCGCAATAATGACATGACCGGAAAATTAGAAAAAATGGCTTTTTTGTGCCCAAAATAGCGGTCGCCTGCTTTTTCATCAGCAAAAATCACACTTAAAAAGTAAGTCTAGTTTAAAGGTATGAATCTCATTATTTCATTTACACAATATTTCCTTACTGTGCTGTATGGCACTAGCTGACTGCTGTTTCATTATTGATGATAACTTTTTGCATGTTTTTAGTCCACAAACTCTTTACCCTCTAGCTCAGTCATAAAAAAAGGAAAATTTCCCTTAGATTATCATATATTACCTCCAAACATATCTACCATTTCTCTCTCGTGAAAAATGAATACAATTATTGAGCTGTTATTTAAATTGCAAGTGTGCAGTAAAATCGATTGGGTCCATAATAGGCGTTTTTCAGTACTCCAAATGGGATGAAATAATTGATAAGGAATGATAATAAGTCACTAAACCTTCCCCATAGTTTATATATGTATTAAGGTTAAATTAGACTAAGGTTGCTTAATGTGGACACAAAGGGATTTAGATTTAATAAACGACATGTTTCGACTCAAAAGAGTCATCATCAGGCTAAAAAGACATTACATAAATATAAAAACTAACACTTCTAAGTATTACTTCTAACCCATTTTTGAAAATCCATGTTTCGCCTATTTAAATATTGCATTATTTATCTTAATGTTATAGTATCTTAAATATACCTACATATACCTATTCTATTAGGTATAGTATGGTCCAGTTTGGAAAAATATTATTCACCTTATGTGTTACATCTCGATACTTAAAGCAGATATATATTATACAAAAAAGTTGGAGCCGGCTATGCATAACCGGATTCTATAAATGGAAATAAGTGTTAAATGTTCAGTAACATTTTAATGATTTCGGCTAAGTTTAGCCGTAATCAGCCAGTTTGTATTGTCTTGAAAATAATTATTATTTCAAAAACCCTTCAAGATATATTTATGAAATTTGGCATATATCTCACCATTTCTCAGAAGGCTACAATTTTTGACTGAGCATTTTAGACTTATTTTCATATGTAGAATCCGGTTATGCATAGCCCGCTACAACTGTTTGAAACACCCTATATATAGTATATTAAGACGATTTTTGATATCTATCTATAAATGTCGGATTAGAAAATTAGTTTTTGAAATAAAGTACCACTGTTTATCTTTGTCATTTAAGCATATGTTGGGTCCATAATGACGGCGGGGCTGGTGGGAGACCTCCGAATGGGGTGGAACCAGGAGTAATTGACGAAACTCAAATCACTGGCACACAACCTTCCCCCTGAATATTTAATAATAAAATTTAATTACAGTAAACTTGAAAAATTGTTGACATTACCTAGCGACTAGTTTCGATATCTGAGATATCATCATCAGGCCTATGACTAAAAAATAGATCACTTAATCTATTTTTTAGTCATAATAAAATTTAATTACAGTCAAGTTGAAAAATTGTTGACATTACGTAGCAACTAGTTTCGATATCTGAGAAATCATCATCAGGCTTATGACTAAAAAATAGATCACCTAATTTTTCAACTTTACTATAATTAAATTTTATTATTAAATATTTATGGGGAAGGTTGTGTGTTAGTGATTTGAGTTTCGTCAATTAATTTTGTCATTTAAGCTTCAAATACACCTCTTTAAAGGTATCAGACCTGTATATCACCTTCGACGTACCACATAAGCTTAGCTTTTTCTCCCATTTTTAAGCCAACTAATCACATAATTACTCAATTTCAGATTGAACGTTCCTTTTATATTAATGTGATTATATCACAGCAAACCCTCAACTAGAGAGGTAAAAGTTTGGGTGGTACGGTGGTAGTGAAGATAATCATTGTAGAGCCTGTTCTTTTTTTTTGGTAGGTAATCAAAATTCATTTGACTACAATTATTGACGAACCGAGAGCGTTCAAATTAAGGACGGCTTCTCAACAAATTGTGACAAAAGTTACGATTTATGATTTGTATTGTTTATAACGATTCATTAGCTGTTATGCTAGAAAATGAAAAAAAACGAACGATACTCATTTAATTTATAAGATTCACTTATAATCTGTCAAATTATGATATCTTGGGGAAAATATTTATTCATTTACAGGTACTATACGGAGTGGACCATTTAACTTGAGACTGTTGTAGCCTACCTCCAAAACTAAGGGTTGTAGAAAGAAACGTCTTGAATAAAAGTTGCTTGATATTAAGTAAATGTCATTGGTTGTGTTTGAATTGAAGAACGTTTGGATGGTAATTTGAGTTTTTTACGTACGTTTTTTAAATGGGAACTAGGGCTTACAATACCGGAAGAAAGTTTCAATACCGGTTTTGGGTATTCAATCAATGTGAATCCCGGGATCCCAGTATTGATACCGATAATATTGACTTTTTTCAAAATTTTCAAAATTCCAAATTCAAAGTATTCAAGTTATTCAAAGATGTAAATATAAAATATACATTAAATAAGTCCACTTAAAATTTAAAAATTACGTATTCAAAATAGAAATTTGAAATAATAAGTTGTAACACAAAATATTAATGCTATAGTAAATCCTAAATTATAATTTGAAAATTCAAGACTTAGAAGCAGAACTTTGAAAGTTGAAGTATTAGAATTAGGTATTCAGTCAGAAATCGAATTGAAATTGTAAATTTTGGAATTCAAATTTCAAAACACGAAACGCAAAATATTATGTACTGCTATTTAAAGTTAAGAAGTTAAAAATAAATTCAAAATTGAAATTCGAAATAATAAACTCGCAATTATAACTTTGAAATTCATAGTTCAAAAATTAAAACGTGATAAACAAAAATTGGTAGCACCATTTAAAAAAATCAAGTTAGATACCTTTTATAGAAATTTTGTAAATTGACGTAGTAATTTCTCCGAACATAAGAAGATTTTGGATTTGACCGTCGGGTTTACGCTAGTACATTTCATGATTTAGTAATATCGCATCGTCACGGCCTTCTAGGCTTTGTGATCCCTGCGATGTTAAATTTTTTTGGACACATGCGGCTAAACGATTCGTTTTAAGTACTATTGTGACATAAAGTCGCACTAAGACTGACCAAGGGGGTTCCATTAAAAAATGCAAGTTTGATATAAATCACCCGGTATAAACTTTGCGATTCAGGTGAAAATATTTTAAATTTGTAGCCACTAGCCAGCAACGAACTTTTGAAATGTTCGTTAATAAACCCACGATCTTCCATCATCCACACAATATTAGCCCATACAGTACACATAAAATATTTTGCACTAGTTGTAAACATAATTAATCCAAAATATTTTCCACTAAAATTAAATTAAATTAATACCGAAATACCGATATTTACGTATGAATACCGGTTTTAAATATTGCACCAATTTTGTCCGAGATCCCGGTTTTCGAAATCCCGGAATTTCGATATTGTAAGCCCTAATGGGAACCAACGTAAGGTATATTTTGTTTTCTCATTCCCCATAAAAAACTATACATACAATGTTGTATAAAGCACATTGTAATTGTTGGTACATCAACGTAAATAACAACAAAAATTATGAATGGCCGTTTACGAAGAGCGCAATAAATGGTTGGGCCCATTAGAAAAAGTCCAGCGCAGTGGCAATGAGATATTATGTTCGTTGTTTTGTTTATTTTCCACGGGAAAATGTCGTTTGTGTACTTGCAACCGCTGTCGAGTCCAGGTGGCTGGACTGGTAGAGGAATGCATACCTACATTAGGGATTATCGAGTAAATCAGTTACATGCAAGTCGTGTAACATTTGACGAGCACTCAGTTGTCTGTGGGTTGGCATGAACAAACATTCTCTATAAGACAAAGTGGAAATGATTCACATTTAGCGGGAATCTGGGAGATAAGTGGAACAGGCTATTCTTGTGTAATCGGAAAGGTTTCCTGATAGGAGAACTCCGCATCAAGAGCTTCATTTTATCGTGTGATAAAACAACCCTCAAATTACCATCCAAATGTTCTTAAATTCAAACACCACCATAATGACACTTACTTTCCACCATAATAACAAGGAACTTTTATTCAACACGTTTCTTTCTACAGTCTCAAGCTAAATGGTCCACCCGGTATATCATCTATGTGGAACACTTTTCGTCGTTACGAATGACCATCCCAATCATTGTTAAACGATTTGTTAAGATGAAGTTAGTCACAAGTTCCGAGCTTTTTATGATTCAATAACCGTTGACAAAATTATTTTTTCTCACTACCACCTTGGTAAATCAACGTTACTTTGATAAAAACACGACAGAAATGGAAAGTAAAACCGTTACTTAGATACATAAACATATGGTATCTAAGGAGTGAAAAAACGATTTACCGCCTATGTACCACTTTTCGCCTATGTACACTTGTCATGTATACCTAAATAGAGGACTCATTTATTTATTAATATTAATATTAAAAGTACAATTTGAACATTCTTGAATGTTAATTCCGGGTATCTTTACAAATTGTTTAACATCATTTTCTTCCTTGTTCGTAACAGAAATAACGTTATTAACTATATCAATTGCATTACTAGAATTTTCAACGGTTCCTCCGTAGGAAATGCTGTTAGCCGCATGGACTTTATGGGTTAAAGAATCTCCAACGTACCCCTCTGCAACGGTGTTGGATTTCCACCCTCCGTGTCTTTTCAAAGATAGGACGTCCGACCCGCTGTTAGCCAAAAGAGTAGCGGAGGTTCTCCTAAAGCTGTGGCCCGTGTAGTCTTTGCAGTGGTTCAGATTTAAAAATTTTGCTATTTTCATTGGTATCGCGGATAAAGTATGCTTGCCTACTACTTGCCGTACACATTTACCATTACCATAACGTAAAAAGAATTTACTTTCTTTGGTATTAGAGGGACGCAACTTCATATATTTTTCAAGAATCTTGAGCCAATTAACCGTTTCACTGCAACCAGTTACCACAAATGATCGTGGGATTTTGTTCTTGGATTGCAGAATCTTAACAATCCCTACGTCAGGTTTAATTTCAACGTCCTCGTAATTCAAATGATAAAGTTCATCGGTCCGGCAAGCACCGGCAACTCCCAAAACCATCGCAACTTTCATCAATAGAAATGCGTGGTCCGGAGCATCACACAGAAACCTCGTTATCTCTTCCTTGGTAAAAATGTTAGCCTTCTTAGGAATATACCCATCATTTTTTCTCTTGAGAAATGAGATCACCTATAAAATGGTAGGATACATTTAGCAAAATTAAAATCTGATATACTTAGATACGTACCTGCTTGAATTTTGAAATGTCAAGATTTTCATTAGCACAAAGCGTTAATTTCAACATAGAATATTCACTCCATAAGCTGGTTGGAGACGTTAGATTCGATGCCCTGTCGTTAAAATATGCCAAAAGCACAGTTTCATTAATTGTCTTAACATTCTTTGAATTACACCATTCCTTAAAATATGTATATGTTCGCTCATATCGAGCCTTTGACTTTTCAGGCAGTAACGACGCTCGAGCTGCATTAGCACTACTTTCAATTTCAAAAAAATCTACAACCTCGTTCGAATCACTCATTATATTGATCACAAATATTTGTTTATGGTATCGATTAGAAAACGGATTTCTGATCAAAATTTTTCTACTGAATTTGTTTGTTTGTCGTAACTACAGCAACTAATCAATCAGCATACTCGATTATGCCAGTAAATTTTTAATTATACGTAATTACTATTATATACCTACCCAAATATTTTGTACACATTATTAGAGTTAATCCCTGTGGTAGTGAGAAAAACGTAATGCACAACGCGTAGGTAAGTTTCTTTTTTATTCTCGTTGGGTTTATGCACCTCAGCTCCGCTTCGGTGCACAAACTCCCACCTCGAATAAAAAAAATCACTTACCGCCACTTGTAGTGCAAATAACTATTACAGTGCTGTAAAAAATGCCAAACTTTGACTTAATGCGCCTCTTTTCTGTCGTAAAGACAACCGTAATTTGACTTAAAACTGGATGCTGTTAATAATTAAATTTTATCCAGCTATATCTTCCGTAGATTCTTTTATGACATCGTATAAATAGTTGGTTCGCTGCTTATAAAATAAATAAATTTAGGTAAATAATTTATTGTGGAGACTGGTCATTTTCTAAGAAGCTGTTATCTGAATATTTTTAATTCCAACTGCAATATCTTCAAAGTACAATAATTATAATGATATTGTGAGAAAGTACAGACTCATACGTCTTTTAACAATGTTGTTTCTTTTTTGAGTTTAAGCCGCATCATTAATTTAAGTTCAATAAAAAGGTTATTTCGATTTACAGCAAAATAGTTTTAATAAATTGCCACGACTTTGAAAATATCTTATTCAGAATGTTTTGGTATAATTCTGGACAATTTTCAATTAAGTAACGTATTTGTTATACAGATTGTAAAATCTTTAAAACTCATCTAAAAAGATCTCGTTGCCCTGATAATGTTCAGTAAATGAATTATAAGACACAAAAACTGTATTATTGTAAGTGTAAAATTAATTTAATGATTTCTTTATTAATAAAATTGATTATTATTTACAACAACAGTATCCCAAGCGAGACATTAATAATATTATGAATCAGTGAGGCAGTAGATATACAAAAAGACTAACCATATAAAAAATAATTAAAATCGACAAAAACTGAGATCCAACCGAGTTTTCTTTAATGTAATCTTTATACAGTTATTCGCTCCCCCGTTGGTCAGAGACGAAATAGATAATTCTCACAGATTCTGTAACGTACAATTCATTCATAGCATATGCGGCAATCTTTATACAAGGTGTGAAGTGTGATATAATTACTTACATTGTTTGATGATTAATGATACCGCCCAAGGAATCTGACGGCTTCTGTTTCATTGCCTCTCTTGAATAACTATTAAATAATCAACTGTGACTACATCACATTCATGGACGTGTTATTATTAATCTTAATAATAACAACATTCATCTTTCGATTTAATGTAAAAGAAAATCGTATGGAAATCGTTTATGTCATTTGAAGTGAATCCTATATTGAAGCCCGTTTCACTTATGAGAAGGCGTCAATAGAAGACGCTAAATCGAAACCTTTATTAATTATTTTTATTGTTGCAGTTATCCATGCAGCCCTCTGCCCTCAAACAGGAATAACTACAGAGTGTGACTGTATAGGTATGGTCAAAAATATGAAATTGTAATGTAAGTCATATGTATTGTTGTGTATTGTTATTTATCTTTCAAATATCTTCCAACAATTTTTTAATCTTAAAAAAAAATAACAAATCTCAAGTTTCAATAAAAAAAAACCGTACAAAATGAAACTCTTATTACCTACACTCAATTTTTGGGTTCCTCAATTATATAATCTTCACAACATGACATACAAACAAAAAAACTCCAATCTGTACAATGTACATACTCTAACTTATCCATGTAACAACTTATCTTT
This sequence comes from Pyrocoelia pectoralis, assembly GCA_036250285.1. Classification (NCBI taxonomy): domain Eukaryota; kingdom Metazoa; phylum Arthropoda; class Insecta; order Coleoptera; family Lampyridae; genus Pyrocoelia; species Pyrocoelia pectoralis. The sequence goes on from CM070075.1 coordinate 68,639,406, forward strand.
TTTCACAAATCAAGAACAATTTAAACATCAACTAAAAACAATGTTTTCTTTTCTTAAACAAAACTTAACATTTAATTCTAACCCCAAACTTTTACTAACAAAAAAATCTACCAAAATTTAAATACTTCAACATCTTTAAACTTAGATCCATAATAAACTTTTATTTTTTTACTCACACACCCGTCCTCCTTTACATGTAAATTATTTTCATCATCTCGAAAATAATTATGCACTTTTCTTCCTCTAAAACTTATCCAAATCCAAAACCCTTGGAGCCACTTCCGGGGTTTTCAATTAGTAATAAATAAAACAACTCTAAACCTCCCCTTAGACGATGAAATTTAATGAATAAAATCAAACTTGGATGAAAGATGAGTTTTTTGTTATGTTTTTATGTTTTTAGATACGTACATAAATGTACAAAACACAAAAAACAAGTAAAAACACTTAAGCAAACTAAGAATTAAACATGATTAACAAAAAACAAGGGTCCAAAGTGGCCCAAGTTAATGAAAAATTAATGTAAAACTATAAATCAAAAAATTGGTAAAATATTTGATTAAGAATTGTTATTGGCGTTTACAGTACTGTACTATTTGATGTTAATGCTAGTTATTATTTTATTTTAAAAAATTTTGGTTGTAAGTGTAGGGCAAATTTTTAAAAACAGCAAAATTATCAATAGTTAGTGGAATTTCTCGAAAGACAATATACTATAATCTCTTTGGTCTATTATTAAAGCCATATGTGTAATGGATAACCATCACTATCTTCCATTGTCTTCTATCTCAAAGTGTTTTTATCTTTGATTTCTTTGTATTCCTATCAGGGTGCATTTTCTAAATATAAACTGTATAAATATCTCTCCTGAATGAAATATTTCTTTACTTATATAATTTGGTTTCCACCCTATAAAGTGGGGGGGGGGGGGCATCAACTGCTATTATTACAAAGAATTGTATACTTCTAAAAACAAAATCATTCCAATTACGACTGAACAAACGTTCAGAAAATCAAATTAAATCCTGTACAACGTAAACAGAAGGTTGCGCAAAAAGCCAATTATTTTGGTAGCCACAATATCAGATTTATCGATGCAAAATCTATTTTTTAATTTTTTTCAGGGGATTTCTCTTTGAAAAGAATAAAGATAAAATGTCAAAGTACTACAGAAACAAGTCAAAGTGAGAAAAGTGAAACAATTAGTGACTTAAAATACTCGAAACTCCGACTAGACAAATATCCAGTATACCCTTGGTGCTACGAAGGTCATAGATGAGCCAAGCGCATTGAAAAGAATCAAAAGCATACAAAAAGTGCTACAGTTGCCTTAATGAAAACTGCACCAAAAGGAGTCCTCCTAGAATCATCTATGAAAATAGTTCTAGTGGGCTGTTTGATATGACTTTCATAAGTAACAATTCCGCCATTTCTATTCCAAATTAGTATTATACAGGGTTGCCTACATGCCCTCTCGGAAACTATTACCTTTAGATATAGGACATATTTAACAAAAATTAAAGCTAACTTAAAAAGCAGTTCAATCATGAAAAAATATGCAGGGTGTTCTATTTAAAATAGGTAGTCGACTTTTGGCAGTGTTCTTCTGTGGTCGTTAGAAAAAATTCAGTACGTCCTTTTTGCAACAAATTTCGTTCAAAATCAGCATATCGAGAAATAAAACGCTCTTTTGTTTATGATAATCTCAAATTTTGGTGCTCTGTTGCCAATTATTGAATAGTTATGATTTTTTTACTAATTGTTGATTTCGGCGACAATTTTTAAAAAATCATTTATTGTCTCCTAAATGAGTTGACTTAAGTAGGTGAAAGGCCAAACAAACTTGGTCTAGAATCGAATATGGATTTCAAAAATATAAAAATCTATAGGGTGTTCCATTTAAAATAATCGAGTACGATCCTGTACAGACGAAACCGAGAGGAGTGCGGGCCTGAACATATTTTTAGGTTGTAAACAAGGAACATCTGAATAGGAAATGTCTCTTGACCTTTTGTCCTAAAATTAATATTAAAGGTACTATCGAAGAACGAAGGGCAACCCACTAAGCAAGAGATGTTACATTAACGTTAGCCAACGTTAATTTAGTGTGTAAAAAAACAACGTTGTAACCAAACATAGCATTAACGTCTCATTGATGTCAACACACTTTAGGTAAGCGACGTTATTTTGACCAAGTCACAAAGATGTCTCAAAGACGTTACAAGTGAAATGTTTGTGAACATCAACGTTAGCCAACGTTAATTTTATGTATAAGAAAACAACGTTGTAATCAAACAAAGCATTTAACGTTTTATCAATGTTAACATACTTTCGTTCAAGCGATGTTCCTTTGACGAAGTCACAAAGATGTCTCGATGACGTTATAAATGAAGTGTTTGTGAACATTAACGTTAGCCAACGTTGACGTAATGTATAGGAAAACAAAGTTGTACTCTAACAAAGCATATAACGTTTCATCGATGTCAACATACTTTCGCTCAAGCGACGTTATTTTGAACAAATCACGGAGATGTCTCAAGTACGTTGTAGGTGAAATGTTTTTTGATTGATATTTATATAAAGTTCTGGGAAGTTTAAGTTATCAACTTCCAAAAAAAATTAAAAAAATTTAAACTGTTAACACGAATACCTACAAAGCAAAGCACGAAAAGGCAACCAGTAGGTATGTTTCAGATAGCTCAGCGGTAATGTCGAATTTAGGAATTTTGAAGACCCTACTTACACAGGTTCGGATCTGGTTAAGGGACACTTTCCAACAAGACAAGAGTCGGTAAGGTAACATAATGAAGTGGTCGCCTTTTCAAGTTTAGGTAAAAATCCGGATTGTGTAATGATTTAAGTTAAAATAATTAAGTACAGTTGAACGTAAAAATGTAGTTTTTTACCCTTTTTTTGGTGTTCAATGAATATTTGACAGAATATGGTCAGGACGTTCACAATTAAACAACCTTGAATAAACAGCAATATACATCGTATTAACGTCGTCAATTCGACATTGAATGAACAAGAAATGTAGACGTTTACGTAACATCGCGTGAAGGTAGCGTTTGCGATGTTACAGTGCGACGTTATTGGCGCGAACTTGTAATGAATCTGCGACGTTAACACGATGTTAATAGTACATCGTCGCAGTGTAACTGGGTGACGTTACTGAGCTGTTACTGCGATGAATTTTTGCATAGTGGGTAGATTCCAGGATTATGGAGTGATTTTTAAAATCATTTCCCTAGCCTCAAACCAAAGAGATTTATTCCCTTTTGAGAATGTGCCCATACACACAAAAAATTAGAACCTGAAAGAGCTCTTGAACCAGACATACCGTCAGAAGATCCAATAGCAGTTGCTAGTTGCTGCTCGTTCAGTAGGTAAGTCACTGATGTGCCAGTTTCCGTTGTTTCACTATCAGCAAAGTATTCGGTGGCGGCTCAAAAAATTTGTTCAAGAAATTCGTTGTATCGGCTACAGTATGTGGGTATGTGATGTTTTCAATGAAAAAAGCGGAGATAAGTTGGAGCTAAGGCTTCAACCAATCCTTGACAGTAACGACTGTACCATATGGGCATAGATTTTATTAATTTATGAAAAAATAATGTTTTCATGTAAATGGTGATATTTTACAATAATAAAATGTTTGAAGATAATTGTTGTTTGATTTATACTTTAGCGCCTACATAGGTAGTATTAAATTTACAAGACAATAGCCCCAAAAATACTCTCTTTTTTGGCACCATACAAATGAAATTGTTTTGAATTCATTTACCAAGATATTGATAAATGTACTTCTTTCATACCTAATCAAAGGCAAAATGTAGTTTCTGAATAATAGATCTTTCGTTATTTTTCATATAGGGTTGAATTATTCTAAAACTGAATTTCCTCTCTATTTTTTTCAAAGCAAGTGTTTTAAAATTGTCAATTTCATTAAAATTTGGCTTCAAATTGTGGTGTTGATAAAAACTCTTATCTACTTTCAGTAACTTAAAAAAGTTTCAGATTATTTCTTTCGTATTTCATTTTAGTCTTCCTAACTCCAGATCCTCCCGCATTATTTTTGAACAGAAGACCATATTCCCGAAGTCAGAAATCAAAATCTGCTGCTACTTTGAAAGCGGTTTAAGTTACAGGTGCAGGTAAATTTACGTTTTCTGGCATTTTCGCATTAAATCCCCTCAGATTCTAAAAACTTCATTCATAGGCTCAGAAACTGAATCGTAACGTTCCTTTCATTTCGCATTTCCATTTCATCTCAACAGATAATCCAGAAACTATTTGTTTGAAACAAACGAATTTTGCATTCATTATGTCAAATGTTTTCAAGCGATAATGTGAACTAAATGAATCAATAAATTACTTACAGGGTGGTCTATTTTGCCATTATTGCCAACATTTTTCCTGAAGTTTTTGATGTTCAGTTTGATGATTGAGAAAATACATGCGAGGACTGACATCTTTTAGTAGTAGGTAATTGTTAATATTTACGAAAAAATATGAAAATCAACAAATTTTCTTATTAATACAGTTTAAGAAACGTACAACTTTCCACATGCACGAAGTACTTATAATATTTAAGCAAGAATGTAAAATAGGAGTAGTAATTATTTGATAATGGATTCATCGGGTAACATAATATTTAAATTTAGTAACTTAAATAAGTTAATTGAAATTGTATACCTCTTTTACAACGTAATAACCGTATAAAGTGATTAACCAGATTCAAACATGCTTTGAAAAAATTCTGTATTGCTGAAACTCATGAGAAAATGTGTCTAATTTGGCAGTCAGGATTCAAATGTTACAGCACTAATAAATATTTATTATCTTCCACTACATTTTTATTATTTGTACATAGAAAAAAAAGGTACTTAACACTAAAGACGTCCTTCACACATTATAACAAATTTACAATTATTAATTATTCCCAGAGAGATGTATAGGTAATTAAATTGTATGCATTTTGTTTATTAGAGGTTCTACCGTATGCACGCACTACTTTTCCCATAGAAGCGGATTTGTTTTGTATACATTTTCAAGTGAATGCAGAAAGGCATAACAATATTTGGTTGACATTTTGGGCGGATTGACCAGACACAATGGGGATATAAATAGAAATTCAAAGCTACTTTTACACACCGACAGATTTCAAAGACTACCCTTTACTAAAAGATATTCCCTTATTTTTTTGCAAATACCCTTAAATGTTTCAAAATAGATCAATTCTATGTGGGTTACAGTTAATTACTACTCTCCGTTGTTTTAAAGATTCATACGATGAAACCCTTCGCATTGATGCTTGTAAATCTAGTTAACTTTTATTTAAAAAATTACTTTCATTTCCGTTTCACGTCTAGCCATGATTCTAAACTACGTACCAGTTTTATTATTAATTCCCGTTTTAACTGGCGTCCGTGCTTTATAAAGTGTAGGTTGTTAAACTCTTCATTTCATGCACTTTTATGTTACAGTTCCTATTTAAGTCATTATAGTGATGCCGATTTTTTTGCTAACCTTTTAATATTGTGAATCGGAAACCCCGTTCCTTAAGCACCCACCTCATTAGCAACAAACCATTTAATGTAAGAAGCCATAACTTTATTAATTAAAGGTCAGTGTGTAAAAATGTTGCGTTATATTTTTGTTCAATTTCGCCGACAATAACCTTTATAGGTCGTAGTTTTTTTGTTGCTAACGATGAATAGGTACATATTTAATCCGACACATTTCAATAGGTAATGCCTCCACGTACCAGATGTAAATTCTAAAAGAAACTTTTGACATGAAGTTCGATTATATACAGGAGTAATTAGAAACTTGTGTTAAAAGTCAAATTTTAATTATATTTCTTAATCTACGGTTAAATTGGTCTAGATGGACGTAAGATCCACGGAATCACAAATGTTTTACCAATATACGGATGATATTTAATTTATTATTTCATTGAAATTGAAATTATTTAACTAATTTCTTATAGAATCATTTTAATTAAGTATAGATTATTACTTAAATTAATATAAAATTTCTGTAGAAAATAAAACGTACCTATAGCTAAAGTTGGTTTTATTATGTCTTACAATATTTAGTAACACGTTAGCTTCAACAGTTAATTGCTTCACTGTAATAATAATTAGCTTACGATTTTACAGATCTGTTTATAGAGGCATAATTAGTAATTACTCATCCTTTCACCATACCTAGATACGATTCAATCATTTTCATAAAAGAATTGCCTAACATAATTTTTACCAGTATTTATTATTGTACCTACCTTAGTAATTGATAAGGTCTTAATTCGGGATTCGAGAACGTCAGGTTATTCAAAAACGGACAAATACTATTATGGATGGTTTATTTTAGTCGCATTAACTATACAGGGTGTCTCACGGTGACCGTCGGTTAAAAGTATATCAAGAATTGTAAAAGCTAGAAATTTGAAATTTTGTACGTGCGACATGCCGTGTTTAGTCTATTAAATAAAAATATTTTCCAAATGGCAGCACTTCCGGAAATACCGGAAGTGAGCATCAACTTCTTTATTTTAAATACAAACATGGAAAGTTTTTTTCACATTCTGATGTGTCCTAAAATGTTTAGTTAGTAGCTATGCTTAAAATAATCGGCGATTGGCGGAAAAAAAATTTTTCACTGAAAAATTTCAAAATCTTGTTTAGGAAATAAAATTGAGAGTCGAAAGTGGTAAAAGGTAGGGAAACGGGATTTTAGGTTCTCAATGTCAAAAGATTGAGACACAATTGTCTGCAATGGATAATAAAAAATTGCCAGCGGTTACGTATCTATTTGACGTTATTTCCAGACTTAAGAAAAACTTTAAAAAGTCTCTTTTTTCAAATGGAATGCCTATTTAATTATCAGTCCATTCGATGCAGAAATAAATTTCTTTTAAATTGATGTACCATGTTCCTAACCTAAAATCAATGATTACAGAGTTATATACATTTTTCAATTTAAATTTATAATTACATACCTACTTTAAAAATATGGTTTGCCTTGAAAATTTTCAAACAAGTTTTTATTCAATTGTTTCTATTTTTATTTTTATTTGACAGTTATCAGTTAGCTTATTAGCTATCAGTTTGAAATTTCACCGTTAGACACCCTGTATAAACTGTCAAGCGCAAAAAATACAATTGTAATTAATTTTTTACTTTTTCAAGATACTTAATTGATTTCGGTTTGATACCGCGCGAACATATCATTTTTCCCCTCCGAGATTCTTAAACGCTGGCAACTTATCTATTGAGTATTTTAAAATTAACAATTTATTTAGCAATTCTCAATATGGATTCCAAAAAAATAGAGGAACCGCATTGGCAATCTGCGGGTTTGTTTATGACACTCTGAATTGTTTTGAAAATAAACAACATTGCTTGTCGTTGTTTTTGGACCTGACTAAGGCTTTTGACTGCGTTTCTGTTGAACAAACTAAAATCATATAATTTCGATTCAAATAGTTTGAAATTGTTAACTTCTTATTTAGAAAAGTTGTAAATTATTACGGTGTTTCCAGTATGTCCCCCATTAAAGTTGGTATTCCGCAAGGAAGTATTTTAGGACCCCTATTGTTTCTAATTTACATAATCAATTGCAGTGTTTCTCTGCGTGTGTATTGTCTAAATTGTTTGTGTTGGGAACGGCAATATCTATTATGTATATGATTTTTTGTGTTTTTCAGGCCAAGCCTGGTTAACTAATCGCACGGATCGAAATCAAGTAACGATTAGTCCTACTAATACATATATCTATACAATATAAATTTGAAATTGCTGTTAAAAAGTGAACATACTAAATACTATACACATATTATGTTCATTAAATTAAATGACGTTGATAAAACCAACGCTGATCACATTTTAGATAATGTATTTGTTTGAGAAGCCTCGGTGTATTTGATCCCAATTTGTAAAAGCCACGTCCCGTCGACCCTCTTTCCGCGAAGGCATTAACATGAACGCAGCGTCGCGCATCAATAACAAAAAGAGACCCTATATTCCTAGGCTTCTCCGTTGGCGTCACTTATTCGTGACTTAGTGACTTTTTATATAAAAGAAAAAATGAACATAATATGTATGTTTTGAAAAAGTGTTATGGTTATTGTGTAAGCGTTTTTTGTTGTTTAGCTCGACGCATAGGTTGCATTCGAGTGGGTAATGTGTTGTTTGTGTTTTGTGTTAATTGCGAATTCTGATACTGTGAGTATATTGTGTGTTTACGTTTGAGTGCATGAGAACGAGTCAGAGGTGTTACACGAGTGATTGTTGAAGTGTTGTGTGTTGGTAATGGACTTTCTATAATTGTTGTGTTGTTGTGTATGCAACAGAGTTTCAATTTGTGAAGGGAGGATTGAGTGTTGTGTTGCATTTTGTGTTTGAATGGTATTAGTTGAAAGTGTGTGATGTGGTTCTAAGTGATGTGCGGTATCTTCCGTTATGTTTAGAAATTTTCTAACTATGTGGCAAGTGTTGATAATGACTGCCTTTTGTAATTGTATGTATATGTTCTTATCTAACCCTAAAATGTACAAACTGTGATGTATTGTTTTTGGTATAACTCCGGTTGCACTAAGAACAATGGGTACTGTAAGAGCAGTTCCCATTCTCCATTGCGCTTTAAGTTCCTGAGCTATATCAGTGTATTTGCGATGTTTCTCTGCGTGTGTATTGGCTAAATTGTTTGTGTTGGGAACGGCAATATCTATTATGTATATGATTTTTTGTGTTTTATCTATAAGTGTTATATCTGGCCTATTGTTATATACAGCTTTATCTGTGAGTAGTGTCCTATCCCTATTATTATTATTATTATTATTATTATTATTATAGATAATATGTTCTAATTGTATTTTGTGCCAATAGTAAGCTATGCCATAACAAGTTATTCACTAGTTGTGAGTGTGACTAAAACGTCCCCCATCATTCGTTATACTGATTTAAATTCTTTATGTAACTGAATTTGGCATTTCATGCATTGTGAATTGTCGATATAACTAAACTCACGAACAAATTTAACGCACCATTTAATTATTTTGTTTGAATTTCAAGATAACGATCATAATTAAGGTTACTAATTTTCTTACTAATAAGGATGGAACTTCATTAGTAATCTAGACACATGCTGTCAAAAAATCGTGTTTGTTTTAAAATCATAATTTGATAATTGTCATACTTTTAAATTTTCTTAAAAGTTGAGCACCTATGTTGTTACGAAAGTTTGTTGATTAAAAAAAATATCATTGGTTAGAAAATGTTGCGTTGTTAGTAGAGTTAGTTTTAAAAATTTTAGTATTAAAAAATGAATCGTTGAAGAAATTTATCGGTTGAGCAGGCAGTAAAGACATCAACTTTACTGGAAGTGGGATATTCTATGCGTTATGTTGCTAATTTGTTCGATAGAAACCATTCTACTGTAAGTCGGATGGTTCAAGAGAGAATCTTACGATCGAAGTCCAGGACAAGGTAGCAAATTGTCTACGGATGTGCTCTTAAAACCAGAACAGTCACTACTATGGGTGTAAAAAGGCAAGGCCCCTGACTTTCAGTTGTCATAGTGAAATAACTGGGGGGGGGGGGGGGGGGGTGAATTTAATAAAAACACTGTATATAGCTTTTCCCTGGCTGACGGTCAGTTTTAACTTTAAAATTGTTATTATTCCATAAATTGTTACCAAATTTAAAAATATTGTAGCACACATACTTCTCAAAAGTTGAAAGCCCATAAATATTGATTATTGATATAATTAACCGGTTTTATGAGCTATAGGTAATCGAAAATTTACTATTTTCCAATATACGGAAACTAAAAAAAATTCTTGTTATAAATGCTAAATTTGTATTATTCAATCACAGCTGCATTATTCCCTTATTGAAAACAAAATTTGTTTTCTTGTAATTCAAAGTAGATTATCGCGAAAGAAAGACGCACGTATTCTCGCGAGAGGTAATCTACCACATCGAAAACAGCGGGCGGCAAACCACAACAAAGTGATTATTCTTTTGCATTGTACAAAACCATGCGCTTCATAGCAATAGTGTACGACAACAGCTTCACTGCGCGGACCGAAACATCCATCCTTTTTTCCAAATTTCTTTTAAAAAACACCATGGACATTTTTTAAATCCTGTTAGATCACAACATAATTGGTTTAATTTTTTATGTTACTGTTAATTTATATTAATATCGAACTATCAGGTACTCAGTTACACAAGATGTCATTTTTTTATTATAGCTTTAAGGCTAATAAACCAATTGGCCTCAAAAGCATCTCACACCAACAAATAAGTACTTATACATTTTTCAAATATATAAGCATGTACCACTCAGTTTCAATAATATAGCCGTAATTCATTTTTTAAAGTCGAGCGCTTGTACGATTTGAGTCATAATTAGCGCTTTTTTGCACATACACTGATACAGAAAATTAACCATGTACTGCAAAAATCTAAAACTGTACACATTTTTGTAGGAATAAATGATCTTTTAAATGCACTTTATTTCATTAAATTATGATTGCTAATTACTGAGATACAAGCTTCTAAAGTCAGGGGTCTTGCATTTTTACTCCGATAGTAGTACAATGCTAAGAAATGAGTTGGGAATTGCTGCCAATGCCCTCATATCGTCTCGAACTGTGAGAAGACGCTTAAATAAATCTGGATTACGGAGTAGAAGACCGGCGAAATAAAACCTTTACAACCAGTGAAGATAGAGTTGCGAGGCTGCGTTTCGCTAGAAATCATCAAAACTGGACGGTTAATGCTTGGAGAGAGTTTTGTTCTCAGATGAGACTAGGGGCATCTTAAAATCTTCGGATGGTCGTGAGCATGTCTGGCGAGGACCAGGAGAGATATTTGCGAGATGTAATATTGCTCCAAAATTTCAATTTGGTGGAGTTACTGTAATGTTTTTGGGAGAAATCTGTTTTAGCGGTCGCACAGAATTGGTTGATATCTGTATAAAATTCATGAATGCTGATTATTATCTCGAAAATGTCATAGTTTTGTATTCATGCAAGATAATGCTCGTCCTCACGTGACTAGACAAGTAACTGAATACTTAATGCAGTTGATGTTCAATTAATGGAATAGCCAGCTAATAGTCCTGACTTAAATCCCATAGTGCATCTATGGCACGCTCTTAAAAAGAGAGTTCGCACTCATAGCCCCTCGGCTGTTAATCATAATCAACTGGTAGATGTGATGCAGTACTAGCAGAATGGGAGAATGTCACCCAAGATGTTATCGAAAATCTAATCTCCAGTAGGTATGCCAAGGTGAATGAATGCATTATTAAGAAGCAGAGGAGGCCATACACTGTACTAGGATCAGTTGAAGCAGGTTTTTTTCGCATTATTAATTATGCAGTAGAAAATGACTTAAAATAAGGTCTTTTCTTGCCGATTTCTGTTCAAAACAATTTCAATGCTTCATTTACAAATTTCTATGGATCTGTCAATCATATCAGTCGAATGCAGGAAAACTTATTGTACTTATTTTGTCCATGAGTTTATTACTATTTTCACTTTTTCTTTTGATTTTACTTTTACGTACTATTAGTAGCTGTAATAATGTTTTTGGAATTGCTACTAACAGATCGAATAATAATTAAGTTCTATTATCCGAAAAAATTTTTTTTTTTTTTTTTTAAATTTATTTGCCAGTTCAACAATAAGTAAAATGTTATACATGGCATTGTTATTCACATCTATGTAGCTTATGTCTGTACAATTTATTTTTATTTATGGGATAGGTAGTTCCCTTACATTAAGTTTGTCCTTTGCACTACTCATCACTGTCAGGTTCGGAAAGGTATATGTCTTGCGGCAGTTTTCGTTTTAGTCTGTGGTGTATGTTTCGTCTGCCTATGTTGTAATGTACTGCGCCCGCACAATTGTGTATGCTTCTGAAGAATTTATTCGCGCACGCACTGATGTAGTTTTGTATTGTTGGAGTGTCGAGTTCATAGTGTAGCTGCTCGTTTCGGACGTACCACGGTGCGTTCACTGCTATTCGAAGTACTTTATTTTGAAGTCTTTGCACTTTTTTAATGTTAGATTTAGATGTGTTGCTCCAGATTGGCGATGCGTAAAGCACTAACGGCCTTATTAGTGACTTGTACATCATGATGGTGCATTTAGGTTTGAGTGACGATTTTCTATTAATGAGGGGATACAGTTGCGCTAATCTCGCATAGCCTTGATTTATTTTGAGATTTACGTGAAGTTTCCAAGTAAGCCGCGTGTCTAGGAGGACTCCCAGGTACTTGACGGCTGCGTCATTAAGACTCCAGGGAATTATGTTGTTATTGATTGCTATGCTGGGAGGGTTACTTATTCTTCTTAGGGTGAATATTTTTGATTGACATTTGCTGGGATTTATTAGAATGTTCCATCTGTTGAACCAAGAGCAAACTTTGTGTATTGCAGTTTGCAAATTCTCTACGGCTTGGGTGAGTTCGGAATGTTGTGCCAGAATTGCGGTATCGTCCGCGAAGGTCGCCATAGTTACCTCAGTAGTAGGGATGTCGGATGTGAATATATTGAACAACAGCGGCCCCAGAATGCTTCCCTGCGGGACTCCTGCTCTAATGGACCTTGTTTCAGATATTGATGAGTTAATGCGTACGGCGAAGGTTCGGTTTTCGAGGAAAGAGAAGACTATAGCTTTAAGATAGTTGGGTATTCCGATTTTAAGTATTTTGCTTTTTAGGCCTTCTAGCCATACCTTGTCAAAGGCCTGGGCTACGTCGAGGAATACCGCTGCAGTATATTTTTTATTTTCGAAACCCTCTTCGATTTTTTCGGAGATACGTTGTAGTTGATGTAGCGTAGAATGTGATCTCCTAAAACCAAACTGGAATGGTGGTAGTATGTTAAGTGTCGTTATTTTTTCCATTAGCTGTATACGAATGATCTTCTCTAGAACCTTAGAGAGTGAAGTCAGCAAGCTTATTGGTCTGTAGCTATTTATCATTTTTTTATCTTTACCCGGCTTAGGAAATACCAATATATGCGCATGTTTCCAGGCTTTCGGGAAATATCCCAGTCGAAGGCAAGCGTTGTAGGTTGTTGCAAGGTAGCCTAACGATTTATTAGTGAGCTGAGTTAGTACCACATTTGTTATTAGGTCATATCCAGGGGATTTCCTCTTTGGGAGATTTTTAATTATGGCTTTAATTTCTTGGGGGGAGACTGGGATTATTGGTTCAGTAATCACTGGTAGGTTGGTTTCGATGTGATTCGTTATGTACACGGCATGGTTAGGAGCACAAGTTGCGTTGGGAGTAAAAACTTTTTCGTAATGAGCTGCAAATGCTGCTGATTTTTCTTCATCGGTGGCGAGTATTGTATTTTCTACGATTAGAGTAGGAATTTCCTCTCGTTGCTTTAGGATCCGCTTGGTAGCTCTCCACATCCCAAAGTCGCCAGGTTGAAAGTCTTCTATGTATTTTTGGTATGAGTTGATTCTCAATTCATCCAGTTTGCGCTTTAGTCTATGCGTTAGTTGGTTTAGTAGGCGCTTCGTTTCCGGCATTCTGTTTCTCTGCCATTCTCGTCTTATTTGGCTTTTCCTTTTAATTAGTTCTGTTATTTCCATCGGCTGATATTGATGGTTTGACTTTTTCTTCTTTTTGGGACTTGTGTTGCCAGGAGCACGCTATTGGTTATTGATGTTGGTAATTTGGATATTGCGTTGTCTAAGTCTTCATTGTTGCTTATGCTGGTTGGACATTCGAGGTGTTCGTCAAGGTTGGTTCGGAATCGTTCCCAGTTTACTACTCCGTTGATTAGTCTAGGTATTGGTTGCACCAGCTCAGGTGTGCTGAAGAACGAGATTATTACAGGCAAGTGGTCAGAGTCTAGTTCCTCTACTACTTTTTGGAATATTGTTTTATCAAAGTTTTTCTGCAAGACTATGTCGAGTATGTCAGGCTGGTGGTCGCTGCGATAAGGATAGTAAGTGTATTTCTCAGGGGCCATTACTTGAAAGGAGTATTTTGTCGCGTAGGTTTCCATCTTATTTCCCTCTGGATTGCTTGCTCTGCATCCCCATAGCTGGTTTTTGGTGTTAAGGTCGCCTATCATTAGTATTGGTTCGGTTGTGTCGAATATACCTTTGATGTCTTCCTCGATCAGTTTTTTATTGGGTTGTCGGTAAGTACTTATTAGTGTGAGATTTTGGTCGTTTAGCTTTACTTTGATGCCAATTGTTTCCAGTGTTAGGTTATCCGTGTCTACAATAGGACTGTGGATGATTTTCTTTTTAACGAGTATCGCCACTCCTCCTGCTGCTGTTCTAGCGTTTCGGTCTTTCCTATGCACTTGGTATCCCGATATTTTGAACGTATTTATTTCGGCTAGATGGGTTTCGGTGATACATGCTATGTCTATGTTATATCTGGCAAGAAAGGCTATAAGAAGTGATCTTTGGGTTGCTAAGCCGTTAGCGTTCCAATTAAGGATTGTTAGCTTTTCTATTGTTTTAGGTGGTTTAGGATCCATTAAGGAGTAAGGGGAGGAGAGTATTGGTGATGAAGTTTTTAATAAGAGGGAGGTAAGGGGTTAACAGATCAATAAGGATTTTGGCTATGTTACTTGTGTCAGGTGAATTAGTCACATTGGGTGATTGGTTTGCGTTGTTAGGGTTGGAATTTGTTGCTGTAGAATTTCGTACTTGGTCTGCATATGATCGTTTGGGGTTGACTATGTAACTTCCGTTGCTTTCTGTGCCTCTTTGGTTGTTAGTGTTATCGTTTTTCGTTCGTTTTTGCATTATCTCAATGTGATGGCTGCATCCGCGATAACTTGCAGGGTGAGGGCCTCCGCAGTTAGCACACTTTGGTTCGTCCTCTGGCTTCTTTTTGCATAGATGGTGTTGATGGTCTCCTCCGCATTTCACGCATCGTGGGTCTAGCGAGCAATAGTTTTTAGTGTGGCCGTAGCTTTGGCAGCGATGACATTGAGGGATGTTTGGTGACTTTCTTCTTAGTTCGACCGCAACGATTGATTGATGTATATGTTTTAGTGAATAGATTTTTTTGGCGTTTTCGTTATCGTTTAGGTCCACTGCACACACTGGAAGCGGCTGCTTGTTTTTGGTTTGTAGTCTTGTTACTTTGATTACTGGTAAAGAGTTTCTGGTAAGTTCTTCGAAAATTTCTTGTTCAGATAAAGATAACGGTATGTTTTTAATCACGACATTAAGAGGCTTGTCTTTAGGATTTTGAAAAGTGTGGAATTTGATTTCATTGTCCTTAAAATATTTTGTTAAGATCCTGTAATCATCCGCTTTAGTTACGTTTATTCTTAGCGTATTTGTGCTACAAAATGTTGTGAATTCGCCAGTTGTTAATTTTTTGATGTCTGAGGTCAATGCTATGTAATTTATAGCGTTATGTAGATAAATGGGCGGTATTTTAGATTTTGTTGTAATAGTTTCATTATTATTGCCTACGTCTGTGGTGTGTTGATTGTGTTCGTCGTCCAGGTTATCGTTTGGATTGGCCTCCAGGTCTGCTATGGCGTTGTATTTATTATGTGTTGGAATGTTAGGAGTCCACGAATATCGTTTTTGTACTTCATTGATTGGAGGAGTTAATAAGTCTGCTTTACGCTTATTTTGCGTTTGAATTTCCATTGAAATTCCATTATTTACGTTATCGGTTATTTTGTTAATACAAAAACTTACGCTTTTGCAGCTTGTAGTTGCGGTTAAAGGTCGCTCTTAAGGGTTATTTGCACTTGGAACTATCACACAATAGACACCAATAGCACGTCTTAACGCGTCGACAGTCGACTCTACAATCCCGAAAAAAATAAGGTACATGTACGTAGTGGTAACGTTGTCTCGAGCTTATGATCATGTTTTTATTACGCTTCTTGAAGCTTCGGGCCATCGCATTATTCATAATTGTTTCTTTTACGCCACATGAAGGTATTACCGTATTATTTGCGAGTGAATGTTATCTAGTCATTTCTTATACTTATAAAGCACTAAGTAGGGAATTCGTAAAAATTATTACAAAAGGCACACAGAAGAAAGATAAATCGCTCTAACGATATGAATAAATGCAAATGCTTCTGTTTGCATAAATAACAAAACTATAAAAAATAAAATCACTTACACTATATCTAGGAATGAATTAAAAAGGTCAGTATTTACGCACGGAAACGGGAAATATTCGTAAAATAAAATGCAGAACTGCTTAAATTTGCATAAACAAGAAGTCTATACAAATCTAGACTTTTCTTGCTGTGTACGGGAAGGAATCGTAGCAGAAAAACTGTTAGGGGCATAATTTTATAACGACAGAACGAAATTAAGGCTTGTTTCGTAACTCGTAATATGTAAAATCTATCTTACAATTCACAATCGCTCAGGATCTTACATCACGTACCATTTAGTATATCACCAACAAAGATTGTGCAATCATCCTGTTACGTAATTACACGTCAAGGCAAAAACAACAACTTACGTTAGTATTACTTTAACAATTGTATTACAAATATCATAACATACGATTTGATTTATTTACATCTTAAAAATGAGACCTAAAAAAATTTCCGGTAAATAATTAGTAATAAAATATTTTTACTTCTACTTAAGTGTGGTAGAAAAACACGTAATTGTATGTGGAAATTTCCTAAATTGTACGCTCGGTAACTATAAAATATTCATACCTACATCATAGGTATTATAATGCAGTATCTATAACTCCTCATGGCCGCATTCACACGTCCCTATATTCAGGGAGTAGGTAATTTTACTTGAATAAATGACAGAGGCATTATTAAGATTAATAGAAAAAATAAGTAGCCAGGCCTTGATCATAGAAACTGAATGGCGTAAGGTCCAGCGATCGAAGAGGTTCGTCTTTAATCCAGCACCGGTGAGTAAAAATGAAATTTCATCTATATTCCTTTCTTCAATGATCGTGATTTTCGGAACGCGTCAGGCGCACCGCAAAAAAGTTCTGGGGGAGAAAATGGGACATGACCCCTAAATGAATATCTCCCTGTAGATTTTTGCAACCATTTAGAACGCCCAATAATATATCTAAGCGCTAAGCCTAAGCCCTAAAACTGTAGGAGCTATAAAGAAAAAAATAATTCAAATTGTAAGATTGAAGCGTTTGCGGATCTATGTTTATTTATGAACTTTTAGTTATGAAATAAGTACATGACATTTAGGAACACCCTGTATATAAATAATATCACAGTACTTATATAATTATTCTCATATCAAAGAAAGAAAAGAGATGTTAAATAATGGTTGGATAAAGAGAAGAACGATGTACAATAGAATCCATCATAACAATAAACAAATTTTGAAAATTTGGAAAAAAGGGATTGTTATGGAATTTTTCGAAATACAATCCCATGTAGTACCGTTTATTGGCGTTATCTTGGTGGAATATTGACCCAATATAGAACGATTGGGGCAATATTGTCGAACTGCAGCCAATATTGGGCGAATATATTTTTGTAATATTGTACAAATATTTGAAATAAAATATTTAGCGAATATTAGAACAATACTTGCAATATTGAGTAAATATTGCTATTTTATGTAAATTCAAATATTGTACACACAATAATGTACCAATATTGCGTGTACAATATTACTAAATTTTGAAAATCGACATTTAGGCAATATAACACACATATTTACAATATTACTATGCAATATAAAGTCAATTTATCAATAACATAACAATACTGTGTTTTCAATATTATTGAATATTGAAAATGATATATTTAGGCTACATGAAAAAAATATTCACAAATAATAAGGTTATGATACTTTCTCAAAATCCACCGAATGTTAATTTTCGCCGATTGAGAGATATCACTGGGAAAGAGTTTCTTGGGGTCTGGGGGTGCTCCAGGTCACCCCCTGTCTTACAATTTTGGGACACATTACAAAACAATAATGGGAAGATATTGCATAAATATTTTTCCCAATATTGAAATAATATCGTTTATTAATATTTATTGTAGGTACTAATATTGTAAGTACATTAATATTCTACCAATATATTTACAATGAAACGCCAATATTGAACCAATATTAAATATTACATGGGCCCATGTAGCACCGTTTATTGGCGTTAGCTTGCAATTGTGGTTCAATATAGAGCGATTGGGGCAATATTTTCGACCTGCAGCCAATATTGGATGAACATATTTTTGTAATATACAAATATTGTACACACAATAAAGTACCAATATTTCGTGTACAATATTTCTAACTATTGAAAATCGATATTTCAGCAATATACCTAACATACGTATTTGTAATATTTAGTAAATATTGCTATTTAATGTAAATTCAAATATTGTACGCACAATAGAAAGTTAACATTTATTTATCAATAACATAATAATACTGTGTTTTCAATATTACTGGATATTTAAAATCATATATTTAGGCAACATGAAAAAAATATTCACAAATAAGAACGTTACGATACTTTCTCAAAATCCGCTGAAAATTTTGCCGATTTAGAGATATCAAAATAATTAAAATATAATATGTACGCCCCCATCAATTTTCAGTATCACCGATCACCTCCGAGCCTGCACGAAGTGAATGGGGTTCCTAGGGAAAGAAGAAGCCACCGGAGGAGCACTGGGAAATAGTCCGTCGAAGCAGTTAAGGCTCTGGGGTGGCCCAGGTCACCCCCTTCCTACTATTTTGGGACACATTACAAAACAATAATGTACATTCACATTCTACCAATATAATATTTACTACAATTAAATGCCAATATTACACCAATATTAAATGCTACATCGGATGCCTAGGGTTTTTATGTGTGCCTTTGCTGGCTCGAGAAGTAAACATTTTACCACCAGTAATAGTACTTACAGCATTATATTGATATTTGTGCAATTTACTATTATTAGAACCTCATTTTATTTTAAACGTCGCGTTGCCTAAGGAGATGCACAGCTTTCTTTAGTTACCTATATTAAAATTAACAACCCCATATTATTTACAATCTATAACCATTGGTAAAAACACAGAGGGCTATATATTAAATTAAGTTTCATTGTAAAAAAGTTAAAAGATTAAACATCTGCATTATTGGTGTTACTAATTACCACCATTTTAGCATACAGTTGAATGTGAAAAGCAAGATAGCGCTTTACATATTAAGACTTATAAAGAAAGGACCAGAAATATTTTATTACGAATGCGTATGAAGGTTGCAATGTATGACCTACAACCATTGACAAGTTGTTTAATTTTGTTGTTGTTCTGTATAATTAAAACTTCGGCAAAAAATGGGAGCTCGCGTAAATGTATAATGCATTACGCGAACAAGTACTTTGGCAGATATCGAAGTTGTTCCAACAATACGTTTACCTGAGAGAATAATGAATTGATGTAGCGGCTTGTTTCAGCTCAGCAGGGATGCACTGAACCGATGTAAACTAATAAAGAAATTAGTTATGGACTTTGAAAATACGGTAGCTAAATTATAATTTCCTTGCTGTTAATTTATATTTCTGTATACATAATTTACTTCAGTCACTTATAAATTACAATTTCTCATTACTCTTGCAAGTGCAACAATAAAAACTCCTTGATTAAGTTTAGTTATACGCGCTGGTATATCTGATTGACGTTTCTTCCGGTTTGTAAAAGGTAAACTTGTACTCTCACGTATGTTGAATAAAGCAACAACGTTCCATTCATGTTACAGTCCTAATCCCGGTGTCTCCAATAAAAGGATGTGTAGCATTTGCTTTCTAATAATCCTACTGTAGTGCATGTGCCGGGAACAAATGTAAATCCTTTGAAATTTGCTCCGTTTCAGGGGTCGCAGGCAGGATTTAGGACGTCAGTCGAGACATTTGTAAATAATATTATTCCAGATCGGTGAGCAACGCAGTCCGTGCGAGCTTTTCTGACCTACCTGTGGATCGGTTTAGAAAATAACAAAATTATATTATTTGTAACCGTTTACTGCCAGAACATTCATTAAAAAAAAGCGAGGCGTAACACTTTTGATTTCTAAGTTTATGTTTCTAATGTTTAAATTAATTATCGCAATTAGGAGAGTGCTACAATACAAAATTATTGTAGCTTCTTCGCCTGCCCTAAATTAAAGCTGTTTACCTCTAATCCAATATACCTAATTTACGCTTGGAAGGGCGCGATTAAGATTAAGATAATATATTCTTACAATGGTACTTAATTTTTGCAAAAATATTTTAGACAAGATAGGAGTTACAGCATCTTGTCTAAGATGGCAAATCTAAGATTGTAGAAAAACTGGCCTAAACTGCTACATTATTTTAATAGTTAGATTATTGAAAATTCTTTCGTTATCCACCAAAACAGTAATCTTTTGCACAACTACGTACAACATATGATATGGTGGTAATAATACGCACAACCTTCCCCTTCAACGATGAATATAACTTAAGCGATGAGACTGCTTAATAGGTTATAAAACCAGGCGACCTATTTCGGGATAATCCAATCCCATTTTTAAGCCAAAGTTGCAAAATTGTCTTAAGTAATAACAATTGAGGAAAATTAAAGCTGCATTTTTTATGTAAATAGTTTCCCCCTAAACTTTAATTATGTTCTGTGCGCTGATTGTGTTTTGAAAACACCTTGTGTTTTACTAAATCAATGTTGCTGAATTTGAAAAAATTTAAATTTTTTGGAAATTTTCAGTCGCTTGGGCTACGCGGGCGCTGAAAGTCAGAAAATAGCGCAAACAACAGTTTTTGGACGACAGGCCGCCTAGGCCGAACCACGTAAGGTATTTGAAAAAATTTTTCTGGATTTTGTAGCTTACCAACTTTCTATTCACACACACTACACACTTTCTCTAACACGGCTCTCGGCTGCTAGAGAGAACGCGCTTGGGTCCCTAGTGTTCTATTTTTATAAAAATAGCAGGAAACACATAAAAACTATGTGTGTTTGTTTTGTTTACATTCGAGTAGTGTTCACCAGAGTTTTTCTGTTTCTACAAATTCGAAAGCAGTGTTTTGTTTACAATCTACCTCACTTCTTGCGTGTTTCCGATCAGTTTTCATCAGTTTCATCATATTTCGTGCATTTCCGCATATTTCTGTGAATTTCTTCGTTTATTAATTTAAAAACATTGTATACAAAGAATGTATATGCTTTCTTGTGTGAACAACAGATAACAAACTGCGTTTCTAATTCGATCACACACAATAAACATCTACAATGGATTTACAGCGCATTTTTCAGACAAATTTCATCTTAAAATCTAAGTAGCACTTTCCCTCCAACAAGCTACCGCATATAAACAAAGTCTTAACATGAAGAAGACAACTTTGATTTGACTTTGCATTTTTTCTCTTAATTTGTATCTTGAATTGTTGTTTTCCACACTTTTTTCACAATTTCTTCTAATTTTCTTTAATTTTGCTTAAATTCTATATAATCTTTGTTTATTCCAAAGAAGCATCTAACAAAGTAATATCGTGTGATTATTGTGTATACATTTTATAGGAAAGCTGTTATTGTAATCTAAATAAACTATTTCATGCTTAATAATACTTGATTAAGCTTATTTTTAATATGAACAAAGACGTAAATATTGATAAAATAGAACACTAGCGACCCAAGCATCAAGCAGCTCTAGCAGCGGAGAGCCGTGCTAGAGAAACTGTGTAGTCTGTGTGAATATGAAGTTGGTAAACTGCAAAATCCAGAAAAAAATGTTCAAATACCTTACGTGGTTCGGCCTCGGCGGCCTGTCGTCCAAAAGCTGTTTTTTTAGCTATTTTCTGACTTTCAACGCACACGCAGCCCAAGCGGCTGAAAATTTCCACAAAATTTTAATTTTTTCAAATTCAGCAACATTTGTTTAGTAAATCACAAGTGTTTTCAAACCACAATCAGCACACAGAACCTAGTGGTAAACAAGCTCTCACGCACTGGTCTGTGTTGGCCAAACTTTGTCGGGCGGCGCACATTTAGGGCCATCGGACGGGTCATGGCAGTCGAATCGAGCTGAAAATTGGTGTGTGCACTTCTGGAG
Organism: Pyrocoelia pectoralis; assembly: GCA_036250285.1. Taxonomy (NCBI): domain Eukaryota; kingdom Metazoa; phylum Arthropoda; class Insecta; order Coleoptera; family Lampyridae; genus Pyrocoelia; species Pyrocoelia pectoralis. The sequence goes on from CM070075.1 coordinate 68,661,474, forward strand.
CCTTGCTATGCAAAACCCACACCAGTTTGTAATGCTGCGCGAAACTTGCCTGTTTTCCGGCATGTCTTTGTACAATGATACTGATGCTGGGGAAAGGTGATGACTGATGAGGTACCTAAATTGTGACAAAATTGTCCTTGAAAATGCAAATGAGAGATTTGGGAAAAAATATAGCGAAAACTGCATATTTTTATTTAGAATATCTTTCTAAATTTGATAGCTTTTGAGTGGAACATTTAGGTATTATTCTGGTAAAAGTCAATTGCAATTACAATTAGTATGAATTTCCTTTGCTATTGTATAAAGGCGTGAAAAATAAAATAGTTGAACAAATAAAATGAGCGAAATACTTTTTTGAATACCGTTGATTTTACACCGTGCACTAGTCATGCCGATCAGTTATGCATAATCATCCTATATGTGAAGGAAACGCAATATAATGCACACATTTATTGAATTTGTTACTATTCACGGGCTTGGCTTGAATTTTTAAAGCTTGATATAAAATCAAGTCAAGCCTACAAAAAACCAAGCGAAGCTTAAGTATTATACAATCCAAGCTTATCTGTGGAAAAGCTTGAGTTATCAAGCTTTTCGAAGTAAAGCTTTCAAGCTTTCCCCAAGCTTTCATGCTTATATTTCTAAGCATTTTTTTGCTATACCATGGAACATAATTCTTAGAAGATCCAGCTGATGATTTTGCATTCTACCACAAAATATATTCATTCGGTATAAAAGGATCAAGTACCTACGTGTAATTCAGGGTATATTTGAGATAGTCTTCAATCTCAAAATCTCAATGGGCGCAACGGTACCTTGTACAAAATCTGTTGCACGTCACGCTGTAACACTAGTTTTTAATTATTGTAAAATGATACGGCTATCAGGTGATGCCCTGCAACGGTTTTCCATTTGTACGAAATCAAAAATGATAAAAATTATGAATTAGAAAATGTGAAGGTGTAGATATTCTGAAAAATTTACGTTCTACATAACGGCTCTTCGGAATTTTCAGATAATTTGTTAGAACACATAGTTTAATAATCGCCCACTAACCAGCAGTTGAGTAATGCTGCGAAAGTCCGACAATGAGCTATATGTGTATGACGTAATGCACAATGTGTTCCAACCTCACTACTCTTACGGGAGGGGCAAGACTAAGTTTGAAAAAGCTTGATAAAGCTTGGGAAAGCTTGGTAACCAAGCCAAGCCTGCATGTGTTTGTTAAGTTTACAGTGCCCAGAAAGTATGCCTGCAAGTAGCCGCAGGTTCTTTCTGGATAGCCCTGTGCAAAAACCCGCCAGGCTACGAGATGGTCCTCTGAAGGCCTCTCTCGCGTGGCAGCATGCAGTCTGACATCAAGTTCCACCTAGTCTAGGCAGTATAGTCAAAAATAGTTCACAAATTCAGAACACTGCAATGCTGTAAAGCGTATAATAATATATTCTTTATTGCAAATAAATACAATCTCAGAGTGAAGTTCAGATGTGTGCTACATGAGGCCCCTTGTTCTTCAAATTAAACCCCATGTAGAATTAAACCATTTTTGGGGGCAAATTGCAGTTAATAAAATGAATACACAAAACAACTGAAATCAAAATTTATCAATCACTTTCTATGGAAAATCCAAACGAGGATTTAGCAGCGTCCTTCTTATAATTAAGTAGGGCAAACATAAAACTTACGACAGAGATGGTCACAGGTCACTGTTGTCTGCACGATCAATAGCCCGTTCTGGAGGAGTTGTGGTGAGGAAAACGAAAGGCCAACCGCGTCTTCTGCCAACATGAGGAATACACAAAGGCAAGGAAATGGAAGTGAAATATGTATATGTATATACAAGAGGAAGCTAAAATTTTGCGCTTTGTTAGAAACACAGGAATCCTTGAAGGGTAGGCAATAGCGGGAACCATCATAGATCAATAGGTCGCAGTGCAGGAACCACTCGGGAGCGCCCCTAGTTTCATAACAATAATGTTCCTTACGAAATCTAGATTACATCACTTGGAATCTTCATAAGGATAAAGTGATAACTGACTGACTCACTGATCTATCAACGCCGAGGCCAACCAATAAATCTAAATGATGTAGGCACCCACTAGGAAGCGGATTTTCGAAATTCATCCCCTAAGTGGGTCAAAATAAGGGTTGAAGTTATGGAGTTTTGATTTTATTAGTAAACATTGTAAACAAAAGCGCAATTGCGCAATGTTATTACTGTCAAACTTAAAAGCTGTAATGTAGCAATACCTTTGGAAGTTCAGACAACTTTTATTGGCGGTACGAAGTTCGCCGGGTCAGCTAGTATACTATATTACTCGATAAGATGATACAATTGAGTGTAAACAACTTTCTCCACAATTTGTATCTGTATCAAAGCTGGAGTAGACACATTCAAGGCGATGATTGGTGATGGTAGGAAAGTACGAATCAATGAGAGAGTATATAATCTTTAATTATATTTACTAAGAATGGTTGAATTTGATTAAGTTCGACCCCAAAAGGAGTTAAAATTGCGAGCATCGATGATTAAGTTACAATAGACTCTAAACCTACTCCATATTTGTTTCCTTATTAAAATATTTAAAAACAGTTACTAGTTTCGACTAATAAAAGTCATCTTCAGGCTTCTAATTACTAATGACTAAATGTTTGCATATTTACATACTATTCAAGATAAGCTATACGTTAGATAATAGATATGGTCATTAACTTTTAATGAAAGAAATACACCGTATCACTTGTATTATACTTCTGTTTTCTTCACTTTCATTTTCCTTGTTTATAATAAACCGTGCCAGAGAAGATCATCAGATAAACTCCTGTTTTATTTTATTAGCTTTATGAGGTCTTTATGTTTTATTTCTCCAACTTTATTACAGTCTGTTTGTTTAAATTAGTTTTGGACTTCTTTTTACATTGCTGTATCAGTAATGTTAAAGTAAAACAATAAGGTACTGAGAGAAGTCCATTTTTAGTGATTGTCACTCAAAAAGAAGGAGGTAATCTACCCATGTCATATAGGTAATAACAAAATTAATTAAAAAAATTTAGAATATTTACCTTGATCAATCATTTATTCAGCATTGCTAATATTACTTACCTACCCCATAACCAATGCTGAGTTTGAAATTAAAATTATACCATTCTACTATTGCCTTTTTCAGCCTTTTTAGAATGAGATAATGTAAATTCTGTACAAAAAATATGTTACATAGTATAATTAGCAAACAAAGTGCGCAATCTCTCCCTTATACTTTCTTAAAATACTGTTTGACGAGATGTTCATCAATGATTAGAGTAAGATTATGATTTGAAGTTAACATGTTTGATGATAAAAAAATATTTAACGTATGTTAAGACATTACCATAAGATAAGGTGCAGAAGACAGACACAGTTCGATAGGAGACAAAGGGGAGAAGAGTGATGAAATGGCTAATGGTGTGATGCGAGGAACCAAGGCAAGGAATCAAAACTGAGCGGAAATGGGTAAACATACATTAAGAAACAGTAGATTTTTTTGTTTCCTTCATCACAAAGAAATCAATTTTTTGTGTAAAATATATATCTATGTGTCTGTGTGCAGAATACTGTTGGCAAAAGCATATTATTGAGGAGTGGGAGAAATAGCGTTATTTTCACCCAACCATCGAGTTATAGTTGGAGTAGCGCAATTATCACACGTTAACTTATACATGCCGAACGAGAATAAGAGTCAACTGGATACTTATTGTTGTTCAAATTTCCTTTGCAAGAAAAGGGATCGGTGAGTTCGAGAGTGAAGTGGTGTTTAGTCATTATCTTTTGATATGTGTTTGAAAGGTGTGATAGAGAAATTTAAAGGATTATTTGGGGTTCTTTACGTCTTTAGGCTTGTCCAATACCTTAGGTCTTATAGGATTGCCAGTCCTATTAGCTCCAGATGGTTGTGAGCTGTAAAGCCTAGGTTTTCCAAGCCTCACTGTTTTGTGTGAAACAAAAGAATCTGACGTTTCGCAAGATAATGCAAGTTGCATCTTCAGAGATAGGAATGTTGTCTTTTATCTTCAACTTTCACTTTGGTCAATCTATGAATGACTCGCGTCCATGTGCTGCTTAGTCTAAAACACACGCCATTTCTGAGGGCGAACACAGGCTCCTATTTGATAATGTGAAGGTTTCATCCTGTGCTCCATACTACCTACTTCGCATGATCAGGGAAGCAGTTAAGATTTAAAATCATCCCCTTAGCATAAATATGGAAGACGGTTTTACACGAATTTTTAATTTAAATCTTTCGTAATTGCAAAATCTATTTTTTTGTAAACAGGAACTCATATCGGAGTGATTTAATTAAATTAATAAACGAACTTCGCCAATTTATTTTCAATTCACACACCTACTTCTTAGATACATATATGTTTTGGTGTGCGGTCAATTCGCCCCGGCACTTCGCCCTCGGACACTTCGCCCCGGACATTTCGCCCTCGGACATATCGCCCCCAAGACATTTCGCCCCCTGATATATCGCCCCCAAGATATTTCGCCTAAAAACATTTCGCCCCCGAAACATATCGCCCCCAAGACATTTCGCCTCCGAACATTTCACCCCCGAAACATATCGCCCCCAAGATATTTCGCCTTTATATATTTCGCCCCCGAAACATCGCCCCAATTATCCATTGTCTATTAGCTTATACAGTGGTCCAAATTTCGACGCTCACCATCGGTATCTCGGTTATTAGAGGAGGTAGAGCAGCGGTTAAATAGGGAATGTTTTTTTAGAATTCAATTCTCGCGATAAATCTCGTTTCTAATTCTCTCCAATGTTTTTAGACTTTCAAATAATTTTTAAAGAAACAAAATTTCCTTCAATAACTCCACAGCTTCTAATCTGACTTCTTCTAAATTTTTACAATGTTCGAAAACATTTTCAACACAAACTTTTTGATGTAACACCGTTCTATTTTTAATTTTTTAAGTAATGTGTGCCAGCAATGATTTTCATACGGCAGATGTTATAGAATTTTTATTAGTTAATTGCCTTTGAGAAGAGATTTTCAAAAACGTATAACATGCCTGAAAAATATTTATTTATGGGAGAGATATTAACAAAAACATGTATTTATCTTTAATAGCACATGAGAAATGTAGGCTTAAAGGTATGCAAGTGCTAAGTAACACTGTGAAATACAAAAACCAGAACTGTGGTTTGAAAATCTACGAAAATTGTGGAGAATTTGAATGTCACGGGTATTAAACCCTGAAAAACATTCCCTAAGTATTTAACCGCTGCTCTACTTCTTCTATAATAGCTCTACAAATGGTGAGCATCGAAATGTGGACACACTGTATATGTATAACGGATGAAGGCGATGTGAGGGCGATATGTTTTGGAGGCGAAATTGTCGGGGGCGATATGTCCTGGGAGGCGAAGTGTATGGGGGCGATATATCTTGGAGGCGAAGTGTCAAGTGGCGAAATGTCCGGGGGCGAACTGTCCGGGGGGCGAAATGTCCGGGGGCGAACGGGCCGTGAGGCGAAGTGACGGGGCGAAAAGTCCGGGGGCGATTTGTCATGGGGCGATTTGCCCTACAACCATATGTTTTATTTATATTGAGCGTAAATATACGAAAGTAATTCTTATGCCATACGTAATACCTTGCTAACGGATGCAATTATTACGTTAATAGGAAACAGGAATAATGTGACATGAGAAATCCGCGGACAAGCGAATCTGTTAAAAAAATACCGATCGCAACGTAATCAGCCTATCACTTCATTTTATGGTAAATCATCTAATAAACGATCCGTTGTCAATTTGGTAGAAATGGGTAAATCATTATTTATGAGGTTTGTATGAGGATTTGTATCGGTTGTATAGTCAATAGTAATGGCATACAATTCCATTACCTGTAATAAAATTAATATAAAGCGGAACGCCCACCTATTATTATTTGATATACTATATTAACATGAAATAAAGAAAAATTATATTGATGTGATCAAATATACGAGAAGTTAATTCATCGTAGCAATTACATTGCATCTTTTTGATAAATAAATACTCTTTTTCTCTATTGAAATATGAATCGGGTCACGTGAACGGCATAGCAGGAGGTATCCCTAAATTATACCACGTGGCTGTCATTAGTTCTATTCAGTATCTTCCTATCACATGGAAATTGAAATCTATTAGAGATGTATTCATTTTATTAGAAGAATTGAATGTATGTATGTTTGTGCATTTAAGCAGAATAAAAGTCTAGACTCTAGAGAAATAAAAAGGAATGTAGCTTTTAGTGTTTAGTTAGTGAAAAAAGTGGTGTTCAATAACTGAATTTTTCAGTTTCTCCACTCTTTTACACTGTCTTCATAGTCAGTGTAACAACTATTTGTAAAACTATCCAAAAAGGGCCAAAGGAGTAAAATGTGGCTACTGATTAATACAGATGACATTTTCTACTGCCAGATCGTGGATAACAAAAGTAAAAGTACAGCAAACCAGCACTCTAAAGTGAGCGTAGCACTGGTAGAATTCAAATATCGTGAAATGCATAACGCATCAAATTTATTTTTCTCTTGCTTTTGAGTACAAGTATTGCACCGTTTTGACAATAACTTTAATCCATTATAAAAGTTTTCTTCTCTCGTCTCTACAAGATGACATTCAAAAGCAGCGAATACCCTAATTTTTTTCATCGTTTTTTGACGGTTTTTTGGGACGGCCATACCTAAACTGAAAGGCGGATAGTTGATTTCTATGGCACAACATGAGAGAATGACAACTTTTTAAACTCTCACATGTACACTAGTGAATTATCCGAAACCTTTTCCTTACCCTTTCACTAGTCTTTTTCACTACCTCATTTTTATTAACGTCAAATTTTATCTGGTTACCAATAAATTCTTTTTTGTGTTTATTTTTACATAATTTTACATAAAAGAGCGATATGCTTCCATTTAAAATTTTAGAGAAAATTTAGAAAACCAACTTAAATTGAAGATAACCCCCCTCTAGAAAATGTATTAAACGATTATTGCCAATTATGATTATAATCCCAGAATCTGCGTTGAATGCTGTTTCAAATAAGTAAAAAATCATTGAAATCAGTTAAAAATGGTAGAAGTTACAGTGATTTTTGTTTTGGCTGCGCTCCCTGGCTTTATTATTGGAAATATCAAAAAATATTTTAACCCTTGTCCGGGCAAGATAATTTTCAAACGTTATCGGGCAGTTCGGGCCTGTTAGGCCCGTCGTATCTGTATATTGCTTTTACTGTAAGTTTTTAGATGTATATGTAAACAATTGCTTTCAAAAATTGTTTATTATAAACAGAAAACTCACCAATTAAGTTATAAGGTATTTACAACAGTTATTACGCAACACAATCACATCCACAATTACATACAAACAACATAAGTAGTACCCCTTCAGGAGTGGTGGGAAAGTTTTCTTTTACTGTAAAAACCAATAATTTCTCTAAATACCTTTAGACAAATGACGGAGTAATTATGTAGATACATCATTAGATAAATATAATTTTTAAAAGCAATGATATTTCGTTAAACAATTAAGCCCGCCGCTTGCCCGGTAATGAGACTTTAATTGAAAAATGCTCATAAAATCATTATGCAGAAAATAAATTCCATAATCTCTTGATGAATAATTAGTAAATACAATTTTGGAAGAATTCTAGAAGGCATTGACTCAAATTCCATTTATTAATAGAAATATTTAAGTTTGAACTCTTGTTCGGGCCTACTAGGCCCCCCTTGCCCGGATAAGGGTTAAACAAAAGTTGCTTGAAATGAACTAAGCTTTAAAAAACTTATTTTAAATTACACGGCACTTCCACTGAAAAAATCAATTTTTAGTGTTTGTCGTAGCAGTTACGCCCTCTTGCGGTTGATAGGTACACATACAAAGTTATTTTTGAAATATGCGTGGATGTAAACTTATTAGCGTAGAGCAAATTACTATTAGCAGTTGTGTACAATATACATATTAAATTGTAATATTTCGAATAGTTTCTTCATTCATAAATTAAAGACAATGTATATTACTGTTTCTTTATTTACAATTAAATTCCGTAGAATAATTAATTTGAGCACAGCGGGTCTAAAACAAGTTTTGACACCCGCAGAGCGATATCGCAACTCGCGAGTCATAAAATAGCATTTAACTTCGGAAAAATTTGTTCATAAAGTATACTTTAATACGCATTTGAAGTTAAACAAGATTTTTTTGTAAATAAATACGTCATCAGATACTTTACACATCTAAGTTGCAAAAAATTTATTAATAATTAATAAGAAGATCTTTGACCAAAGAGAAAAACTTTAAATTTAATAATTCCATAAAGATTAGTGGTAAAGGATCGCATTGCGTAATGCGTACACACATAAAAAATAATAAAGAAGAGATTAGAGCGCAAAATAGACGGGAGAATATCTCCACGACAGTTTGGATTTAAAAAAGGGCAGACAACGAGCCAAGCGATGCTAGCACTGGCCGAAATCAGGAAAATGGCAAATACAGGAACCCACCGAACCCGGAAATAGCTTCATTCAACGGTGGTAGAAGAAAACCAGAGGGCGGGGTCCATATGTTTTGCCCAGAAGCGGACCAACCCTGTGGACGATTAACTACGATGGGGTGTTATGGGTTGAAGCACTCCAGCGTGTGACAATCAGAATTTGCCGAAGATAAGAAAGCGCCACATATAATCTTCAGCGGACCATTGAAATAATTAAAAAACGAAAGTGGCTCTCCTAACGGGAAGGCAGAGGTTTGGAGTGGTCACGCTAGATATACTTGGGCAAAACATTACTGCGTCTAGATCAACCAAAGTCCTGGGCATAACCATAGACAAGAACGACACTTACATCGAGCACGTGAGGGAAGTGGTGGACAGAGCGTTAAAAACTACGCGGCGTTAAGTAGGGTTATGCTAAATAAAGGAGGGCCTAGTGTGTTAAAACGCAAAGTTATAGCTAGTAGTAGTAATAAAATTTATTAATTGTATTCTTCTTAAAAATAAATAGAAGATTCTTATTTAATTAACAAAACATATCTTATTTCTAACACCCCATACCTTCTTCCCCCAACCGTCTGTCTTTCCCCCTTCTTTTCACCTTTTCCCTCCTTTCTAACACTTCCTTCATCTATCTAAGTCCTTCCCCTTTCTCTCTTAGTATCATCCTTCTTTCCCTTCTCTCTTGTCTCCACTCCTCGCATTCCCGCATGCGCATTATATGCCCCATGCTTTCCCTCCCTTCCCTGCACATTCTACAAACCCTTTTCTCATCCTCCCACAAATACCTATTTTCATTCTCCTCATTTCCGCATCTAAATCTCGCCACAATTCTTTTCCTCCTTCAATCCCCTCTCCCCCAACAGGTACTTGGCCTTGCCATCTACCACTTTCTCCCCGTATCCCTCATTATACACCCCCCCAGCTATCCTCTCTCTCCTTCCCTGACCTTGCACATCCTTGGTAAGGTCCTTTACCCCTCCTAACTACCTCCTCTACCATCTCTCTTCCTCCCTCCCTTCATCTTTCCACTTCCTCCCTCGATGCTTTTACTGTGAATATCCAAAATTGCCAATAAACCTTTTATTTTCGTAGGAATTTCTTTCTCTTTTAATTTCCGCTGTCTTAGTACCTAGTTCCGATGCAGGTTATTTATAATTCCATCAGTAGGTATTGTAACAAAATCTTTTTGATACCACTTGGTCAAGCTGGTTTGTATCGAATTTTAGAACTTAAAGAATTTCAAATGCAAACGCACTCACACAAATGTATCAATGTACAGTTTCATAAATATTAACGAGAATGGGCCACTCAATATTGCAATGTAGGTACCAGAGAAGGACCATCATGCCATGCATTCATCGTCGCACTTACTTTTCGTGAATCTTTGACGAACTTCACAAAGAAATTTGAGTAACATCGTAATTGTACCGTAAATACATTTAGGGGCGGAAACTTCTCCAAACTGAAATAAATTTGAGGAAAGCATTGACGTAAACGCAATGTTACAGTTAGACATTCCCCTTGGAAATTCTTAACGAATGAATGGTAGGACTTAAGATGTGATTATACAAATATGATCCTTTATAATGGAACTCTGACCATCGTCTAATTGAATTTTGATCATTCTCTTCAATTTGTTTAAATACCTCTTTACTTGTTATTTATAAGCTACTCAATTCATATCATCACATCACATTACTGGACATGAAACATATAAATTTTGTATACAATGTCAAGCGGTGTTTAACTAGTAAATATAGAATCTGGTATTTAATTGCGAAGATTAATTAAGGAAGTCTTAAAGCGCATTCACGTGAAATAATTAAACACGGGATTAGCGTCAAAGTTAACAGTATGATTTATAAATTTGGCCATTCTGATGTATTGCAATACAAAAATTGAAATTCTTGTACATGAATTTAACTTAACATTGGTAAGACAATCACGACAACTAACAAGCAAGTAATATTTGGAATTTCGCGCAATTTTTAATGCGGTACTTCAAAGACATTGTAGGAACGTAAAAAAACCGCTCCAGTTACATATCGATCTGGACTTTGTAACAAAAAATACAAGCGGTAAATACCAGAAGTGCATGCGTACATGTGCGAGTAAGTTTTTACCAAAAGGAATGAAGTATGTAAGGATTGCATGCACGCTGCTTCAGGGCCTTCTTTATTCCAAATCCTGATCATTTATCTTTAGCGAGGAGACAGAAACTAATGAAATTTTTATATCACATCGACTTATACAGACTATATCATTTTTAGAAATAATAAAGCTTAAATACCTACCTTTTAATGTAATTAACACTGTCGTAAAAGAAATGTGCATAAATTCGCTAATGGCATTCAATAAAGAGGTAATTAAATTTAACCAAAATGCCGCCCTGTTTAACTTTGTGCATCGATTTTCTCACTAAATACACATTCATGCACTGCATTGTTCTGTACTTACACCCATTATTATAGGAGACACACTTACTCGTATTTTCTATTAATCGGTATGTAAAAATTCTATACCTTCATTGTTGTGAGCTATAAATTAAAAAGAAAAATCTGGTTTGTGATACGGTAACAGATCTATTTTCTGTTACGCAGTAACCCTCGATGGACACATATGCAAATCTTGAACTACTTTTGATACAATAATACGATAAAAAGCTTATTCAACGTAGTAATATACTTTCTTTTGCTCACATAAAGAATACATTGGGCAACTCTTCGTCCTTTAATTATGTACATATAACATAAAATAGCGTCGAGATGTAAATACAGGGTTGCTTCTTTCAGACATCGAAACTCATTCATTACAGAACAAATAACCAAAGCAGTCAAGGTAGAGGTACTTGGAAATCTGCTGTTCCTACATGTCGGCCCACAAAATAAATAAATAGTTTTTTAGTATTTTTCAAATTATAAATTTACATAGCATTCCGCGTTAATAAACTACTACGACTGTTCGCATAGCATTAGCAACGCAATTTTAATACAACCAAATATCGAGGGGAAAATACAGAACATGAATAGATTTGTATTCACTAAAATAGTGCCAATGAAAATTGTTCTAGACTAGACACAACACTAATATACAGTAACAATACGTAAAGAAATGGGTAACAGAATGAGAAAATCTAGATAGAGAATTAAAAAGCTAAACTGCAAAATTAGATTTAAAGATAAAATAAACAAATTATGATTAGATGCGAACACAAATTACAAGAAAAAAAGGAACAATGTGAACACAAAAGCGTACTATTTTATTATTATTAGTAGTTGGGTTACGACAGTTGTTTTCAATTATATATGAAGGGTTAATCTTCTGTCATGTTTCTTTATTACAAAAATATATGGTTTTAGAGTTGACAACGTTTCGCCTATTTTTTTTTATAAGGCTTTTTCAAGTCTACAAAATAAAAATTTTTTATGTGAGGTTATGTGTTAAAAAATTATTCTTGTTTGTGTTAATTATGTATGAATATTGTGACATTTATTATGCGTATGAATTTGTAAAGAGAAGGAATTTTAATACATGATTATTTAACTTACCTGATTAAAAAATGTAATAATATCAATTTTCAGATATAAGTACAGTGTCAGATCATGATGTGGTATGCTTTGTGGAAGAAAATTAGTGTATCAAATCAAGTTTTGATATTGCTTATTAAGATTTTCAGTATCCATTTTGTAATTGATTGTGTTGTTAGTTGTTTTAATTGTTATAGATTCTCTTAAGAGTCTTTTTTTAAAATTCGATTCGTAATGTTTGATAATGACGTTATTAAAGTCAAATTGGTGATTTAGTTTGGTAGCGTGATCAGAGAGGGCAGTACCTGGTAGGTTTGGATAAAGTCACTAAATATTCTAAAGTACCGCAACCTTATGTTCCAATGAGTTAGAGAGAGAAAGCTAATTTTAACCCCAAAATGGCGGAAAAATGACATCTGTGTTTGACATACGATGAAAATTAGTATTTTACTCTTAGACCATTGGTCTAAAATTTTACTATTACTAAGTTTGACGTTTGACACTTGGTTTGAAACGCGGCAATTTGAAAAACATCATAAACTTGTAGTTTTCCCATAGACAGGCTCGTCTTCTTATTCTTACACACTACTTGCTGTATTTTTAGTTATCCTTTTCTATGATTTAAATAACGATTCTAAATGAAGTATTAACACGATAAAATAAAATGTCAATTTTAAAAACGTATTTAGGTTCGTGTGGCAAAGTTCCAAATTTTTATCTTTCAATTAAACTGTACCTTTTAATAACAATGACAACTAATTTATAAAAAATATATTGATAAGTATCTAATGTGAGTTTAGTTTTTAAGAAACACTTCATAAAGTCATTAAATTTTCTAGCGACTAGGTCTTCAATATTTGAAATTGCCGCCAAAATTTTAACCCCAAAATGGCGAACGTTGCGGTACTTTAGATATCTAGTGACTTTAGGTTTGGATAAAGTCACTAAATATTCTAAAGTACCGCAACGTTCGCCATTTTGGGGTTAAAATTTTGGCGGCAATTTCAAATATTGAAGACCTAGCCGCTAGAAAATTTAATGACTTTATGAAGTGTTTCTTAAAAACTAAACTCACATTAGATACTTATCAATATATTTCTTAAAAATTAGTTGTCATTGTTATTAAAAGGTACAGTTTAATTGAAAGATAAAAAATTTGGAACTTTGCACACGAACCTAACATACGTTTTTAAAATTAACATTTTATTTTGTCGTGTTAATACTTCATTTAGAATCGTTATTTAAATCACAGAAAAGGATAACTAAAAAATACAGCAAGTAGTGTGTAAGAATAAGAAGACGAGCCTGTCTATGGGAAAACTACAAGTTTATGATGTTTTTCAAATTGCCGCGTTTCAAATCAAGTGTCAAACGTCAAACTTAGTACATAATAGTAACATTTTAGACCAATGGTCTAAGAGTAAAATACTAATTTTCATCATATGTCAAACACAGATGTCATTTTTCCGCCATTTTGGGGTTAAAATTAGCTTTCTCTCTCTAACTCATTGGAACATAAGGTTGCGGTACTTTAGAATATTTAGTGACTTTAGGTTTGGATTGGTTTTTTTAACTTTTATTGATCCTTTATGTTGTTGGACTCTTTTTTTTAAATACTGTTTTGTTTGGAAAAATAATAAAACCTTGAAACAGCAAATAGCCACAGTAGCCCTAACGTTATAATGAAAAATAGAAGGACTAGCCTGAAAGTGTTGCGAAGTTAATGGAATGTTTACAGGTTGTCTGGATTAGTCTAGGTCAGGATGTCTATCCAAGGCCTCCTATAGTAGAGGCCTGGAACTGCATAACGTGACGTCACAGCTGACGATCCATTCTAGTAAAGTTGTGCGTGGGGAAAATGCGTGTTCAAGCAAAATACGGCAATTTCCAACTGAAACCGACAATCTATATGTGTTTTAAAAAGGGATACAAAGTCTTTAACAATTTTTACGTGAAAATCTGTAATGCCGATTGACGCAAGTTGCTCCCTGTAGGGTTGCAGTATATTTTAAAACAATCTAAATCTTTAATTGAACCCCTTTCTTTTGCCAAGCGGTCAGTTTATTTCTTCCTTTTGGAAATTTCCTTGGTTCTAATGTTAGGATCTTACGTTTTTTGGCAAATTAACAGTCATATAATGGGGACGATTTTCAAAATCTTTGGATATGCATCGCCGCTTAATTTTAATTGCGCTCGTGGAACAATTAAAACGGTACCATCTTCTCTAACTGCCCGATCCTCGCAAATTACAAGTTTATCTACAAAATGTTTAATGCATATTCTTGAAGATTCTGTAAGTACAATATTTTTGCGATGAATTGCGTGTATCCATTTATTTCTCTTCTCCACATCTTTCAGAAATTTAAATGCCAAAACCTTCTCAGAATTTCTGTAATTGCTTCGGTAGCAAGGTACGCATATAAAATGTTACAAATACGTTTTACCAACTGTTAGTTAAGGCCGCGAACTTTTGAACATTTGTGAATTAAGTGAATTAAGCGCCCCATACACAGAGATACAAGTGTTAAAACTTGCCTGCACAGATATAGATGCGCGTGCAAATACGATTGTCAGTGGGCAAAATAGTCGCAAAACTGTTCAGTTCCAGGCGCGGCTCGAAGGGAATCAATTGAGGGTTGATTTTTAGAGCAAATGCAAAGTCAAACCCTTGTGTGTGTATGTGCCTGTTCACGCCAAGCCATTGGCCACGTGGTAAAGTGAAATAATTAAGGTTATTTACACAATTCTTCAACTTCAATTGCGTTCAAGCCCACACGACTGACTGAAACAGCTATAAACACTCAAATTAAGCACGTAGCAATATTGCTGTTATATCGGCAATCGTGACGTCACAGCAGGAGAGGGGATGCAGTTACCGGCCTTCTATTTTAGGTGGCCTTGGTCTATCCCAAGTTTTCGACCTCTGTGCTCACTTGGGGAAAAGCCAGAAACCTGAACACTTTCGGACTTTTTTCAGTGTTTCGTTTATATCTCGTAAAGTAAGCAAATTGTGTGTACCATAGTGCATTGCAAAGTTGTATAGAGCATTAAATTTGTTAAAATTTGGTTGTCATTAAACTCAATTATTAACGGAGGTAAGGCCGATCAAAGTTTCTCGAAATGTAAAAAATAGCCGAAAAACGAGGGTTTTGGCCCTATAACTATTTTTTTCCATGATAATTATGTTAGGTAACCCTTAATTTGGCGTTGTATCTTTTTGGATACAACATATTTGAGAACACTTGTACAAAAACTGATGTTACATTGCTAAATATCATATGTAACACAATGATAATATTATTGTGATTATTTGAAGGGAAACACACCGTTTTCGGTTATCATTTTTGAGCTACTGATTACTGCTCAAACTCGTTATTTTTAACACGTGCTGCATCAAGTTACATTTAAGTAGAGATGTACAATATGTATGGTTTCAGTTAAGGTAAGCCTAATTAATATATTTATACGTATATAATATTTAATGATGTAAACAAATTATATATTTATTATCTACATCGATTTAAAAAATATGTACTTATCCCAAAAGCCAGCATTGGCTCTTTATACCAAAATTTTATGTGTACCTATCCAAAAACATAGATACATTGCCAGGAATGTCTCTTTTTGATGCTATTTTATATGTATCTCTGAGACATTGCCTGAATTAATAATAATTAGTAGTCATTTTTTCATGTATCTTAAAGACATAATGCTCAAGTTGAAGCTGAATGCTATGATGCTTACAATAGCACATTTTTTTAGATAATATTGTAAAAATGCATATAAGAAGGGCATTGTGCCTTTGTGAAGCTTTGTGAAGAGCATTTCAGTTCCTATACTTGAAATATTGAGACTTTTATTTCATTTTTTATCTAATTAAATAATTTTATCTATTGTTAATTTAAAAAATAACATTTTTTGTGATAAGAAAACAAGATTGTTTTTAAAAAGTGTAATTGTAGTAAAATAATATTGTTTATGATAAAAGAAAATTGTAATAGTAACAATGACCTCCCCCTTCCTCCTGCACCAAAGTTGTATGAGACAGACGTGTCCATAGACCCCGAAAACCACGACAATGAGAAAAATCGGGCAGCCACCAAGCGCTCCAAGGTTTTCGCAGCGTGATATACTATGTATTAATTATTTGAAATTATTTCTACGAATGTACACATAACACCGGTAATTATCTTAATTACAATATAATTATGCTTCTTTGTATATAAATTTTATATTTCTATTACTTTAATTCTTGATTACTGATTCTTGACTTTAAACTACCTGATCTACGTTTATTTTTGTTCAAGAATACACAGTAGGGTGATGAAAAAGCACGAAAATATGGAAGTAATTGAAAATCACAACAATAGGATCTTGGTCCCCCCTGCTCTATCTCGCATTGTGTGTATAACGTAAGAGTTTTTGGGTGCGAGAAAGAGTTTCTTTAAATGCATTTTTTACATTAAAATAGGGCATCTTCACGTTTAGGAGAGGGAGGGGAGGGAGACATAGGTGTTCCAAGATGTTGGATATTGACGAGTAATTAACATGGAAATTATGGTAATAAATAGTATATATTTTATTATATAGAATATCATAAATATATACGTATTATAAATAATCTTAGTAAATTTAATGCTGTACAACTTTGTAATGCACTATGCTTACACAAAATATGTTCAGTTTACGAGATATAGGCAAAACACTGAACAAAGTCCGAAAATAGTGAGGTTTTTGACCCTCCCCCAAGTTAGTATAGGGTCCTCGAAGTTGAAAACTTAGGATAAACATGCTAGAGTGCCCCCAGACAACCTGTAAAAATTCCATTAACTTCGGAATACTAGCTTTCCACGTAAAAATTGGATATCGACTGAACGACAGGAAGGGAGGATAAGATGTACATTATAATGCTGTGCAGTTTATTATTCAGTTTAAGTGCTCAGAGCAAGTCCTCCCCTAAAATACTAAAGTATCCCGTCTCAAGTGGACCCGGCGACAATTGAAGGCAACAGAGTGCAAGTTTTGCGCCCCAGTGTAAGACCACGTCCACCAAACACAGAGAAGAGATAATTTTAGATAGTCTAGGCATATGACAATAAAGTAAGAGATTAAGGTGGTATGTTTCTAAGTAGCAGAGGGAAAACTACCACTGTCCAGACTTTCTTAGGGGAGGTAAAATAAAATGCAAAAGTGATGATAATCGTATTTTACCTCTAAAAGATATCAACGTTATTGAAGGGTACTTTTCAACGTGCCGGTATGTTAAGGACAGGGCCATGTAAAATAAAAAGAATAAAATAACATTCGGTGAATAAAATTGAAATAAATAAAAATTAAATCATTCTAATTTTAGAATGTGATTACCCAGAAGAGGAAAGTAAATGATGAACAACGGGATTTTTCTAAATACCTACATAATAAAATTACAATATTTAGCTAAGCGCATTTTTTGATAACATTATCGCCACCACTTCCTTCTTATTTTTAAACTTGTCAGTTGGATACTATCTACCATTGTTTATAGACGGTTCAATCATGAATTGCAAGACAACGTGCTTGTTTTTGTTGGTGTTACTCGCATCTTGCATTGAAAATGGTAAGCAGATCTCATTAATATTAATATTAATATTCAAAAAATTGTTCTTTTTTCAAAATTTAAAAATTAAAATTATCTTTCAATTTGAAACTGAACCTTTCGTTGGATACAACAATGACAAAGGAATTTTGTAATATTTGTAGGTACATCACGGCAATCTCAAATGTGTTTGAAGCATTGTAATCGCTCATAAAGGCGTAGCTTCCTGTTATTTATCACAAATTCCTGTGTTCGCTACCACTGAACCAATTTTCTCTGTAACTTTTAGGTTTGGGTCTGAAATGTTATATCTGCGCGTCACATGAGGATTCGGTGTGTGGAGTTAATTTTAATCCATCCAAAGTTGAACTGTTCAAGTGTGTTGGTAATGACAATGTATGTATTAAAGCAAATGGTTCATCTACAACAGGTAAAGTTTGTTAATTAGAAAGCATTTTAAGCTCAAGAAAATGCTATTTTCAGGGACAGTCGTTACGAGGCTCTGCGGAACAAACGATACCTGCGCAATCTTTGACTCTTGCTATACGTGCACTACTGATAGGTGTAACTCATCGACTAGTGTACATTTACAATTTTGGGTCTTGGTATTCGTCGGGTTCGTATTCATCAAGTCTTATGTTAGAAATATACATTATTGTAACATGTAGCATAAAATATAGAACTTTTTGTATTTTATCTCTAGGTTGTACACAGGTTATTGTTTACATTAGATACCTCTATATCAACCTGTAGGTAAAGGTTTTTCGTGCCAGGTGAACGAAGGGCCAAAATCGTCGTTCACGCTTGAAATGCAGACCAGATTGTTTGTAAAATAGTTTTAACAAATAAATGCACGATTCGTTCTCAAAAATCAACTTGTCAATATACATATAACTATTACAATTGCTGGTGCTTTTGGCCTTAGGGCGCAAAAGGCACTATTTAGGTCCGCCAATTACTGCATAAATGATTTAATTTTAATACGATTTTACAAATAGCTACATTTGCATTAAGGGCATGAAAGAGGTAATTTTGGTCCTCGGCGGAATTATAAGACGCCAAAGCGCCGAAATCGTCGTTCATGCCAGAAATGTAAAAAAAAATTTGTAAAATCGTTTAAATCCACCTTAAAGCTTTGAAAAAATAAATGGCACGATTTATTCTCAAAAATCAAGTTGTTGATGATTGGTATTGTTAGGGCCGGACTGGACATGCGGGATACCGGGAAAATCCCCGCGGGGCCCACATCTGCGGGGCCCACCTTGTATAGTGAAAATAGCAGTCAAATTCGTAAATTCGTTGAGTAAAGGAAAATATAAAAAGGCGCAATATCTGTTAGAAAATTGCATTCTACACTAGTTCTGCTCCCCCTTTGGCCCACGACGGCGGGTTACCAGTAAACAACAGTACAAATAAATTCTGAGAATATTGAAGAAGAACCAGCTAAAATTTAATAAATTGTATTCGTACTAATAAATAACGATATACAATTCTGGTTGCAATTTACGTTTCGCTTGAACTAAGCTTATTCATAATTGATTTGTATGCATCTGCAATTGAAAATTTGATGTAAGTTACAATTCAAAAAAAAGTTCAATAGGTCAGTGCCAGATGTGATCTGTATAATGCTATTAAGGAGTACTTACCAAGTCAAATAGAAGGGATGTGTGCGAAGGATAACCATAAAATGGGTTTAACACATCCGCCGTTGTCTTCAATATTCTTATAATATACCTAAATACAGCTACATTACCTTACATTAACAAATAAATTCTATTTATTTTTAATAACAAATGTTTTGTCGACATCAAACTTGCATAAATAAGTTCTATTAGTTTATTCCTGTGGCGAGGATGTGATGGGACGGCACTTTTCTTGTGCCCCTAGGCGGTAGAAGCATAAATCCGCCTCTGCTCACAGTGATCGTGTAACCCAACGATTCCTTGAGCAATTTAAATGGGACATTTTCGAGCACACCCTCCATAGTCCCGACTTAGCGTCGAGTGACTTCCATCTATTTCCCGAACTGAAGAAGTGGCTTGGAGGGATGCGCTTCAAAACTGACGAGGAGATCAAAGAAACAGTTACAACTCAGTTTAAATCATTTGCGGGAACATTTTCTTCCTTTCCTTTACTTATAGTCAATGGGAGGTTGAAAAAAACAGGGAAAGGAAAATAGTCAGTAATCATTGGCCCATTCTTAAATAAGGAATCAAGACTTACTTACAATCCCTTAAAACTATGGCCATAATCTTTCTCGCTGATAAAACTGTCGTAACAAATTTTGGATACGGGTGTAAGCGTGATGATGCTTTTTCTTCGTTTTTGCTGTGGAACATAATATGATGAACCTATGTTTCATCTACTAATCGAGTCAAGAAATTTTCATAATCTTCCTGAAAGCTGACTAGAAGTTGTAAAATCCTTAAACGTTCCCATTATGGGGAAATACTCGTACCGTTTCGAATATTTTCAGAAATCGAATTACGGTGCCTTATATCGAAAACTACTTCTACCGTGTAGCCACTGCTGGAATTAACTACATATGGTATGTCATTTCTGGACCATCCTATAGTTTTGTGCCAATAATATAGTATGTAAATCTCAATAAGTCCTCGCGTAAGTATTGCAAGTGTCTTTTTATTTAACTGATTGACATTGTTTGATATTACGACGTGCACACACTTTAAACAACATTATCATTTAAACAAAGATTAAACATTATAAATGATATGACCTCTGCAACAATTAGACTGACCTGCTAAGTTATATTAAACCTTCACTCACCGTTTATTGAATACAATTACATTGTCTGGGTGACAAACCGAAATAGTTCTTACGTACCTTCTTCTTAAATGCTAACATAACGTATTTGGCAAGACCGTCAATATCTTCAAGTGCTTTAAATACAACATTGTTCTAATTGGGAACGTAATAAGATAAAAGGAGTAGCACAGATTCAGTACGTATATAAAATATTGAAACGAACTGTAAACTTGCGATGACATTTAAATGTATGTACAGGCGAGGTTAATTTCAATAATTAAGTTAGCGGCGATGATTTAATAAAACGATTGAGTTATGTAGATTTGTTTATATGACCAATCAATTTCTAAATCATCGTGAATTTGTATAATTGTATTAATTACTTGAACTATTAATTATGTTTAAGATGCCGATAGCTTGGTGATTTTTTTTGTAAGCGTCGATGAAGAGAAGTCAAATTATTTTCTGTATACTTAAATTATAAAGTTCCATTCTTTTGGGGAAAAAAAATAAGTTAAAAAGCGAAATACACTAAGAATTTTGTAATTCCACTCACAGATTCCCGTCGTTTCACATCAATGAGCAAGCGACTCCTCATCCTAATTCAAAAATCGGCCGCCCTATAATTTAGCGTCGCTTGCGTCGTTGCAACTCGACGTTTCCATTTTCCCTTATGTGTACGTTTACCCGATGGAATAATTTGCGGAAACGTAGGGGAAAAGTTTACTTAAGGTTGCTTCCAATTAGCTACTGATATAATTCCTGTATTGAGATAAAAAAAAACGACAAATTTGTACTGATATTAAAGGTTAAAAAAGCACTATTATTATCGTTATTTTCCTACACTGCATTTCAATAAGATCTGATTGATTAAGAAATGATTCCTTTGTACTGTATCTTCACGGAAGAGTAAGCGGTGCTCAAACGTCAAAAGTGATCCTGTATTTAGACGTAGGGCAAGTGGTATTTGCAATTTTGTTACATAACATGTTTTGGATATTATACAGTATGGTTTGTTAGTACATTGCAGATATATGACAGGTTTGAATCTTAAAATCAAGCTTTCACTGGACGCTTTTTCAGGAATGTGCGTAATTGAAAAAATTTACAGTTACTTAATATACAAGGCACATATTCCGTAAAACTTATCTTATGTAAACTAACTCATTACGGTAAAGTTGGTCTAGAGAAGATAAAAGGGACAATGACAATCTCATCCTCCATTGCTGCCATGGAAACGCTCTCTTTGCATTGTGTGTTTACTACGAAAAAGTAGTATAACGTGTAGGTGTAAATCTACATGAATTTTAGTGAAAACAATGAATTTTATGCAAATTCCTTTCTTAAATAACAGCACTATAGTAGGTTGCACATCATTATGCCAAAATAAGTTTGTGGCAAATCTGTATTTGGAATCAACGGAACTATTACACTCATCCCAGAAAATAGTATATATAAAAGCATTTGTCTACAACCTTCGACTGAAAGTCATGAAAATAATGCATACTGAACTGAACTGAACTACCACTTTTTGGTTGCCACAAAATCTTTACGACTTTAAAAAATCTCTTCAAAATCTGAGCTAATGCGAGATTTACAAAAACTTCGACGAAGGGAAAAAGATCATGGCCTTATTTGTTCATTTAATAGGGATAATATTCTGTTGTCAAAGATCATACATTTTCCACGCTACTTTGGAGCAAACTCTAGCCTAAAAATAAGTACAAGTAATTCCCAAGATAGCGTCCCGAGATCCATTTCTATCGCTCAAGACACATCGTTCAACTTCATAAGAATATTCTTGTTTTGAATCGTGTCTTCCAACTGCAAAAACGTACCTACGTAATGTATTGGGTTTAAAATACTTGTCCATGGCGACAGTCGTTTAAAAAACCTACCATTTATTAACGTACTGGAGGCAGCGTGTTTCCACTTCAAAAAAGATTTGGAAAGTGTGATACCATATACGAAATGGTTTTCTGAATACGCTATTTTGAGTTCTACTGATTTCACACCTTGTTAACGGCACAAAAAACGTCGAATTGAGTGTATAGGTTAGTGCCAAATTTGTGCCGGTTAGTGCACCAGCAAATTTTATACAATTTTAAACCAACGTTAAAATTGAGTTCATAGGTTTATTGTAAAATAAGCAGCTGCAGACGTAAAGCTACTTTGAAAAGCTTTACCATTACAGGCTATTAGCAACGCGTGAGACATTTTATATAGATGAAGAATCGTAAATATTGAAGAGCACGGATGAGATAGAAAACAGAAAATTGGTATTATTACTACCGTCTAAACTAATTAGAATCGTTCGGCCCCGTAACGTCACTCAGGCCATCCCACACGTGAGATAAACCTGAGGATGCTGGACGGGGAAGCAGCTCTGATGTTTTATTGTCGTTTGTATTCATTTTCTTAGATATGCACAATAATAATAATAATAATAATCTTTATTAGATCATTAGACCATGTCGTATGGTATTGATCAAGTCAATCGATACATAAAATATGACAACATAAAAAATTTGACTAGTACACACTGTATACAGTAACAAATAGTATACATAAATCAACGCACAGAAAGGTAGTCAAGTATGGGAATCTGCCAAATACTCCCTTACTGAGTAATGACAACGGGATAGTAAAAATTTCGTTACCCCCATCTTAAATTGTTTATGTAGGGTTTCAGTCTTTAAATCCTGAGGTAATTTATTAAATATCAGTGTACCCATTATATTTAGGATTGTTTTCTGACACACTTAGCCTATGAGAAGGGATGCAAAAATGCTTTCCACACCGTGTATTATAGCCGTGATTTTTGCTATTTACAGAAAACTCTGTTGGATTTTTTTTGACAAACATTAGAATTTCTAACAAATAAATTGCAGGCACAGTTAAAAGTCCAAGTTGCTTAAAAATATTTCTACATTATGTTCGTTTTTTTAACCCGACTATAGTTCGAACTACTTGTTTTTGAATTAAGAAAATCCGATGTGATAATGTAGAATTACCCCAAAATAAAATTCCATATTTAATTTTACTGAATATGTGCGCATAATAGAAACTTAACAGTACTTTTTCACTACTGAATGACTTTAGTTTGAGTATGGCGTATGCGCTTGATGCTAAACTTTTGGATAAACTGTTTATGTGATTACTCCACTTTAAATTTGACTCAAGATGAATGCCTAAAAATTTAATATTATTCTCATGTGGAATTGATTTCCCGTCTGTCCTAACTAAAACAGATTCATTCCTTTCGTTTTCACGCAACTTAAAATGAGTAATTGATGATTTGGCAGTGTTGAGGACTAACTTATTCCTACTGATTCAACAACTCTATTCGCTGTAGACTGAGCGTTTTTGATTGCCTCCCTTATACTACCACCAGAAAAAAGATAACTCGTGTCATCAGCAAACATAACCATAGCATCACCTTCCTTTGTTATAATTTCGTCAGGTAGATCATTTATGTAGTATGAATAACAAGGGACCCAGAACCGAACCCTGTGGCACACCAGCTATAAGTTTTGATTTTTCCGACCTTACGTTGTTAACTTCGACAATTTGGTTTCTATTACAAAGATATGATGTTAACCAATTATGTATAATTCCGCGGAAACCGTAATATTCTAATGTCTCTAAAAGGGTTGTATGATCTACTAAGTCAAATGCTTTGCTAAAATCCAAAAACATTCCCATACATTCCTTTCCCTTATCCAAATTACTATATAACTTATCTAGAAATCTGTAAATTGCTGAAGAGGTAGATTTTCCTTTACAAAACCCATATTGAATATTTTTTATTGTTCCATATTTGGCCGAAAAGTTTATCATTTTTTTTGCTACTATTTTTTCTAACACTTTAGAAACTGTGGATAATAAAGATACAGGTCTGTAATTTTCCACTAGATTCTTATCGCCTTTTTTGTGAAAAGGTATAACTTTAGCTATCTTAAGAATACTCGGGAAGACACCATCTGATAAAAATTTATTGATTAGATAGGTAAGGATTTTTAATATGTGATATACACACTTCTTTAATATATAGGAGTTAATTTTATCCATTCCGCTAGATTTTGTATTTTTTAGGTCCATTATTACATTAAATACTTCATTCTCAGTTACTGGTTCTAAAAAAATTGTAGGAAAATTTGACTTTAATTTTTTTGACACGCTAAGTTTATTTTGTAAACCTGTTCCCGTTTGCCGTGGTAAGTTTGTATAGTAACTATTAAAAATTGACGCTATTTTTATCGGATTAGTTACTAAGCCAGTAACAGTTTTAAGTTTCTCTACCTTACTAGACGAGACTTTATCTGTTTTAACATTATCATTTATGATTTTCCATGCCATTTTTGATTTGTTTTTAGCATTTCGATACATTCGGTCATAATGTAATTTTTTAGCGGCCCTTATGACAGATTTATACACTTTTTTATAGCTTTGGTATACTAGTTTGTCATGTTCAGAGTTATTTTAGTTGTATATAAGCGTTTTAGTGTTCTTGCTGAAATTCTAATGCCTGTCGTTATCCATGATTTTCCGGTAACACTTTGTGATCTAAATTTTTTTAATGGAAATGAAATGTCTATATAATAACTCAGTGTGTCAGTAAACAATTCAAAAGCTAAGTTTGCATCGTCAGTCTCATAAACATTATTCCAAGTCTCGTCATTCATATGTTTACAATTTTTGTCATTAAATGATCTAACATAATCAACGTCTGAAACCATATTGACCTCAAAGGGGACTGTTACTTCCAAAATTTGAGCCGAATGATCGGAAAGCCCGTTGTGATCGATCTTACACTGCAAAAAAGTACTTGACATATTTTTGAACACATATAATCTATATCTACTAGTACTTGAACTACCTACTATTCTAGTTGGTCCCGTTACTAAATTTACAATGTTATGACTAGAGGGCGGATTATATGCAAAATGCATATTGTTGAATATTGATGCTGTAAAAGTACCCTTCCGTATCTAGGTGAATCACATTAATGCGAGTTATATGACACCAATTTAATTTTGCATATTTTGCATATATTTGCAGCAATGTTCATATTTTTGTAAAATGTGTATATTATTGCTTAATTTGTGCATTTCTAAATAAATCTGACATTTTACTTAAAAAAATTTCTCTCATCTCCTCAGACGAGCACAGTAAATGAAATTTTTTAAATAAAAGATTAAAATCTAAAAAATAAAACCTTTAAAAATTCCTGTAGAAGGTAAGAGAAGCGTCACTGCTATAATTTCGCCGTAGCATTCAATCATATCGAGATTTAGATGGAGCTGCCTTGCATTTCATACCGAGATTTCTCAGTCGCGTCCCTACATCCACAAGGATTTAATTTAAACAATTTGGAAAAACACCTTATTGCAAATTGGTATAGACGGAAAAGCGATGATCAGAATAATATGTTTAATTCTCCAACTGATCGTAAGATTATTTGTAGTTAATATTACACATATACATTATTATTATTTTAATTACTTAATTTTTTTAATTTCATTAAGAACCTTTTTCACATAATAACAGTTTTTGTTTAATACAGGTTGTTTATTATTTCTTGGTACGCATATTTTGCATATAATGTTGCATATTTTAACAAACTGACTGCATATCTTTAACATATTTGGTGCATATATATGCGCATATATGTGACTTTTTATGTGCATATTAATCCGCCCTCTAGTTATGACATTTAAAAATATCCTTAAGTATATTTACAGTTTTTGAATGTTTAAGATAATCTATGTTAAAATCTCCGCCCAAAATGAGTTGGAATTTTTTTAATATACTCAGTTCGTTTAACATTAAACTTAATTGTTGTAAAAAGTCCACTATATTAGAAGAAGGTGATCTATACAAGCTTAATATATTCACCGAGAAGTCATTGCAGTAAGAAGATAATTTTATGCGCACGTGTAACTAAATTGGTTGAAAATTTGTGTGGGAATTCATATGGTCGATAGATGAGAAAATGGTTTCACCTGAGTCTTAAAAAAACAGTAAGACGTTGTTAGTTAAATTAAATACTGTAGAGGGAAGAGATTACTTGATAAGGCTTCTAGGACAATTCGCCCCCAGACAATTCGCCCCTGGACAATTAGCCGAGAATAATGCAAACCACAAAAGGCACAAAAACCATAATAATAACATTGATCTATTATGAAACTGTACAGAAGTTATTAAATTAAAAACTACCAAAAGTTTAAAATGCAAGATTATGTGCGATTCTTCGCAGGAATCCCTGTTTTTGAAATCTAAAACTACTCGTCTTAAGCGTTCAGCCACCCACAGCAGCACAAATAAATTTAAAAATGTTTGGGGGAGCATCACATATTCCACAAAATTGGCGATGCCACCTTCAACGTGATTATTTGTACGATGCTAGTTCTGTATTGTGTCGTCAAACATATTCCATATAGGAAATTGAGGAGGACGCCTTTGCCTACGTCCACGGCGCGGCGATCAATGTAATTGTCTACAAAATAATCCACCAACTCCTGAGCTACTGCCGGAAAATTTTCGTTTTTGATCAGGATATCAAAACTGTATGGAACCTGTGCGTGTGCAGGCGATACAAAGGATTCTTTTACAATTGTAAATGTGGGGATGAATTGTTCGATGGCGAATTGTCCATATACCGTTATAAAGTATGGGAGGATGTAGTGGTGGAAAATGTCAGAAGATGAGAAAAAAACTAATAAACGCTTATATTTCAATGAACATTTCACTACGGAAGGTAGATTATTATTTTTCGAAAGTCGAAACACGTAAAAAGGCTATCGTGTTTGGCTTGTATTTGTGGATAAAAAATCGACGCATTTTAAGTAAAAAGGACTATAGCGTTTTAAGTGTCATTTCCATTAAAAAACGTTTATTTATTAAATTTAACATGAATAGGTACGTTAAATTCTTTACGTGTTTATCGTGTTGAACAGAAAGGGTTTTTATTTTTGGTTAGATTAGTTTTATTGTTTCAGTTTAAGTTTGTACCTAGTTAATTACCTATCCAAATTCGATAATCCTTTCGAGTTGTTTTTGTTTACAAACGGCCAGAGAAAAGCGTAATAATCGTCAAGATAATACGTAACACAAACAACAATTTGTTGGATACAGGAAGTTTTCCGAATACGAAACATGTTTTGCACTAAACAGATTTATCATAAATATGCAACATTGCACAAATTATGTACATCCACAACAGAAAATTGGCAACCTTCAATTTAAAAAAACTCCCTATATCTACAAAATCACAGGCAGTATTGAAAGTGAAATTAGGACAATTGATGATAATACTAAAAAATATATTCGGCAAGGCTGCAAATTCAAATTTCGAAAAACAGAAAACAAAAATTACAGACCATCTACAAATTCTTAGAAACTTGGGGAAGAAAAATTATTTTTATCTCAAAGCACGTAAAGGCAACAAGGGGGTAATTTTGGACAAAGGATTATTTGTTGGTTGATAGAATATTAGATAGAGGTTCATATTGATTAATAACTAAAAATCCTATTCTTAGAAGATATACGAGGGTAGCCTTTTAACTGTCCGCAATAGAACGTCCTTTATCACCTAGCAACTATAAATTTTGTTTATAAACAACTTTTTGAGTTGGTTAATGCCCATGCAATGTGTCATTAAGATCGGCCTGATAGTTTTGAAACGGTGGCTTGTCAAAGTTCCCAAGTCGCTGTACGAGATGGAATTAAGTCATAAACAGTACCGCACGATAATTTTCTATAACTTTCGATGAAGCCTCACCCAGCAAGAATGCGTCGCAGAACTTGTTGTTTTTGGCGAAGAAGTACCATCAAAGACAACCGTTTATCGCTGGTATGCAGAGTTTCAGCGAGGACGCTCTAGTGTCAGTGACGAACCGCGTGAAGGGCGGCCAAAAACCGCCGTCACTCAAGAAAACGTGGATGCTGTACGAAACATGATCCTGGAAGATCGTCATGTTATATACCGTGAGATTCGGGCATCTTTGGACATCTTAAGGACCTCAGTTCAAAAGATCTTATACGAAGAGTTAGGTGTTAAAAAATTGGTTTCCCGTTGGATACCGCACCTCCTCACAGAAGAACAGAAAGCAGCTC
This sequence comes from Pyrocoelia pectoralis, assembly GCA_036250285.1. Classification (NCBI taxonomy): domain Eukaryota; kingdom Metazoa; phylum Arthropoda; class Insecta; order Coleoptera; family Lampyridae; genus Pyrocoelia; species Pyrocoelia pectoralis. The sequence goes on from CM070075.1 coordinate 68,689,980, forward strand.
GAGTCAAATAGTGTCGAAATACTCTGCAACGATTCAAATCTGGAGCATCAAAGCACGTTTACAACATCGTGTGGTGATAAATCATGGATCTATAGCTACGAGCCTGAATCAAAACGCCAATCTTCAGTATGGGTGAACTCAAACCCACAAAAGTTGTTCGCTCTCACAGCGTTGCCAAGAAAATGGTCGCATCCTTCGTAGCCAAATCAGGGCATGTAGCGACGATTGCTCATGAAAATCAAAGAACAGTTAATGCTCAATGGTATACGATCATTTGTTTGCCAGAAGTGATGGCCGAGCTTCCGAAAGATAACCCAAATCGACGCATTACGCTCTATCACGACAATGCAAGCTCACACACCGCTCGAATCCCAAAGTCGTTTTTGTAACAGCAAAACGTCGAAGTTCTTGATCATCCTCCATACAGCCCGGAGTTAAGCCCCAATTATTTTTTCACATTCTCCAGAATCAAGAATATGCTACGAGAAAAGCGCTTCCAGATGTCTGAAGAAGCGGTCGATGCCTACAAAACAGCAATTTTGACTACCCCTAGTTCGGAATGGAATAAATGCGATAACGATTGGTTCCATCGAATGCAAAAGTGCATTGACTATCACGGAGAGTACTTTGAAAAACAATAAAAAAATTGTACGTCTTATAGTTTTCTTCATTCCCGAGACTTAAAAGGCTATCCTCGTATTATTGATGCACTTAGGCTACGATTAACAGTGTCTAATACTGTTTTACTGCGAATATCTTTGGATTCGCTATGTGGATGAGGTTTTTCTATCCTCGCTATCAAAAATTTTGTAGCGAAATTTAATTTTCGTCTATCCAAGTTAGTGGAATGAATGGAAGTTATCAATAGACTAGCGTTCCTTGATGCTCTTGTCTCAAGAAACTGATCCAATCATCAGTACCTTCTAACTTTTTGATACCCAGATTGATCAATTTTCTTTGTTCAGAACAAAATTACTTAAGAAGAATATCAAAAACGTAACTAATTTAAAAAAGTGTTCCAATGGATCAGACAATAAATCTATTAAATTACGGGATTGTCCTTCACAATAAGAGATCTGTCTAAAATCTTTTCCAAATTAAATTTGCAATCAGTCAACATTCGTTTCAAAGGGCTTCAAGTAGATTTTGAGGAAATATGGAAAACATTTTACTTCGACTCGAAAATTGACCGCAAGTCATATTTCTACATGGTACAAAAATCTGTGGATCAGGTGTGTCATTCGGATTATCTCCATGAAATTTGGAAAAGTATTCCTACGGAATACTGTCTTGGGGTGGAGCTTGCCCCACAGTGCTAAGACCCACAATAATTGTTGCCCAGAACAACTTACTTAGAAGAATCCTAAGGAGGGGAAGGCTCGACTCGGCTACGGCGTTGTACGCGGACCTGTCTGTTTTAACTTTAAACAATTTATACAAACTGACTGTTTTGCTGAGAGTGCATAAGACCAGGGAGGTTTTGGGGGTGTTGGACCATGGGCACGGGACAAGGGGTGAGAGGAGAGGCTTACCCAGGGTCCCGAAGAAGTTGACAACACAGGGAATGAGGCACTGGACTTTCAGGGGGCCGGTATGGTATGCCGACCTTCCTGCAAACATATTGAATAACCCTACACAAATCCGTAGGAAAATTACTGACCACTGACTGAGTCTACCTACCTAAAACAATTATCTACTCAATAACTAATCGCAAATGGACATAAAAGGAAAATATATTACATACATTATGAATTATACAAGAAAAATAAAGATGTAGAGGTCTGAATGACCCTCCCGCGCTCTGGCTATGCCTTTGCGGGGGGGGGGGGGGATTCCCAATATAACATAATTTAAATTAATTTACAATGTTGTATGTTGTAGTTACACAATTTATTTAATTTGTATGGGAAATAAAGATATTATTACATTATTATTATTATATTCAATTATGAGATAAGGAATTAGTCTCTACAAAGACCCACAAATACGGTTCAATTTCAGAAAAAAGTAACTTTATTTTTTTAAAACAGGAGAATTTTTCTGTTTAACTCAACTATTTCGATAAACAATAAAAAATCAACATAATTAAATCATTTGAGATATCAAAGTATATTATATTTTAAATTAATTAAAATGCAATGTTATAGCTAATAAAGTTTTAATGTCTTTTAACCGGTTTTCTGAAAAATGGTTTATTTCAAGCTGTGTCTCTTCCTGCACTTTTTACTCAAAACCGTACTCGTCTACATTACTTTCACCAACAGGTAATACGTTTGTAAACCATACTCAGAAATTTAAATACATTAATACCACTACCATTCAAGTTGAATTTTTCTCTTATAATCCCGTTAATTCCAATATTCCATCCTCAACAATATTATATTCAACAATTCTCTTCGAAACATGTAGAATTGTTCCGCTTGATAACGTAACAGTTTACAATGATTTTGAAAATTGAAATCAGTGACCAATAGTTAGGGAAGTGAGAGTTAAATTATGTATACAGTTAACAGCAACAGATGACAGTCAGAAATTAGATGTGTCCAATTAATTTAGTTTATACTAGATTTGTCATTCGGTTTTTTTAACATAATTATCTAGACGAGTAACTCGTACTTGTGATAAATCGGAATAAATTAATTTGTGTATTCATTAGAACATAATTAGTTTCGATTAATAAACAAGTTGAAAAAATGTATTAATGTGAACTGGTAGTTCTAAACATATACAAGCTGCCATCAATTTCTTAAGAGTTATCTAAGCGAGTATACTTGATTACCATGAAGTATGAACACAAGATAAATCTAATGTTACGACATAAATGTATTCAGAACCATAAAAACTACATTAATAAAATCTACAAGAAAATTATGATCTCGAAATACTGGTTGTGAGTCACTTTTCTTGTCATATTAGCAAATTAAATAGTAACAACTATTACGGCTGATGTGTGACAAGCTTGAAAGTTTTTAATTATCTATTTTAGCTAGGTACGTTTTAGGAATACGTAATAATTACCAACGTGTTTATGTACCATAAAATTTTACACAATTTCTAAAAGCGATGTCACACCGTTAAATTTATTAAATATTATACCATCTTTATTGTATGATTTTTCTCGACAACTCACTGCACTTATTACCAAAATTGAACTACTTTTAAAAGTGTGAAAACATATTGCTTCTTCGTCATCAGTTTTCAGTGTTTCCCTTGTCTGGTTTCAAATGGGTATTACTTATAATAAGTAACCCAAGTAAACCTAAATTTTATTTGTTCCAAATATTTTTGGTCACTGGATTACTGAAAATAACTTTTCGCACCTCAATAGCCACGCATTTTTACTCATACATGATGTGTGAGATAAAAGCTTAGTAAATTCTTTACCAGATTTAGGAACCCGGAATATTACTCACTGGCACCAAATTTCTGGGTGCATCCCCCATGTAATTGTTTTCCTTTTTCAGGAAAATTTTTGGAGAGAAAAAGGTTGTAGGTTGTGGGTGAAACTTATTGAAAGACAAAATATACAAAACTTTTCCTCCGAAGAGAAGATGTAGTGGCAACTGCGTTTGACTTAGAAAATGCACATAACTTGCTATGGGGGTATAAAATTTTATATAAATTCTCTATATAAATGAATCACATTTTGAAAATTAGAATCGGGAAACATCAAGTAAGGAGCTGCTTTACCCAAGTGAATCTGACAAATCTAGACTCCCTATCTTTATTAGTATATTATTGTAATGACTTTATTATTAATCTGCGAGCTAATTTAAATCCAAGACAGCACAACAAGAAATCCGATATCACCATCAAATATTATGCCTCAAAATGCTTCTGATAGTACCCGAAAAAACTAAAGGTACATCATATAAACTTGTTATTGTACTATCCGAATTTGCAAAATGTTTGAAATCCATTCTTTATGCTATGAAAATGTTGTCTCCTCATTTGACGTGATATGTTGAATTGACGTATGGTTAACATCGTGGGAGCTTTAACAGCAGATTTACGGTTTACTACTAACAAAAAGCAAATACGGCTTGTGTAAAAATGGTGCTTTTCGCTGAGGATCTTAAAATATACCCTTAAATCCTTCAAATTACGATAAGCTTCAAGAAGATCTATATAAACTGTGCACTTGATGGGAGAACGATAAACCCTATGCGAATATGGAAAAAAGGGCCATCGCTCACTGGAAGAATTCTGGGTATTCTGTACTACTCCATAGAATTTTAAGATAATGCCACGAAGGACATAACTCATCCAATTGACTGATTTAACAGCTACGTTGTCGGCAACAAACAATTTTGCTATTACACACACAAACAAACCCAAGTCAGTTAACTATCAACAGCTTCTGGAATTGTTTGATTTGACAAACTATATGAGGATATGAAGAAATACTTTCCCCATGGATGCAAACTTGAATGAACTAATAAACATTGAAACTGACAATGACTTCAGACTTCAAGAGATTTTGTGGACGTAAACTTGAAAGGAAAGGTTCACATTCCTCTGTCGCACACAATTGCAAATCGAAGAAGATAGACATCTCGCTTGCCATTAACAGACCTGAAGCAAAGAGAGAGAAAGAGGTTTTTGTGTATAGCAGCATGTGGAAACTTTCATTTGGCTAGGTATGAAGAGTCTTATGTCCATCAAAATAAAAGGAAAATCTTCGAAAGGTGCCATTTGTGCCATTTGTGAAAACTTGGCTGAAAAGTACAAGCATTTATATACGCTGTGTTCATTTGAAAAAGACCCACCCTTAATATTTCAGAAATGCGCCGTGTTAGAGAGAAATGCCGAAACACGGCAACTTTTAACTTGAGGGGGGTACTTTTTGGCGCTAATGTCATAAACGTCAGATTGATCCCCTCCCTACTGGAGATATCCTTTAAAGATTCTTTATGCCATAACAACGATTAAATAACAATGGAAGGAGGGTATCAAAGGCAAAAATATATGATTGAATAAAGGTTTACCAAACCTTTTAACTGAGGTATCATTTGATACCTAAAGCAGCCAACAACAAAAATGTAAGGGGTATCTCCAGTAGGAAGGGAGTCAACCTAAGGTTTATGACACTCAAGTTAAAAGACCGCCGTGTTTCGGCATTTCTTTCTAACGCGGCGCAATTCTGAAACATTAAGGGTAGGTCCTTTTCAAATGAACACAGTGTATATTAATTTTTGAACACGCACTGTTAAATTTTCTATAACTTATTCAAACCATAGGGTAATATATAGTGTGGTCACTGTAGACTTAATGCAATATCTTAACGTGTCTCACATTGGAATTTCTAGCAAAATCCAACAAACAAGATCAGCCAGCAATGTGAATTTAAGCAACATTTATGCTCATTTAGCAATTAATCGCTTCTGTCAGGTACTTCATTGGCATACTTGATTAACCTCCTTTTGGTGCTTGAAATGATAATTATATGTGGTAAAAAAATCATCTAGATTCCTTTCTGACTCAGATAGATACCACATACCACATTATTTACATGAATATGACAATGGCTTCTATATTGTAGGCAAAAATAGTGATACAAGGCCGATTCTGGACCAAAAAACTCACTAGATTCGTTTTAGGTCACTAGAAAAGATACTAGATTTTTTAGGACCGATTCTTGACCAGTCACTAGATTTGTTTAAGGTCACTAGAAAAGTTACTAGATCAAGGTCAAATGTACAAATCTAATGACTTTGGTCCAGAATCGGCCCTAAAAAATCTACGAGTAGTATCTAACTGTTCTAGTGCCCTTGAACAAATCTAGTGACTTTGGTCCAGAATCGCCCCTAAAAATCTAGTAACTGTTCTAGTGATCGTGAACAAATTAGTGACTTTTTTGATCCAGAGTCGGCCTCGTATCACTACTGGTAAATTTAACGAAAATGAATTACCCAAAGGTTGATTCTCTGTTTATTTTATAGTAATAAGAAATGCGATTGTAATTTATTACAATGTTATCTCCCTATTTTCCAATTACACCCCGTGTTATTTAATAGTAGAGTAATGAAGATTTTTTTTAATTACAAGACATCTTTCAAGCAACATAAAACATCTTTGGCAAGATAATATAACTATAGTGGTCATTTGAAGCTTTCATTTTTGAGTTTTTTCGATCTTTTGTGTAGCTAGAACTGTATCATGAGAGACCGAAAAGTGAAAAATTAAACCTCTAAATGACCGAAATGAATATATTATCCAAAAAAAGTTATGCGGAAACTGAGGATTTGGAAATGATACAACAACGACAATGCATTTGTCGCTCTAGTTGCATCGTAATTTTATGTAGAATATGACGTTTTTGTGGAATAACATTTTCAATATCGATTCCCTTACAAATGAAACACTATTTGACCAGGAAGTAATAAAAACGTACTTACGATTCCTAAGACTAATTTTCAAATGTATTACATACCTCAATTTGCATTTTCCGTCGTTTCCTTACACGCACTTTTCTTTTTAAATCAGTGCAAATTTGAAAATAATAATTAAAAACCTGCACATTCACAATAGTCTGTGGTTGTACTAGGAGAACCGTATCAAGGTGTTTAACGACCTCCTGGAGAGACTTTTATAACATAAAAATGCCACCAAATTTATTATAAAGGTAGATATCTAAATTTACAGTGTAATTCAATCATCTACGAAAATAAATATATTTCTGTCAAACTTTGAAATTTTATTAGGTATTTATAACTCAAAGTGGTGCCTGTGAACATCTTAAATATAATTATCTCTAATGTATTTATTATACATTTATATCATATATTTGAATAATTTGCATATTACGAATGCAATCAATTTATTTATCAGGTGTAAAAATTATAAAGTAGATACTCTTTGAATAACCTACCGTTCACAAACTCATATGGAAAATTTTATGCTTTTGGGTTAATGCATATTTTTATTGCGATTATTATTACTGGTTATCTTATTCAATCTCGGCATTTCTATTGCTCACTGATTCACTAATAAACTTTTTTTAATTCAATATACCTATAAATCTTTTTTCGTGAACTTTGTATGTTGCCGAAGAGGTGTGTTTTTCAGTAATGGCCTACCTTCACCTGTTACACCACACTGCCTACTTATATCACACTTGAGTTTCTTATTACAAGATGGTTTCCATTATAATTAAAAATATATGTCAACTTGATATATAATAAGATAGATGGTGACAAAAGCTCAAAGTATTAACCTTCATTGAAATGATAGGTATTTAATAAGGGGATTCTGTATGGTAAGTAACATTCAATTGAGTTTGATAATTCATTAATAAATTCAGCAAAGGTGGTGCAATATATATTGACCGGGGATTCCAAATATGCAATAATAAATAGGGTGTGCTATTTAAAAAATGAAGAAAAATTAGTTTGAAAATGTCGATGTTTGGAGCAAGAAAAAGTGAACATCCTGTATGAAATAATTTAATGTTTCGTGACGGTTGAATACTCTGATTCAACCCAAGTCCACCACCGAACTTACATAAAAACAAAAACAAGACGTTAAAAAATACAAGGGTATAATGGAAGGGTTGATATTTAGCAAAAAAATATGTATTAATTAATAACTTGACAACGCCGTGTATTAATACAAAAATAATGTACGACTGAAAAGCTCACCCAAGGCCCCTACATTTGCGCTTAAAAAAAGTGGGTCATTCCATTTAAAAAAATATACGTTTTATGCGCCATACTTTTTGGGGACATCCTGTATGTGTCTAAATAATTTGCAAATGTGCTTCATCCAACCTAATTGCAATCCCGTATATTTATTTTTTAGTAAATTTAACAATAAAGCCGTACTTGAAGAACGGGCTACTAAATGGACACCTATCCCTAATCAGAATTTCAATCTTAGCATTTAGCAACAACAAAAATAAACGCAGAACGTAGATACCTATGGTTTTTTATTCATTGCATCTGCATGAATATTAGGAATAGAGGTGTACAATATTAGTAGAAGATTCTAGGATCATGTATTTAGCCCTTTAATTTAATTTGTAATACACAGTTTCACATTTGCATCATTAACTCTTTTGATAGCAGGGGCGTGTATTCCATACAAAGTTCCTTTAAATATTAATTTAACTTTTTCATTTGATTCACGATATTCGTATAATTCCAGTCGCTAGAGCGGCAGGCCCGTGCGCAAGGGGGGGGGGGGGGTCAAACCCCTCCCATAACCCCTTGAAATATAAGGAAATATAATAATATATTATGTGTAGTTATTAACGTACTTTATAAATACATACCTAATTATGTACCTATTTAAAAATAGATAAATATTGAATACCTACCCAAATTTCAATGCATTAAAGAATATGTTAAGGAGGGGATCAATTTTCCTAAGTAACTAGAATTTTATAAGCCATGTTAAAATTGGACTTTGGCATGCATTTCTGGACAACTTGCTGTGGCCATAGTATTGCTCCGATCATGGAGTTTTATGTCTCAAAATGACCCTAAGAACATTCTACGGCTCATATGCCTAGTTTTAGCAAAAAGTATAATGTTTCAAGATGTCTAAGATGTGTCAAAGTAACAGATACTGTTTTCTTGCGATTCTTTCAAAATTAAAATAGAAATAGCATACCCCAATGCGATATTGATAGGTATAACTGCCGTGGGGTCATTTTCAGGTATAAAAGTCAACAATCCTACCAATACAGTGGTCACAGCGAGTTGTCCAAAAAATGAAATCCGAGTCTTTTCCAATGGGGAGTGAACATTTGGCGTACTAGCAGAAAAAATTGTCGTTGCATGACAACTCTTTACTTCAGGCTAAATTTCCTCGTAAATTGCTCTCATTTGTCGAAAATTTCGGAATTCATCAAACAAATTCGTAGAGTCAATATGTTTTCAGTGCAATGGGCGAACGTAAACGAGGGTCGGTGAGGGGAGGTGAAAGAAAGGTGCCAACAAACTGGGCAGACGTAAGAGAACTTTGGAGGCCTTCAAGGCGAACTAATATTGATAGAAATCAGGGTCAAAATTGGATCGAAAAAAGTTCTTGAACCCCCCCTTAACCTAATTTTAGTAGTAGTAGTAGTAGTATTTTTATTAATTTATTATTGGGAGTATCGCAACCTAGTTTATGTTTTATGAATGTTTGGGCCCGTTTGAGGCGTTGATTGAAGTCATTCAATCAACGTTTGAGGTCTTCCCTGTTCCCCACCCAACCCCTCCCATGGACAAATCCTGCGCACGGGCCTGTAGAGCGGTAAAAAGAGATCCAACCTTACATTAAATCAGATAGTTCTGATTTTTTTATATGTTGTTCGGGATAATTAGGGAGAGAAAAACCGAAGTTTTCGTAATCCCCACCCCTCTGTGTTTTCCGCTGTCTTAAAAAAACACCGAAAAACGGCACCTTATCCAGTTTTTCGCTTGTAACTCCTAAACGGTGCATCGTAACCAAATTTTCCCCATACTGATTCTTGAAGAGGACAAAATTTCCTACAAAAGTCACTAATTACTTTGGTTTAACGATGAATAGGAAAGCAAGTACAGAGCAGCAAAGAAGGGGTAAAATCGTAATTCCAGCAAAATTGACACGTTTCCGGCCCTTTAGATTAAGTTCTATGAAAAACTGATTTTTGTAAATATTGTAATCAACACCCTTTTACCGTTACGTGTAGGGTTCGTCGGCTGTTCTTGAAATTATATATTGTAAGTTGTGGAGATGTTTAAATTGCACGGCTCAAGAAGTTTTTTTACCACCAATATCAAGCGATGTTTGGTAATTTCTTTTCATTCATTCTACCTTTCAACTACTTTCTGTTTTGGACAAAATCAATGAAGTGTCATAAACAAAACTTACATCAAAGAAAATCAGGGAATGAATGTGGAAACGAAAATTTGACGTATTATGATAGATATTGTAAGTATTACATGCGTATGAATATTGTGAAATAATTGAACAGTCAAGGTCGTTTTGGCTGAAAACACTGAGAGGTTTCATCGGCGATGTCTTCATTTTGAGCGAATTCAGCAAAATCATCGTCGTCGTCATCGTAACTAATCCTCTGTTCCCTCTCACCCACCCCCATTCCAGAGGATTTTTGTGATTACCCAACCACTGCATCACCTGATGATATGTCCTGAGTGAATGGAAGTAACTTCGGGAAAACATGCAGTGAATTGATGGTCGTCGGATGTCAAATAGAAATGGCATATGGGAAGTGTTGTACGTATTGTTCATAAAAAGTTTAAGTTCTATAAAGTTTGTGCGCCCATACTCAACGCTTAACGCAAAGGGGGATTGAGATATCAACTGCACTTCTTCTCCGATATGAATGCGAAGGAGAAGTAGTTTTGAAGGGACCCCGAATCCAAGGTGGCAAACATTGAATGGCGACACGACTTCTCCTATTCTGCCCTGCTAAACGTAAGTGCCGTATGTACAAAACAGCCATTTTGAGATATTGCAACGTTTTAAATTTACTTTAACCCAGAGACCTTACGATGAATTGCGTAGTGAAACACATGTTTCTTAAGTAACTTTAATATTTTGAATTCTCTACAGTGGTCGTTTTTCAAATATAACACTTTTTTTTGCTAGAAAATGCTACTGCAGAAATTGTATTGCCATTACAAGGAAAAAATGGCGTATGTGCGCGCACATACTGCTTCTGACTGACACGTGCTAACGAAGAGTGCAGTATATACACAGCACATACTGCACTCTTATCTAATATACTACAGACACTGCGTTTCTATCTAGTATTTACAGTAAATTTTGTACATACGGCAAACAAAATCAACGAATATTTCCATTGGTAATGGCATATACATCATTTTTGCTTAGTAAAGAAGGCGCAAAATGCTCCTAGTATACAACTATCCCAATATCTCATTTTGGCCATTTTTGCACATACGGCACTTACGTTTAGCAGGGCAGTATTCCTGAAAAGGTAAAAACGTGTCCTTCAGTAGATAAAATTATGACTACCGTGCTTTGGAACGTTTGAGGTCTTATTGTGGTTGGTTTTTTAAGGAAAAGTGGTACAATTACCAACTTCTCTCAGTGAGCGTTAAACTAGCGTTTTGATCAAGAAGGCGCAAGCAATGTATCAGAAGCGTAATCCTCCTGCACTACAACGCACGCTGACTATCTGCTCATATGACTCAACAGGACTATGCGAATTTGCACTGGGAACCCTTTTCTCATCTTCCATGCATTTCTGTTCCCTTTCCTTGTGATTTCCATTTCCATTCATCTGGATTACTCCAAAAAGCTTTAAGTGGCCTCAAATTTGAAAATAACAATGAGGCGGAAATGTTTGCGCAAAACTTGTAAGAACGCGACCAAAAAGTGTTTATAAGTTCTTACCAAGAAGATAGCATGGAAGTGAGGAAGTAGGTTATATGTCGCAGCGGAGCTTTCCACGGTCAGAGTCATTAAGATAAAGCCGACTTCCGGAGTAGGACCGTGTCATAGTTGAGATAGTCAACATTTCGCCCACTTTCGTACCTAAGGGGTTTCATGAGGACAAGAAAATACTAAACAACATAAAAGTATAAAACTCTTACCAAATGCAACAACGGGAACAACACACACTACTAGACTGAACTGCACACGCTGGAACACTGACAAGAGAAAGCTAAACCTGGTTATTGAAACCTATTCCGTCAGGAGAAAATAATACGTCAGCCAATGGGATAACGGATTTCCATAGAGGAGAAAGTCACGATTGAAATTGTTGGGGTGTTTGAAGATCTCAATGCCCTCGCGGATTTTCCATTGGTAGAAGAAAGGGGAGTGAAACAGAATATTGTGGCCATTTTGAAGAGAATGCTCAGCAACAGCGGACTTGGAGCTATTATGACCTCGAACACATCGTTCGTGCCCAGAAATTCGGGTGCTACCAGTTTCGCCGATGTAAACTAAGCCACAGGAACAAGGAATGCGATACACGCCTTTGCAATACGATAGGGGTTCGAATTAGTCTTTGGGGTTAGGTAAGATTTTGGACATCCTATTAGACGAATTGTAGACGAACTTGATTTCGTGTTTCCGAAGAATCTTCCCATAGAACTCAGGAGGAAAATTTTAGGGCAGAAGTTGTTGATTCCGCAAATAGCTTAGTCCACTATTTAACAAATTATTATGTCCACTTATTTCTGTATTTAAATTTTTTTCAAACCTGTAACTTTGAGTCTATATATTCTATCGTGCAAAAAGGTATAATCAATCATTTACGAATTACATACTCCGAGGTTCTTACTAGCACCGCATTAAATCTAGTGCAATATATTCATTGTTTGATACGATTATAAATAAAAACAATTGTTGATGAAAATAAACTTACTTTTTCCTATCCTAGCCGCCTTCATGATCTGTAATAGGTACCGAAATACTAAGTTATAAACAACATTCAATAATATTTAAGTCAGCTATTCGAGGTAAGTCCAATTCCCTTACGAAAAGGGATGCATTTTACTTACCGACATAGCAGTATTAGTTCTAGCCTATATTATTGCTCACAGAACTTTCCAATTTATAAAATGTGATACCGAACTGAATTAGTTACTCTTTCACACATATTATTTCTGACATCGATGCGACCAATCAACCTTCCGAGTGCGTTACCAAATTAAGTGCAACTTGATGTAATCATAAGTGTATGGCCAATGAGGTTTTCGTCTTTTTGCAGTATCCAATTGTAAACTGTTGCTAAAGTTGATGACATTGAACACGTGTTGATAACAATTTTCTACTGGTGTTTATTACAAATTTGGCCTAGAAATTTACATCTGTTGAATATGCTCGTATTTTATCAATTTTTTCAAGTTACAATACATACATAGTGGTCCAAAAGTCTGGAACAAAATTCGTAATTTCGAAAATAATTATTTGTGGAAAAATCTCACGCACAGGTCCATTTTTATTTTTTGTTGGGCACTTACTTAGTATCGTATATTTCCGAGTACTTTGAACAACCACTTTGGTAAAACATTTTTTTAAAAATCGGCCAGAAAGTAGTACTTTTCGGTTTATTTTTAGGTCAGAAAATCTCATTTTGTCGGACCGAGCCAGAAAATTATTGTGATAGTCCGGTAAAAGGTTTTATTTCATACTGACTAGTAATCTGTGTTTTACCAGACTCATACGAGTCTGGTAAATGAAACTTTACCGTACTAGAAATTTTGTACCCGAATACAAAGGTTGCCATAGCAACATAAAGTGACATGACTTTGGAAACGTCAAATTTTATATAAAATTAATAGAAAAACTCTTAAGAAATGAATCGGCCAGTATGAAATAAAATGTTTTACATTATTTGTACGTTAAATCAGATTACGTTACTCGTTTCGAAATTCTTGCCTCAGCTACGCTTCGGCAATAAACATCTCACTCGTTAACGTAAACCTTGATTTACCGTACTCATATGTAAATAACTATTACCGAACTCATTTTTATTGTGATCCGGTTGTGGTCCGGTAAAAGGTTTTACCGGACTCATTTTTACTTTCCGGACTAGAACGGTCAATTGTTCTGCCCATTTTAAAAATAATATTGTACGTAATACGTCCCGAAAGTGCTTTTACTGGCTCGCCCTGTAATTTGCCTACTTGTCCAGTAAAAGATCACTTTCGGGACTTGTTACGTAAACTACTATTATTTCATACTGGCCATACATTCATTTCTTAAGAGTTTTTCTATTAACTTTATGTAAAATTTGACGTTTCCAAAGTTATGTCACTTTATGTTGCTATGGCAACCTTTGTATTCGGATACAAAATTTCTAGTACGGTAATAGTAGTTTACGTAACAAGTCCCGAACGTGATCTTTTACTGGACAAGTAGGCAAAAGCCTGCGAGTTCAGTAAAAGCACTTTTGGGACGTATTACGAACAATATTTTTTTTTAAACGGGCAGAACAATTGACCGTTCTAGGCCGGAAAGTAAAAACAATAATTTTCTGGCTCGGTCCGACAAAATGAGATTTTCTGACCTAAAAATAAACCGGAAAGTACTACTTTCTGGCCGATTTTAAAAAAATACAATTTATAGTACGGAAAAACACAGATTACTAGTCAGTATGAAATAAATTACTTATAACTAATAATCATATACGATACAAAAGTACCGCGTAGTGGCAATCTATATTTAAATTAAGCATTTTTTTTACTTCCAAATTTTGTTTAGTGTTGCCATTTTGTATCAATTTAAAAAAAATATACTAAACCTGCAAATAACCTAGGCGCTTTAATGGCAATCTACGTTTAAGTTTAGCATTACTTTTATTTCCAAACTTTTTATATATCAGGTATATATCAGGTAAGTATGATTCATTGTCTATTAACGCTATCATTATCGATTTAAAGCTCTGTAAAGCTGATTATCAATTGATTATGATTTAAGGGAATGTTAATGTAATATCTTGATGATCGGTATCGGTATTTATACAAGCAAGTAAAAGAGGATAGGTAAGAATGTGCTGAATTTATCGAAAACAAAATCGGCGATGAGTTGGCCGGCGCTGAGATGGATCGGCGACGAGATGGCTCGGCGATGAGATGGCCGCGATGAATCGGCCGCGATGAGTCGGCGGCGCTGACTTCTCCCATTCCGTTATATGATGCGAGCAATAAGTAAAAGTGTGGTCCTCGTAGAGTGAAGGAAGATGTATAATAAGTTCCGTAATCATCTTGTTTGTTAAAGGTAATGTCAACTGTATCCTAATTTGAGATTTGTTTTACTGTTTGTTATATAGTATGGTCCTAAAGTTTTCGGAAAATTTTTAAAAACCTATAAGTATTTTTAAATAGTTTTTATTCCTTAACTTAATATTATTATAATTAACACATCATAATAACAATAACAAATTCATATTTAACAGATTGACAATGGACCATTATCTTCGATTGCTCTTGTTGCAATGTTCCCTGGACAACAACAGGATTAATGTCTCTAATCTTTTGAAAAATGCGACGCCGCGATTGGTGCTTATTTGCAGCTTCCCATCCCTTGTCGTATACTTTTCTGCTCAACATTGACCATTCTATTGGTCGAGCTTGCGGTACATTAGGAGGTTTATACATTTTAAGGACAATATTTATGTTATTTGCATTATACCATTCTCTAGTTGCTCTTGCATAATGGCCAAAACATTATATCGTCATTTGCATGATGTGTGTTTAAAATCGAAGAAGTTTAGATAGACATCTTTGAATATAAAGGTCTGCAGTTAGGGTTTCTCCGCGAACGCGACCAATGGACATAATACCAATGTATGGTTGTGAGATAAATCCGTTGTAGATATTAAACTGTTGATTCCAAAAAACTTTGATTTTTTTAAATCCGACTACAAATAATTGAGATATGGAGATTGGTAAAAATAACAAAACCAGGTGCATAATTTGAAAACAAAAGCCAAAATGAAAAAAATTTCATAAAAAAAGTGTTAATTTGGACGGGTTCTACAACCTCTATAACGTTGTCCATTTTGAGTAGAAACACCCTGTATATTGGTGCCATAATTGGGAGCAAGTCGAGAAATTTTTGCATGCTGATGCATCTAAACATGAGGAATGAAAATCGGCATCTACATCTGAAATATGAAACGGAAATATTTTGTTCTTGATAAATTGCAACAATATTACTTTTTGGCAGCGCCGGATTAAGGGGGGGGGGCTACTACAGCCCCGGGCCTCATTATATAGGGGGCCCCATTTTCGAAATGCATTTTTTCATATGATTTTATTTAAATGTTTATCGTGTAAAGTAATTTCGGTAAGTTTAGAAAAGAGCCCCTTTCACGTAAAGAACCCTGGGCTCCTCAACTCCTTAATTCGGGGCTAAATTATAAATTCTTCGTCGAATATCTAATTTATAAGACTTTTTTATAAGTTTGATCGAATAAATGAAACTGTCAATGTTAAGACAAATTAATTGTGACATTTTAATTTCCAAGGAAACTTGATTAGACGTCAATTGATACAGTCTAAGTATATTTAAAAATTTTCCGAAAACTTTAGGACCATACGTTATAAGAGACATTTCCAATTCAATTATAACACAAACAGAAAATAGTGGGTAGAAGATACGTAAGTAATCGTTTCAGTAATTGTTCGTCATACATATTACAACATTACATTTTCTAAAAGAATAAGAATTTATTCTCCGTGACAATCCAGGGGAACAAAAATAGTGTTGTATTAATTGACCTTCATCTGATAACAATTCAATGACGGCATTTTACACGGTATAAAAGGATGTGTAAAATTCCATCGACCTTTTGTCTTCTATTCAGCGAATAAAGTTTATGGTGAAGACGTTATTAATTAACTTTGAATGGCCTTACGAAATATACTAACTTGTTTAAAAGTGGTCGCCTAGTAACATAAAAAAAAAAGGTTTAAATACTGATACTTAAATCTGAAATATGCGCGTACAAAACTATTTACAACCTAATTAATAGTAAAATTAACACCTATATTGTTAACTAGAGATAAAACTATTTGACACTTTTTATTGCTAACAGTATATAATTAAAGTTTAAAAATTTTTAATAAAAGTATCAAAATTTTTAAATTTCTAAGCAATTTGGGAACAATAAAACGAATATCGGCAATGTCTTAAAGGTACCGTTGAAAAGTCATAAAAACGAAACGGCTATAAATTTTATCTAAATTATGTAGTATAACTTTGATGCAAAATCGGAAGCCACATATCGTTATATTTATTGTACGTAATCAGATATCACTTCAAAGAGATGTTTTACAACGGCGAACAGATATTTATGTTTATGTGTTTCATTTGCAAATTAATGTTCATTATTGTTTTCATAATAACTTTCCTGTCCATAAACTTCCACATTCCTGTACCAATAAAACCATCACACAGTAGCTGAAATATATCTCTCATAAAAAAACCTTAGCCATAAGTGAAGAATTCTAATTAAGGTTATGGTAGCCCAGATCCTCAAATAACTAAGAGGTTATCCACTGATGACCCGATATCCCAAAATAACGAATTTTTCAACATAATATTGGACAACTTTGTTATACATCAGTCGTTAGATACTTTGATACATTGCTATACCTACCTACTTGTTGAGATTTATCTGTTGTTCTAAGAATATCTAACAAAGAAGTATCGGAAGATAGAAACGAAAAATTAATCGTCAAAAAAATTGCTGACAGGATGAATCTGGATGCTATAGTCGAGTCACTCGAGAAGTAAAAGAAGAGAACGTTTAACATCTATTTCCCTCCATAAACAAAACCATCAAAGTTTACTCTTCCATAAAAGATGCCACCCTTAACGAAACTCGCAGTGCATTAAACACATTGTTTTAAGGAAAAACCAATCCCTTTCACACAGTACAGTTGCGTGTAAAATATGAAATTGTTTAATTTCCCACCTCCGGTTCGGTAATCATTTTCGATGAATCGGTAGTCGAGTTCAATTTTACGAAGTC
This sequence comes from Pyrocoelia pectoralis, assembly GCA_036250285.1. Lineage (NCBI taxonomy): Eukaryota > Metazoa > Arthropoda > Insecta > Coleoptera > Lampyridae > Pyrocoelia > Pyrocoelia pectoralis. The sequence goes on from CM070075.1 coordinate 68,707,429, forward strand.
GGCGGTCAATTTTGGTTGTTGATTTAAAGATTTAATAATTATTCCCTTCACTAAGCTAGTTAATATCTGCATAGGAAATAGTTTATTTCCGGAATGTCTCAAGATTTCCAAAGTAAAAAAGATGATGACAAATTAATATCTAATTATCGACCCATTTCCTTGGTTCCGATCTTCTCAAAGATCTTTGAAACCGCTATAAAAATTAAAATGTACAATTATTTTGAAGAAAACAAAATTTTCAATCAGTCTCAGTTTGGTTTTCGAACAAAAAAATCAACATCCTTAGCGATCAATTGCTTAATTGAACAAGTAACACAAAATTTTGAACTTGGTAAAATTGTCGGAGGTACCTTCTGCGACCTTAGTAAAGCTTTTGATTGTCTGTCTCACGAAATACTTTTACATAAGCTTAAACATTATGGTATCACTTTGGGCACAGTAAATTTAATAAAATCATACCTGAGTGAACGTAAACAAACTGTATATTATAATCAAAAATACTCTCAATATAAAACTATAAATGTAGGGGTCCCACAAGGTTCTGTACTGGGCCCCCTCCTCTTTATCATATATATTAATGACATCATTAATTGTGATAATACTGCAAACTTTGTACTGTTTGCAGATGATACAATGTTTATAAATACATGTACTAACATAAATAACATTCAGAAGGATATGAGGCGCACGCAATCGGAAGCTGACAAATGGTTTTCAGCAAATAACCTTTGCTTAAATATTAATAAAACGCAAAATATGCTGTTCTCTTTAAATTCATTAATTGATAATACCAGAGATGTCAAATTTTTGGGTATTTACTTAGATCCAACTTCAACATGGAACAAGCATGTCGATTTTCTCACTAGCAAACTGTCAAAAAATATATATCTATTAAGAAACTTACAAAAAATAGCAGACTTAAATACGCTGAAAACAGCGTATTACGGAATTTTTCAAAATATCTATACTTATTCAATATTGTCATGGGGACATTCACCACACTCACAAAGAGTATTTGCACTTCAACGTAAGGCTATAAGAGCAATATTGAATATTCATTATAGAGCAGATGTTCGAAATCATTTTATAAACTTAGGCATAATGACCGCACCGTGTATGTATATATACCAGTGTTTGTTGTACGTTTTTGAGAATGTTAACCAATATACTCTTCATGCGGATATACACATGCATAACACCAGATTTAAAAATAATTAATAATAGAAATAATTAAAACGAAACTTAATAAAAGTAGATTTTCAATTAATTACTTTTGTCCAATGTTTTTCAACAAATTAAATGGAAACATACGAAATTTGAAACCTAATGAATTCAAAACAGCAATAAAAACCTTATTAATAGGTAAAGCTTATTAAAGCTTATTACAATTATTATGAATTCCTTAACGATGATGTTTGTATTTAACTATGTATCACTATCTATAAGATTTATCAACTTATAAATTAATGTTAGATTTAATACCTACTACTAACGACGTGTGTATTAATATGACGTGTGTAAGCTTCAAGTATCGACACGAATAAATTATTATTATTATTATTATTATTATTATTATTATTATTATTAAAAAGGTCACCAATACTGTTTGTGGATCAACAATTGACTTTCCAAATTTTATTTGAATAGTCGATAAAATAATTATCGACACCCACACCAATGTCTCATTAAAATAAAATTCACCATGTAAAATATACAGGGTGTCTCACGGTGACCGTCGGTTAGAAGTAGGTATATCAAGAACTGTAAGAGCTAGAAATTTGAAATTTTGCACATGCGACATCCCGTGCTTAATCTATTAAATAAAAATATTTTCCAAATGGCAGCACTTCCGGAAATACCGGAAGTGAGCATCAACTTCTTTATTTTAAATACAAACCAGGCAATTTTTTTCACAATCTGATGTATTATAAAATGTTTAGTAAGTATGCTTAAAATAATCGGTGTATCAATCTTGATAGTTGAGAAAAAAAATTTTTCAGAAAGATTGAAAAGAATGTTCTAAATTTGGGTGAAGTAAGTGCGCCACGAAGTTTGGCAAAGCCAATTGTCCTCAATGACGCTGCAGAAACCAATGTATTGGGATATTTTAATGTTTTCCCAGAAAGTTCTGTTCGTTCGGCGGAAAGAGACCTTGGATAGTCAAGAAGTTGCATAGATAGAATTTTAAATAATCAAAATAGCATAAGAAACATTTGAATAAAAATTTTTTGAAAATTTTCAAAGCCAACCATGTTTTGTAAAGTATGTAATTATAAATTTAATTAGAAAAATGTAAATAATTCTGTAATCATTGATTTTAGGTATAGGAACATGGTATATCAAATTAAAGGAAATTTATTTCTGCATCGAATGGGCCGATAATTAAATAGGCATTCCATTAAAAAAAAAGAGACTTTTTAAAGTTTTTCTTAAATCTGGAAATAACGTCAAATAGATACTTAACCGCGGGCAATTTTCTATTATCCATTACAGACAATTGTGTCTCAATCTTTTGACATTGAGAACCTAAAATCCCATTTCCCTAACTTTTACCACTTTCGACTTTCAATTTTATTTCCTAAACGGAATTTTGACATTTTTCAGTGAAAAATACTTACTAAACATTTTATAACATCAGAATGTGAAAAAAAATTGCCTGGTTTGTATTTAAAATAAAGAAGTTGATGCTCACTTCTGGTATTCCCGGAAGTGCTGCCATTTGGAAAATATTTTTATTTAATAGATTAAACACTCCACGTCGCATGTGCAAAATTTCAAATTTCTAGCTTTTGCAGTTCTTGATATACTTCTAACCGACGGTCACCGTGAGACACCCTGTATATATTGACGGCAATTTACACGTCATTTTGGAAGAAATACAATCCCATAATACCCCTAAGCCCATCCGGAAAGTGTTATGTTCATCTGAAGATATAGGGCTATCCATGGTACACTTCACATACGAGCACTTTAATTTAGCATTGTTTCAGGGAATACTCGTATATTCTAATCAAATCAATTCTGAACTTACTTTGTGGAACTCCATTAATTGTAATAATAAACACAAGTAATTCCACTAATTTTTAATTTTAAATGTAATCCGATGCCTTAAAAAATGGTAATGGCACCATATAGTGTCGAAACGCGTCAGTTAGATTTAAAATTAAAAAATTGCTAGAATTACTTGTATTTATTATTATATATTTCAAACGTTCGAAGGTCACGCACCAATCATTACATTAATTTTTAACAGTTTTCTAAATATTTTGTAATTTTACATTGTTCAATTTGGTCAAATGTTACATCTCCTTGAAATACTTTTAACATTATGCCAAAAAGTTCAGACATCTATATTTTCTCCAAAAAATAATAATCCTTTTATAAGTAATGTACATTGTGCTTCGATAAATATTTAAACGTGGTCAATCTTTAACAACCCCTATTTACATCTTTTCTACTGTTTGATCCCCAACTTCTGTTTCAAAATTAATAATTGAAAAACAATGTCCAATTAATTGCCTTATAAAGTCATATTGTGGTTCTTTGTTCTGACGCTCCATCAAATAATTGACTCTGAAAGCCAGAGATTTGAAATTTGGTGCTAAAAAGTTATGCCAATATGATAAAGATGAAAATTTCTGTGACATTCAGCTCCACCAGATCCACAATAGTGGATATATTATTTAATTTATAAGCACCCAATAATAATTGTGGAGTTTTTTAGGGACTACAATGTTTTTGTGTTGCATTATTTGTATAATAATAATAATAATAATAATAATAATAATACTTTATTTGTCCAAAGAGACACAAGATCCAGGCAGCGGGCAATATCAAGTGATCAGATTAAATTAACTTAAATTAGAGTTTTGCATGGGTGGGTAACTGGGTAGGTATATTTATAAAAAAAAGCTATTTGGGAATATAGGGATGTTCAAAACAAACACATTTAATTTTGCTAGTCATCATACACTCAGTTTGTGTGAATCGGAAAGAATGGGTACATAAAATATAATTGCATATTGTACCATAAAATATGAATGTAATATGTGCATATAAAAATTCAAAACAACTCTTGTGAAATATAAATAAATAAATAATTAGTGTGGCGAAATGTCAGCGATAGTTTGTAAAAAAGTGTGGAACTAACTTGAGTTTCCCAAGAAATTGTTTATTACATGCCTAAAGCGTTTTTTTTGGGCTCGTTTTAATTATCAGTGGTGGCACCCTTATTAATCCAGCATTCACATCAGATTATATTACTATTATTAATTTTCATATTAACTGAAACTATTACCCATTATACAGGGTGATTCACCACTATTCCCTCGGTCTCTTGTGCCTAAAGGGTACAAGATATCAGTTTCATTTTTTGGTGACATATGTAGATTGATAACGACTATTTTTTAAAATTATTTTCACTTATACAGGATGCTTCACAAAATTGTAATATATCAAAGTTAGGTTTTTTTAAATGCAACCCCCTGTATTTTATTACATTTTTAGATTATACGTTAAAAACTAAGGTAACTTTATTAAACGTTCCCTATACCTATCGCTTACCAATTTTGAGAAAATTGTGATTTTAAGAAAAATATTCAATTTAAACAACCTCTAATAACACCGAAACCACTTACTTTTAGTAACGCAAATTTATATCGATTTATCTTGACCTTTAAGGCTTTTATTTGCACTACGTAGCATTTCGATATTTTGTACAGGGTGTTTAGAAAAAGGATTCATATTTTATATTTTTCAAACATCAAAAACTCACTTAACTTAAATGGAACACCCTGTATGTTTTTATTCTATGTTGAATAACTTTTCATTTTCTATCAAAAACTATGAGTAATTGATATGTCTAAAATCAACGATTAAAAAGTTATTAAGATTTTTCTCTAAAATTTGTATGGAAATGGTTTTGTTTGCATTCTAGTAGGCCATGATTTTTTTTTATTGTAGTTGATAATTAGATATGTGATCAAAACTTAATTAAAACTTAAATTAAAGCAATGGAAAAAATTCTGTGGTAAATGCCATTTTTTCCTATGCATAACCGCACTCGTTTTCAAGAGATCTTCTAACGTTATGGTGTTATAGTAGCAAACGCATCCTTTATTCTAATCTTCATGTCATCAGCAGTGGTAGGTGGAGTGTTGTAAACTAAATTTTTAATGACAATAATAATAATAATAATATCTAAACAAACTTCATCAAGAAGACTCGAAAAAGTGTTGTTCTAAAATCCGTAACAATTTTACTCCGTTCAAGTTTCCATCAAAAAATCAAAATTCTCCCAAATACATTGAGGCTCCACCGGTTTTGGCGGTCAACCAGGTGACGATTTAGTAATGAAAGTTATGTCGGTTTACCAAGCCGTTATGCTGTGGAAAGTGGATTCGTCGGTAAATAAAACATATTTAAAGAATTCATCTTCTTCTCCAACTTTTTCGAGACTCCATAAACAAAAATTCAACCTTCGTTGAAAGCCTCCTCCATATAAATTCTGGTGAAGTTGAATGTGATAAGGATGGTATTTATGTTTTTTTCAAAAATATTTAGATAGACAATTCCTCAATAAATGGATTGTAAGGAGGGGTCCACAACACTCCACCTACCACTGCTGATGACATAAAGATTACAATAAAGGATGCGTTTGCTACTATAACCCCAGATATCTTGAGAAACGTTAGATCTTTTGAAAATCGAGTGCGGTTGTGCATAGAAGAAAATGGTAATCATATTGAGCATTTACTACACCATTTTTTTCCATAAATGATTACTTCTTGTTATTCATTTCATTTTTAATTAAGTTATGATCCCACATCTAATTATCAACTACAATAAAAAAAATCATAGCCTACTAGAATGCAAACAAAACCATTTCCATACAAATTTTAGAGAAAAATCTTAATAACTTTTTAATCGTTGATTTTAGACATATCAATTACTCATAGTTTTTGATAGAAAATGAAAAGTTATTCAACATAGAATAAAAACATACAGGGTGTTCCATTTAAGTTAAGTGAGTTTTTGATGTTTGAAAAATATAAAATATGAATCCTTTTTCTAAACACCCTGTACAAAATATCGAAATGCTACGTAGTGCAAATAAAAGCCTTAAAGGTCAAGATAAATCGATATAAATTTGCGTTACTAAAAGTAAGTGGTTTCCGTGTTATTAGAGGTTGTTTAAATTGAATATTTTTCTTAAAATCACAATTTTCTCAAAATTGGTAAGCGATAGGTATAGGGAACGTTTAATAAAGTTACCTTAGTTCTTAACGTATAATCTAAAAATGTAATAAAATACAGGGGGTTGCATTTAAAAAAACCTAACTTTGATATATTACAATTTTGTGAAGCATCCTGTATAAGTGAAAATAATTTTAAAAAATAGTCGTTATCAATCTACATATGTCACCAAAAAATGAAACTGATATCTTGTACCCTTTAGGCACAAGAGACCGAGGGAATAGTGGTGAATCACCCTGTATAGTCTTTGCTATTACTATTCATATATAATAATAACTCATAATTTGTTTGTCCCTTGTTTGGAAAAATTTTATTCAAATTAATTTAAATTAAATAAGAATTACAAAATTTCACTCAGTTGATACTTAAAATACACTAGTAGTAATGAGTAACGAAAAACTCATAATGGATCACAGTATTAAAAAATAGGGCCCTTATTAAATTAGTGGAATTTCTGAATGCACTGAAAGTGTAAAAATTCCTTTTGGGAGTAGGTAAGTATTGTAAAAAGGTTTGGTTTTTTAGTATCCAGACCACATTGTTGGTACTAGAAGTCCAGGAATCTTAAGTTCCTTATCAATTAATAGATTGACTACTCTGTAATTAGGTACACTGTAGCTACTAAATTTAAGAAATAGGTTATGCTCAAAAGGATACCGAGTAAAAAAATTGGTGACTCCTTAATATAAATTGTAAAGATACCCAATTTTCAACCAACTTCAAAAAGTTGGTTAATTAATTCGTCTGTAGATGTCATACTAGTCGCTAAAATTTTGCGATTGTAATTTTCTGACATCACCTGAGATCGTCAGATTAGTTTACGTCCAATCATGGCCACCTAGATGCAATATTAAAAATGACTCTAAAAAAATGAAGTAGGCGTAAAAAATTTTTAAAATTCATATTTTGATTCAAAATTGTCTCATAAATCCAAAAATGTATCAATATACAGGGTGTTCCATTTAAAAATTCAAAACCAGAGCCATTTCCGGCGAAACCGGAAGTGACCAGACGGTGAAAAATATGCGAAAATTTTCCTCTTTACATGCCATTAACCTATACCAAATCTCATTTTAATACACCTATTATTCTAAAAGTTATGGCTTGTCTAATAGATTCGTTGACACCCGGTATACCTATATAAAATGAAGCTGTAAAAAAACATATGTATTATGTTTATCGTGTAAAAATAGGAATTCTAGACTGCCTAAAAAATTATTAGAAGAAGGGAGAAAAGGGGGACGATCAAAAAAGAACTGGGGTCAAAAAAATCCATGAGTGAGAGTCTCTTTTATGAAGGGGAATGGAATGATTGAAGTGGGTGGAAATTGCGATAAAACCACAGTTAAAAAGAAGAAATTCTTAAATATAAGTGGATTACAAATTTATTTTGTAAAATGTAAATTGATCATATTTGTATTGCTTTCAGCGAAACCTGTTAACAAATTCTACTAAAAGTTTACGTTATTATATAAAAAGTGAAACAAGTTTACGTTACCTAGGTACCTGATTTTTCAAAAGTATTATCACTCCTGGCCCTTACAGAATATTAAAAAGTACTTAGAACGTGAGTTCTGAAAAAATGTAGGTAGGTCTCCTTAATTATCAAATATAATTGGATTTAAACGAATTGAAGAATTTGTGGTAGCATCACATAAGCTACGTTGGCACCAATAAAAAATCTAACCTTACCTACTAAATAAATTTGGCGGTGCATATCTTCCCTATTATATCGTAAAATGTTTCAAAGTTACTATAATTAGGTATCCTTCACTTTTCTACAAAATTAATTAGTTATTGTGAGAATATTTGTGAATTAACACGATACACGAAATTTGCTTACAATAAAGAGGACTGTCAATGCTGTTATGAGTTATCAATAGCTATAATTTCATATTCTAATGTGTTAAAAGATTATCGATTTTTATGCCACTGGCACGTATAGTGACTAACTTGAACGTTTTATACCTATACGATCTGGGAATTAAAAAGTATATTTTAATTTTTAACGTTGGATGATTTGGAAGAAGAAAACTCAGCTAACATGTAGTATATTCGGTATTTATATAAATATCAAGAAATTATAATTTAAAATAAAATTAAAATTGACGTTTCGCCCATCTTGGTGAGCTTAATCATAATTTACAACTCTGTAAGAAAAATTTTAAATAATATTAACAAAAGTATTTGTGTTATGTAGTATGTTATTACATGTATATCGGAAATTATTACTATAATGATAAGTGCCACATGACATTTATGAAAAACACACATTAATTCCCTCCACTTTTATTTTTAAATGTTCGCCCCTGTACTTTCAAATATTAAACTTTGGTAAGTTGTCCTGTGCGTTTTTCATAAATGTCATCTGGCACTTATCAATAGTAATAATTTCCGATATACATGTAATAACATACTACTACATATCACAAATACTTTTGTTAATATTTAAAAGTTTTGTTACATTGTAAAGTATGATTAAGCTCACCAATATGGACGAAACGTTAATTTTAAATTATAATTTCTTGGTATTTATATAAATACCAAACATAGGTACTACACGTTAGCTGAGTTTTCTTCTTCCAAATCATCTAACAATATCACGAATCACTAAAGGCTAAAAATTAAAATTTTAAAAAAATGTGTTTTTGCACAACTGTCATTAAAAGTGACAGTTTTAACGGCTGTCAAGAGTGTTAAAGATGACGTTTACAGAGTAGCGTGTTAAAAATACTTTTAACGCTAGTCTTGCATACAAAATGTCGCCGCTAACCTGCTTTCCAACAAATTTTTTAAAATGTAGTAACAAGACCTTGTCTTGATTGTAATTGTAATTACGTTATGTGTTAATTAATCTTAAGAGTTTTCCCCATAAAAGATTTTTTTGTAATCTCACATGTACCATGCAGCCATAATGGTTTAATGTTTTAATAATTTAATAATTCACCATGTAACCTCCGACAGTGGAGAACCATTAACCCAATATTTAACGTCTGAAGATGGCTACGGCCGAAACATGTTACGTCACTTTTAACCCTTAAACATTAATCTTCGCTTCACGTCGATTCAACAATTAATGAATAAATAATTGTATGGGGAAGGTTTAGAGTTTCTGTTTCACCTTTAACTAGTGTTAAAAATATTTGTAAAAGTAGCCAATAATAGAGCTCAAAATGCGGTAATAATTGTTGAAACGTCAAAAAATAATTAACTGACAAGAGACGTCAAAATAACAGTTTATGCAAATATGTATTAATTTTTCTATTTTATATCAAAATAGAACAGTTATACAAAAAACTTTGTATAATATTTGTGTTAAAAGTAACTTTTATTTTGTTCGTGAAATTGCTCCACTCGCTTCGCTCGTTTCGCAAACTTTTCACTCGCAAAGTAAAATAGTACTTTTAACACTCATATCATAAATAGCTATTCAATATCCACAACTTTGGTAACGTTTGTTATATGTATTTGTCATAAGTTGCTATGGTGGTGTTTTACACATTATACGGGGTTAGCCAAATGTCCGGCAACGGATCGATTACGGCCAAACGAAGCGATGTAGATACACCGGGTTTGCGGGAGGCTATTTGGTAAATTATAATCTATTTTAGCAAATTTAGGAGATGTCTGTGATGTCACATCCGGATAAATTGTTACCGCATCGACACTTTTTTTAAATTAAAATTTTTATAATGTACACCAAATAGTCTCCCGCAAACCCGGTGTTTCTACATCGCTTCGTTTGGCTGTAATCGATCCGTTGCCGGACATTTGCCTAACCCTGTATAGTGATATTACGTGCATTATTTTGGGGAAAATTCTGTTTTTTTTCCTCTGCACATTGTCAAAGTGTTTTTATGCAAGTTTTATTCTTATAATATTTCCGAAAAAATTATTTGTTGTATGAATCTTTTACAAGTACCTACAGCTTCAAATCTTTCAAAAAATTCCTTAAAATTAGAGATCATGTTTCAGAAAAGATTATTCTCTTCATATCTTGAAACGAAGTTTAAACAATTATGTTTTTTAAATGACGCATCCCTTAAAAAATTACAGAAAATTCCCTAGAAAGAGCTGTTTAACGTATTTGTAAGCTTCATACGCATTTTTGATAGAGGTCTTATATGAAAGTGGCATTTATAAGTGTCAGTGGTTTATTTACACATGTTACATTAGCGCCACTTGTAATAGAAGTAAGAACTAATAAAATTGTTTGAGTGGCTTATCTATTCCCCTAAAATACCTATATAATATTTTTACCTACGGTAGATTGTACTGAAGCCTTCTACAGGAGTTGGTGACTTGGTTTAATTAAACACTTCATTAAAGCCGAAACGTCGGTATTTAAAAGAGTGTTTAATTAAATCAAGTCACCAACTCCTGTAGAAGGCCTCAGTACAATGTAAGGAGATACTCACTATTGAATTCAAGTATAGGAGACCATTTTAACTGATGTTTTTATATTCAACTTCAAATCATTCAAATAAATACACTTATTCTGAAATATTTACACTGATCTCCTTATAAGTAAATATTTTTGACTATTACTTTTGAAATTTATATGGAAACATATTAAATTCTTGATTAAAAATTAAAGGTTGGCGGTACACATATTACATGAGAGCAATTTCGGGTTAATATTTGCAAAATTCATTATCAAACACGTTTTATTATAGAAAAAATGCCTTTTTTTAAAAGAAAAACAACCCAACATGAAGTTTTTAGTTAGTGTATTACTTACAATTTATACGTCCATAATATTGTTTTATTATGACAAGTGACACAGGATTTAATTGTAATTATTATTATCATGTCTTTTACCAATCAAACTGAAAATAATGAATTGTTTTGACAAAAAGTAAATGACGGTTGACTCACTATTTAATATTCTGTTTGTTAATTACCTTCTTGACAGATTAGTTCCCTCATGTTCATTGTACGCAGGTTCTTAAAACTTACCTTTGTCTCACTCGCTTATAATATTGGTATACCGAATGAAATGAAATAAAAATAAAAGGGAAGGCGCTTTTTCTCCATATATTTAAACATTTAGAAATATTTTTTTCTTGTAATAATTATAATTCTTTCTAAATAAAAGACGTTTTTTAACACTACTTTACATAATTAGGTACAACTTTCTGACATACTGACATCCATCATCAATATTTAACTATATAGGATATTATACAGAAATAAAAACCTTATTCAACAAACGAAACAATTCTGGTTTTTTTTCTCGTAAAGCTAAAGATCCTTCCGTATACCCAAACACTCTTCTACATATTTTACAAGATTATAAACAAAACCGTACTAACATTCATAAATAATAAAAGAAAAGAGGTGAAATTAGAATACATCGTTAGTACGAATCACTAGCTATTCTCATGTAATTTTAAAAAAAAATCTATATCTTAGAAACCTGTTTTAAAAACTTAATTTTATTGCACCAAATTTGATAATTCCGAAGCGCATGTGCTAACTTACTAAAATATAATACAATGAAATTACAACTTAAAATTGGAAGAACAATTTAAAGGTGTAAAAGATACGAACTAATCAAATTCGGTGAATAGTATAAATGTTTTGGAAGATTATAACAACGTTTTACTAAGTTAGCACATGATTTGAAATGAGATCTACTCCACTAGGTACAGGACAGATTATGAAAAAATAATTTACAATTGTAAAATTATTCAAACCTCAAACAAAGGTGAAGAGCCGAAAAAGAACCACATACACATTATGTATTAATTTATCGTAGCACTCTGTATAACATACACGTCACTGGTCATTGTTGGTCACTTGTTCTTTTGTTCTTAATTATAAATAATTACAATTAGTAACTAATCACTTCTTTTATTATTAAACAGCCGGCCATACGCTGAAACAATAGAATATCTATTAGAATTTACAAAATTTTCAATTACAAGAGGTAATATAAAAAAACAAAAAAATAGTTCATTAATTAATTTTCTACTGAACTCGAGGTTCATATTCTTACTTTAACCAATAATTTGAACACGGAATAATAATGACAAAAACTTTATTTCCAGGTACGTCATTAATTGAATAATTAAAATTTCCAAAACGTATTGTAGGTACACGTCTGTCCCATCTGCATGTAAACGTACATCACGCGAAAATCGCCATCTCGAAGGACCAAGTTTAACTGACTCATTTCAGTACTTGCGGTTTTTTAAAAACTCATAAAACTATCAGTCGTAAACTAATTTTCCATCCAATTGTACAATTAAAATCATTATCGTTTAAGTTTAATACTGAAAAGTTAAGGTTTATACAACCTAATAAAGGTAAAATAAGACCATCATCATTGTTTTTCGAAATCATATTTTGTTAATTTATTTAATATAATAATTATTTGCGTAGGAAGGTGTTGTAGGTAATTTATAAAAACGCTGATTATCTTAACGGTACCCCCCTTGAAAGAGAAGCCTAACGTCAAAGGTAACTATTTGATAAGGTTTGAGTCATCGATTCAACAAATTATAGCATTTCTTTCACTTTCGGTATTAAATTAGTCATTCGTGTGAGCAAAACAGCTACACCTCACTTGCTTTTCTAAGTTTTTAGTTTAGTCTTTAAACAATTGTATCTTGTTCTCTCCCCTTTAGGAATTCATCATCATAAATAATTTTTGTAATTAATAACATTGTAATCGTAGAAACACCATCACAACTATAGTTGAAAGTGTTCCCAGCAACCTTCAAAAGTAAAACTGAGACATTATAATATGTCACATAATTTTGTTACGAGTACGTAGATATAATAAAGTGTGCAACGCAGAAATAATGAGAAAAGTCGTTAAATTTGGGTAATTAATTTCGAAATGAATATTTAAAATTCAGAAATCCCATGAATATATTAGCAAGTAACATTTTATATAACTCACGAATAATTCTGAGGAAATTATCTTCCATTGTAATGGAACATCTAGACATCTAGAGCCTATATTAGATAATTAAGTTGATAAATGTTGCTGCAGTAATTTATAATCTTGATAAATGACATATATTTAAAGAATCGGTCTCATTTTGAGTGATGATTACATGGTACATTTTGAATAAAACGTAGGTACTCAGAGAAAAACAAAACTGAAGGTATTTCTTGGAATTTTCGATTAGCTGCCAATTAGCGCTTATTTTGTCTAAATATAATTTCTAATTAAAATTTTTATTGATACAAGATTTCGTAATGTTAACTCAGATTTTTCCTTAAAATTCGTTTTCGTTTTTGGTCAACGAAATATTTATGCTATACTACTACCTACTACTTTCCACATTTCATCGAAAATTTGTGTAAAAATAAACAATCCTACAAGTTTTACTATTTTAGTGCAGTTAATGTGTTTATTAAGTATGACGTTAATTTACCTACCTAAGTAAAAAATATTAATAATTTAATAACTACAAATTTTTTACAAAATGAATACCTACATTTTAAAAAGATAATTAAATTACGGCAAAAACATTTGGAATAACATTCATAAGGCTGCGTTGCCTCGTTGTAACAAGAAAAACTTTGACCTAACTTCTCCTGTAGCAACAATTAATTTATGTCCCAAATCATTTAGAAAATTTAATGAAGATTCATTCACAAATAGGGTCATGAGATTCAATTGAAATTGACTGAAAGATTACTTTGAAATTTCCTGGTATATTCTGAGCTTTCTTTTCGTAGCATTTTCTGCAACTCGACCTGCTTCTTTATAAGAAACGTTTAGGTAAGATTGCGCAGTTGTATCACTAACTGTCGCATCTCAAACCAAGGCACTTCCTTGAGATCATAGCACCAAAGTTATTCCATTGAGATGCTAACCGTCATCTCTGCACATACCAGTCGGTTGCAGAATAAATGGAATTTGTGCTGTTTATAATGCGTTCTTTATAAGCTCGTTTAGAGCAGAATGTCGAGCTCATCTTCCAACACCTTTTGAACAAGAAAGGCCACGAAGTCCCCTTTCCTCAACTTAACTTCCACAATTACATTGAAATGGTACAAAAATGTCACTTTCTATCCTAATTGCTATTGCAATTCTAAATGTATCATCATCTAGAAAAGTTCCAATTCGTTTTGATGGAAGAATATTGAGTCAACCACCAGACACAATAGGCTAGATAACTTGCTTCGTCAATTATAGATTGAAATGATGAATTAGAAATCTGTTGTTGGATACACCAATTCATCCCAGTTTCGTTAAAAAGATGGCTCCACTGGTATTTGAAGAAGGGATATCCTTATCCAACCTTCTAATTAAGTCTACAAACAACCAACTAGGAGTCGTCCGAAGTAAGTATGTCATTTTTGATACCACTAAACAGCTCTTTAGTAAGTAATATGCTATGTGAGAAGAGAGGCCATGTAATCTGTCAAATAGTAATCTAATTCCAAAAGCCTTTTCTTCCAGTATTCTTCTTACAGAAGTTTCAGACATGGGAGCCCCTAAAAGCTCCAAATCCTCATCATGTACAAGTCTTTTATTCTAGGATCCTCACCGTACTCCAAAATGAAAGATAATTCACACTTGAATGGATTTATCTCCAATCCAATCTCCACAAAATGCACCATCATCTAAATAGAAAAGGTGTAGTTCCGAGATCAATTCGTCAATATTAGGGTGTAGAGTAATACTAAAACATAAAGTACTAAACGGATCTCTCCTTGCTGACATCCAGCTGAAGAAGAGATAAAGTCGTCTTTAAAGGCCAGGATGGATGTGGTCGAGTAACATTGCCATAACAATTTGTAAAGTTTCGGGATCCTTTTCACGTACAGCAGTCAATAGTGAATCTCGTTCCAGAGAATTAAATGCGTTACGAAAATCTATCTTCAGGATAACACCTTGTCAGATCCTTTGTATTCATCAATAAACGAACAAACAGGATGAATTATTGCTTCTCAGCTTCCCTTAGTACCAAGTCCAAGTTGTGTAGGTCTCAGGTATTCCCCTAATTCTTCGGAATAATACTTACAATCAAACTTTGCTACTATTCATCATAAAATTAGATAAATCCCTTAATTATTGAAGTAATATAACTCCAGCTGCACCATTTGACTTTATTATCATATCCTTAAGGTGTTGGGGCTGCAGACGTACGTGAAGTGGTTCCTGTGATAAGGATGGAGCGTCAGGGAAGTGAAGAGGTCTTGAAGGTTTCTCCTTTAGTTTATGTAAAAATGAGTCATCATGGTTTGCTAACTCATCAGACGATGATAATAATTTGACAGCTCCTCAAATATCACCATCTCCAACTTATGCTTCCACTGCTTAAATCAATCTGTTGGAATTACCGACCTTTCTATGATTTAAAACTGGGATTTTTGATTGGTTAAAGATTTGGATATTCTTTTTTTACTTCAGCAAGTAAGAGATTTGCGTTTCTTTGGTGGTATCCTTAGAGCGAGAAATGGAAAAAGTAATAAGCTCTGCCAAGACAAATCATCATTCTTCTCAAGAACATCACTTATGAATGATGTTCATGCCCCTTTTGGAACCCTTTTCAGTACACGAACATTAGATTTCAAGTAAGCAAGTCTTTCATGGAATGTTTGGTTATCCACTGTTGTAGAAGATCGTAGGCATCCATAAGTACAATATTTAAAAGTTCATAATGTATCCAGGAAATAGCAGCAAAACTTAATTGTTTAGTACCTATATTTATATAGCATATTTCGAGAAATATGTTATAATAATTGTGTTGTCGTCTGAAAAATTTACAGAAATATTCCAAAATGTTGCAATTTCTCTTTAATAGTGTATAAAAACAGTCTTAAGTCTTACAGATCATTTTAGTTGGAAAAAATAAGCTTTAGGTATCATTTCATCTTAAGTTATCCTTAAATTAGTGTAGGTATGAATTTTACTGCATATGAAAGGAGCTTGTATTACTTATATTTTTACATCATAGCGACTGATAAAAACTGCTGTTTATATTGTCATATTTGCTTAAATCTTAAATCATCTCGAATTAAAAAAAAAGAAGCTCATGCATAAATCAACTAAAATCATATTTAGAAAAATCCATAATGGGCGTATTAGTCGACAAAGGAAAATAATAAACAGTCTTGCACCCATGTAGTAGTAACAACTAAAAATCAATTTAAAGTATAGTCATAATACAAAGTTAGCAGCCATTATTTAAAGAGCTTAACTATGTGTATAGTTATATTATCGGTTTCATCAAATTGCGTAAAAAATGAGTATCATTTACAATTTTACATGTTGTAATGACACTTTGCACATCCAAATATGAACACATCTAGCCGAAAAATTAAATTTCTGTGGATGAAAGATCGAAATTCATCATCCATGAACTACCTGTCGTATCTTATTTCAAGTCTAATGTTACGAAGTTGGGATAATGTTTTGTTTTACTGTTTATAACAAAATAAATATGCACAATTAGATGATGCTTGGGTTGACTATCTAACAGGTGAAGACATTACCACATATTAGCTCGTTAGTCGTTACACAGAAAAAAGCACATTTTCTTTGAGGACAACCATTATAATACTAATAAGAATAATGAGAAGAAGTAAAAATATACTTACGTTAAAAGGCCTGGATTATCTGTAGGGTACCACGAGTACTGAGGGAGGTAGTTATGCGGTGGGTGAGGGTGTGGTGCTGGGTGAGGCGGAGGGTGAATTGGCTGTTGGGGTTTTATATCCCAGCTTGGGCTCGCAGCTGGCTGACCTGACATATCAGAACCAGGGGTCGAACTCGGCGCTGGGGAAGAGTGTTGGATATAACCCGTTGCCGGAGAACCGCTCGACGAACCGCCCCCTGTAAACACAAAGGAATCGTTAATAAAACTCACTCTATTTGAATTAGATAATATAAAGCTAGATTTCTATATTATGGGCTGGACACAAGTCTTGAAGAAAATTTCACAATAGCTATTACAAAAAATTGTGACAGCATGCAACCACACCGGGTGCTTTTCTTATAATTATTTCATATTATGAATAGTGCAAAAGTAGAAAGAAAGCAATTTATGATCTAATACAATACAGGGTAAGTATCAAAGAGTTTTGTTGTCGTTACATAAAAATTTCTTCGGCTCTAAAGGGTAGCAATTTCTAATTTCTATCACAGTGGCCACTTTCTTTAATTTTAAATAATTTACTATGAAATATACTATAAGTAAAGCTCAAAGCTTTGGTTTACTTATTCCCGAAGAAAGTTTGAATATTAATATAATTCTATTGTGATTTGGTTTCACGTGAAAGAATTAAGACAGTGTCGGATAGAAACTTCTTTGCCGCTTATGTCTTCATTTAATTTCAGAAGGTGTTGAAAATGTTTCCCTTATAGTTAATTGTTGTACATGTACATACGAAATTGTTGCTAATTAATTTTCGAATATTTTGCTTACATTCTTATAAAAGATCTTCAATTCGATATTTCACACTCTTTATTTTCTAGAAAGTTTTCCAAACTTAAGCAACGTAGTCTTCAAGAATTTCCTAGTTAGTGTAATTTTGTGCCCGCTTCTGTTCAAGATAATAATAATAATAGTTTATTGAACCTATTCAATGCATATTGCTTGTTTGGTTAAGTCAAAAAATAAAGTTTTGTATTATTGACAAACTAGTACAGACTGTACAGATTTACACAACATTTATATTATGGTGTGACATCTAGAGTCTAGACAATTAAGATTTTTATTATTCCAATCTACTGTCGGCGCAAAAAGTATATATACTCGAGTTTGATGCTGAATAAAAAAATAACCATTGGGCTGATTCGAATGAGCTTGGTATAAAATTAAAGCCTATTTATTTCTACGTTATTTAGAATTAACAACTTTTTTTAAGGGCCATTTCTACGGCCGAACGATGCAAAGTGCACGTTTTCGGGGTTTGCGACACACTAGCTAAGTTTGGAGTTACATAAAAACAAAACCACTCGCTCAAATGGAACGAAATTGTAGTATGTTGTAGATTCAACCTTTGTTAATATGATTGTAAAATTTTATTATCAAAATTTGATTTTTATAGACGCTACAGACGATATTGTGGCACATTGCATTCTCGGGAATGGTAGGTCGTAGGAGCATTAGATTTAGGTAGGTACACGAACGTCTTCGTTGTAATATGAATAATAAAATGAGACTCATTTAGAAACCAAAATTGTGTCACGTTTTTGGAAAACAATTTTTAATTAATTGAAGTTTTTACACCACCGCTTCGGCTACAAACAGCAAGCATGTGGCGTGCCAGTCCATTAGAATGTTACGGTTCTCTCTCTAATCGCCGGTGTATGCATGTATCTCTAATTTTATAATTTTCTTTGCTATAATCATTACTGAAATTCGGTTAACTTTCCTGTTTCGTTTTCAAGGACAATCTTTTCTGGTAGATGCTAATTTTTATAATTGTGATATGAATAATAAAATGAGACTCATTTAGAAACCAAAATTGTGTCACGTTTTTGGAAAACAATTTTTAATTAATTGAAGTTTTTACACCACCGCTTCGGCTACAAACAGCAAGCATGTGGCGTGCCAGTCCATTAGAATGTTACGGTTCTCTCTCTAATCGCCGGTGTATGCATGTATCTCTAATTTTATAATTTTCTTTGCTATAATCATTACTGAAATTCGGTTAACTTTCCTGTTTCGTTTTCAAGGACAATCTTTTCTGGTAGTTGCTAATTTTTATAATTGTGATAATAACTTAGTAGCAAAGAAAATTATAAAACACAGCAACATGATTATATTTTTTTAACAGTTCGCGGAGCAAACTTTCTAAGTTATTGACTAAAATACCAATACAACATCATAATGGACGAGATAATGGACCTAAAATGGTATAAGATGGGTGATCGCAATGTGACAATCCTGTGCTATGCCGACGATGCCGTGTTGGTAGCGGAAAATGAGGATGATCTTCAGAGACTACATGGAAATATCGGCATCCAAAACAAAATGTAGGACAACATCTAAAAAGCCAATTAGATGCAAACTAGTAGTTGACGAACGAATAATACAAAGCAAATGAAATTTAAATACCTAGGTATAGAAATCTATGGAAATGGTGATGTAGAAACGGAAGTAAGGCAACGAACGGCGAAAACAATAAGAATAGCAGCCTGCCTAAACGACACGTTGTGGAGAAATAGGAATAGAAGCCAAATCAAGAATTTACAAATCCGCGATAAGACCAATAATCACATAAATCGTCCAAACTAGTGCGGACACATCAAAAACGAACAGAATACTAGAAACGGGCGAAATGCAGGTGCTGGAAAGACATTATGGGGCAGAGAAAGGAGTGAAGATATGAGAAGGATGTGGAAAATATTAATGAATGGGTATTACAAAGAAAACACGAATGGAACGAACATATTAACCGGATGGACGAACAACGAATCGTCAAAGCAGGAAGAGACAAATCACCAGTGGGTAGAAGAAGTATAGGAAGACCGCGAAAGAGATGAAGTGATAATCTCAACGCAAACGAGAGAGGTGACGAAGAAAAACAGGCAAGATGGCTATTATGAAGACGGAAGATGAAGAAGAAGAAGTTTTATATGTTGTACTTAAACTAAACTGTTGTATTTGTTCTTTTTTAATATGATTTTTTTTTCATTTTTAAGAATATTAATATAAATCCTTTTCAATTTGCATTTACTGTATAGTTTATACCTACAGCCGATACTTGTTTTTTTTCATGTTAGAAAAAATACCTATGCAGTTTGGTAAATTATTACATATTAATAGATATAGAGCCCAGAATCATATCATTTATGTTTTATTCTATTTTAGAAGACGTTTGGAAAAATCTATTGAATGCAACTATTATTATTGTAATTTGAAACTTTCATATAAACGTTTTTTTACTAAAACTAATATTAGAAAACTAGGGATAATCACATAACAGCAATTTTCCAATATTTTACTTGACAAAATGGTGCGGCGGATTAATGTGTATCGATTTACTTCAAGTTATTGTTAATTTATACAAATCCTATAATTCTTGTGCGAAATATCGTTAAATTATGTAAACCAACAGGAACAGTTTAAAGAAAAACACAATTTGAGCAGAGCTTCAAAAATAAGTCCGATCAATATGTGAGCCCTACATCGGACGAATCAAGGTTTGAGGTATGAGTGGGAGGTTACCGAAGGAGGGTATTAAGGACCAAAAATGAACCATATCATCCGGATTGTTTGCGCCGAAAAGTAAAATTCCCGGCCTCACCTACTGGTAAAATAGTAAAGGAATGGATGTTGCAAAATCATGTTCAAATGTTATTGGGTATCGAGTAGCCCCGACCTATCACTAATTGAAACACTTTGGCATAACATGAAAAAAAAGTTACGTGCTACAACCTGCTAGAACCGTTCCTCAAATTTGGAACTCGTTTACTACTAAACACTGTAAAAAGTTAGTAGACACTATGCCAAAACGAATTCAAGCAGTTCTGAAGCACAAGGGAGGTGGTAAACTGAATCCCTAATATTGTTATTGAGCTCAAGGAAATGATTCGGTGTTATATTATTAAATTTAGTGTTATGTGCATATCTCTAGTTTTCTAATGTTAGTTTTAGTTAAAAAATATTTACACCAATGTTTCAAATTACATATATGTATAATAATAATAGTTGCATTCAATAGATATCTTCTAAAATAAAATAAAAAATAAAATAATTACCGGGCCAAATAATATGATTCTGAGCTCGAATAAGGACAAACATAATCATTTCGGTTTAAGCTCCACTCGCGTCAGGAAAACAAATTTTATTACAAATATAAAAACATTGTATCGTATTACATAGATAGATCGGTTTTTACATAGATAGGTATATAAAATCCGCTATGAAAATAGTAACAATTTAGACGCAAAAGAACTGTAAAACTTTTCTTCTTAAATTATATTTTAAAGCAGATGGAAATCAATTGAAAATATCTGACTGATTATTATACAAATACCAACACGCAATCATCGCAATAATTGAAGTTGCCTCGAAGATGTTAAAAAAAGGTGCTCCGCATCAATCAAAGAAAAAAATTTAATTATAAAAAAAAATCTTTTTGGTAAATAAAATCTTGGCGGCATTCCGTTAATTTATAGAGAGAGGTTTGCGTAGTTTACAATAATTCCGTTGTACCTACTTATGTTGTTGTATGATTGAACACGTGTCAATGCTCTAGATGTAAAAACTTCTAGTAAATGAGTAGGTTTATTAAAATTAATCAATTTATCAAAAAATTTCTTATATTACTCTTTTTTATGGAATGTCAATATTGTCGAAACTCTATGTTTGGGTTTAACAATGAAAATTTCACCAAAACACCAACTATTAGTTATATATCCAACAGCTAAAAATACTACGTATTTATCTTCATGAATAGTATATTACAGTACAAGTGAAGAAACTAAGAATTTCGCTCACGCATATGCATAAAGTGAGCGAAGTAGTTTCTTCACGCGTGCTGTATAGCGTTTTGTTCAATCCTGCTACTAGAATTTCAAAAATCTGCTTTTTAAATTTCGAAATTTTGACAATTTTATCTGTCAACACGTTATTCCAGTGGGCGAAATTTTTTTCCACCCACAAGTGAGTGTAATAATATTTTCGCCCACCCGTTGCTATGAGTGAGGAAAACAAACGCTTTCGCGTTCCGTATCCAAGTAAGAAACTACAAGTTTCCATGGTAGGATTGAACAAAATAAAGATTTGACATCTATTAACCGAAATTTCTTCAAAAGACAAATGAAAAGTTCTCTTTCAATGCTAATTATCCGTTATTCACCTCACCCAAAACTGCAATTTTCAGGCTCTCCGTATCTGAGAAATTTACCACTTGGGCCATTTAAATATGAATTAATTAAATCCCGTTTCCGCACTATACATTGCAAATAACGACACACCGGCAGAATATCGAAGGTATACTTAGATTCAACATTGCACCACTATTAAATTGAAAAAGTTCTTTGAAGGTAGCTCCGAATATGTACATTTAAACAACTTTTGGAAAACATAATTCCATCCAGAAAAATAAAACCTTTTTATCAAAAAGTTATACAACCATTGAATTTTAACCTTGACATAGTTACAGACCACGAATCCATAGTTTCATCCATTACCACAACCATCGACCACATTTCACACTTTTAAAGCTTCTTTTTGTAGAAAAATCTGGTACGTTGATTATCACAGCAAAAAGTTCTTTTTATTTTCGTCGTCCTTTCTCTTTCTTATACGGTGACAGTACTTTTAAACAATTAACTAAATACTTCTGAATAATAATTAATGACAAGACATCCTTGTTATACAATACAAATACCACGGGTTCAATGATCTTGTTTAATTTTTATTTAGTTATATTTTGACAGTTTGTCAAAACACGTCATAGATACTTGAATACATTGTAATCCAATAAAGTATCTATAACTATAAAATAAACTTCAGAAAATACCGAAAAAGTAACAAAACGAAATATAGAAACCTATACAATATGGACTGATTTCCCAGGAATAACTTCACAAACTCTAATTTGTATTGTATCAATCGACATATTGACCATTGAAAAACGAGGTCAAGGGGTCTCAAAGTGTAAAGTTATGTCATCAATTTTCATACAGAATTAATTATTTTTTAAAGCAATTCGTGGTATTTTCTACGTTATACTGCGTCATTAAATAACAACTTTATACAATTGTTTTTTTTTCGGAAATTTATGTGTACATAGAAATTTATTACTTGGGAAAAAGTCGTCAATTGCGTAAAGCTACTCAACAGCAGAACAATTTATTTTTTTAAACCTGTCTTAGGAGTCCCTCACTACGTTTTATGGAGTAATTTAACTTTTAAGCAGTTTTATAAGAAAATTTTGTCCAAAACACGGGATGAAAATGTTCGTTCAACTGATTTCTCCTTTGCGTCCCTTCAGAAAGTTCGATTTGCGGTCCAGTCTTTTCTGTTGTTATATCGCCCTTCCACCTCGTTGACGGTCTACCACAGTATTCTTTTTCCGTGTCTCCACTCCATCAATCATCGCCATCCATTTTGAAGTTTTTCTCTTACGATTTTGCTCTATGATAATCTTGGTGTTCTTAACATTGTTTTACTAAGCATTCATATCCCAAACCCACAGATTACAACCAATCGGGAGCACATATTGTATATGACGATTGTTATATTGTGTCCAAGCAGTGGCGTCGTTAGATCGTTTTTGGGGGGGGCTCGCGCCCCCTCAATATGCTTTTGCGCCCCCTCAGAATAATTTAACAAAAACACGTATAATATATGTATTTGATAAATTTATATATCTAACTAGATCAACCGATGATTATGCGCCCCCCCAAAGCACCTTTTCTAAAGACGCTGCTGTGTCCAAGATATAAATCAATCTCGTCTATTCTAATGTACCGTCCAAATTACATAGAATTGCTGTTGCAAAGGAGTCGAAAAATGGCTCTTGGTTAGGTACCCAAATTAATAAAAACAAACACTTCTACCGCTGTACTGTAATTGTGTGTTTGGGGGAACTTTCACGCAAGAAAGTGGATATACCTCACTTTCATGAAGGTACTCTAACAGCTAAACATCTGAATTTCCTCCAAGAGGAGCTGTGATGAAGTGACGATATTTTATTTGAAACTATAAGAAAAATGCAATGTTTTCAGCAAGGAGTACCTATGACATAATTAATGAATTTATTCACATTAATTCAACAACATTTTACCTAATAACTCGATTGGTACGAACGAACCAGGCTAGCTAGGTTACAAGATAATATTCACTCGGTTAGATTTTTTGTTTTGGATTACATAAAATGTCCAATCTACGTGAGTGAAGGGCCTTAAGAAAAAAATCTATACAGCAGTGAGTATTGTTAGAAAGTGTTATGATGAAGTACTGAGAAGGGACCAAAATGTGTATACAAAATAATGGAAGCAGTTATACAATGTTTGTCAAAGATTTTGACTTGTCTTTATTTATTCACACTGCACCTATATGGTTATTTGTCAATGATCACATAGGATATCACTCAATGAGAGAGACATTATAGTACGAGGAGAGTTCAAGGTATTCTCGGTATAGGTATGAAGGAAAAGGCAGAAAATTCTGAATAAAATTTATGTCTGTAGCCTGTAGTCCCCCATAACCTCAATACACTTGTTTGCTCGGGAAACTAACTTTTCAATACCCTCTAAAAATATTTTTCCTTCTTGTCCCAAAAATTTGCGTTAATTGCCGCCTTCATTTCTTCATCGTCAGAAAAACGCTTTCCACGAAGATCTTTTTTTAGGTTGGGGAACAAGAAGTAATAACTGGGGGGAAGGTCTGGGCTGTAGCGTGGATGGTTGATTTCTTCAAAGCCACAATCTCGCACAGCAGCCTTGGTAACACGCCCTGTGTGAACCGTTGCGTTATCGTGGAGAAGCAGCACACCTGCGGTCAATTTTCCACGCCTTTTCTCTTTAATTACTTCCCTCAAATTACGTGGAGTGTTTGCATAAGAGCCGCAGTAGTGAACTTTTTCTGTGTACTCAATGAGTAGAATTCCTTTCGAGTCCCAAAAACACTGTGGCCATGAGTTTTTCAGCCGATGGAGTGACTTTGAACTTGACTCTGCACCTTTTTTATGCCACTGCATTGACTCATGCTTGCTCTCAGGGTCATAGTGATGAATCCATGTTTCATCTCCTGTAAGAATCCGAGCGAAAATACTAGCCGGATTTTCACCGCAAAGCTCCAAAACCTCCTTACAACACTCGACTCGCACTCGTTTCCGAGGCGCAATAAGCATTCGCGGTACCCATCTTGCACTGTCCTTTGACAGGTTAAGATGGTCATGAAGAATAGCGTGAATGGTACCAGCAGATAGCTTAGTTATTTCTGCTAACATTTGACCTTTATACGGGCATATTTCAGAACAAGATTTTCTACAGTTTTCACATTTTCGTCAGTAGTGGGCACTAACCGGCCCGCCTGCGCGAGTGTCGTCTTCAATACTTTCTCTGCCTCGTTTAAACTCACTTGGCCACTTTTGAAGAGAGCGCGGTGCTCGATTTTTCTCAACATTGTCGCGTCAGTCATTCTGGTCTGCTTTCACCAAGGATAACTAGAACAGCATTGATGATAACTAAATGAAATTTTGTATTTATACCCTCAGGGAGTGTCATTAACTATTGAAATGATTTAAATTCCTTCGTCGTTGCTAAATTACTCCGATACCGCGAATACTATGAAGGCTCTCGTAGATGAAGGTGTTATTATAGATATGGAGGATAAGAGACATGGATACGAACCGAAGGATTCTGTTGAAAATCGGGATGCAGGTGACGATCGATATAACGACAAGGGTTTATGTTCAGAATTTGGAAAACCTGAAACCTAAGCTAACACACTTAGACCCCGTCCTCCTTTATGAAAAAAATCCCACTAATGCAGATGTTTGGTTTTTGAACTCCTATCAAATTACTGAGAGAACATATCTACCCTTAAATGATGACATTATGGTGGAAATTTTGCCAAACATGTCCATAAACCAATACACCATAAGTGTAGGTATATCAAAGACAACCCATGGATACAAGTGATAGAAAACATAAATTATTGCTACAAATTTCATAATTACGTAAGTCCAAAAATTGCAAAACTCTGTCACTTGGTTTGTGGGCCAAAATCAGGAAACTGCCGATTTTCCGACCATCTCCTACCCCTGTAGTAAACGCTTGAAAGTTGCATTATACAGATTTTTTAAACAAATGCACCCGCTCGAAACTGTAAGGAAGATTAGCAGGCATTATCTAAAGGTTAACTCAAAGCCCACATGTACCAGCGCGTCATAAAGTACTCCTAGGAGCCTCAAACATTTATCAGGAGGCCATTACAAAACAGTCATGAAATAGCTCCATTGCTAGCTTCATAAAGTTTACTGGACGCATCGTGGGTGCAAAATGGCGCTAAATGATTACATATGTATCTTTCTTTTACATGGAGTTTTCTTTGTGATCACATGCACATCATATCAGTCCAAGGCATTCATATGAGATTGGCAGTGATTATCAATAAATCTGACCGGGCCCGGATTTAAGAGTTGAGGGGCTCGGGGCTCTTTACGTTAAACTCATCGAAATTATTTTACATGATAAACATTAAAATAAAATCATATGAATATAAAGTAAATAAATATACAAATAAATAATTAGATAAATATTGTAAATAAACAAATATATTACTTTATTTCTTATTACTAAAATTGTTGTTCAAGATGGGGCCCCCTTATCTAATGGGGTCCGGGGCTGTAGCCCCCCCCCACCCGATAATGCGACAATAGATCTTGTTTCTCATAATAATTTCGATTTTAGAACACATGATTTTTACAAATACATATGTGGTGGGTACAAATAGGTTTAATTAATCTAATCATCATAAATTTGTATCGAAGCAACAGAATTTGCACCATGTTACGTGTTTTCAGCAGCGAAATTCAGCAACGTGGTGGCTACTTCAGTTTGCTGCTCGCATTTCCGCATATAGTATGTAGTAGGTAGGTACTTCAAATTTGCAATTCCTATTCAGAAACTAATTTTATTATTCTTAGTTCTTAAGTATCACCATAAGCAAATTGAAAATTCCAGTTGCATCTCTTTATCGATAATATCCAATTAAATCAATAAGAAAAGATGAAGTAAACTGACGCAATGAAAAAATCAGATGAGTTACAGTTCTTCAGTGTTATAAAAGACCCTTCATGATTTAAATTAACATTAGGCTTCATATTACTAAATTAACATATCCCAAATAGAGACATTAATCACATCCACATTAAAAGATAAAAATACATTAGCAACAATAAGTAAATTTAATAAAAACATTAATTTAAGTAATTGGAAGTATGTGCTAATTCTAATGGGTAAATCGTGTCGCTAAAATTGAAATTTTCGTTAAGTATTAGAAATAATATCTAAAATATTTAGATTAGCAACACCTCTATTAAAAGAGTTAATTATGTAAAAAATATGCAACAGTCACTTTATATACCTGTATCACTATTACTGTTAACATCAATGCTTTTGAAATTTTATCCGCAAACAACGCCTCTAAATGCTATCATCACATATTATCTCACTGATGCATTCAAATTACGTTCAGATAATATCTTTAGCAGTTTTATATATAAAAACTTTTTATACGTAACCGAATCCCGGGATTCTGTATAAGTATAGAAATACTTAACCAAGTATTATTTTCAATTCTCTGTACCTATCATAAATGCCCTACAGCAGAAAGGGCGCAAGTTCTTGGTAAATACAGTTTTTTGTAAATACAAATTTTTCTAATAAAAGGTTAAGAAACATTACAATCCTAGTTAATTAATAATCTCAGGATGATGAAGGTGTAAAATTAATTAAATTAGTAATTCCCTAAACCTATCTCTGTTTGTTAGTGCAGTGTACAGTGCATATAAAGAAGTAATTTGTATATTTCCTCGTAAAGCATGCGAATTTTTGTAAGTATATCCACACAGTTTGATGATGACACAATAACTACGATTTATAAATTTTAAAGTAGGTACCACAAATTGTTTTATAGTCGACCATTTTCAGTAGAATTAATTTTGGGAAATATTGGTAACAAACTTAATATTCAGTTCCTGACAGGAAAGTTAAAATTGTATAAAGTGTAAACTAAAATCAATTATTGTGTCACCTTTTAGCAAACACAACTATTTTATAAATCCAAACCCGATAAAAAATACATACAGAACGAACCTGGCATCATATTTTGTCCCTGAGGTCCAGGACTAGCCGAAGGAATATTAGCACCACTTCCTAATATACTAGAGTGCGTTGCTCCTGGGTTACCATTATTATTCGTACCACCGGTAACTTGAGCAGCTTTCATCATTTTTTTATATTTACTTCTTCTATTCTGAAACCATATTTTAACCTGTAACAAAAAAAAGGAATGTGTAGGTATACTTTTATCCTTAATTTTTCTAAATGCCATAAACATTCACACCAATGCACCGGTAAGAAAAATTTAATGGTATATAAAATTATTAACACACTATCTAGTTATTTATAGCTTCCACTGACAGTTAAGTGTTTATAGCAACTGGACCTTAAAGTGTTGTATAAATGTATATATTATAATGGTAATGGAAATTAGTTATACGATACCATTAACTTTTGTTTTTCAATGTACAACAAAATAACCGATATTATTGATTCTAAATTATGTTCTAGCTGTTGTCGCCACAGTTCACAATGTACATTATCTCTATTAGTCAAATAACTATACAACCAAAAGTTTCCACTTACTACGACAAAAACTTTGGGTAAACACTGTCACGATAAAGTTATTTTTCAAATGTAATATTAGAACTTGGTTTCAACAAACATTTACAAACTTCGACAAATTGTGATAGTTCAGTGCGTTTACTACAAAATTCTTATACGTTTTATGTAATTTAAATGTAATTATTTGTGCTAAAAATGAATTAAGCAAGCAAAAAAGGTCTTTTCGTACATAAAGGGGAGCTTTGAATCAAATATGTGTGCGTTTGATACTTTTTACTAATTAAAATAATAAGTGCAATAAAGGCACCTTTGAAAAAATGTAACGATTTCAACAACTACAGAGGTAAAGTGGGTATTCAAAAATGTGCTAAATACAGTACCACAGCTTGGTTGAATTTGGATGATTTTTTAATATCATGTGCCAGACCGAGTGTTTTTAGGCATAACAAGAAAACGTAAAATGGGGTTATTTTGACTTGATACAATATCTTCGTTATCATTCTTGGTGATGGAATATCGATGATTATAAAACCACATTTCAGCGTCAAAAGTCATTGAAATTTGCAAACCATTTTTGGGCGTGTACAGAAACTAGTCCGTTAAACATCTTGTTTTGTCGTAAATAGTATCCAAACAACTACTGTGCCCAAATTTTTGCAATGATTCAGATGTGAAATCCGCCTCGATTAGACATTTTGTTGATTAACGAAAACAGAATGATATAAAAAAATAGCCAGAAAGAATAAGAGATTTGTGGCAAAACGTAATAGATTTTTTTTCATGAACATATAAAAATTTTTAATAGAGTTAGGTAGTTGTAAAATAATCTGAAAAGCAAGTTTACATGGAATTGCTTTTGAAAAACTATTACAAATGAAGTTATGTACTGAAATGGCAAGAATGTAAATTATAATATTTATATAATATACAAAATGTGAAAATAACAAGATGAAGGCTCATTTGGAATTTTCCGGAATTTTCTATTACTGCACTAAGTAAAAAATAAGAAAAGCGCGTGCCCCTAGAAGTGGGAATTAGGAAGCTGAAGCCACAAAATAATTAATTTAAGAAAAAATCTGGGTACCGTTTTGGGATATCTAAATACCCGAAAGATTTAAAATTATTACTATTGTCAGTAGATATATAAACGGTTGTAGAAAACTTGTGCAAATCAATCGAAAACTATAGCATTCAACAAGCACAATTTACACTTTTGAGTGAGTCACGAAACTCACTGTCAAAGCACTTGATCTTTAAAAGTGAGTTAATAAATAGGCAATTAAATGTAATGCGCATTTACAATGGAAATCTAACAGGTGAAATTTATGTGAGCGGTTTGGTATTTATTTCAATTGATACCTTGACATTTTCGAACCATGGCATGCATAATAGGGTTACTGATACCTACACTTTTTTATAAATTATGTGTTATTTGAAAATTATAGCCTGGTACTTTACTTTTTCCGCTGTGATCGAAAATGTCTCACGAATTTGAAAACATTT
This sequence comes from Pyrocoelia pectoralis, assembly GCA_036250285.1. Lineage (NCBI taxonomy): Eukaryota > Metazoa > Arthropoda > Insecta > Coleoptera > Lampyridae > Pyrocoelia > Pyrocoelia pectoralis. The sequence continues at coordinate 68,737,475 of CM070075.1, forward strand.
TGATTACACTCCCTAAGTAATTTTGTATGTTCACTAGTAGTCTCATAGAGAGGAATAGCTGCACATACTGTCCTTTCCAAAAGGGTTTTAAACTCGTAACGACATAAAAACAGGAATGCGTGGAAAGGTACGAGGCATGTTTTTTAAGTAAGTACCGTTTTGAAATTCTGCCGCTGTAGCGCTGCGGTGGGAATTCGGCGCATGTGCTCTGTGTAGCCTTATCTTTTACAAAGCCACAGACGCCATTGCGGAATTATTCGACCGTGTTTACGATTGCTTGTGAGTATTTGAAATGTCTCCTCCGATTGAGAATACCGCCGACTGTAAAATACTCCCTGTGATTCGTTTTCTTAGTGCTAAAGGCGCGAAAATGGCTGAAATTCATCCTCAGATTAATGAAGTCTATGGGGAAAACGTTATGAGTGATGGGATGGTACGGAAATGGGTGAGAACTTTAACGGCCGTACGAATGTGCATGATGAAGATCGAAGTGAACGACCTTCACTCATTGCTATGATGACTTGGTGCAGAAAGTTGATGAAAAAGTGAGAAAGAACAGACGCTTTACGATTATCTCATCAGTTTCCTAGAGTTTCAAGAAGTGTGGTTTATGAAATAATGACAAAACGTTGCGGTGGTTTTTCAATCAGGCGGCAGATTTCTACGACGATGGTATTCAAAAGCTGGTTGTACGATACGATAAGTGCCTAATATTGGTGGGAATTATGTTGAAAAGTAGATTAAAGTACAGGCTTTCATGAAAAAATAAAATTGTTACAAAAAGTCTACTAGTATTTTGTATATTTCAAAACGGTACTTATTTAAAAAACATGCCTCGTACATGCACTTATGGAACTAGCATGTCTATGCACCTCGTATATTTTACAGCGGTTTTTGCAACAAACTAGTAAAATATGGTATAAAATTCTGGTGGATTATGTGATGAAGAACCCTCGTATTTTTGTATCGTTGCAAATCTCAGTCTCCTTATGTATATTGCCGGAAGAACAAGGAAGGGAGCGTCAATTTTTGGCATCAGTGAAAACCGAAAAGAGTAAAATATGTTATATTACCGTCAATTATACACTCCACCAAAAGTGCTGTTGGTAACATAGGCAACATGGTAGAAAGTAGAACGGTGTCATGGACAGTCGCCTTCTTTCATAACGCTTAGGATTATACCGTGCCTCGCGAGATGTATTATTTACACAAAAAAACAGCCCGTTAGCGAAAAGGTCACTTCATATCAATAGTTAATAAGAAGCTTGGCGATATCTATGAAATGGGTTAAATTATTTTCGGAAAAGATTGTGGTGGTCCAGTTTCACGATGTTTGACAGCTTTCAGTTCCCGTATTGCAAAAGTGAGGAACGCGCCGAAATTTATTACAAAATGTTATAATTTTGTGTTTCACCAAAAATATGCTGTCCTTATTATGTTATATTTCCTTAACATCCTCTAAGTTGTCATGCTATTTGCTATTTGCTGCATTAAAACGAATGCCGATATTTAAGATACTCTTTTGAAATTTTTTAAAACATTAAAATCAATTTTAACTCGTAAAGAAAGGAGACCTCGCGATGTAATCCGTGAAATGTTTGTTTTCCAATTGGCTCAGGAATAATATACTTAGAGAAAGATAGTTCTACTGGAGCTTACAAATTTGAAAATATATTGACTATAAGGTTTCTAATCATCATTTTGAATTTTAGAATTATCAGCCTTATTTTACAATATTATTTGTAACTCCGCCCGCTGTATTACTAATGGATTGAGCTACCGTAGTTGTCGGTTCCAAGTCCGAAAATGGGGGAGGTTGTGGAATTGGTCCCCAAATACATAGAAAACCAAACAAAGGTTAGTGATACTTCCCAATGATCACACACAAAAGAAGCATGAGAAATGGCGACACACTCTGGCAATATGGGATATTCAAGGATTACTCACTCACTAAGTATAGAAGGAGGTGATAATGAAAATAGAGACACTATACTTAGCACTTACGGAAACTAAAAAAAAGGGGATGGTGCGAAAATACATAATGGTTTGATAATTACGTAATAAATCTAAAATTAGGACAGTAAACAAAATCGCAATAGATATGGTAATAACAACTAGCTGGGAATACAGCATGCATTACCATAACAAACACCGTTTCGACACTAAAGTCGCGCGCCCGCTTCTGATTATATGGTAATCATGAAGAATATATTATTTTTTATAGTTATATTGGACTCAATGTCGAAAAAATCATTTCATTTAACAAATTTACTTTACTTTTCGTGAAAATTTCAAAATTCGAAAAAAGATCGTGACACATGCAGTTTATCGATATCAGTAACGTACCTACTTTGTAGGAGTTCGTTGAAAAAATTCAAAGAAGGCTCCTTTATTACTTAATCTTACTTTGTACAAGCTTCGGAAACTTGGTACAGAACTGCTCTGGCAATGGGTATACAAATAAACCATAGTACTTTTCATTATCTTATCTATCAGGTCATTTTTACTCAAGTTGACTAAAATATGGAGCATAATAAAAATTCAAAGAAAAATTCTAAATATGGAACATAAATATAAATGTAAAAGAAAAACGGAACAAATGTGCATGTGAAGACCTGGACTTAAAGTGTAAATGTGGACGACCAGACAAGTTCTTAGGGCACATATGGTGAAGGTATTTCAAGCACAATCACCATACACAAAGTTACTGCATGGTTGAGGGGCGGGGGTAAAAGGAATAGCCAAAATACAAAAAAAAACTTTCATAGTATAATTGAAATCAAGGATAAAATCAAAAGAGTAGAGCTGGGCTTTATCGGAAAATGTCACAAGAGTAAGTAAATACTAGGAACACGACAGCATGAATAATATTGGTTGGGTCCATAATGATGTTAAAGGAAACGATTCTCCAAATGGGGTAAAATTTGTTCGTAGGGTTAACAAATCACAAAACCTTCCCCATTAATTATTTAATTAAGTTCGGTGGGAACCGATTGAAAATTGAAGTTTAAAATTGAAGATTAAATTAATTATGAACTACATGTTTCGACATCATAGATGTCATCTTCATCACGTTTTTCGTTATACAAACGTTATGTTGACGATATCTTCGTCATATTCAAAGGGAGCGTTCAGGCCATAAAGGATTGTTTCGATTTTCTCAATGGCTTACACCCCCATTTTAAATTCACTTTTGAAATCGAACAAAACAGAAAACTTAATTTTTTAGACCTCACTAAGGGATAAACATTTAGAAATGGGTATTTATGGAAAGCCCACCACCACGGATCACGTGATTCCTTTTTCTTCTTTCCACCCTTTATCTCACAAACTTGCTGCTTTTAGATTCTATTTTCACAGACTTTTTAATTTACCCCTTAACCGTTTCAATTACAAAAAATAATATGATATAATTTTGGAAATTGCAGCCAGTAATGGCTACCCCTTTTTTCCTTATCCACAACATTTACAAAGAAAATCATTCGCAACTCCAACTTAAAACATCACACTATCTTACAACTCATCACCGTTGAGCCTCCTCAGAACTACTACCCCCTTCCGTTTATAGACCCCTCCTCTTATTTTTTCAAAAAACTTTTCTAGCGTTTCAACCTTAACGTAGCGTTTTCCTCCAAACATATTTTTAAAAAACTACTTAGTATATTCCAAAGACAAAATTGACAGATTAGACAAATCTGGCGTTTACAAGCTTTCTTGCGGTACGTGCCAAGCCTTCCATATTGGTCAAACCGGGAGAAAGTTTAGAACCCGTATCTCAGAACATTTTATCCTGTATGGTATTAAACACAACAATTTAGGTTCAAAATTTTCCTTTGCCAACCATATATCCTTGACTCAGGCCACTAATTTAACTCCACAACCAACTTTGACATTCTTCACATCTATGAAAAAGGTACCAAAGTCGATCTTTTAGAAACAAAAGAAATAATTAATAACTTCATCCAAAACTCTCCATTCTCACTTAATGAGATTCTTAATTTAAATAAAGACTTCCTTATTTTATAATCTATTCCTTTCGATATACCCCCTGTATACTTGCGCCCCCATATTATTTACATGTTTTCGGTCGATATTATAGATTCCCCCTTTGTCGCGTTTGCGCTCTCCACTCCTTGGCCATCTTGTCATTTTTGCCTGTGGTGATTTACATCTCATTGTAAGGCACATGTTCATGATATGCTCCAATTTTACTATTTTCCAATCATTTTGATTAGTTTTCAATTTCCATGACGTTTGGTTCTCCGTAAGTGATTCGCTACCCCCGTTTACTAATTAACCTTACTTTTACAGCATGGCCTCGTCACAATTTAATTAATTAATTTTGCGTTCAATCAATTTTTGCAATTACCTTTCGGCTTTCTGTGATTATGGACAAGATAAGGATTTTATTACCAATTTAACTTCACTTTTCATTTCATCTTCGCCCCATCAACGGTCAATCAATCTTTCACCATTTATAAATTGTTACGTAGTAAGTATTTTTAGACTTTAATGAGCTTTAGTGCTTAACTTTGTTCTTTTTAGCCTGATGATGACATCTATGACGTCGAAACATGTAGTTCATAATTCATTTAATCTTCAATTTTAAACTTCAATTTTAAATCGGTTCCCACCGAACTTACCTAATTAAATAATTAATTTATGCAGAAGGTTTTGTGATTTGTTAACTCTACGAGGAACACGAGAAATTTGGTGGAGAATGAGAAACTTTAGAAAACATCATGTACGGTTGTTCGAGAAAAGATGGTAAAAAGGGAAAACAGAAAACTGGAAATTGGAAATGGATAATAAGCAGGCGAAGAAGGACAGTGTTAATTAATAATAATTATTTTATGCAATACAGGCACCCAACAAAACCACTTAATAGCACAATTAAAGGCAACAAGTTTTTGAATTATTTAATTAGCGAAAAAAAGGATAACAGGATAGGCTGTACAATTTTTTCATTCAACAAAAACGGAATGATAGGTATAACCATAAGGAACTGAATGTCAACTTAAACCTTAAACCTTTTGTGGAAACCATTAAAATAATTGCACAATGGTTAAACCCCTTTTGTTTCTAATGCATACCATGAATATTTATTTACCGAAAAAGGACTGTTAAGAAAACATATTTCCTTTGTAAATTAAATGGCGTTGTGATTCATAAGAAACATCGAACACAGCGCGAAAATATATTTTAGTCCTTTGTCAAATTCCATACAGGTAAGGCAAGAATTTTGCAAGTGATAAAGCAAAATAATGAATTTTCCAAATTGTCGATCATGATACTCTCAAAACATTGAAATACCAATAATGACATACTGTGCATAATGTGCACTGTAATACTTATCCGTAAAAGGATCCCCGGTGTACTTCACTTATATTATATAACTTTCCTTCGTACATTCTAGCAAATATAAATTATATTTCTCTTATTCACCCGCACTTTGTTAAAAATATAGATAGAGAGGCGATCTTAAAAAAATGTTTAAACATTCACCTTCGTCCTTTCGTGTAACTTATTTTAACTCAGTTGCAATTTTAGTTATGTAACTCAGAAGGTAACATGTAAGTATACCAGGAAATTAAAAGCAAACGCAATTTTTAAATATGCGTCATATTCTAATAAAATCGTTTTACGATACGTTGTGACGTTTACTATTTAGGATATAGGTACCATTCTAAACCTTGCCTTATATATTAATGTAGGTATGATTTACGACAAATGTTTAATAATTTTAAATACTCTCATTAAGAAGTGAGTTATAGTAAAGTGTGAAGTTTTATTTATTTAGCGAGAAATATTTATATTAGTTAGACGCAGTGAGAATATTAAACGCGCTAATATTGAAGGCACGTAAGCGCGTCTACATTCTAAAAATTAGGAAAAGGTGCACAGTTACTTCACACACTTAATATACCTTGCCCGAGGCTTTTAATGAAATATTTTCAATTAATTTTCGTGCATATCTAAATAAGTGTTTTAATAAATCGTTAAATCACACTAAAAGTTAGACAAAACTAATGAAATACAACTACCGAAACATTTTTTTCTCATTTTTAATAACATCTTAAAAGACGTAAAGATAATGAGAGTTCCCTAAAGGACTCAGGAATATGTATCTAATCAAAATTCAAAGTTAACTTATTCATAAACCTTGTTGCAATAATAAAACTCGAAGCCTACAGCAGAAACCCGTCAGTTACATGAAGTCTTCAACATTGTGACGTTCATTTTACTCATTATAAATAATAATTAAAAAGCGAAAGAGAAGAAACGAGAAGGAGAGATACAGTTATTACAAAATGCAACAATCTCTGTGATATCTAGGAGGCCTTGTAACATTTCCTTTACTTCAACCTTTGTATAGCCTCAGGGTCTTTTAGTACGCTCACAAGCTGTATTTTAAACATCGGCTAAGAAACGTAATAATGCCGTATTTTGCTTAATGATTAAATTTATATCCATTTTAAACGACGGAAGGTTTTCACGAAATAGTAAATCTCTTTATTTATTATAGGTAAGCTCGATAAATTCCGGAAGCTAAAATCATTTTCTCTCCTCCTATAATTAATACTTTCAATATTCATTTGAGAATAATGTTTTATCCTACGTTCTATCATACTTAATTGAGTCAATTGAATTAATTTCTCAAACAAAATTAAATAATAAATGGAACGTCCGTCATAAAAGAACATATCCTTTATTCTTGTACTGTAATTGTTTTCTTAATTGAATATTTGATGTAAACTATGCCAATAATATAAGACATATATCAACTATATTACCTACAAGATCTTACATCATTATTTTTAGTAATTGCCAACTACGATGAAATAAATATACGAATTCCTACACGACTATCAAGGTAAACTCAAATTAACTCAGAAGTTAATCCAGTTTTGTTTACATCCTACAGATTTATTTTATTATAATTTAAAAATGTTAATAACTACTTTCATAACGTAGGCATTTACAAATAAAAATTGTAAGGTATTTTAATGCTACTACAATCATACCATTTAATTGCATTTTAGTATTACAGCTCTACTCAGCAAACAAGATAGTTGGAGAGGGGATACCGGCGCTAGAGTAGCTTTTAAGGTACAATCCGGAAAAAAATATTTGGGCGCTTAATTTAAATGTGTATTGTTGGATACACATAAATGTATTGTATGCTGCATGAGAAGTCATCAGAAAGATTGATCTTAACAAACAAGAGTAACACAATAAAAGGATTAAGTAATAAAACGCCCGCGGAAAATGTCAGCTGTCAACTCTAATAATTTACTTTCAGCTGTGAATGTACATCTTACAATTCTCAAATATGATTGGACAAATAATTTGCCGCGTCAAAAATTTCAAATACTTTATTTTAGTTGACATATTTTCCGACTATCTTGTTTGCTGAGTGGAGCTGTACATGTAATCTTAAAAAAAAAAAGCTTATACCTACTTACTATGATTTATTAGGAGTAAATGTATCCTAATTAGGAATCTATTTCAAGCAAATGACACCAAATTAAGCCATCTATAATAGTGTGTGTTGCAATTCGAATTCTTGGTGTGGGTTATTTTTTAACAATGTAAATTCGATCGCAAAAAAAGAGCTAGACTATTTACCAGTTTTAAAAGTAGGTAGTATAAAAACATGTAGTATGTTGTAAACATAAAAACTTGTGAACTAAAACTCTACGTTGTGAATAAATATTCTGCCTGAAGCGGTACCGCAAGTTCTACAAATCACCAGTTGGCATTACGATAATAATTTTCGACGGGAGGGCCGTATATTATGCGTAAATTTATTTTCCCAAAGGAAATTTATGCACACACACTTTCAGCTGATTTGTGCCGTTAGGCGTTACCATTATCCTAAATGACTTTATAAGTGGAACAGTCTTCAAATTAATCAGTCAGTAAATATAGGTTTCTTCGAAAGTATGGGCCCTTTTGATGCTTTGATGAACATTATCGGACTGGTTCGCTTAATCAATTTTGAAAGATTTCTGTTACAGGAAAATCTATCGGTATCATTTATGAAACGATACGCCGATACGGATATGTCGTAGGGATAAAGAAATTTTAGGCAAATGATAATTTGCCTGGACATATGCTAAATGCCAAGGCAAATAGTCAAATAACTGTAAATGAATACCATTTTGCTATTTGCCTAGACATTTGCCCTGCTGTGTGTCAATCATATAATAAATGCCGCGAAGAATTCAAGGTAAATGATCATTTGCCTGGTTAGATTACAAAATGTGTTTAAAATGAATAATCTGTTGCTATCTGCCTGGGCATGTACAGACTGTTTCAAATTATCTCGGGACTATTGCTATCTTTGTTATTACTGATTTTACAAAGTAGGTTAAATTAGCAAAGTAATAGTGTTTTTAGCGTGGATTAATATGCAATTAATAAAAAAAACAATTGAATAACGCATTTTCAAGAAAATCACAAATTTAGTACTTTTTTAATAGAACACCCTGTATATTTTTATTGTAAACGAAAGAGAAATGAATTCTTGACAAAAATTCTTATACACTCTTACATCAAAATACTTAAGATAAAGCAGATATTGACAACTGTATTATTTAATCAATTTTTTCCAATTCTGGAAATTCATAAAATTCATAAAAACATGCATTACTGGTCCCGAGAAAATCCTATGTTAACTTATCCATCACATAAGTAGTATAGTTGGTCCTCTGTTTTATTCTGGATCGCTTACGGGAGCAAGATATATATTACCCTTATGAAAGAAGAAGAAGTTTTGGCAGAAAATCTACATGATGTTAATTTAGAAGATCCCAAATCATTTATTTCCAGCAAGATGGAGCCCCAGCTCATAATTTCCGTGAACTTGGAGCAATGCTGCAAAGCCTGCAAAGACTTTTTGTAGACCGCTGGATGACTACAAAAGTCCCATTAAGTGGCCACCTCGTTCACCCGACTTGTCGCCTTTGGTTTTTTCCTTTGCGGGTACGTGAAAAATAAGGTTTGTGAAATAAGATACGCCAATGTAGCTGAATTAGTGTTAGTGTTATGTACCTATTAATTCAACTGACGGTAGAAGTATATAGAATGCTACAAGGAGCTTTCATAGGAGACCTTTAATGTGTATTCATGAAAATTGTGCTATTTTTGAACATTTAATGTAATTTTGAAAAGTTAAATAATTGATGTATTGAAAGGTCACGGCTACCTTAATTAAGTAATACAATTGTCAATATCTACTTTATCTTCAGTATTTTGATGTAAGAGTGTATAAGAATTTTTGTCGAGAATTCATTTCTCTTTCGTTTACAATAAAAATATACAGAGTGTTCCATTAAAAAAGTACTAAATTTGTGACTTCTCGAAAATGCGTTATTCAATTGTTTTTTTTATTAATTGCATATTAATCAGCACTAAAAACACTACTACTTTGCTGATTTAACCTATTTTGTAAAATCAGTAATACCAAAGATAGCAATAGTGCCGAGTTAATTTGGAACAGTCTGTATAGCTGAAGATTTTTACAACGCCTGGAACTTCCCACGTGTTATCGGAGCGATTGATGGAATACTATAATAAGTAATCACTAATGACTGCCAAAAGTACTCAAGAGACCATACAGCTTTCAGTTGGAGAATAACAGAAATCCATCGAAATTAGTAACCAGTTACCTATTTGTGAACACTGTTGTTGCTGGATTTCAAGATAACTCACGTTAACCCACAATATAGGTATAATAGTAGATTAACGAACCATAAATAGTTTGTTTATCATTTTCCCGTCGTTTAATTAAATTTCCCTCTACGTTTTCTTTATAAAACAAACCGCGCAAATTGTTTATTCATTGACTGTTTACGGTTTTTTTCGATATTTGTGCCCTTTTTTACACCCATATCTATGTTTAAAATCGGTACATTTCGAATTTCGTCTGATTACATTTTTTTATTCACTTTTATGGTGGCATATTTGAACTCTCCCATTTTTTTTACAAAAGCAATGTGGGCAAACGCACTTCACGCATATCTAATTAAGCCGTACCAAACAGAACACATATATGTTCATGCTTTTGGCGAAATACATTTTGAGATGAATTTCGAGTTTTGATGGGTGGTTGATATTACATCACCCAAAAACCAGACAAAGCTTGAGATCCATTATTATTATCAATGGGATGCATCGTTTTGATGAAACTAATTTAATTTGAATACAACTATCAGTATTATGCACATTAAACTATAGATTACCTCATTTTAATAATTTTAGGCAGAAGATAATTAATTTCCTCTATAATCTTACGTTGTGGAACTCCATCAGTAATAATAACAATAAATAAGTAATTCCACAGATTACACACCTACACAGATGCGAAGCTCAACGATACCCGCCAATCCAATTTTACAATGCGCATAATCAAAATAGTCAACTTCCAAAGATATTCCCATGTTAGCGTTTTTGTGTGACTTTTTATTGCAAACTTATGCTGTGTTATTTTCCAGTTATAGCAATTTCTTTCCATTTTATACGTTAGTGTTGCATTTTTTATTTGTTTGGTTAGTTAATAAAGTTAGGTTAAACTTAAAAACCTTTTCATTTGCATTAGCTAAGTAAGAATATGTAAACAATAGTGAAACAGTTCATTTTTATAGCTTTCATTATAGAGAAAAGGGGGGGGGGTGCACCTGCATATAGGTATAGAGGGTGTTTCGCAAAGTGCTCGCAAAGACTATCAATGTTTAGAATACCTAAAGACAATGTCATGTAAATTTCCAGTTTGCCTAAGTGAGATATGTTTACTATGTTGTATGCATACAAGCAAATGTCTCAAACATGGTTGCAAGCCTGCAATCGTAGTGACCTTATTGGAAAAGCTTTCGATATTTTGTACAATAACTACAGAATTTGTGAACATCACTTTGAGGAAAGTTGCTTTTCCAAGAATAGCACAACCAGAAAAAGACTTCTGATTAATGCGGTTCCAAATTCGAAGAAGTATTTACAAGCAAAACATTTCATATTCGTATTACCCCATCATGAAAAATATTATATTTTCGCATTCTTGTGAAAGTTTTCCGGCAGATTACTTATGTTTTAAAATTATTTATAAGATTAAAAATATTTTATTCCCTAAAATATACTGGCAGAATGATAAAAACCAAAAGTAAATGTAATAAAAGTATTGCTAAGTTAACAATCTCAGTCTCATGTTTAAGTACATTATTTTATTTTTACTTTACTTTTACGATCCTAATTTTTGATTTTTGTGTTTATTATATTCCCCACTACACCTGTCTAATTGTCATTGAGGTGTGTTTTCTTTATCACAGCTCTAATATATTGTATTCCACAGTTAACATAGCTAATTATTATTTGTAATATTGTAAGGTTATTATTTTAATAAATTTTACCTATATAAAGGTTTTTTATACTCCCTTTTAGTTATCTATAATCTTTCAAATCGAATTTTTCATCTCGCAATTCAAATTTCCCGCTTTAAAACCACCAATTTAATGGCACAAGGTCACAGATTGCCTTCATAAACTTCAAACAAACCGTCGTATCTGTGTAGGTGTGTAATCTGTGGTAATTCTACCCAATTTTCTTATTTTAAATATAATCACTCAATTCACAGTGCCGAAATGTGTTGGTTTACATTATAATTAATCATACGAGAGTTGGCTCTATTTAAACTTACGTTATGGAACTCCATAAGAGTTATATTGTAATAATAACTAATTCCATTCAATATTTATACTTAAAGTAAGGTAAATTCAAATAATAAAACACAAAGCCTCCCCTTCCCTTATGAGCCAATGCAAAGCTCACAAAGTAAAATTTGACGGTAAATAAAGGAATACCAGGGTTTATTTAAGGCGATCATAAAAAAATTTAAAAATATGAAGTAAAATTAATTATAAGCGCTACATGTTTCGAAACCATACTGGTTTCATTCAGTTCAATTAACTAATCGTAAATTTTGTTTAAACTTTAAGTTAGCAAATCATGTCAACAAGTTGTTTTTTAGAAATTGTACATTATTTTGTATTACTGTTCATAAAAATAAAAATATAAAAAATTCATAATGATTTTAAAATATTCTAACACTCCCAGTTGTGTATTACACAGAAACAGGTTAAAATCGTTAAGTTTCGGTTATGATTCACTATGGGAAGTTTAATTTAATTTTCTATTCTATGTTTTCCCACAAAGAAATCTAAATACATTTATTTTTTTATATTCTTGAAGAGTACGATTAAGTATGTTAACAAAAATAATATTTTTTGTTTCGTTTCGTTTCGTTTCGAAGAGGGAGGTTCTGCCTTGGTTACATAACTGACAAGTTTAATACCTACACATATTATGTACAAGGTGAAAAAATGACTTTCAAAACTTCGGAAAGCTAACGTTGAATATTCCAAACGGTTTTTGAAAAAGAGTGGTAGGTACTGATCGGTTTTAAAGAAAGGGTAGAGGGATTGTAAAAGTTGTTACATACGTAAACAGACTTTCTATAACGTGAAACAAGAGAAATCTGTGTATGCCACTGTGGAGTTGCTCCTCTCAGTTTATTTTTAACAGGAAATGTAGGAAACAGGAAATGTAAGGAAAACAATGAACATTTCTAAACAAACCCAAACAATATAACGCTTCGCAATTTTCGATTTAATAGTTTTTGTTTCGTTTTTTGAAAAAATGCATGGCTAACTAGATATCTCAAAAAAATCATTTCTTTGTTATTTGTTTAGTGCCTATTAGCTCTGTTATTATTGACTTTAGAAAAGATGTGTAAAGGAAACGTTGTACTCGTAGATAATTATGGGCAGAAAAATTTTTGAGTTATGACACAAACTTGTGTTTTTTCTATTGGAAACGACAGTTGACCATGACTTTATAGACTCTTTCAACGATTCTAACAATATATCACTTGATATACTTATTTTCATAAATATAGAAGTTATGGCCATTTTTGTTTTTAATGTCGAATTGTTTAAGTAGTAGACTGTATGGAAACAATTGATAAATATGCATCGTGTTTAATAATAAATTGCATTAAGAAATGTTTCCTTTAAATGATTTCTTACTGTTATTTGATTATGTGGTGGTGCCCCATCGTGTTAAAACCCTTTGAGCATACAAAGTGTCTGTAAAGGTAATTCTTTTAACATATTTTTAAAATCTTTCTGCAGAAAGTGAAGATAACGATCACCAGTTACTGTATGGTTCATGAATTGTTGAGCCAATGATGCCGCACCAAACATTAAATCCAAACTGAACTTGGGGTCTTCGTTGTTCAACATGATTTCTTGCATCCATAAATGTTCATTATGTCTATTAAATATAGCGCAGTTTGTAAATTGTGTTTCATCCGTCCATAAAACTATAAATCTAAACCGCGGATCACCTTCACGCATCTTAATAAACCATTATACTCAATACGCTTGTGGTAATCATCAAGACGTGGTGTTTATACAACTGATATCGATTGAAATCGTGCCAATACGTTTATCTCTACCTCTTGATTTACAGCATTATTTGGATTATGGAAAAAATTATACTCTCCCAAATTATCGTACAATCACTTAAAGCTCGGTGGAGAAAGCTCGCAACGATCAAAATAACGTTTGAAATAGTGTTGTGACGGCATTTTTATGGAAGGTAACAATCATATCACGGTTTTCCTCATTAGAAAAATTCATATAATGACATTTTATGAAACCTCAAATTAATAACTTTTAATAACTGAGTAGAATGTTGTTACTAAACGCGATGCGCATTCATTAATTATTTCCATAGCTACTTAAACAATGCGACATTAAAAATAAAAATGTTCATAATTTCTATATTTATTAAAATAAGTATGTTGAGTGATATATTGTTAGAATCGTTGAAAAAGGACCTTTTTATAAAGTCATGGCCAATTATATGGTTTCCATTAGAAAAAACAAGTTTGTGTTATTAGATCTTATAAAACATTTAATTAAACTGTATTGTTGAGCCCATAATTATCTACAACTTTTTCCTTTACACATTTTTGTAAAGTCGATAATAACAGAGCTAAACAAGCTAAACAAAAAAACAAAAAAATGATTTTTTGAGATGTCTAGTTAGCCATGCATTTTTTCAAAAAATGAAAAGCTCATTAAATTGAGCTGGTAGAACTGCAATTCTTTCCGCATTTAATCGTCTCTCTATCTCTGCTAGTTTCCAAGATCACCATACAAATAATGGAAAAAAAACTCACCCTGTACATATATTTAGGATGCTTTAGAAACCAATGAGTATCAGAATACTCTAATAATATTGACAATATTATATACCGAATGATTAAATAATTAAGAGTAGAAAATCCTGAAATTCCATTCTAAACGTGATTTTTTGGATTTTTTAAGAAGGGAATTAACCTTAAAGTAATAAGAAACCACATTATTTACTAGTAATTCAATTACTTCGCTTAGTTTTGAATGGAAGCGTAGAAAGCAGAAACGTTTTTCTGTAACTGGAATACAGGAATTCTATAAATATGAGAAGTGGTTTCAATAATTATCGCATTATATTGAAATTTGAAGAATTACTTTTTACGAAGAGTGAGTAAAGATATTTTTGGATAAACAACCTGAAACATTTGAATTGATTTTAAAAAAGGAATGATTTCCAACAATCTATTAAATATATCTAATGTCTATAAGGTCTTAATTCTGTGAATATTGGAAAATAAGAAAAATATGTTTAAATAAGAAACAATAATTGATTTTAACGAAATTATGGAGGTTCGTTTTATAAATAAGTAAATTGAATTTTATTCGATTTAAAAGTCAACGACGAGACCTGCTAAAAGGAAACAATTTAAGAGGCGTGTAGAATTTTCAAATAAGTATTTTTCTTTGATAAATCATAACTATTGCATGAAAATCTATCATCGGTTTAAATAGAAAACCGAAAATTCCACAGAAATTTATTTCAGCTTAAACATTTCAATCAGTTCGTGATTTGAGAACTACATATATAATCGTTTTCGTCAAAAAGTTTGCAATTCTGGAAGCAACGGTTTTAATTATTCCGTTACATAACAGCTGCCTTTCTGCTTTTAAGTTTTAAGACGATTAAATAACAATTATCTTGACCTTAGAGATTTCCTAATGCGAATATATGTGTATGTTTTTCTCGTATTTTCCGAATAAAAATTCATATAATGATTTTCTAAAATCATTATGAGAACAAAAACAATTCTCGCAATAGAACAAAACACTAACATACATCTAAATGAATCATGTCATCATTTGTAAAACAATTGAATTAATTTTCAACATGGGTAAGCTTAACTTCCATCGACCGTTTAACCGCGTTTTAAAACCATCAAAGTCAACCGTTCTGCTTGAAAACACAACATATTTACGACCTAATTTAATAATTTATTTGGGTAAAACGGACTTTATACACATATATATTTTATTGAATATAAAATGCTTTCCTAATATTTTATTTTATTGCACTATAACAGTTGTATGTAGTACAGACCCTTTCACCTTTAAGCGGCGCAAATGTAGGTATATTACGCATGAATATGTTACAAAGAGACACGGTAGCGTGTAACCGCATTGTAAAAACATAGTTTGAAATAGCATATGTAACGTGTGCTCTTTGATGTGTAAAACGGAAACGAAATGAAGCCTAAGGCGCAGTTGTACACTCAACCGAACATTATTTTTCTTTAACGTTATTTCAGGTTATGAGAAAGTAAATGTACTACTACTACGATTGAAAAACTGTGACTAAATACCTAATGTATAGTGTCAAATAACACCCTAATTAAACAACCAATTAGATAAAAAGAGAATTAAATTAACTGCGGGTGGTTTAACTCACTTTTCAGAAATATTTATTTGTCATCAACAATCTGCCCTTTATATTGTATGTAATGTAACGTGAATCATCTAATCATCAGAATCAAAATTAATTCATTTCAGGGGCGCTGTTTAGGAAACTTCCGCGTACCAAAATTTTCTATAAGTTAGTCCTACTACTGAATTAGATCTCATTCGTCGAATATAAAACATTTAATAAGGTTCTACAGAGTAAACTAAAACGTATTGTTAATATTTGCTGATTATTACCTTAAGAGCATGATATAAAATGGAATAAAGATGGTTTTATTCTACAATCCTCCCCAGTAATAAATCAAAGAAGTAGCTATAAAAATGTTTGTGAGATACATGCATAAAAGTGCACGACATTATTTAAAAAGTTTGAAAATAATATTTTCATCAATCATTTATGTACAAATCAGGTAAATTAAAAGAAATTATCACCATATTGAATTTAAAATAAGTATTTGAGCTATGTATTTCTTAGGTATCTACGAGTGTATATGAATATTTTCTTGGTTTATGTAGTGGGTTGGTACACACATTTTTAAGATTGGAACTTTTTGCGTTATTCTTAAAATTCCATTCCAAGTCCGTTCAATTTTAAGAAAAACTGACAATAATCAATATGTGATATAAAAAAAGTAGTCGTGAACGTTTTCGGTCACTTACGTTTTTGCTGCTTTGTAAAATGTTTCATTTAAAATATTAACCTTGTGTTTTGAATTAAATTCGATCAAAAACCTAATTATTTTTTGAAATTCCATGTTTAAGGTAGTTTGGTAACGTTATCACAACATTCACTAAACTGCCACCCTAAAAATGTTCAACATTTTAGCACAGATCTGTGATTTTAGTGCCACAAAGTGGGTCAACAATTTTCCAGTACACTGTACACTAAAACAATTTTTACATCCTACACAAAAACACTAATAATACTAACAAATGTTCAGATAAAGAACATTATGAGTAGTCTGATAAAAAAAAATGGATTACTTATACATATCATTAGGATGTTGTTTCGATTAGGTGCAGATTTTCAATTAGTATTCAAATTGTACATTCAATTAACCTTGGAGTTAATGGTCTTACACCAAATATTAGCAATTCTAATTTATCTGGATTAAATAATAATAATTGATATATTGAGCTACTCGTATTACCTGATAAGTAAATTATACAAAGTCAGTTAAATTTATGTCAATCATATGCCGTTATTAACATTTCAACCATTTGTATCAGAATTTTGCAGTAGTTGCATGAGCTCTAGAATCAACTAAGAGCCCTACCACTTCTTGAATACCTTAACGCTGTGTAGGTCTGATGTTAAATATTCATTTATGATGTCTCTTTGGACTAGAAAGAATAACCGCAGGAATGCAATGCACAGAACGCCAAAAAGCATGTTTAGTACAGTAATTAACGATATAATAGGTACATGAATTTAGTAATTGTCTTACAAACTGAATTATGTGATATAGTCATCAAAGTTGACCACAATACCACCCGTCTGGATACGCTGTGATTAGCCCTGAATGTAGGTCTACCGTCCTAACTGAAAATAACACTAACTTGGAACTGGGATTATACCGGAATCGCGAATTGTACGATGCAGGACAACACTTTTATTATGAAATTCAAATATGTTGCACTAACAAAACTGCTTAACTAAAATAATAAGCAAGATAGCGCATATAATAATTCTACGGCAAATACAAGGAGAAATACTTGCTTTGAGAACTACAGGTAGATTTATTAAATTAGAAGCAAACCTCGACGAAGGAATACACGGGAAAAACTCAGAACTGCTAACGAACAAGAATGTAATCCTGACCATAGTATAAATATAATCTGCACCCTCTTATCGATTCAATTCTTGAGCAAACAACTCCAAAGAACGGAGAATTGCGAGGATCTTACGTGTAAATATGATTAGTTTCCAGCTGTTCTTCTGTTGGCATAACAGTACCAAAGAACAATTGTGGAATTGCGGATACCCTTGAAAATGTTCATGGGGGTTAGGTAAACTAGCGCATCACAAGAATTCATTTTATATTACACTCAATTTGTCTTCCAAACTACGGAAGGGAGTCAATTGCGGCTTATGGATATCCTGCACATATTTGACTCTTCTTTCCAGGATAATCTATTTATATTAACGCCACCATTCATTTATGTCATATTCACCATAACTGAATCTGTACCTCAAGGTGGCATCTTCAACGATATTTCATATTAAGTAGGTATCATTTATCTCTATCTGGTGTGGTCTGACATTAACACGTTCGCTACCACAATATAAGGCAGAAAATCCTTCTCATAGACCAACACTACTTTATATGAGTTTCCTTAGTAAAAAGGTGTGCTTTGCTCAAAGACAGAGTCCTTTTTCAAAAAATTAGTTTTTTTTCTTTTCTACTAAGTTATTATCACAATTATAAAAATTAACAACTACCAGACAAGATTTTCCTTGAAAACAGGAAAGTTAATCGAATTTCAGTAATGATTATAGCAAAGAAAATTATAAAATTAGAGATACACGCATACACCGGCGCTATAGAGAGAGAAGCGTAACTATCTAATGGACTGGCACGCCACACGCTCGCTGTTTATAGCCGAAGCGGTGGTGTAAAAACTGCAATTAATTAAAAATTGATTTCCAAAAACCTGACACAATTTTGGTTTCTAAATGAGTCTCATTTTATTATTCATATTACAACGAAGACGTTCGTGTAAGTCTAATGCTCCTACGACCTACCATTCCCGAGAATGCAATGTGCCACAATATCGTCTGTAGCGTCTATAAAAATCAAATTTTGATAATACAATTTTACAATCATATTAACAAAGGTTGAATCTACAACATACTAAAATTTCGTTCCATTTGAGCGAGTAGTTTTTTTTTATGTAACTCTAAACTTAGCTAGCGTGTCGCAAACCCCGAAAACGGGCACTTTGCATCGTTCGCCCGTAGAAATGGCCCTTAAAGTGGATTTTTAAGAAAAGTTGTTACTTCTAAATAACGTAGAAATAAATAGGCTTTAATTTGATACCAAGCTCATTCGAATCAGCCCAATGGTTATTTTTTTATTCAGCTTCAAACTCGAGTAATATACCTATACTTTTTGCGCCGACAGTAGGTACTTAATTTACCAAATCAAACGTTTGGCAATGCTTCATGTTCGTTTTTAGACAATGCGTGCGAAATAATCATCCCTGTACATGTATTTTGTAGCTGGTAACTAAAATAATAAGAGCACCCCTGAATGTAAGTAGATTAATAAGTGAACGTGATACACTTGTAGTAAGTCGAAATTTTAACGCTTATATCAGTCAAAATTAATTGTACACTATTCCTAATTATGAGAACATAGGAAAGTGGAATGACTGTGCTCTATGAAAGATTTGAGTTATTGATATCGAAATTTCTGCCAGGTTTTTATTATACCGAGTGATTTTTTAAGTTTCGAATATAATTTTAACCATAAAAACAAAAACCTTTTTTTTGAAATTTCTTTTCCGACCACGTGGGTTTAGCGTGATCAACTAACATTTAAAATAATTAACGGGTCTGTAAAAGGTGAACAAAGCTTTGATAGGGATGTCACTAATTTCAAAAATTCTTAGTCCTGCCAGAAAGAAAATTGAGGCTAATTTGAATACCACGATAAGAATGAGGTTAAAGATAACAGAGTTTCCAAAGAATACCAACAGGTTTTCCTTCATAGGATTTAAACAAATTGGTTACAACTCTCTCTTTACTCCATTTTGTTGTATACAGTTGAGAAGAAAAACTCAATGGTCATTTTATCTAATTTCACTAAACTAGCGTTGAATGAGATGAGGGGAGTGTAATTTTTGTTTAATATAAATGACATATGCTTCGATTTAGATTAACCAGTTAACTTTTAAACTGGGTTTCGTAATGCTTTATGAAAGGACCCAAAACTGGCAAAGCAGTATTTAAGGATGAAGGTCCGTTCAATAATGTGACTTTCACAGAATACATTCTTACAGTATTAGTCCCAAAAGGGCGTGATACCACTACAAGGTATAAATTATCAGTCAAAACGATCGCAAACATTACAACGATACGCATGTGCCTGTGCGTTTCATTGTAAATGAAAAATAAGCTACTCTTCAGACTTGAGAAACGTGGATCAGTACATAAATGATGGACAATTTACGGAAGTAAAGACCACGGCATTGGTAAATCATAAAAGGAAACAGACACAAAGGGTTTGGAAATTTCAATCATATAATCTATTTAATTGTAAATTCAATGGCGCAAAAGCTTTCTTTTAAAAAATGCACTGTAGGCATCATTGTGTATAAAACCAAAGTATTGCATGTCGAACATGGATACGGGAACATTTTATTTCTATATAAAATGACAATAAAACGAAGCTTACGAGACATTCAAAGTTAAAAAAATAGTAATCGATAAAAATAAAACGTTTATTTAATTGCAGTTGTCAGTCTAACGATACATATATAACTTAAGATCAAAGAATTTAAGTGTTTAATGTTACGTATAGAAATTATAATACGACATTAGTGTAAACAATTCCAACTTGATTGAATAAGGATAGTTAGTAGTGATGTAGGGGTGATATAATAGCAGTCTAGATTATAATAAGGCAATTTTCTCAGCGGGTTTGCGACCGTAGGGTAAACATGGTGAAGTTAGTGACGTCACACTGAGCTAATACCATCCATTCATGGTGGACACGTGCCACTGTACATTCCTACTTGTTCGTCAATAATTGCCGATTAATAATCGTATTTTACATTTCCACACACACACACTCCTTACTGAATCGACTCCTTCATTCATTGAAGTAATGAAACCGAGCAAAAAATTAATAAACCACAAAAAT
Organism: Pyrocoelia pectoralis; assembly: GCA_036250285.1. Lineage (NCBI taxonomy): Eukaryota > Metazoa > Arthropoda > Insecta > Coleoptera > Lampyridae > Pyrocoelia > Pyrocoelia pectoralis. The sequence continues at coordinate 68,758,218 of CM070075.1, forward strand.
TAAAGTTTAGTTTAAAGTAATCTAATCGAAGGTCAAGTTAAATTAAAAAAAAAACAACAGTTTGAATGAAGTAAGACGTTTATGTAACACATCAATAATAATCGTGGACCCTGGTGGTTGTATACAATGAATGTTTATATAAAAATGAGGGAACGTAATAAGTTGCATAATGTAGTAATTACAACATGTTACGTGTAGTAAGAATATTTTATTGTTTTTATCATTTCTCAGACGAGTGACATCTCAAAGATAGATGTGTAGGTACTTCCGGTTACCAGCCTTGGTCACACTCTTTGATTCTGAACATTAATTTTGAGCGAAAAAGATCATTAAGAACCTTGGTACTTTCCGTTTTGTAAGAAATTTATGTCGGAAGTTTTGTTATGCAAAATTTATTTTTATTTTAATAAGCATTTTTTTACTTGTGCAGTTGTTCGCTGTTCAGATCTTTTACATGATTCATTTTTGTTATGCATTTATTAATGAGAATATGATTTAATCAGGGTTGACCCTGTGCTTCAAAAATGCATTGTGAATCTATTCACATGTTAATGAGATAATCTTAAATAGTGATTTAACAAAATCTAAAGGCTTTACTTGATCGCCACACCTAACTATAATAATTATATTATTAAATAAACACGTTACCATCATCTTAAGAGTTTTAATTAATTGTGGCTGCAGAAAATTACAAATTCGTTGAATAAATTGCTTTACGTACATAGAATAAAGTTTAGAACGCAAGTTTAATTCTAAAGTCAAAAAAAGTGTACAAGTGAGTACAAGAACCATCGAGAAAGAAGTTTTGAATGTGAAGCCGTGTAAAAAATCATGGAACAAAGAATTATGATTAAATTCCACGAAAAAATTGTGATCAAAACCTACGAAATATTAGAACCAGGCACCTGTTTTTGAATGGCGTAAACAATTTGGAAAAATCGATCATTAGTAGAAGACTCAAACGCCGAGAATGTCTCGCACAGTAAGAAGTGTTATCTCGAAACTATGATGGTTAGAAATACTCGTGCCCGGCAAGGAAACTGTGATTTTTACTACACGATACTGAATTCTTGAACGTGCAAAAAACTCGTTACAAATACTTTGAATCCCTAATCGACTCTTGTATGGAGTCGGAAGGGAAACTATGTACTAATATTGAATAAGCAAAAAAAGTATTTGAAAAAAACAAACATTATCCAACTTTGGATGTCATTTTCGAATAATATACTCGTAATGAACGTATAATATGATTATTGATTATACATTTGGCATGGGCGCCCGTGGTAATTTAGTAAGCTCTTTTCATAAAATACTGGTATACTGCAAGTTTGACGCTGGAATGCGTGCCTATGATGATTTTTGCATCTGCCTAATAATAGGTTTTGCCGAAAATGAGTTAGGATTAGTTTGTAACTTATTTCTCTAGGGAAACCGTCCTTTTCGTAGTATTTAAATGTGACACGAGGATATTTTTTTCTTCTGTAATTAACGGTTTTCCGTTAATAATGAAGGAACCTTTTCTATTTTTCTACTACATCCAAAATTCATGCGAAGCACATCAGAAGTAGCATTTCAAAAAACTTTGGACAAAATTTATGAATGCGTTTTATATAATTTCATGACCGAGGAGAGTCTTTGATACGAATATTTGAAAAGTGTGAACAGATGAAGACATTGTTGAGTTGTTGCCAAAGTTCTTGTAATTGGACTTTCCATTTCTGCAATTACCTATTCCATTGAAAGGTCATTCAGCACTTTTAGAAAACATGGTGTTGATTCACAATGAACGATTGTCGTTTATCCTCTCTTTCTTTATCGAGTCTACATAAAGAAAGGTTGAATCAAGAAAGACAACCATAATTTTAGGTTTGGAAGAGAAAAGCGCAGACTAAATTTCTTTTCAACGCTAAAAATAGTGATAGTTATGTTGTGTTAATATTATTCCTTTTGTTCAAACATAATACATAATCTGGCAATATTGAACAGATTCTATTGCCTATCTTTTTTCTTGGGAAAGCTCTCATTAGAGGTTGTGCCAATGCGTTTGGGTGTTGCTCAATGCGGTGAGCGTACTCTGTGAATAGTTGGATATTTCTTCTTTTACGGTTTTTATTTGGTGGTCGCGAGCAATAGCGTTATTGGGAACATACCATGATGCATTTATAATAATTCTAAGAATTTTGGATTGGAATCGTTCAAGGATTTCTAGATTTGAGTTGGCTGCTGAGCCCCACAACTGTATTTCATAACTCCATATAGGCTTTAGTATTACTTAATATAGTAATAACTTATTTTCCAGTGTTAATTGATCGAAAGCATTTTGCTAAGTTTTAAACCTAGTTGTTTTCTCTTGGTAAATATGTGAATTTTCCATGTTAGACGTCCGTCCAGGTGAATTCTCAGATATTATACATGTTCTTTTTGTTGTAGAGGAAGCCCGTTTAGTCATACAGTTGGACAGGTACCTCTTCGTTGGGTGTAGGTAATATGGATTGATTTGGTTTCTTTTACTTTAATTCGCCAGGTTTTATCCACGAGGAAATGGCGTTCAAATTTTTCTGCAAGGTGTAGGAAGCAGCGACAGGGCAAGGACATCAGTATCGTCATCATATGTTGCGGTAGTTACGTTGTTACTTGTGGGAATGTCAGCTGTATATATCTCGGGCCGAGAACACTTCCCTGTGGTACACCCCACTTTAATGGACGGTATGGATTTGATTTGATCTTAAAATTTAACTTAGAAGTGTCGGCCTTGTAGGTATGATTTTAGGATAAGGAAAAGGTTTTTCTGATTTTATACGTATATTAGTCCATCATGGCAAACCTTATCGAATGCCTAAGTAATATCTAAGAAGGCGGCGGAGCAGTATTGTTTGTTTTCATAGGATTGGTATATTTTTTTTATTACTGGATGAACTTGTACTATAGGCGCGTGTTCAGCCCTAAAGCCGAATTGATGGTTAGGTATTAATCGTTTTTTTTCAGGATTGATTCAATTTTCTCTGCCAGCAATCTTTCCAGTAGTTTTGACAAGACTTATAGACTTATTGATCTGCATGATGTTATTTCCTCTATGGGTTCGGAACTAGAATAACTTGGGCTACCTTCCACAAAAGCGGGTAGTAACCCGTTCTTAAAGCGGCATTGTACAATTTGTGTCAAATATCTCACCCCCTTACTGAAAGTTCTTTCAGATTTGGCATTGATTAGATCGTATCCAGGAGATTTTTTGGGATTTAGCTGTTGTATTGATTTTGTGACCTGGTTTACGGTAAATTTTGCTATGAGTACTTCCAGCTAATACGGAGATTCCAGAAAATCTTTTATCTTCAATGTTGTAGTTGTTCTCTATTGGGATAGGGTTAAAAACTTTTTCCAGGTGCTCGGCAAACACGCTAGCCTTGTCTTTATTATTCTTTGTCGGAGTTTTACATAAAGCCACACAATTTTAGAACCATTAAGAGTAAAATAGGTAAAAGGTTGTTCGAAATAAATCAATTATTATTAGTTAACAAGAACGTCCGTAAAGCACAAAATTCTTTTAGGTTTTACTTCTGATAAGTATCCAGGAAGATATGTTAAGGAATGACCACTGAAACTACTTACTGACGGTTCAAATATTACTTTTTTTAGTTGAATTTACATGTATTTGAATTGCAAATCTTACAATAGGTATTACCTTTCATACATGTTTATGTAGGTAATTATTAGTCATTGCATAGCGCTACAATGTTAAAGAAACATATTTAAACCGTGAATCAAGAGGTCGTGGACCGTTTAACATAAACCATAACAAAGAAGCGCAGCGCCGTATCAAAAGCATCTACAGGTGCATCTCCAAATGAGACCAAACTATATGGATATGGACTAAAACCCATTCCCATTCGCACACCAGAAATGTACGCGTGCAAAATAATGATATTCCGTAACATAAACTAAACATATAAGCGATAAGTACCATAGAATTAAACATTTTATCATCGAGCACTGCTCATCAAATTGAACTTTGGGGAAGGCCCGAAGAAAATATAGTCTACATGATGAGTGGTAGGAATGTAAACGAAAAGGGGTACAAAAAGGATCATTGTGTAAGGACGTCATATATTAATATTTAAAAAATTTCCAACCGCATCCTGATGCGATTTTCTTGAAAAAAGAGTTCACCATCGTTTGATACTCAAGGTGAATTCAAAAATTTTTCTTATTATACAAAGAAATTTAGATTCGTGCAATTTTAGCGATTTTTCCACTATATCAGTTACGAAAACGTAACGATGGTATCATTTTTTTTTCCTTTAAACACAAGTAATCATTACGGGTGATGTGATTAAATCTAAATGTATTAAGATTGCGGTTTTAACATGGCTTGGAATTTCAAGATGTAAAATTCCAAGAAAATTATTGCAACAAACTATGTTCGCTTCCATTTACAACACGCACTTGCATGAAATAGTCATAACATTTTCAATACTTCTTCCGCGTCCTGCATAAAGGTCTTACTATTTTAATTTTTAAAAACAAATTACACCGGAGATTGTATAACAAACAAGATTAAATATAGATTAAGCAAATTTCAAAATCAAACAAAAAGGAAACAAAAGTTGTAATTTTAGCATAACTAATGATCTTAAATATTCATTCACTGACGTTGAATGTCAGTATGTTTACAAAACAAATAATATTCAACGGCGATATTGTATTACATTTCATCATAATTTTTTTGTTAATTAAAATATGGTCCCATTGTTGTAAAAGTTAACATTAGTATAATTAAAGACAATTTTTTAGATCGAAACCGGTTTCGAAACGGATCGAATATGAACATTTTTTTCTAAATACGAGATAATCAAAGTTGAAAACGAATTTTGAATATGAGTATCCTAAAATGATTTATTTTAAAATTGGTAACGAGCTACCGAAGTAGGCAACAGAAAGAAAAAAAAACGAGATCATAAATCATGCAATGGGAATCTAATAATAGTAAAAACAGTAATTCGTCATTTTTCTGTGTAGAATGTTAACATACAATGTGTTTAGATTTGAAACTGTATTTCAATGTCGTGACTGTACTACCGCCCAAGGCGGCTTGATCATAATTTTTAATTAACAACACAGTTTTTTATAAACGCTTTTTGCCGCGATCTTTCTTGGAATTCTCTTTTTCTTGGAATCGTTTTATAAGTTTAATCAATACTTTTAATCTACAGTTGTATTGTTACAATTTCCCTAAAATGCGAAAGTTTGTACTAAAAATGCTTTCCCAACTTCAAGATGATGAACATCATCATAACTAATTAAAATTTTATGAAGCGTATAAAAGCCTGCGAAGGTCATTTTCATGGGATGAATATAAAGGTAATGCATCTGATGAGAAAGTTATGTAATAAAATAGACTGTGTAATACTTTAGTAATAATGTACATATAAATGTGTATGTAGTTTGCGTATATAACAGATGTACGTTTTAATTACACTGTTAATATATAGGGTATTGGTAAAGAGTAGGAAAATTACCAATGATATCTGTTTTACACCTAATACACGAAATTCGAACTTCCCAATTACGCAATATCTATAAAACTACATCTTCTGGTTGGATGTTATGTTGTAAAAACACTACAATAAATATAAATCGGTTATCTTTTGTTAATAAAGATTACCGGTAAACTTTATTTAAATTCTGAGAATCTCACTATCATAAAGTTTTATTATTAAAAACATCCGTAAAGGTTATAAATTCAACCTTGGTTATGCAAATAAATATTTGGATACCTCATAATAAAAAAAAATTATAGAAAAGTATATCTATTTCGATGTGAGTGGGAAAATTTTGCGGTTGCTTTCTTATTTTATGATGCATTCATACGTACGGAATGTATTTTTTGCGCCTAATTGTAACTTCACCACAACATTTTTAGTAACACATTCTCACATTAACATAATGTTTTCAATACAGATTACATACCGGTAAGGTATCTGTAAGGCAAAGATTTAGGCATGTTCTACCTAATTATTCAATGCATCGTTTGATTTCAATATTTTTTTATAATACATAATGAAAACGTAGCAATGTCAAAGACGCATTGCAACGTGGATCAACAAAAACGTAAAAATTTATGACACATGGCCCAAAAGCTCAAAAGTTCTTTCGAATTTTCTACACTATACGTTCTTATACCAGCTTCAGCAGATATTGCATTTCTCATTTGGAAAAATAGTACCTATACTTTGATACCATCTTTCCTTCTGACAAAGTGCATTGTGCATTGTGTAATCCAGAATCCGGAAAAGGGGGTCATAATAAGAAACATAAGAAAAGGACCTACTTGCCATACATTTTTACTCCTCCTATTCGTCTACATACAGGATGTCCAAAACCAAGGGTGTCAACTTAATGGGACAAAAATTTTCATAACTAAATGAGGCATGAGAAATTCAATGAAAATATTTTTAAAATACAAACGCAACCGCAAGATAGCGTAACTGCTACGACAAACACTAAAAATTGAGTTTTTCAGTGAAAATGCTACAATTTAAAATAAGTTTTTTTAAAGCTTAGTTCATTTTAAAATATTACATATTATAATCATAATTGACAATGATCGTTTAATACATTTTCTAGAGGGGGTTATCTCCAACTGCAGTTGTTTCACAAAATTTCCTCTAAAATTTTAAAGGGAAGGATATCGTTCTTTTGTGTCGGTTTTTTAGACCTTAAATAATCTAAGATATTAGTGTGAACTCCGTATTGATATCTCGTCGTTTTGAGATATGACCAAAAATGTCTTTTTCTGGTAATTTTTCGCTTAAATATAAACATAATACATAGTATTGTTAATTTGAAATAACAATGTATAAAAATGCAAAGAAAATCAAAAACACCAAACCTCCCCCATAATCTTCAGAAAATATGGGGGAGGTTTGGTGTTTTCGATTTTTTTATCACTTCACCCCCATTTGGAGTGTTACTCGTCATCAACTATAAAATGCAATATTGCAAATAATATTTAACATAAATATAACAAATGATACATCGAAATTTAAGAAATTTTATGCTATTTTCAAAAACCCCACAATATACGACTAAATTCGAGAAACGCCCCCCAGCGGCCAAACGATTAAAGATAGCTGAATTCTGTTTCTGCCAGTGATTTTCTCATTAAAATTGAGCTCCAGACACCTAGGTCCATTTTTTTCTATGTCTCCATAAAAATGTGTCCAATTTGAACCACACGATACAGTAGCTCGGAAAAAGAAATATTTGTAATTGATATTGTTCATTTTTCTAGTATTTCTAATACAAATAGTAATGTTGATCATTGTTGCCTCATCTTTAATAGAAAAATATACCGATGAGAAATATAATCCTTGCCTTCATCGGCTTTTGAATAATCATTAATATTTCATTTGCATATTTTAAACAATTGCAATTAAAAAGGTGAAGGTCCATCAAGGTCTAATAATAGTTTAAAATTAGCGAAAGAAGAAAAACATATTAAGTAATTTTAAAAAATTTAACCTCGCAACACGCCAATCTGCAAATAACCAACTTTATACCATGGAGATAAACGTACAAAAGTCAAGAGTTCATAGTATTTTAAAAAAATGAACACTGAAAAATCAAAAGGTCTATGCAACAACAAGGAACAATAAACGATGTTTGTAAAACTTCGTTCTGTCTGAATCTCTTTTATATAATCAGAAACGAAGTGGAAGTATAAATAAATCCCATGCAGGGGTGGCGCTCCTAAAGGGCAAGCCCCCCCCTTTGGAAATTCATAAATTGCGGAAATCCATTTTAGAAAATGTTAAAAGCTTTTAATGGAACACAAAAATACACAAATTTTAAAGAAGAAAAAGGTTCTTGAAAAAAGACGTAAAAAGAAGACAGAAAATTTTTATAAATAAAAAGGCAAAGGGAAAAGCCAAAGTAACTTGAAAAAGGGAAAACAAGAGAAAGAGTTCGCAGGCTCTGACAGCTCATCTGACGAGGAAGATACCATGTGTTGGTATGCACTGAAAATTATTCTGAAAGTATACCTGGAGAGGAATGGGTTCAATGTTTTTCTTACAAAATGTTCAACAATAATAATCATTATTTTTTGTTTTGTCTATAATAATTATACTAGTTAATGATACATAATAATTATGTTCCTACAAATTACCAAAGTTGATTATGCTTAATAAAAGTTTAGAATATTACTTGAAGCCTTTGTTTAATTTTTATTAAATATCGTATTTTATCAGAATTACACTTAGGCTTACTAGTCAAACCTTCCCAGGACCAGGGTAGGTTGACCAGGACCACCTTTGAGAGGTTAACAGAAACCACAAGAAAATCTAGTTTTATCAATGAATTTCCATTTATGACCCTATTTTTTAATTGCCAATGAAATTTTGAACAGTTTGCAGTAAAAAATAATAACCAAGATGTTAGTCAACCAGTCCCGGTCTATCCCATTAAACGAGAAGCTTGAATATCGACTTAAGGTAGGAGTGCCACAGTCATCAAAAAATTCGCTGTGTTATATATGATTCAATAAACGAAAAAAGTTGAAATGGAAAAATAATCTTCGACGCCCAAAACCAAAAATAAGTTACAAATTTGAAAACTGTAAATTAAGAAAAATTAGATCACGTGTTTTTAAAATCATAACGTTTAATCAAATGAATCGAATGTTGGCTATATTGGCTATAGAAAAGTCATTTCAAGTTTTGAATATTATTTTGAGTCCCCCAGTTCTAATACAGCGAACTCCAATTTTCTAACACTTTCTCAAAAATTGGTCTTGACACCAACACAATATTAGCTTCCAGATGGTTCAACGTCGCTGATTTATACTTGACTTGACATACCCCAACAAAAAACAATCCAGAGACGTTAAGCCACAAGATAGTGGCGATCAATTAACAGGTCAATTTCGTGCTCTCCTGTTGGAACCACGTTTCACACCCAAATATGAAACTAGACAGTCTCTTATTATGGTTCTATATATAGCGTTCACCATTGATGGGCAAGTTGGCCAGATCGATTTTTGAAGAAATACGGTCCTGTAATTTCCAAAACCCACAGAACACATCAAATAGCGCAATTTTGTAATTGCAAAATCGCAAATCCATTGAAAAATAAATGAAACTGTTCACTAGCACAACATTTTGGGACTTTGCTCTTTGCATGATTAAATCCCAAATATTACCGAATTCAGGTAACAACTCAAGTTTCACAAATGTCAATTGGTGTCAGAGTTACTACAGTTTGTAATCTACTCCACCACTTTGTTTTATTTTCAAACAAATGATTTAATTCATAAAATCATCCCCTGTCATGCAAGTTTCCTGAATAAATAAACTATTTTTGAACAATTGAATTCGAAACCCATCTAATTAGTACAGACTTTTCTTTATTTTGCATCCAATGCGGTTTCCTGAAAAATGTGGCAAATGCATTGAAGGAAAGAAAACACTTTTTCCTTGGGTGTAAGTTACAATATCGAGAGACTCCCTTAGGTAAAGAGATGGGTTATTGAAATAGTTAAAGTTAAACTGTGCTTCAATTATTACTTAAGAAATAGTAAAATAAATATTTAATTCCTTCCTACTTGAAAGATCAGGAAACTTGAATGTTTTTAACATTTATGCGTAATCTGCAATCTGGACAGATTAACGCTAGATTTACAGCAAGAAAGCACAAAACACAGGATGTATTTCTTATTAATATTAGTATAGCATTGAAGTTAACTCCAACTCGTTCTTCAGGACCTGAAGGATTCAGGCTACACTTTTAACTGGCAGTATAAGTATAAGTAGTATTACTGTCGAACTTTTCCCATTAAACAGTAGTTGTGAAGAGTAGACTTTACCTAAAACCGTCTATGAAATTATATTCTTGGCATTTTAACGCAGCCTTTGAACTAAAAGTGAAGACTGTAGCGAAGTTTGCAAAGTCGTTTCTACATACAGATAACATTTCATTCGCAAATTATACCTTCGAATTCGAATCACTTTTTAATAGCTTAATCAAGATAAATGAAATTAAATAGACACTTCATTAACATACTTATTTTATAGGTAAAACTAGCATTTACGTTAGCTGGCTATGTATAATTTAAAAATTGTAAAAGGTCTGTAATTAAAAAATCGTTATTCATATAAACGCAATGATGTAGGGCACCCCACGAGGAAGAACACATGTACTTGTAGATAATACGCTTACTAATATATTGCTAAGTCAGAAATTTCCTGTTTCTGTCATAAAACATCAATTCACGCTGTACTGCTCCCTAAAGCGGAACAAACTTCACATTATAATTCAGAATCGGCTCTTTTCTCAGCCTCGAGTTCCTTTCCTTTTCTAAGTTTCATGTATATTTATAATTTCGTAGAATATTATCACTCGATTAAAAGTTTATTTTCAATACAACCCTCGTATGTATACAACTCTTGTAATACGTAAACCGTTATGTAATCGAAAGTTACAGCGGTACATGGAATTCAATGCATTCTTTAAATTTATCTAATTAAAAGCTGCTATAATTGTGCAATCTGTCGTTATTTCCGTTTTATTAAACAGGATATAGGCGGCAGCAGGCTTTTCCGGCCTAATTTACCCGTATGTATATAAACACGAACAATTTTGTATTTTTGCTTTAAGGTGCGGGTACGCAAGTAGGTATTTCTCAAGTGAAAACATGACGGACTTTCAAGAATTGTCAAAATTTATCTTTAAAGGAAATTATATATCTACATAAATTAAGCTAACGCATAAATGAAAATTAACAGTTACTTGTAGAAAACATCAATTAGTAAACTATCGACGTTTTAATTGAATTTGGTGTCTGTAAATGTAGTGCAGATTATTAATTAATTTTTAATTATAATTAAAACTGACTTACAAAATGAGTAATGTAATTTCTATAATTGATAGAATGAAATAAACAGTAATCATTAAAAATATTTATTTTAAAAAAATATGTTTTTTTTTCTATGCATGAACGACGTGGTGACACAGTTCAGTTGGAAACCTTAGTTGAATACGAAATCCCTGTTTTTATATAATAAATACTACTATTATCATGAATTTCCTATGTCGTGTTCATCATACCGAAACATTCAATTGTAAAAAAATTACAAATCATTTTATTCTTTTCAAATACCGGTGATATAACAATAAGTAAAATTTTTTAAAATGTAGGAAATGATGACATCCCATCTTTATAATGTATAGACATAGATTTAACGAATTTTTTGTACGGGGTACAAAACCAAGGTTACTGAATATGAATTAAATTTTTATGGTCGACATTATGAATATATGTGCTAATTTTCGTATTACTTTTTCATTAATTTATAGCATTAAACATTCAAAATTTAAAATTATTCAAGCGGCAATGTCATTATAACAATATGTATCGCTGTTTACAATGTCCTATACGTCACGTTATAACATAAATTAAAAACTTGTTTACTCAACTTCAAAATTTTAAAATTTTGCAATTGTGTATAGATATATTTTTCGTCATCGCGTGATATTAAGAAATGTACAGATTTAGACACTGCACAGCATGCGATTACGTGAAAATGAAAATTGCAAAGTTAAAAATATCATCTTTCAAGAATTGAAATTTGTAGATAAATACAAGGAAAATAGGCCTTATTGAATATTTATAATATTTGCGATGGACAAGGAGGTTGCAACATGTCCATCAGTGACTTTTTAACGAAACTTACACCAGATAAGTGTCAAATTAAAAAAATTTAAAATGTAATAAAGACATGAGATGTACCAACATTTTTATAAATTACTTAGTTATAAATACCTAAAGATACAATAACTATGAAAAAGATTAGAATTGTTGTACCTTGGCGTTATATTTCCTTAGGTATAGTATGAATTCTATGATACCGATCTACCTAGCGACCCCTCATCCTTATTTTATTAGCAATAAATCTAATTTAATATGATCCTATTTAATTAATTTGATAATTAACACACTGAGATTGGAAAGCATATAAGAAATTAATGTAACGTTAAAGGTAACTACAGTAATTCACGATTATTTAAATTAGTTAAGGTTAGAAAATCAATAATTCTAGTTAATTACGGAATAAATTATGAAGTGTGAATTGAAGTAAATTTCAGGTTATACTTTGACAAGACATCAATTAAAGCAAACTATTGATTAAATAATTAAGCGCGTCAATGATTTATGCTATACATACGTTCAGTACGAAAAATGTATGCGCGTGGCTAATTCGGAAAGAAAGACAATATTTATCAAAAATAATCTTAGACAAATGAATAAAAATTTAAATATGTGTCAGAGTTTTGTAAATGAAGTATAAATCAAAAACAAATTTGAACGGTGGTCATTTCCTTTAGGATCAAATGTATAGGAAGGCCGATCTGATTTAGCCGTATCTTCGGTTGTATCACTACAAAATTTAAGAGGCGTGTAATAGGTAATACATCACCCATACATCTTTAAAATACGAACCTATTATACATTTATACTATACACACACCTGAAGGTTCTTTCTTATCCACATTTAATGTGTAAAATACAAAAATTTATTCAAATTCGTACTTTATATACGTGTAACACTATCGATTCCCGAATTAGGAATTTTAGATGAAACTAAGAATTTTGTTGACATACTGCTTTAAACATGATAGTCCGACGTTCGATATGTACATATATAACCTAGTTGCTGCATATTTAATCAGATACGATATCACTTTATAAATGTAAAGCAGGTAAGACACGTAAACATAAATTAACCTGAGTATACCGTGGAATTTTTTACTTTGAATGTACTGTACCGCCCATATTGCTTGCATAACCTCACGAGTTGGAAGAGAAAAGAATAATTCAGGAACGCCCATTGGACATGTATACCTTTACTTCGATTTACAACAAGCAAAAATACACTTTACAATGAGAATAACTTATGGTTAAAATGGAATGAGAATTTTCACATGTAATATGACGTTTTACGTTTATATTTTGAGATTTTAAATTGCTTTTGGGCAAGCTTGTCTTGATGTTAAGTCCGAATTTGACGACGTTTTAAAATATATAGGTATACAGGGTGTTCAAAGTGAAGTCGGCACTATTGCCAACTTTGTTATTATTACAGCTACAAAGTTGGTTAAATTAGCAAATATGAAGCATTTTTTCTCACGATTGCGTTGATCTAATCAGAAAAACAATTGCACGTCAGGTTATCAAGATATTCAACAAAGTAACATTTTTTTAATGGAACACCCTGTATCTTTTTACATATTTCAAAAGAAAATGAAATTTTGAGTCAAAAATGTTTAACACATAACTACGAATAAAGTGAAATTAAAACAAATACAATCCCTTAAGCTTTTAAGTTTATTTACAAAGATCTTATAAAACGAACGTGGCTGGTACCTACTTTAAATAAAAGAAGAAGGCGTATCTGTCATAATTTGTCTAATTTCTATCTAAAATTGAGTGTATTTTTTATTGTTAGATAAAATTAGTGATAAACATTGAAGATGGTATTTTCCCATTTAGAAAAATGCGATATGCTGGAAAGCTACATAATTTGTAGAAAAAATTGTCAGCGCGCTCTTGAGTATTATGAAGAGTTGTTTCCTGAAAGAAATTTACCTAATAGGAGGTATTTTTTGGTGCTGTATCGAAAGTTTCGATCAAATGAATTAGTTTTTGCCAAAGCTGCGGTTAAAAAACAATTTACTATTGACGAGGAAACTGAAACTCATGTTATCGCATATTTCGAAGTTTTTCCGAACAATTCGATAAGAGATTGTGTCCGTGACGTTTCAGTATCTATTGGAACTGTGCATCATATTTTGCGTAAGAATAAATATGTACCCTATCCTATAAATACAGACTTTCTCAAACCTTACATCCTGGGGACCAAGAAAGGCGTGTGCAATTTTGCCAGTGGCTAGTTAACGCGGTCAGAGAAAATGCAAATATTCTGAGTTCAATTTTGTGGAGTGACGAAGCCAATTTTTCTAACAACGGAATGTTTAATAGAAGAAATCGTCATTATTGGAGTCGCGAGGATCCTTTACTTCATCATCCTCATAATCCCCAAGTGCGGTTCTATATTAATGTTTGGTGTGGCCTTATTAAATCAAAGGTCGTGGGGCCTGTATTTTACGACGGAACCTTTACATCTCAGCGTTACATAGAATTATTGAGGAGTTCTTAGATAACGTAAACTTGGCTTATAGGCAGCACATTATCTTTCAGCAAGATGGAGCTCCCCGACATAATTCTCACAATGTTGCCAACCTTCTAAGAGAACTCTTCCATAACCGTTGGATTGCTACACGTGGGCCTATCTTATGGCCCCCTCGTTCTCCCGATATTACTCCTTTGGATTTCTATTTTTGGGGTTTTCTGAAAAGCGAAGTGTACAAACAGCGTTATCAAAACGTAAACGAACTACAACACGCGATTACGACCGCCATAAATAACATCCATAAGCGCAACATTCTAAATGCAGCAAGGGAGGTACATAAACGAGCTCAAAAGTGCCTGGAGCAAGAAGGAAACGTTTTTGAACATTTACTATAAGATAATTGTTGTTATTATTCATTTAATTACTTACTAACTGTTCTCATTTGTTTGTTTTTTAAATTTATTTAATTTATAAAAATAATTAAAGGAAAAATTTTGTTTTTTTTTATAACATAACTTTAAATTATTTTATGACTTGTAGCTTCTTTATTATTAATTTTAGAGTAGTTATGTATTAAACATTTTTGACTCAAAATTTCATTTTCTTTTGAAATATGTAAAAAGATACAGGGTGTTCCATTAAAAAAAATGTTACTTTGTTGAATATCTTGATAACCTGACGTGCAAATGTTTTTCTGATTAGATCAACGCAATCGTGAGAAAAAATGCTTCATATTTGCTAATTTAACCAACTTTGTAGCTGTAATAATAACAAAGTTGGCAATAGTGCCGACTTCACTTTTAACACCCTGTATACCCAAAGCATATTGTGTATTGTGTAGGAAAACACTGTCCTGAAAGATATATTTTTTCATTCAACGACAGTATAATTTCAAGGTCAATTTATACTCGGTTAGAACAAAGAATGTGAGGAAGATTCGCTATTCATAAATTGTATAAAACCAATGGAAGGGAAAAGAAAAATATCAAAGAATTTCCCTTAGAAGTACTAGACCGAGAAATCTCACGTTATTTGAAGTTCGTATAAAGTTATTAGTAGTTCACATGTAGTTATAGGTACGATCGATCATCGAGGGTATTAATTATACAGTTAGTGGACTATATAAATTCTCTTAAGGATGTAGCATCCTACAAGGTTTCAAATTGTAAGCAAAGCTCACAATAATCTAAAAGCTATCAAATGTTCTCATAAATCTCAGAAAAAGAACCTACAAATTAATGCAAAAATTACACGAATTTCTATTATTTTCAGGATCATTTCATAAAATGCACGGTTTGGCAACACCGCCAACTGAATAACGCGACGAAAGCAGTTGTTCCGTCACTTTTAGTTCAAGGTTTGAGGAAGAAGCACGTGTCTCTGTTTCATCAATAGCGTGTTTCATTGGTGTTTAGCGCGTCTTAGAAATGGAGCCTGCACAGGTCTCGGGTACTTTGAGTGTTGAGGATCAAAGATCGTACATTAAGATCGAAACTTTACGGGGCAAAAACCCGACTGAAATCCATAGAGCACCAAATGAAGTGTGTGATGAGCTCAATCAAAGGTGAAATTATTATTATTATTATTATGGAATCATCATTACAGGTACAGTTCCATGTGGAAAAAGTGTCACAGGACTGTATTATCGTGGATTCATTAACAAAACCTGAACCGAAAAATGCACAAAACCCGACCTCAGTTGCTCGAGTCTGGGCCACTCATTCTCCACAACAACGCTCGCCCACACACGGCTAATGTCGTAAGAGAAAAGTTCCACGAATACGGTTGGGAAGTGCAAACAACATGCACCCTACAGTCCTGACATGAATCCACCAGACTTCGACTTATTCCCAAAATTGAAAAAACCTCTACGAGGACGTCGTTTATCAACTCTTGAAGAGCTTTCTGCAGCCGTTACCCGAACCATTCGCCAGATGAACAAAGAAGAGGTATTTGATGGAATTGTTGACGTTGTGAGTCGGTAATTGAGAAGAATGGAGACTACATTGAAGAATTGTAAAGAGATTTTGTCAAAATATAAACTTGTAAGTAAATAAAAAATACTATGCATTATTGATGAAATGACCCTCGTATATAGCAACTAGAGCTATAATGTAAACTGTGTTGACGTTCTCTAATTTTGGTTTGGTTGATTTGTATCTTGTTATAGAAATTATTCCTCCTTACCGATGGAATTACACGTACGCGAGAAACAAAATTTGGAATAAATTTTCATGTGCTAATTATAATAATTAAGGATTTTCGAAAAGGGTAACTAACGTTAAAAAAATCTTGTAAGTTTTTCTCACTATGAAACATCCGCGGTCTGTTTTTTCTTGCGTGAAGTGCGGTTTAAGCACATTTGAGAAGGAAAGGGCGCAAGGGTATCCTCACAATGAGGAAATGCACAAAACTCACATTATATACGTTTTCGAGGAAATGGCATGATAAAAATAGTAGGTTGTGGGTGTTTTCGGCACTTAAAGGAATTATGGTGTAGGCGGAGACCAGTTAATACATCATCAACAGTATTAACATTCATTGTCCGAATTGATACAAGCACTGTAGAGTAATCAAGCTGTTCTAGATACATTTGTTCTAATTCAGTAAAGTTTATGAACAGAAACTCAAAATTTCAATGCCATTTTTTTTTCATTCTCTTGTATTATTTGTTAGATACCTATTTTTTGAGCATAGAGCCACAAGGATCTCAAGACGTCCAAGTTGATCTTCTTCGTTCATTTCAATCATAGCGAATTCAAAACAGAACGGTCGTAAATGACCAAAAAATGACTTTTTTCTATACAGTTCAGTTCACAAAAAAAGGTGGATCCAAAATGTATGGCGTAAGATGGACTGTCCTTGAAAGTTTTGCAACAAGATCCACAAAAAAACCACTAATAAAGGTAGATAATATTCCATTGATTTAAGGAAGGAGTAACATGTAAGCGCAGTGTTCTTGTTCCAGCGAGTTCTACACTATACTCAAAAAGTTACTCTTGGTGTGTCCAGAAACCTCTTAGACTTACATAGGTTTTGAGGAATATCGCTAATAATGAATCTGTTTGCTCGATAATCCCGTAAAAAGGTTTATAACTGAACAAACTGCTCATATACTATCCATGGAAACGTATTCATTGTTATTAATAGAATTTTATTATAGGCTATCCTAAAACCATTAAAAGGTAAGAAGAAGAAAATTGAAAAGAAAAAGGGCAGGAAAAGAGAAAAATGGAACTATAGAAATGGTTAGCATTCAATACAAACGTAGAAATGCATAGAATTAATAATTTCGGAAAATGTAAGTGACAGCAATCAGAGAAAAAGAAAAACAATCTCAGAGAAAAGGTGGGTCGGCCACATACGAAATTGTGTAATATATCAAGCTTCTCTGAGACGGGGGGATGATTCCATCCGCAATTATAACTTTATCTGCAAGATTAATTCATATTTTAAATCAAAGGAAGGGAAGGAGAACAATTTCAGCAAAAAAGCTTTACATTATTTTGCAATGTCGTTTAAAAAAGGTTGCTGACAATATTATTATCCTTTTGTAATTTTAATTTTTAATACCATTAATATGGTACACTTTTCTTCTCAGAAAGCATATACTCAATTGTATTAAATTGACACAAATTCTGTTAATCTGTCGGTTACAACTTTATTTAATAGCCGGCAGCTTAGTAATTTCATGAATTAGATTGAATATTCAGGTCAAAAATGTTAATAACTTTGGTTGGTATTTCGGTGCGAAATAAGAAATATTATTTAATATTCTTAATTGCCTTAATAAATTTGGAAATGTCATTTCATTTCTATAAGCTTTCCATTAGATGCCGTTTGATTTTACTTTTTCTACGTGAACATTTGTGTTTAATACTTTAAAAAAAAACCTACCTACATAATCGAATTAATGGAATATTGAGTTGAATTATTTCTTCTGAAACATTGCTGTTTAAATTTTATTTTAGCATGAGCTTTTATGTTTCAACAATCAACCGTTGAAGCCAAATTTACTCGGACTGCACTTTCTTTATAAAGCATAATTACAAAACAATTTAATTTATTAAATAGTGAACACTTGCAAGCTGGATATGTCGAAATTTCGACATTACTTCTGTAGTGTTTTAATATTACAATACTAGCATAAAAACTTTGTCACTACCTATAAGACAATAAAATTTATTAAAGTTTAGATTTCTAATTTTTTTACCATAAACCCTCAAGAAAAGACCCACACAAAGTGTCTCGCATCCGTGTCATCAAATATCAGTAAATCGACTACTAAGTTATAATGACGAACATATATCATTCGAAACGTAGATCGCTTTTGATATTAACAACTTGTATTATTTTTATTTGATCTTAAGTTTCACCTGCCACTACACTAATTTGACCAATTCTCGAACACGTTTACTTTCTAAATTGTTAATGAACCCCTTTTGAGCTTTTCCGTAACATTTTTTTTTTCAGTGTTACCTATAGCAACATGGAAGGCAGATGCGCTTTTCGGCGTATAGGAACGTTCGTTTATTTTTCAATTTGTTTAAACTAAACGAGAAACAAAAACTGTACACTAAAAATATTTAAAATAATTATAAATAATTATATGTTGTTCATATAGTGTGGGAAAACGTTTTAACTATTTTTCAATTTTTATTTACAACTTACCAATTTCTCATACTAATAGATGTAAGTTGTCAGGATTTTATATGGCAGCAGGTGTGTATGCGTATGTATTTTTATTTTCGTTTAGGACATCAGTTGTTTATAGGCCTAGTTTTTGCCATAAAATTCATTCGACCTTAAATTTTATGCGTATAGATACTTATACAATTTCCTGATGTGTTTATTTTTGTGAGAGCGTAATTTTAATGAGGAATAAGCGTGTATTTAAAAATTCTAGCGGTATCGATGGGTAAGGTAGTATAAATGTTAACCAAAATTAATGATGAGATGTATAAAAACATTCAAAGTCTTTGTCCGCCCGCTAGTTAGTCATGTTACCAACTTTGTAATTTTCCCACCATCATCGATTGAAATATCCCTATTTAAAATGAGCCACGATTTAATTACCGATTACGTGCATGCATACACTTAAAACGTTCCACTTTACACCAGAAACATATTTTGTAAATACGTCTACAAGTAGTTTAAATGCTAACCAAAAATAAAGACATTAGTTGGTAATAATTTATATTGACAAATTGAGTGTCACGGTTGCCACTACAAATGTCGAATACAAATGTTACTTACTGAGGGTTCATTTGCAATTCGTATAAACCCAAAGATAAAATGCCGCTCATCTAGACCAGTTTTTTTTTTCTTTAAAATGTAGCGTAATTTTTATCAAGTCGTTCTCACTCACAAAAAACTGTAGCATTCGGTTATTTATTGGGATCTTGGCTTCAGTAACTGGTTTTAGATAATGAAAAGTGTAGTACTTTGTAACATAAATTTAAAACTTCCTTTCGGTGAACATTTCAAGAATTTTTCTGCGCGTTATACTTTCAAACGTACTGATTTTTTAAGTTTAAAGAAAGTTTTTGTTACGTTACAACTTTTTCATTCGAATATTCAACGTGTTGTAAATGAATATACCTTATAATTATAAATAGTAAACACGAACAAACCACTGAACAAAAACATGGTTGCACGCAGACAGCGTACTTTATTAAAACTTTAAACAAGGACATCACGTTACCTTACGATTGATGTATGAAACATTTCACAGAATGTATTTCATTTACAAAATTTCGACCAAAGAATTCGTTTCTGAAAAAGTACATAAATTTAATTACGTATTTAATGATCGTAAGTGAACTAACTGCATCTAAAATACAATGTTTATGCTTCCGATTAATTATTTCTAAATGTAAACGGTAATTTTTATTGACAGACAGTCAGGGAGCTGACTAGGTTATGTGTACTAATTAGGAACAGGATTTATGATCCATGAAAACCCAGTTAATGTAATAGTCAATTAGTTTATCGCCAATCGCATCGGCCTACGTATAAACACACACCCTGTAACAATATTATACTTTGGTTTTAAATTAGCGAATGTTCAAAAATCGTTCAATGATGAAATGTCCACAGTTATTAAGTGACATATATTTTTAATTCAGATAATGCTTTTTCGACCACCCTAGACAAATAATACGGTATAAAGTCATAATTAATTAATAATTAATACCCAGGAGACGTTTGATATATTTAGTTCGTCCCTCTTTACGCATTTATTTCAATTTCATATTCATTGAGAGGAAAGTTATATTCGTTCCCTATACACTTCGTATACCTACTAAATCAATCAATACAAAACGACGTTATTACCAAAATATTATTTTAATTATATTTAATGGAGTTAATGTTGAAGAAATAGTCAATTCACGTCATAACCATTCAGGGTATAAAATTTTGTTCAATACCACCATTCTCTAGGCAGCGTGTTGAACTAATTATAGGGAAGAGGAAACCTTTGACATTCGACCTGATCTACTAACGAGCCTGCGACGCGCGTTTTGTTACCAAAATGGTTAACTACAATACAACCCTCTATATAAATTTATGCTAAAATATACTTGTTTGATGTAATTTTGCTTCTAATTACCATCGACATTGCAGTATAATATTGCATTTTTCCCCTTTTACTTCGCATAACTTTTTTTTTTTACAAAATACCCCTATGTTTTCGATGTTTTGTTTCTAAGATTTCAGCGTTGGTGGAAAATTTGCGGCAAGGATTATCTCGTGAGATTTTACTTATTGTAGAAGAATAAATCGGCAAACCTTTCGACTGAGTTTCCGAAATTAAAGTAAATTTAAGAAATCTCCGAACTCATAAATACGAACATAATTTCGGAATTTTTAAAGTATAGAAACGCAGTCACTCGGCCAAACTATTGTATTTTTGTATAAATTTCAATGCAAAATAAGCATTTGAAATAAAAAGAAAGCGTAGCGAAATATGACTTTGAATGAAGGAAATTCACCAAATTAATTAGCTTTTCCTAACTTTATTTTCGTATCTATTTCTACTGTAATGCAGAAAATGGATAGACTAGATACTTAGCAATAGTCAGTTCGATCGGCATAATGAGTAATATCGTTGGTAAAATTATTCCAGTAGCTGACGTCGTAAGGTAGTGTGAGACTTATCATGGAAATAATTGATAACAGGTTAAGTGATAAACAGGCTTCGAAGTCATTTAACTCTATACGTATTAAGATAATCTTAGACATTACAATGACAATAATTTATTGCCCTGTAGATGAAGTCACATTAAAGTAAGTGCAAGTAAAACTGAGTTAATCTAATATAAATAGGTGCATAATCATACTCCAAAAAATTCCTTTTCAAAACAACGTGCTTGACTAATCACAAAATGTGATCTAGCAAGCAAATTAATAGTTATTTAAACAAGAAGGAATATAAAGATATGATAACATTCAAGGCAAGTGAGTACGAACCGAGGCGGAAGCCGAGGCTTGTCAGTTGCCGGGAATGTTAACAGTCAATACATTCTGTGTTACATATTGCATTTTTCCCGCTGCCGTTGAAAATTTGCTCAAATTTGCATGAAATGTTTGCCTTAGTTTAGACGGTCGTCACTCTCATCTAAGTTGTAATACAGGCGTAACTATGGTTACCTGATGCGACAAAATATAAACAAAACACAATGTGTCAAAAAAATTCAGAAATGGATAT
The DNA here is from genome assembly GCA_036250285.1 of Pyrocoelia pectoralis. Lineage (NCBI taxonomy): Eukaryota > Metazoa > Arthropoda > Insecta > Coleoptera > Lampyridae > Pyrocoelia > Pyrocoelia pectoralis. Next base: position 68,780,112 of record CM070075.1, read on the forward strand.
TGATGAAGCTGCTAACATTGTTTCATAGTTTTTGTTGCCGAAAAAATCCAGAGCAAGCAATTCACTTACGAAACTTTTAAAAAGTATTTGTTCTTAGACTGTTACGATAGTAGGGGTCGCAAAAGTTGTTTATTATGGAATTATCTACATATTTTATTATTACCATTTTTTTGTGTGAACGACGATACATGCACAAAATGGCGTCATTGTATAGTCCGTACAGCAACTTTTTAACAGAATTATTGTTGTTGTAATTGATCGATAGGAGTTAAAATGATGTTTTCAGCATAACCTTCCACCCAGACCCCCAGCATTGTTTGAGTCTTTGAGTAAAATTACAAAATCATCACTTGACAGAGCTTTTAAATGTGAAGACTGCTTTTTTTCCCAGTGACTGTGTTTACGTAATGGATGGTGGCCACTTATTTCACAGTGTTATATGGGCACGAACCTGCAACTTATGAGGATGTACTCAACAGCTATGTATCTTATGTGAAATCACATGATGGAGACCAATGTAACATTGTATTTGATGGATATCCAAACAAGCCCACTATTGACAGTTGTGAACAAAGAAGAAGGGCTACCAAAAGAACATCTGCAAATATGTATACAAATAAATAACAAAGCAAACCAACATTGTTTAACATTCCCCGACAAAAAAATGTTCTGAGTGAAATCTGTGATGTTCTTTTTGCACATGCAGTGCCTGGATCTGACACCACACCACGTGTGTACAATCAAGGCAAAATGAAAGCTATTACCACAGCTGTGATATTACAATCCTACAGAAAAATCCAGACCTGAGGTCAAGTGCAAAAGTTTTCAATCAGCCCCTGGCCTCACGAGAAGACGTTGGTGCTGCAGGAGAGAAATTTTTAATGCACGGTTATACGAAAAGTACTTGTCTCAATGAAGTGAGGTACTTCAGATACAACAATATTATGTCGAAACAGCACGTGAATAAGGCATTTGACTTGGCATCACTTCCTCCAACCTATGCAGCAGGAATGTTGGAACCAACGTTATGGGGGTGAACAAAAAATAATGATACGTTAGTTCCCGTGACTTCTTCCAACCAACCAGTACCACCTAAATTATTAAAACTAGTATCCTGAAATTGTAAAAGATCATGCTCTACCAAGCAATGTGAGTGTGTAAAATCGGGGCTGCGATGTTCACCAATGTGCGCTACGTGGTAAGGCTCAACATGTGCAGAAGATGTTAACATTGATACTTATTGAGGAAAATGATAATGACATTGTTTAAATAATAACTTTTATATTCCTTATGTTTGTTATTTGAGAACATTTTATGGATGTCAAGAACCATCATTAATTTCCTTTCCGTGTATTTCATTTCAATTTTGTTTTACATGAATTTTTATTTATCTTTGTAATAAGTATATTAAACATTTGCTTATAACGCTTGGTATACTGTATATATATTTTTTAAAACCAGAAGTTTCTCTAAAATAAATTATTTGCTCTTGAAATAGGTTATCAAAGTGATATCGAACAAATTGTTGTTATTATTAACATGAATGAAAAGAAAAAGGCATTTTATGCGATTGTAGTTGGTCACACAAAAAAATGGTAATAACAAAATATGTAGATAATTCCATGGTAAACAACTTTTGTTTAAACATTTTTTTTTCTAAACTTAACGGTTAAGTAATAAAATCCAAAAAACGGTATTTTGGCCGCCATTTTCCAGGATGGCGGCTTCGGCACACATTTTTTTTTGGGGACTTTATAAAATTTCAATGAGAAGGCAACAATGAATATATGTACCGATTCCCTTGCTTGTATGACACATTTTTTTGAGAATATCTAAAATGACTGGACTAATTGTGGAAAATCCAGAAAGCAAGATAGACTATCTAAGAAAAATATTACGAAATTCGAAAGAAGGTAGCTAACACAGTTTCTTGCGTTATCAAAGTGGAAAACGCTTCAACCAACCTGTTGGAAAACATACGTTTTCTAAAATGCCGTCAATTATTGCAGGATTTCTAAATTTATCAGGCGCCAATTTATTCACGGGACAGTTTAGGCGTTCCTCCGCTACCTTGCTAGTGGACTCCGGAGCAGACATTTTAAGTCTAAAGAGACACGGTGGATGGAAATCCTCCACAGTGGCTGAAAACGATGTGGCGGAGTCTATTCAGAATAAGCTAGATGTTACTGTTCAAATATTGTATAAGAAAAGTTGTGTATCGTCAACGTCGTCAACTTCTCAAATTGAAGCCGACCCTGTGACTTTAACTACAGCGGAAATGTCTACTTCACTTCAAACAGGCTCAAAGGCCCTCTGAAACAATAGAAATCATCACAGCCCAATTTGAGAAGAAATCAAAAGAATTGTATAAAAAATTCATTTTTTTCAAATTGTTCTTTTGTAAGTAGGTATTCAATTTTAACAAATAACTAATAATTGTTAATCTGTTTTGTTCAATCTTGTGATAATAAATCAACTTGATTTACTTTACTCTTTTTATTTTCCTAGAAATGTAAATGACAGTATTTACATTCCGTCGTCAAGGAAAAATAATACACGAATGATATTTGACATTTTCATGTTTTGTATTTGTATGAATTAGTTACATTACTGGCAGCGGGAAAAAAACTTTGAATACGACATGCGTGCCCAAGTGGAATCCTTAACGAAAATTATTTCACTCGCTTTTGAACTTTCAATTAATGTATCATCTGTTTCCAGTATTGTGTTGCGTTTACATTTTTAGCTTGACAAAACACTGAATTAAAATAATTCGAAAGGATCGTGCTCTAGTGTACTGTTCATAAGGTAAAAAAAAAGGAAGCTACACAGTGTAAGAAATAAAATAAGAATTCCCAAAATTCACATCTTATTTTACACCTGAAGATTCTACAAGTATCGAACAAATTCGTCCCACACATGCGGCTTCAGTACCCATTTCTTCTTAATCAGTAAAAAAAGACAAAAAACTATCGTGTCAATGGCCAAAATATGAAATTTTTTGCAAAAACTATCTTTTCCAAATAGCGATTGTTACTTTTCCAACCTTTCACCATAAATTAAAGGAAGCGTTGTTGAACTAAAATTACTATTATATTTACCGTCGCAGAAATAGCTATTTTGTTTTTCATATTGCTTATTCATCACATCGAAGACGAACTGTTCTTACATACACAATTTTGCAGCACACAGCCAATAATGATGGCCCACGAGCCACGAAGTAATTAAGTAAAAGTATGAAATATAAAAACAGAAATGAATAAATTACAGAAAAACATTGTAAGCGGGTGTAAAATTTTGGTATGGATTCGTGATCGTGATGGTCCATTTCTCGCAGATCACTCCAAAAATTAGAGTCATCCCTAGAAAGGACCTCTTATACGTATTTATCGTTAATATGCGTCACTTTATCATGCAAATGAGTTATTTGTAGATGAATTTCGTATACCTACTGACAAACATTTGTACTAGGTTATTGGGCCGAGTGAAGTGAAATAAGTAAAAATTTGTCGGTCAGCGTTAATAATTCGATGCATGAAAACAGTGGCGTTCCAAGCAAAAGTTTTTTCATGTATATACCTATCAAAGGGCGCAATCTAATTGGTAAGAGGATTGAGTCACAACATTTCTATAAAATATGACACATCGGAGAAATACTTTGGTTTGTACCACGCACGGGAGATCCTCTTAACTTGATAAGACTAGAAATTGTCTTCACACGGTTCAAAAACTGTACAATTGTTTGTAGTTCTAATCATTACTGGAATAAATTGAGTGAATATTTAATGGTTACTCAAGCTGATGTAGCTTACATACAAATTCTTGAAGCTTTGGAGTTTATCACTGGAGATGCCAGAGAAACTGGATGCAATACTGCTAGTCTGTTCAAGAAAATTCAAGAATTATTATGTGGAATACCGTATTAGAAAGCTTAGACAGAACCGAAAAAACCTTAGCAATGGACATTGCGACAGTTTCGTTTTCATCGCGTAACAAAAAAAAACGAAAATAAGAATTTATTGCCTATCATTCGTATACCTAATTAACACCTAGGCCGTTCGGCTAAGTCCCTATGAGGAAATCAACCCAAGGTTTTTTATCAAGCTAGAAAACTTCAAATTCATAAATGTTGGGGGCACAGTTACAATAAATCTGATAAAATCTACTACAATGATATTTTAGCGAAAAAGAACAAGAGATGGAGTATCTGGATTCAGTGTTTGAAAGATTTAGTAAAGTACCATCGTTGATCCACCCTAAATTTGTTAAATTGAGCCTACATTATGAAAATGTGTATTTTCCGTGAAAACGTGAAAAGTTAGGCACAAGTAAGTATAATAGTATTCAATAGAGAATCAAATTTTATGACTGTAGTTCATAAAAAATACAGAATGTTTATTTAAGTTAATCGCTTTACCACCTTTTAAAGTTTGCAATAATTTGATCCTAATTTTTTTACACCTGTAAAAAAAATACAACCTTGTTACGTTTTTCTTTTTTGGAATACACTGTACATTATGAAAATAATTTTTAAAATACTCTATCTACCTCCAAAGCAAAACCTTTTAAAAGTCAATTACGTAGTTTAGCCACAATATTCGGTGTGGAATAACTAATTCCTGTTCATAATCCAAAGTATGTTAGTTAAGAAAATAATTTCTGGAATCGTTGGATTTGAAAATGGGCACTGAATGCACTATGATAAAGTAACTTATGCTCATGATATTGAGATAAATTTCAATTTACATCGATCAAACACACTATCGAGATAATTATTAAGTATAGATATAAAAACAATATAAAACTACTATCAAAACGGTTCATTTCATGAATTTCTGGACGTTTTCATTTTTAGTTATTATCTCAAATGCAGAGTTAAAAAGGCGTAATACATGGTATATAGTTCGAATTCTAAAATAAAGAAATAAGTTTAAGTATCTTACTAAGCATTGATTGCCACACTTGTGCCATTAAATATTTAAAACAATTTTGATAAAAAAAATTCTACTGTGCACTAATTATGAAAGGTATTTTAAAGTACCTACGTAACATATTATTATTTGCATAAAATGTCACGATGTATTTTATATACGTACACTATACGAAAATGTACATGTAATTATTTAAAAAACTAAAAAAACGTATTACCAAGGAAAGATGTAAACACAACAAGAGAAGAATGATTAATTGCACTTTTATGCTAATTGCAATAGTAGTAGGTAGACTTGCATTGGCAAGGAATAGAACCTTTTTAAATAACAAAACTTATAAAGTTATTAAATGTTTCTATGTGTCTCGTGACACCAAAATCTAAGTTTATCTACATTATTTATACAGTAGTAATGGCTGCTTTTGTGCGTAGGTATATTTACACGGGTGACTCCTATTACATTGTCAGTCGATATAATACCAATACCTTTGTTACCAAGTTATATTTCAATCCTATATGAAGTGTTAAGGGGCCACTAAGTACATAAAATCCTATATAAAACGTTGGCACAGAATTTGGTAGTGTATTAATATGTTTAATTAGAAAAAAAAACATTAGTATCTAAAATGTTAAAACGTTTTTGTTAATAAATGGCATAGTATTTTATAGTGTTATGAGTAGATGATATGTATGTGTAAAACATTATTTTAATTAAGATTTTGAGTTATTGCTTTCTAATAAAGGTAAAATTAATATTCTGATAGACATTTAACCCAAATTTCGAATCAGGGATTTATGGAAAATGTCCTTATAAATCTTCTTGATCGACAAATGGATTGAGCGCGTATACTAATTGGCAGTGCATGATGCTTGCTAACGAACGCCGAAATTCCAGTTGCAGAATTGTTTCGTAGCAAAGAAAAATGAAGCAATACTGTACAACAGAAGTTTGTACAAGAATTTTGCAACCTGCAACCACCACATGACAAATGGGCCACGTGACAAGCATTCTTCAAAAAAATTAATGAGAGATACAGAGTCAAACCAATCTGTACGTAGGATGATGAGTGCAGAAGGGAACTATATCATCATTACATCATCATAATTTAATCTAATCTAATGATAATAAGAGACACTGTCCACAGGTGAAGATCGCACGCTATCTATAAATCCTTTTTGTGTTCAATGAAAGAAACCGATTCAATTTCTTCCTTAGTTAATTATAACATTTCAATAACACTCCGTTAAATATTCTTGGAAGCTTAGGTTACACTGGAAAATCCATATTATTGAATACGTTAAGAACACAAATAATTCGGAAAAGATTACCCCCTCAATATAATAAATTCGTCATGTCAATTATTAAAAATTTGAAATTATTCCTTTGATTTTGGCGGGCCTAATACCAGCTCTCCCATTAAATGATGAGTTATAATATTCTTTGAGAAATACCTTGATGAAAACAACGCAGAACTTACAAGTTGTATTTTTCACGCCTACATTCCATAAAGACATTGAATTTGAATGGGTTTTTTTGCTTGTTTCGTTCTTAAGATGTAAAATCTCAAAAGTTGAGGTATTTTTTACGGGAATTAGTCTTGCAAAGGGTCCCTCTAACAAGCCATTTTGCATATCAGACTGCCACTCTCCTAGTTTGATCTCTTACTTGGATATTTCCCAATTTAGGAGTTATCTTAATGTATTTAAAAGTGCAAGTGCAAGTCTTCCTCGAACTTACGCTGATGGTGGGTATATAGTAATTCCTGGTTAATTATTTACTTTTAACCACTTGAATGTTTCAATTTCATCTTTAACCCAAACTTCTCGTTGGAAAATGGGAAGAAATTTTATGGTCCAACATTGATTATGAGTGAAATGCCGGCAGTCATTTTAGTACGCGTATATATAGTTGTAAAATAAAGAAACAGAAGATTATAATTAAAGTATTCGAATTCATTTAAAAGTAGGTATTTAAATTGACTTAAAAATTGTACTTAATGGCATGTGTCGTTATTAAAATCGTATTTATGCGTTTGTAATGCTTTTATAAAAACAAACATACGTTTTCTCCTCTATTAAAAGAGCTGTTAAATTACCAATTCTCAGCATAACTCAGAAGTAAGTGTTCATCTTCTAATTCTTTCATAATTGATGTTTTGTTTTTGAAATTCATGTGAAGTATATAATTTATAACTACAAGGATACTTACGTTCAAGTTCAACAAATATAATGAATACATATTGGTGTGTACTATAAAACTAATTTTATAAGAAGTGTTCTGGTTGATTAATACCTCAAGATGATGTGACTACTGAAAAATTGTATGGTACTCAGGTGAAAAATTATGAACAAATATAATAAAACATATACGCAGCATGTAATAATGATAATTATCGGAATTTATTATAATATTTTCTCCGGTAACGTATAATTTTCTTCATACATATATCAGATTTAAGGAGCGCCCGCTCAGACTAAATAGTGTTAATAAAAAAACTCTACATAAAGGTATTGGTCGACCAGAAACATGTTTTATTGTAATTAAAAAGGCATAAATTCTTCAAAACTAAAAGCAAGTGCGTAACTGAATTATTATCGATTCATATAGTAATACCTAATCTTCAATTACTCACCATTTTTACTGAGAAATAAAAAAGACTCCTCCACACTTTACACAATAAATATCGTACGAAAAACAATACACAAAGTTCGTTAGACCACAATGTGGAAAGTATAGGGTTGGGCGTGGGCGTTACAAAATAAGTTATATTCTTGCTTTTTTTGTTAATAAAGAAAATTACTTTGTGTTGATTTTATATATACATACATAAAATTTAATACGCTTTGGTATCCCAATATTCACTTTTAAATTTATGAGAATAATTGATTATATCTATTTTAGGTACGTATTTTCTTTCCCTTGCTAACAGAAAACTTTCAAATCAACCCTAAAAATAGTAGGCGTTCATTTTTAATCGGACAACGAAATATTTATACTCTCCATGTTACTCTATAGTCATTATACGAAGGATCAGATTGATCCATCCTTTTTAAACACTCACATTTAGAACTAAAGCAGAACAAGGAACAAATTAACCGTAATTGTCACTTACGCACCCGACGGTAAATTTTTGTCTTGGTCATTAAAAAACGAACATTTCATCATTCTAGACAAATATTATAATATACAACAGCTTTAGTGGCTTTAATGGCGTACTTTAGTTCAAAGAGACAAACGTCTAAGGATTCAATAAGAAGTTATACTTAATATTATACTTATTAAATTAATTACGTAAACGGCTATTCGGCTTTAATCCTAGTAATGGAAAAAGGTAGTGTAGGACTCGTACCTACTATAAAAGTTGATAATCCACTTTTTTTCTACTTAGCAGTAATTATGAGTGAATCTGCAATTACATGGAATCTGATAGGTATTTGCAGTAAATACTTAAAGTTTTTGCATTATTTACCTACTATAGGTACTTATATTAGTTGTTTCTATAGTAGGTATCAAATGTAGAACGTTTAAATTACTCTAAAGAAGACATGGTTAAGAATGAGTCGTCTTTAGAGTAATACAATATTTTAATATTGATATATTATCTCGGTTAACAACGTGCAGAGTACAAACAAGATCATTTGAGTTCCTTTGACATTTATTGAGCCCGATATACAGTAAATTTGGAATTTACCTGTATGAAATGCAAAACAAGTATACCACATTACTGTCTAACTCTACCAAAACACTCCGGAACCCTCTTCTTTGAACCTAATCAAGAACCAGAAAAATTGAATCACCTCCAGCTGTTGCAACAAGGAATTTATAGCTACGCACAGATCTCAAACTCTGATGAATAGTTTTTACCTTAAACGCATGCTAAAGTTTTTTAATTTCTATACGGTCATCTCACATTATTCCAGTGCTTCAGAAGCTTGAAAAGCTCTGAAAAGAATTGGGGCAACCATTTCCACCCAAGAAAGATGAGCAAACAATTCTTCGCTCATTTTTGCGAGAAATTTTGGAATAAATTCATATCACATAATGAAGTTTTCTAAATTTTACTGTGAAATATATACCAAATACAGTGGCGGTTTCAGGGGGGAGTAATTGGGTAATTACCCCCCCCCCTAAGAATTTTTCGTTCGCTTATTATTGTTATTCTTAAAAATTACCAAGATTTCAAACGAACAAGTTAAGTTATGGTGAATCTAGTCGGCGATCTATGACGGTGAATTTTTCCAAAACTGCTGGAGTGAGTCGTGGAAGAGACCGATACCCGATATATTTTTTTTTAATTACCCCCCCCCCTAAGCCAGTTGGCTGGAAACGCCATTGACCAAATATGCAGTATTAACAATGAAACAGCTATTCCAGGATATACAGGTTTCGGATCGTTTTTCAACGTACACCATCAACGTTACATTTACAACACCAATTTAATGGTTAAGGGCTTAAGGCCAAAGTTTATCAACCTCATGTAGTAAAAGCTCTAATAATAATAAAATATCATTGCAGCCTCTTCTTGGTCTTGCTGAAAACATTTTGATCGGCGGTTCACCGGCCTTTGGATTAGACGCCAACGCGCTGTATGAAACGAAATGCAATATCGTTTAAGCAACCTTTGTTTGAAAGGGTTTATTTTAAGTTTGGTGCAGTTAAGTCCAGAAATTAAGCCAGTGAGGTGATACCTTAGGGCGATATACCCTTCTTTGACACTCCAACCAATACTAAATTTTGTAATATTTTTAACAATAACTTCAGAAAAGTAATGAAATTATATAGCTTTGTACTGTGGATTTGTCGACACCACTAAAATTTCCAATTGCTATCCAAATATACCTATTATAGACACATTATCAACAGTTGATTTATAGGCGTAATTGCTTTACTCTATTATTGTAGATGGGGTTGAACAGTCACAAATGCTAATTGCGATTCGATTAACCTTAATACAAAACAACAACCATTCCCTTTGGCAACCTCATCACAAATTGTAGGTGAAACCGCTTTGTGAAGTTAGTGCTGATATCCATGAAAAGCAAAATCCGATGAAAAATCCATACCAAAATAAAAATTCCACTAGATAATCCACAAAGATAATCAAAGTAATAAATTCGGCAATAAATAGGTAATAAGCAATAACAACGGGGAAAGTTTATTTTTTTCGCACGAAAAATCTATCCAATTCGATCGTCGCGTCGTTTGAAAGAAATAAACAATTACGGGTTGGTAAAACCGGCAGTTCAACCCCAGATGGGCCGTCTACTCCAGGTCAAACACAACCTTTGGTTAACTAACCTTTAAATAACAGCTGCACGTATACACTCGCTTTGCTAAAGATGTTCTTTCAAAATTATTAAAAGAACATTCATTTACTCTTTTATACTAACAGTGCCTTCACATGTTCGCATTTACACTCACTACTATACAGGTAGAAGGTGAATAATTTGTGCTTTTTGAATTTGGTTTTTAAAGGCTCTTGCGCAGTAACGAGACGAAGACTAACGGTTGTGAATCAAGACCAAGACGGCCTTGGATTTGGACATCATTATCTTCCCAACTTGATGAACTGCTTCGTTGGTACAATTAATTTAAAAAAGGCTGACACACTAAAAATTACTTTGAACCTAACAGAAACTAATATATAGACCTCTCATTGTTGTGCATATACAGAAGAGTATCACAGAGAAAAATGGTATCACATATAAGTCATTAGTAATAGAAGATTTGCTACAGAGGGCAAACGCCATTGGCGTAAGTTCGTGTTCAAAACAGAATTTTGCCCATTTATTATTTTTTAGTATAAAGTTCCCAAAGTTAAATTTTGGAAAATGTACATCTATTTCATTGATTCCGAGTCACTACTAATTCCATTAACCTTGCGAGATTTTATTTTAAAGACCCTGCAAATGCAGCATTTGTGGGCACACTATGTGGCTGACTAGTTTTTATAAAACCTAATGAAGTAATTACACGATTTAGTAGTAAGCAACATTCATGAAGTTGTTCAATTCCACACTGCATAAATAGTTTGTTGTTAATTGATACTAAAGTTGCATTTTTATGAAGGTGCGTGTACGTCATAGACATTTTTCTTAGGTTCTAATTGTTGTAACGTCTATGACGTACACGCGCCTTTATAAAAATGCAACTATATAAACGATTTTTCATTAACGAATGAACAAAGTCAAAGGTAGAGTACTTTAAGAATTAAGAAACGTTACATATTTAGTATAAAAAGCGCAAAATAACTTACACCATCGCTTATAGCGAGAACCATAAGAAAGGTTGTCTTATTGTTTTGTTCCAGTTGATTACATTTACATCAAGTAGACTTGAATAAAAAAGAATAAAATAATAATGGAAAATAAATTAAAGCAAAATGAGTGATGGGCTTGACGTTATTACCTTGACTACTGTGATACAATCATTAATTCGGTAGGTTAAGATGCGAAAAAAAAATTGTATCATACGGCGAAGATCTTATAATTTTTAATTACCTACCTAAGATTTTAACATAAAATTTTTTTAAATTTATTAAACATTTTTATAACCAAATTTATGGCATTAGTGTAACCTCGTTCTCGATTAAAATCAATAAAGAAGCAAAGAACTTTGCAATGCCTATACATAAATGGTAATAAAATAACAAGAAACTTTCTCGATGTAACATAATGTCAGATTGCTAAGAAGAAGCGTTTCCAAATCAAACGAGGACGATACTTATGTTAGTTTAATGCAGGCTGCATTTCCTTTTCTGAATCGAAATGTTTATGTGGTGGAAAATTTCTAGCCATAAATTAATTTTAGTTCTTATTCCACTTTGTTATACAATTTTATTAATTACTTCCTTTAGTAATTCATTAAGTAAGTGGCCATGGAAGAGTGTTGAAAAATGATGAGGTAGGTACATCGTACCTCTATATCGTGCTTTAAACTGTGTGTCGATTAAACTCACCTGTGTTTGTGTAAGTCCTAAACTTGCTGCTAATTCCGCTCTTTCGGGAAGTGCTAAATACTGCGTTCTTTGAAACCTTCGATTTAGTTGTTGAAGTTGAAGACTTGAATATATAGTTCTTGGTTTTCGCATTTTTTTCCCTTTACTTCCACCCGTCGGTCTATCCAATGATAAACATTTATCTGAAAAAAAGTACGCATACGTGAGTTGATTATATAGCTACATAATAAAATGGTATGATTTCTTCAATTTCGACATATAATCTATATTTAGACACTGTACTGAACTTTAACGTTATTTCAGGCAAATAAGATTAACCTTACGAGCACACCCACGTACAATATTTGGTAAAATTAAATATGTACCTACCAATGGCTGCGAAGTTACATTCATGAAAATTTATAAGCAATACGTCTTAATAATATCCTAAACGTCGAGATATATTAAGCAAAGACTACTTTTTATCTCAATTAGCTTCATAAATAATAACGTGCCGTAGGATGCTAATTAAAATTAATGTAAAATTTATAAATATTATAAGTATATTAATGCTAGTAGCATCTTATACCGATTACTTGATTTACACTGGCTTAGGTGCAATAACCACCAAACCATACGTTAGAGAAACAGTTTATATAGAGGTAATTATTATTTCTCAAATTTCGACTAATGGGCTTTGATTGTTTTCCTTCCACAATTTGATTATATAATCTTCAGATTACAAATTGATGGGAAAATGGCTACTACGAAATTAAATAGTTAAAAATAGTTCTCCTAACAGTATCCTTAATTAAGGAGTGTAGGGAGCTTCCCCCGCATTAGGTACTTTTTCAGTGTCTTTTATTGATGACAGTTAATTAATGTCTTTTACATTTAAAGGGAATATCTCAAACCGCTGTAGACAATGTAGGAGGACAAATGCGAAATTTTATATCCATAACCGGTTCTCATGTCACTAAATTTTCTACCCAAATTTCTACCATCGAGGTTGAATTATGGTGTGGGTACTCGTTATAAACACTCCTACACGACTGGGATTTAAATAATTAACAGTACCGGATCTCCAATTTGAACTATATCAACTTCTATTTGCTTCGTTAATTTTATTACTATGTTACACTAGAACCTCGCCTGAAAGATTCGTCAATCTTCTAGCATTCTCTTCTATTCATGTTTAAGACAGTAAATTAATGAAAATAGGAAAGGGAAGCTTAATGGAATATTATGAGTGTCAATATTTGTAAAAATAAGGTTGAAATCATTTTGACCGGGAATATACAATATTATGTTTAGGTCATTTTTGGGTGGCACGTTGTTTTAGCCGCTATTATTGCGGTTATTTCGTCCCAAATTCTCAAAAAAATTACAACTTTACGAACACACAGTTACGACAGATCTATTATAAAAAATTCCACTTAAATCAAGATCATTATACAAAGGTTTAAGGTCTAAATACTTTTTATTATTCAGTATTCAATTTGAAATGAAGATTTTGAACTTGCGGCAATCTAATTGCGAAGAGAATTTTAAGTAATGCTAAAAAACCGGCATGTTTCATAGTCAAGGTTCACACAACTAGACCAGGGTAGATAATATTTGAAACCAAGAAAAATTATAGTAGGATGAAACCTATTAGAAAAGGAAGGGAATACCCTTAAAATGAAAGGAAAAATAAATTACGGGCGATCTGAGGTTGGGAAGTGGTAGGGGGTGAGTTTTTAAGGGTAAAAATCGGTTAATCTCGATTTCCGGCAAAACTACAAGTTCTATCGAAAAAAGTTAAATGACAAAGTTGTAGGCAATAAAAAGATCTACAATTTTTGTATTTACACTTTTTCTCCTTAACCTCAAAATTCATGAGAAAAATTCAAAAAACCACATTTTTGGTTTTTAATTTTTATTTGTTACAAAAAAAAATTTTTTTTCATGAAACTTGGTGAAAACTTACCTTGTTATGTCCCAAATATACTGGAATTTTTTTGATTTAAAATAATAAATTTTTCATCTTCTTTTAACTCGATTCCGAAAAAGCACCCTAATTTTTAATCGAAAATTCTCACGTCAAAATATCTGATATTTCAGAAAAGTCGGTGGGCTTTTTGTTCGTTGAAATCTCTACTTTCTGATGGTGTTAAAGAAAATATACATTACTATGAAAAATCTTTTCAGAAAATGCAAAAAAACCGAAAAATGCTAAAATTCGAATTTTTTGTTTAATCTTCATGTACAATTTTGAGGTATTTATAAAAATTTTTACTTTACTTACTCGGAAAACGTTAACTTCAATGGTAGATTAATAAACCAAAAAATTACAAATCCATCGAACCTGAATATCACAAAAAAACATAGTTGTTGTAAATATAAAGAATAAGATTTTATTTAAAAAAATGTGACTACTGCTATTTTTTCCGGTAAAAAAGTTGATTTATTCAATTTTCATTACATTTATGTAATAGAGAATCTCATTAGATAGAAATATACACGTAAATCGTACTATTGAGTAGAAATATTTTTTAATGATGAAATTTAAATCGGTTGGTTTGAAAGAACCCACCCTATGACACTATTATAATTTTACATTGCATATTAGTGCAATTGATTCATTTTTCCCCACATTATTTATGCTTGATGCTATAAGGTACCAATTTAATGATAAATCACAGGGCCATTAAAGGTTAACAATAGAAAAATGTCAAATAAACTACTCATTTTATTACAAAAAAATACATTTCTCCAAAAATATTTTCATAAAGTTAACACAAAATACAAAATATGAAATCAACTATATAATAAAAGAATGTGAATAGGATTTTTAAGTACAATCGAATGACAGCAGGGCACACACATAATAAAAGTTACATGACCAAGAGATTAAGATTACAGCACAAAAAGTTTGGCTTACAATAAACTTACTTAATTTAATTTGAAAAGTTAATTTTATGTCATTTTCAAGCAGAAAGTTCTACATAAAATTCAAATTCAAATAATTGTCATACCTGATAAGTAAAGCGTTGGAACACAGATCTCGTTTGGATCCGGTTTTTACAAGCTGCTACGAAATAACAGTTAGTAAGGCCCAGACCCTCCTAGCCCATTCCCCACTTAACGTCTCTAGCCCATTCCACCCTAACTTCTCTATGAAATACCTTTTGATGGGCTACAATTTTACGAAGGTCACACAGACACACACTCAAAATAGAAATAAATAGGCATGTACGCATATTATTTAAAGAAAATTCTACTAATTTCTCAAAATTTTGTTGATGACATATTATATTAAATATTAACTCATTTAGTTGTTAGTTATAGTAGTATATTTCGACTTTCAATTTTTTGGTTTATTAATCTACCATGGAAGTTAACGTTTTCCGAGTAATTAAAGTAAAAATTTTAATAAATACCTCAAAATTGTACATGAAGATTTAAAAAAAATTCGAATTTTAGCATTTTTCGGTTTTTTGCATTTTCTGAAAAGATTTTTCATAGTAATGTATATTTTCTTTAACACCATCAGAAAGTAGAGATTTCAACGAACAAAAAGCCCACCGACTTTTCTGAAATATCAGATATTTTGACGTGAGAATTTTCGATTAAAAATTAGGGTGCTTTTTCGGAATCGAGTTAAAAGAAGATGAAAAATTTATTATTTTAAATCAAAAAAATTCCAGTATATTTGGGACATAACAAGGTAAGTTTTCACCAAGTTTCATGAAAAAAAATTTTTTTTTTGTAACAAATAAAAATTAAAAACCAAAAATGTGGTTTTTTGAATTTTTCTCATGAATTTTGAGGTTAAGGAGAAAAAGTGTAAATACAAAAATTGTAGATCTTTTTATTGCCTACAACTTTGTCATTTAACTTTTTTCGATAGAACTTGTAGTTTTGCCGGAAATCGAGATTAACCGATTTTTACCCTTAAAAACTCACCCCCTACCACTTCCCAACCTCAGATCGCCCGTAATTTATTTTTCCTTTCATTTTAAGGGTATTCCCTTTCTTTTCTAATAGGTTTCATCCTACTATAATTTTTTTTCCTTTTTCATTATTTTTGGCAGCTTCGGCACTGGTCTAAACCTTTTGTTTACTGTAAATAATATTTTTGTATTAACTTGCCTAAATTAGCAAACAAACACTATTAGAAACATGTTATAAAAAAACGAGTTATTAATATTAAGGTTTAACAGTGATTTTTGAAGTACCTACATGATTGAGTGAGAGTCAGTGATTCAATTGCACTAATTTAAATATATCGAAATGTTTCACCGTAAAGTCATCTTTAGGCTTTGAGTGATGATAATAAAATAATGACTGACGAAGAATGAAAGTGAAGTTTAACTTAGTTTTTAAAAAATAAGACATGGTACGGGGAAGAAAAATTGATTATCACAGATGAAAACATTACATTTTAAATCATTTTATAGTTACCTACATGT
The DNA here is from genome assembly GCA_036250285.1 of Pyrocoelia pectoralis. Classification (NCBI taxonomy): domain Eukaryota; kingdom Metazoa; phylum Arthropoda; class Insecta; order Coleoptera; family Lampyridae; genus Pyrocoelia; species Pyrocoelia pectoralis. The sequence continues at coordinate 68,796,434 of CM070075.1, forward strand.
AACTACACCATTTTCATTACGCTGTTTTAGCTTCATTTATTTTTATTAAGATCTGTGATCTGTGATAATCAACATTTTTCCCTCTTACTATGCCTTCATCTTTAAAAATGTAATTCAAAACCTCGCTGTCATTCATCATCGCGTATTATTATCATCATCATCACTCAAAGCCTGAAGATGACTTTACGTCGAAACATGCCACTATATTATTACTAAGTAGGTACTTCAAGTCATTATTACACTTTAATTAATAAGTAAGTCAAGGGAGAGGTTTTGTGCCTTATTCCGTCAATTATTCGTGCAACTCTCTTTTTAAGCTTTCAGGACATTCAATGGATTTCACCTTTTTTTCTCTAATCTGCTAGTATCTTTACATTAAATATGCCATATGAAATTAAAAATTATATCCAAAAGCTCACGATATGAAGTGTGCTGAGTGAACGTAACAACTTTGAAGCTTTTCGTATGGTGTAATCTTCACCTCGTTTCTCCTTAGCCGAACGGAGCAAAGTTTTTTTAAACTTGGAAAGCGTTTTCTAATCTTCTATTTTATTATAAAATCACTAAGCAAAGCGAATTCTAGCTAGAACTAAGAATGGCGACCCGCCATAACAAAAAAAATTAGCTGCGTATAATGTTCTAAAACGGGAAAATACATCTAATAAAAACAATGCTATATGGGCGGCATGTAAATATAACCGGAAAAGTGCAATACAGTGTACAGGGTGTACAACTAAGAAAGGAGGCCGGCCATACCTCGAAAACTATTTGAGATTGAACAGTGAAATAAAAAATCTTATAATAAATGTGGCCAAGAGAAAATGCTGGAGCTTATTTTTAATTTCCTATCACTGATTTCAAATTGAAAATCCCATTTTCTGGCCAACTTTCCTTAATAATCTATTTAAAAAAATATATCCACTATAGTGATCAATATGAAAAACTTTGTTACGATTTCTGTTCAAATAAACGGAGGGGAAAAAATCGTCGAAAAAAAGTTTGTCATCCTATCTCTGCAACCAGGTAACAAAATGTCACTTTATAAAATTACTTTTTTGAAATTCAGTTACGAAATGTCATCATTTTGTCACCCATTTCAGTGACAAAATAAGATTTCATTGTTGTGATGGTTTATTTCCATAGCAACAAACAAGGATTGCTTTGAAAATATCCGACGTCAAATAATTACCAAGTCAAATAAATTCAAAATGAAGATGAATTTTACTGAATTGCGAAAAATCTTGTATATAAACACGTTGCAAAACTCCGTCCTTTTTACACACATCTAGTGCAAAAAACACGTTCATTTTGTAACTTGTTATATAAATAGCTATTTTCTACAAACGTCAAAAAATGACAAGGTTTGCGCATCGATAACAACACGCGATGTGACCCTTTTTTTCACTTACTTACGTTACCATGACAGTGTACCCGAAATGACGACGCCATGCGCGAAGTACGCATTGCACGCAAACTAGATGAGAGTTTTGTATTTTAACGTTAAAATAATTATTGTCAATTTCTTCACGTTTGTAGAAAAAAGTTTGTTTGCAACTCGTGCGCGAAATACTTTGGGTGATCTCGACTATTTTTTTAACTCGGCTCTCGATCACCAAAGTGACATTTCGCGCACTAGATACAAAAATAACTATCTTCGCCGGGAAAAAAGCGAGTATGCGGGAAAAAAGTGAGTACTTTTTTCACGGATATAAGTAAAGTAAAGGTTTCCTTAGCAACGCGGGTCTAATTGTCGCTATAATTACCTACAACAGTCCAACAGATTAAAACTTCAAAAATACTTTTTTCCACTACTAGCTGTGAAGTTGACAATTATTGCGTATCCTAGACAACTGAGAAGTTTAATTTCTCTCCCTAGTGGTCATAATCTATTATATTATTCACCTAGGTTAATAATGGAAGTTTGCATTCCTGTGCTACCTACTTGATTTTTACAAGACATTTTTTTATTTTTAATTTGTGTCTTAAATTTGACTAGTAGTGGAAAAAATTGTATATACACCACGGTGGTGAAGCCATTTATAGACCTCGCACCTTATTCCGCTCGGGGCAAAGCCCCTCGCGAATAATCTTGGTGCTCGGTCAATAATAACAGTCTTCACCACCTTGGTGCATAATATACTATTAAGTCGTCGTTTTTCCAGTCACAGAAAAAATAGTGTATTATACGCGAGAAAAATAGTAGATTTGAGCTCTCGGTTTTTTGTCTCCCTCCACTTCCGGTCGGGACACAACACAACCTTAAAGGGTCTGTGCAGCCTGTCTTTAATTATTATGTGACAAAGATTATTGGCAAATTAGAACAGTAGCCTGTAGTGCAACATTACTACCAATTTTCTGTGTTCTTCAATTTGAATTCAAGTTCAATATTCTTCATTACTACCAATTCTTCTGTGGTCATGATGTATTTTATGGCTCTATTATAAGTTTTTCTACGGGTCGGACATTGAAAATCATTTGAAGGAAAACGTACTTCTCTGCCAAGGAAAGCATATAATTTTTCCCCTTTGTTACGCAAAATTCACTATCTATTGTGCATCAAGTGACAGTAATAAACTTACGGAAGAAAAAATGCTACGTTTTCTCCACTCTCTGACTCTCCACTCGAAATGGTGTCGCAAAATAAAACTAAATATGAGCTTCATGGATTTACAGGGAATTTTAATGGATCGATATGAAGTGACAGACATGCTATTAATAAAATCACCAAAGATAAAAATAAAGTTATTGTTAGACGAACCATTACATGTGATAATTTCTTAAGAAATTTGGATCATGCTCCTACACGCAATTTGAAATAGGGCTTATGGTGTGGCAAAAATCGCACGCTTAGGAGACTTTTTTCACTATAAAATCAGTTGAGAATGTTACATTAATTTCGTTTTATTTCCATCATTATCGTCGTCAAACGTTTCACTAACTTCTGAACGAAAAATCAAGAATAACAAATGCTTTTTTTAATTTCTTTTTGGCTGCCATGGCCGTTGCGCTGGTGTGTTAAACTTTTTACTCTAGTTGATGAAATGTTACATTTTCCTCTATATAATATAGACAAACAATTTGTGAATTGAAATATTGAAGCAAATGCTTTGGTTGAAGAGCTCGATTTTGTAAGAAGATTGGAAAATGGCTTCGAGTCCCTAAGAGCCTTTTACAAACTAAATACAGGGTTACCAAATTTAATAACGCGCGAAGGAGACGCGTGTTTTAAATGAATTAAAATTACCTGGTTTGAAAATAGAAAAACCAACACTTTGAGGAAAATTTAAAAAAATTCCTTGTAAATGTAACTTTATTTTGAACTGCTTACGTTTTCTACGAGCATTACCTATCCATAATATCTCGTAGCTTCACCAATTACTCTGTTTCGTTCTTACAATAAGATATTAATTAAACAAAATAATGACACAACTAAAGCTTCTGATTTTACAAGAAATACATTCTCGTAAGACTTATTGGCGATTGGCGAAGTAGATAGTTGATATCTTTATACCTTAATTAATAAGTGATGTATTTTAATGAAACACTTACTTTATTGTAAAAGACTAAAAATATTCTAATCTATTCTAATTTTAATTTAAATTCGTCGCAGTTACACTTTAATGTTTTAATGATCGTTCCTCTCCATTCCTATTTCTATATTCACTGTGGACGTGAAAAGAAAACTTTCAGTTGCGTCTACCAGAAGTTTTTAGATTGCTTTTCACACGTTGAAGAATTCTCTAAATCCTTGGAAGGTTAGCAACAAGTATTTAAAAAAATACTTTAGTAGGTACAGATTTGCATTTAACTAACGAAATTAATCGCGCGAGGGAAATTTATCTAAATAATGTAAAACGACTTTAACAAAAAAAACTAAGAATGGTTGATTTAAATTTTAACTATACCTAAAACCTTAACCGAACAGTTTAAATATGCGCATTGTTTTAGTGGTTTCACCATCAAAGTTGAATTATACTTTAAAAAAGGATAATTATAAATGTAAAATACCTACTTAAACACGTGATTTTTAATCGTGTCACCTTATTCGACTGCACTTCACATGAAAACTGAAATTCATCTATTACTGATGTTCTGAAACTTGTGCTGTACCTACTAAAACAAAACTTCTAGAAGACAAACAAGACATTCCAAATTTTGTTGCCCTTAGCATGAAAAATAGCAGGATGAACATAGCCCAAATATGAAGAATAGTAAGTAGTAAGTAACATAGTAAGTTAACAGTACAACCCTTTACAGTAACTTTAATATCATTGTATTCTATTTTGTGTACCTACTAAAAACGTAATAACATCCATATGAAATGAAGCTGTACGATAAAAATGCTTGGTGATTTTTACTCACATAAATACATTTGATAAATTTTAATAATTGCCTAAATTATACTTTTTTATTTTGAAGTGATGTTTAATATAAGTAGGTACCTATTTCATCCTAGGCCATAAAGTAAACACTTGCTTCGCTGCAGTGTTGATTTTGCTTAAAGCACTAAGTTTATAATCCCCTTGCGTACGAAATAAGTACTCAATATCGTATGGAAAATGAAACTTTTAAAGAATTGAAATTCGTGAATCATTCAGTATCGTTATTATATTCAAATTGTGAACGGAACTACCTCTAAAATCAAAGTACCTACATATTCTAGGCAAATAAAAAATAAAAAAAAAATGTTACACCTCTCCGATTACACTTTTGTTATATATACCCAAATTCGACGGTGCGCAGTTAGGTATATAGGTATAACATAAATATATAATTTAACATTCATAGGTGGAAAAACGGACGAGTTAACTTTTTCTTGATGTTTCACACTCATAAAAGTAAGGTCGATGATTCTTTTTGTATTTGTTTTGATTGAATATTATAGTTGATAAAGATAATTACAATTCAAATAATTGAAATTTAATTAACATAGAAGTAACAAATTTGAAAATGTGAGAGAAATGATCTTTAAATGATACTACCATGTTCAGTGATTGGAAGTAGCGCGCTACAAGTAGCGCGCTACTGTAGCACGCTACTTTTTGCAGTAGCAGAAGAAATGCTATTTTTCCTACAAAGTAGTTTTTTATGTAGCGCGCTACAGTAAACTAAAAATAAATATTGCTTCTGCGCCGCTACATTTTCCGCTAATGCAGGCGACCCCCGCGGCCCGGTGGGTCATATGTACCTGTCGATAGGTACCTACATGTATGTTTATGTAATGTTTAAAAATCTCGTGTTTAAACAATGTATGAAAAAGTAGCTAATAAATGTAGCGAAATACGTTTTTTTGCATATAGTAGTTGTAGCGAACTACTTTTTTGTCAAAGTAGCTGAAAAAGTAACGAACTACTTTTTTTGAAAAATAAAAGTAGCAGTAGCTAACTACTTTTCAAAAGTAGTTTTTCCAATCACTGACCATGTTCCGCTAAGAAATTGAAAACTGGTATGCAACTTGAAATATAATTATGGTAGTAAAATATGTAGGTATATAAAACATCCGCAACGAATTTTACTTTACGAATAAATGAAATTAAATGGTCGTGAATAGAAAATAATGGTAATTCTGATTAACCGTCATTTGTTTTTAAAGACATTTCTGGTCATTACGTCCCTTATACGAGGGTTGTTTTTTGCAATACCCTCTTCTTAAAATGTTGCCGCTAATGATTTGAAGTGAGTTGTGACGGTTTCATTGAGCTTCTCGTCAATTTGGAAGCGCTGCTCCCCAAGGCACTTTTTCATTTCAGGACATTGCCATGGATCAGAACAATTCCAGAAGTCAGTATGCCTCTTCTTCTGTGAGCGCTGTAAAGTTTCACAAAAAGAATCTGCAGTAATTGTTGTCCCCGATTGCATAAACTCGACAACTAAAGACCTTTTTCGCCCCAAAAACTTTTTGAATTGTTCTGGTCCATGACAATGCCTTGAATTGAAAAAGTGGCTTGGAAAGCAGCGCTTTCAAACTCACGAAGAGCTCAAAGAAACCATCACAACTCACATCAAATATTGCACAGATATGACAAATGCCTCAATCATCAAGGTGATTATGTAGAGAAGTAACCTTGATTTGTACATTACTTTTGGTCTTTCCTTTATAGCCAATTGGAGGTTGAAAAAAACAGCCCTCGTGTCATTCACCAGTGTATATTTTAGTGTGCATGATGCACTGGGTAGATTGTAATCTTACCCATAGTCAACTTGGCATAAGTACCTGTAATATAGGTACAAGCGATACAAAAACTGCTAACATATTTTATATGCGTCCATTTTGTTATTTAACTTTACATAAAGATGGACACTGCGGTATATTCTTTCGACTACATTCTTTTAAACCATCTGAGGTTTAAGTTGAATTAAGTATATTTAAATTTTTAATTAGTTTTTTAATGAAGCCAACGAGCACCTATAGAAAGCTTAGCACTAGGACCACTAAGTTTCATACTTAATTGAGTTTTTGAAAAATTGTTCTAGTACTTAGTTGTTTTCGAATTTCACTTATAGTAGGTACCTCCACATACTTAGACCCTTTACAATGCAAATTTCGCCCTAGCCACATTGACCCATCTCATTTCCGTATAAAAATATGCAACAAAATAATGGAACATTATACAGGGTGCTGTACCTCACCTCCCGTCTTCTGTAGCTCAGTTATTAATTAAGTTAGGTTTTTGATATTTTGCAGACATTTCTTGTACCTCAGAGTATATTTCAGGAAAATATTTTTGATTATACAGGGTGTGCCAACAAAGTGTGACGCCATGATAATTTTTAAAACCAGTAGTGTAAAACCGACTTTTTTTCGTTTTTATTTTTTTCATCGAACGGATTTCAGTAGAATTTTAGGAATATGTACGCAAGCATAAAAGACGACCAAATAAATAAAAAAAGTAAAGCATGTCATTTAAAAAAATACATCGTCATGGCGTCACACTTTGTTAGGACACCCTGTATAATCAATAATATTTTCCTGAAATATACTCTGAGGTATAGGAAACGTCTGCAAAATATCAAAAACCTAACTTAATTAATAATAAGACGAGAGGTGAGGTGCAGGACCCAGTATAATTTTAGGTAAATACAGTAAGAACAAGAGTAACGTATAGGTATGTGATAGCTTGTAAAATTAGAAAAATATCAATCCTGAGCAAAAAATAAAGTATCGAGTACTATATGTACCTACCTAGTTCCGAGCTTGAAGCGGACAAAAGTTAAATACAAATTTTTGTTTTGGGTAGGTACCCTTTGCTTATATGTTTTATTTCTAAAGGTTTCCACTTGTTGTAATCGTTGTAAACATGAATTCGTATTTTTATGCACTGTTTCGAACTTTTAATACATGAAACTGCAATTACACTAGAGTAATAAACTGAAATTATCAGATTATTTCGAAATTAAGTACATAAACTTTCATTTAAATTCTTTAATTATATACCTACACATTCAATTGGATTAGGTTCAAAGGTATAGGTATGTATAGTAAATAACTGGAGCAATGATAAAATCAATTAAAGTAATTAAACACTAAAATTTCACTTTAAAACGGCACAAATTGGCCACCATAAAGCAAACTAATTAGAAAAATATAAATCGAGGTACGTTGGATACGTTTAGATGGAGGTAAACTGGAAACGTGAAGCACAAAATACAAATTCGCAGTAAATCCTTGTAATGCAATTTATTTCATTTACATTAGGTATTCTTAGTGCCCATATTTTGTGACCAAATCATTGTCACTTGTTCATAAAGTTTAGGTGCACTCACGACGTAAGAAATATTTTGTTTTTTACGAGGCCAACAGCCGTGTATAGAAGAAGTGAAATGCAAAGGTGTCTGACAGCTATTGATTTTTCCTGGTCGAGGTTACAAATTTTTCTAAATATTATTATATTCTAGGTACTATACTGTGACTTTCGTATGCACCAAAGTCAAAATTAAATTATAGTGAAAAGTGATCTACTATCCCGTGATCTAACATCTATAACTTTTAATGCTTCTTTCACAAACCGTAATTATCAATTTACATTTCTTCAACTTACCTAAGACTTGTGTTAAATTTTTCTAATTTTATCCATTTTGCAATGATTTTACCAAATAAAATGGTTGGATGTCTGTACGTAGATCACTAGTGTGTTAATTGAACATTTATAACAAAAAAAAGCTCTTGTTAGAGAAACATTAAGTACATTATCAATGGATTAAAGCGTTTTGATTTTCTGTATTCGTTTAGTATGAGGAGTTAATATTATTATATCTTGTTGAATTTTTCGATTTTACTGAAATTGGAACTAAACGGAGCCTCATAAAAGTGTCATAAGTAAAGAAAACATTCTAGAAATTAATAGGTAAGTACACCTCCATGAAATCAAAAACCTATAACATCCATTGAATATATGAAATTCAAAGCAGAAGACTTGGTTATATTCTATAGATACGTATTATACGGATCTCTTGATACTGAAAAGAGAAGGAGAATTCCCAACAAAAACTGAAAACGTACCACAAAAATGCGTGTTTTATAATTCGAACATAAAAACCAGTCGCGGTTATAAACATTATTTATTTATTCGGCAAAGCGAAAGGCTATTTTACGCCGGCTTGCTGTTTTATAAAACATATCGTTAGAAACTAAAGATTATAAAAATTTCGTAACAGAAATGTATTCGACAAATCGAAATTTTCACAAAACTTGCATCTAAATAATTATAGATATGTATTTTTAAAAAAAACCCATAACGCAATAAACAAATTAAACATAAATTAAATGTCAGTTAGACATAAATCTAGAATAAATTGGGTCACGTATTATTTAGTTTTATTTAGTTTTTAGATTTATGTGTGCATATATCTTTGCCATTGAGCTATACATTAAAATGTACTTTACTAAAAGTGTTGAGTGCGATTATTATCTAAAATCAATTATTTCAACTAAGTTCAGTAATGATCCGTGCCACAACATATAATTTGGATTATTAAATTAAAAGCTATGATTAAACCATTACTGGAGACATGGATTGGCGCTAATATGATGCTAATAAGTAAAAATAACTAAAGTGATTGCTCGACTGCTAAAACTGTACTAATTACCTATTGAAGAAGTAAACGATTAAGAGACTGGTTATTACACTATTAACCATTTTATTAAATCACGTCAATTAATTAATTACAATTATATCGAACTTACATAATTATAACTGCACCAATTAATTTAATTAATTTACGTTCTGTAAGTGTGCTAATCAATATTTTTAATACATATGAGAGTAATGGGTAGGTAAAATATCTAGGGAGAAGTAATTCGCAAACCATTTTAAACGTATCTACCTATATGTATGTATTAATTAAGTGAAATCGGGTGCAGGTAATAATTTGTTTAAATATCTCATTAACACCGTTTATTACTTTATGGATATAATGAGCCGAAAAAGGGAGCGAAAGTGCGCATTTGACTAGAAGTACCTAATTGATAACATATCAGCATTTCGAAGGTGTTTTGGCATTGTAATTACCATAATATAACCGACTTAGTTCATTATTTCTAGTGATAGCATTATACAACTTTAATTAAAGTTATGGGGGGAGTTTCATGGTAAAATTTCCAGGTATAGTGTATGTACTAAAAATAGGAGAAAATGTAGGTAGGTACAATGGCACAATTTCGCTAAAGAATCAAATTAATATACCTACCTAAAAGAATTAGAATATAGAATATTTTGTATATTACATATACATATAGGTACCTAGTATGTACTTGCGAAAATAGTAATTTGTGCAATAATTAATCCGCTGGCTGTCAGTACCCTTTGGAAATGATTGCTATGGTACCCATAAATATAATAAGTAATACTTCAGATCAGCTTCAATTAAATCAATACAAATACATTTTACCTCTTCAAATCCCATACTTTAGGTCTATTGTACTTTTCACACTGAGAATTCAGTATCGAGCACGCCGTTGCCTTATGTAGCATGGCTGGGCCGATCAGGAACTAAAATGCTCCGCTCGGATCTAACTTTATTTTAACGTTATTTATAAACAAGAATCTTGTAATAAACAATGCTTTTTATTTATATTAAGTACAATTTATACTGAATTCTCGGGGTGAAGAGTACTATAGATAATAATAGGTACAATAGTATTGCTGACAGAGTGCTATGGTTTCTTGAACACACATGTACTATTGTACTAGCATTATAAAGGTTGCAGACTGACTTATTGAACATAAAATAATAATGTTCTCTAAAGCTTGGTGTTTTTGAGGAAATGTAAGACTTGGAATAGTTTTAAGGTAAGCTCTTCAAGGGATAATTGAGTACTGGTAAGCGAATTGTGTTAAATTTATAAGTAGGTAAAGCAACAAACCCGCACTCAAAATAACTATGTCGAAAACCGTAAGTTTAACAAAGTCTTTTTGAGTGCTTATCCTTCCAGACAAGCAACGTCAACTCGATCAGTTTTATGTTCCTAATTTCCACCAGAATACAATATTACAAAGTCATGTGATATAATGCTCTACTGAATGATAAATGAAGGATATTTCACTCACCTAGATTCAGTTAACTGCGCGGGTAGTTATCGAAAATTGTAGTAAGTTCTTAATTAAATAAGAGACAATGTTTTAAGGCGAGATGAGACGTTTCGGCGCGGCCATTTCTGTTGCAACCACTTTTGCGACGACGACCTTCTTTGTCGGCGTCAATGTTTTAAAATACAACTGCGGGTCTACTTTAAACAGTTTTTATCAAACTATTCTCCTTTGCGGAAAAAGGCGTTTTTTTGACGCCACGTATTGCCTAAACAAAAACAAGGTAATGTAAATTTCGTGAACACACTTTTTTCCCATTTAAGCAGCATCGTTAGTATATCAAGTAGAACTAAAATTTATAAATTTTGGGGGGCATTTCTTCAAGTAATCTCGATATAGATACGCGTATAAGTTCTAAAAAGCATCATCTATAGTCCAAACACGTTTCAACACATATTATACTAATAATTATAATGATTGTTTGATTGTATATTTCTTTAAATAAAGGTTTTAGTGTAATTATTCATTATTATTGCAATTTAATACATTAATAATAAGTAGGTACCTCTTTTTGTTCATTGGGCGTAGGGATTAAAAATAAATTAATGAAAATCTGAACAAGTATCGTAGACTTAAGATAGGAGGGACTAGACTAGACTAGACTAGGAAAAAGTGCTAGGGCATACTCTCTTGGGAGCGCAATGCAATTACAGAAAAATGTACAACTCATTGCTAAATATGTACTATGTAAGTTGCGAGCTTTGATAAGTTTGCTAAATACATTATTAGTATTACCTAATGCAAGTGATTTACAACATTGGCTTATTTTGGCTAAAATTATATAACTAATCGAATACACAGTTGCAACATTATTTTGGACAGTTCTGCATTTTCAATTGCTAAATTTTAAGCAATGTCTATCAAATAAATAATAGGTGAAATAGAAGAATTGCTGTTAAAAATTCCTTATTGTCAAGCATTAATTGAATTTTATTTCAAAAGGAAAGGATTTTGCCAGTTTTCGAATTTAATTACAGGCAATGTTAACGCTGCACCTTTCGTCCATAAATTCACAAAGTACCTACTTGAAAATTGGAAGAAATTTGGAGGTAATAGCAACAAACATTTATAATCTAAAGATATTATTCGGGACTTCTCGCATTCTCACGAGCCAATTAAAAGTACCTACTTAGCGCCTAAATGATACTTTATACAAACCGAGAATAAATGGAAAGAGAATAAGATGAGGAAATAGACAGTGCAATCGCGAATTAAATAAAACTATTTATAGCCAAAGATAATTTACTGGGGAATAATATTTATTATAATAATAAGGAATATGTTCAGATAATTTTTAGATTTTCAAGCTTCTGTTCAAAACATCTAAACTGACTATTATGGACGGACACTAAATGCGACTTTCATAATGTTCATTAGAACTAATCAAATTATGTTTGTTTTCCAAAGTTGAATATATTGGTAAATAACATACAAATTATTGTTTACCTACAGACATTCTACATAATTATCTAAGAATTATAATGGATTCAATTTAGGTACTAATTTCTTTCAGTTTCTATAGGTACCTACCTATCTAAAATGTTTACTGGCATCGAAAATCTGGGCACAGATGAATATTACTATGATTTCACTAACAAGGAGTTAGGTTTTTGAAGGAAAAATGATCATTAATGCAATTTTACTTTTTAGCGAATACAATTTCTACATAAAATAAAGGTTTTTTCTTATTTTGACTAAAATCTACGTACCTATGGTACCTATATTGTAACATTATTTTCGACTGTATCCCCGATTGAAAAATGTCAGTATTAAGTACCTAATAATTGAATTACTCTGTTCGAAAAGGTGTACCTACCTAATAAATTTTTGTTTTCAAATTTTTATACCTAAGTCTCAGGATGGTTATCTACAGTGTCAATCATAGGTAATTGTATCTTGCACAACGAAAAAGAAACGGAAACCGAAGAAAAAGAAAGTACCTACGACAATTTCAAGTGATTGTATAAGGAACTGTTTTATAGACAATTTTATAACCAATGGGAATTAATAGTTTTTAGTATAATAACAATGGGTATTGATAGGCTTATGTTGTACCTTTACCTGTACCTAACGAAACGCCTTACAACATCTTTCGATTAATACTTCTGCCTAACTCTAAAATACTGAATTAAATTATTAACCCATTGCGGTCCAAATGGGAAGCATAAATTGTTTAGTTGCATCAATAATATACAAATTGTTGCATTACTGAAACTAAATTTGACATCAGAGTTCTTTGAGAAAAATTGTCTACAAGCATACCAATCTTATAGGTAATCTAAACAACAGTTTTGTGTCAACTAGGTAATTCACTTCAGCTTCTGTATCGGATCGAAAAAAGTTTCACAGAGAAGTATATTTGACTAGTTTTCTGTAACGGTTTATATACATATAACAATCTTTAAATATTAAAAAAATATAGGAAAAAAGTAATCCTCAGGGAAACGCCTGAGCAAAGTTGAAAACAACTTTTTAATTTTATTATCTGTAAATTCTTGCAGCTGCCATTTTAAATTTAATTAAATGTCAAAGGTATTTTATAGCGTCTACGTATACTAATAATAACCTATGAGTTTGCTTCAAAAGTCAATCATCGCAGCAAACGACGGCATGATATTACGAAAATTAGAAGACAAACATCATTGATCACAGTGTTTTAAAGAGCGTAAACAATTTTAATTTGTTTTATTTAGCTTACAGTGTTACTACTGAGGTAGTCATTTCCTATACCTAACCTCCTGTCATTTCTTAAAAAATATAAAATACAATTTCCTCATAAGATAAAATGCAATTAAATTACCACATCCGTTAGGCATATACTTAATAATAATAATAATATTGTCTTTATTTAAATAAACTAAAGGTATCTACCTATACAATTTGTTAGTGATAATGCGATAACTTTAACTAATTTGGAAATTTTATTAATAAACTCACAATGCACAAATATTTCATTTTTGTGGATGATGCTGTCAAAGTTTGAACAAAAATCTGTTTAATTAAGGTCATTTTCAATTAGTAATGAAATGCAATTTCATACTTATATTTGTTTGGGAACGGCCACCTTATGCATTTTCTTCTTTGATGGCTTTAGCCCATTAAGTTAACGTAGGTATAAAAAACGAACTTTACCTTTAATTTCTGGGTGTCTTATTACAACGAGGTGTACAAAAATGTAAATTTATAAAATTTTAACTGTTATAAGCGATGTTAGTTTCATTAGAAGCGGCACATTGAATAAACAAGAAAACATAAAGTATAACTAATGTTACCTTTATCTGATCTCGTTTTTTATGGGTTCTAAAATTTCTAATTATTTGCTCTCGATTTATTTGCAGGTGGAGTCGTGTTTTCCATTGAAAAAAATTATCTCAAAATAAGATCGGGATGACGTGAAGAAAATTTTAATCAAATTAACTACCTATACGATGTAAATTTTTTAGTTGTTTTACTTTTACTTGACGACAATTGTTTGTTTTCTTTTGTGAAATTTCTATATTATAAAAGTCTGAATAAAATCGATAATAAAATATAGGTAGTAAACAAATATTTTAGAAACACTTAACAGAACGTAAGTAGGTACTTAATTTCAGTGTTAGTAAATTACCTGTTGCTTTCAATTGTGTAAAAGGTAACCAATCGGTTAGGTAGGTATATTTTCTATTATTGAAATTTTATTCTATAACAAAAGTTTTCGTTCATCCCTTCGTTCAAATTGTAAATGAAACGTAACCCGATCGGTACATTAATTTAAAACTTTCTTATTAAATATAAAGCTCATTAACTTTTAACCCTCTTGATGCTGATATTTATTAAGATAGAGCCCATTTCATCATTCTATACCTACCTACAGAAGGATTTCACGCTAACTAACGTCGCATCATATGTCTGTGATGGCGTTTTTTTAATACTATCTATTCTGAATTTAACATCTTTCGCATTGTTCTAAAAATAATTATTATATTGAGCAATTCTACATAGGGACGTGAAATACAAATTTCGGTACCTATTTCTAGAGCGACATAGTATCTACCTAAAGTAACTGCGAAGTATTTCGTGTCATCAATATTTTTAACGGGGAAATTTATTCATTAAAATAACAAACTTTAATTAATGTAAAGTGTTTGATAATTAAATCCGGAAATTTAATTTTTAGCTCTACAGTAAAACTTACCATCATCTTTTGGTGAAGGCGGACAATTTGCGGCATAAGATCCTAAATGGTAGCCTGTATAGGTATTTTGATGCATCGGAGGAAACGGATAAGCACCTAAAGCCCCTCGAGGACTAGGAAACCCCCCGTCATGAGGTCCCGTCGGTCCTGTATGCGCATTTCCCGCCGGTGAATTAAAAGGGTGCTGATACGACGTTCGTAAGGGTCCATATCCGTGTTGTTGCAATTCTATAAAAGCGCTTTTTGATACAGGCGTCGAACTACTACTATCATGAGGCGTCGGCGGTCCCAGATGGGCCTCACCCGACATCGCAGGTGTTCCCGGTGGATCTTCGTTCGGGCCCCCAAATGGGGAACCCAAATCGGTAAAATTCAACGTCGTGAAGGGTTTGTGATCCACTTTGAGGAAGTAAGGAGACGTTTTGAAAAATTTTTAATAACGCTTTAGTGATTGATTTTTCGACAACTCGTAGTTGTCATTCTATATAAACAAACTAATATTTAACTATGTGAAACGCTCGAGTCACCAACTATAAAATTCCTGTAGATATTAGGGTAGCTTTAAAATGTTAAACGCGGAAATAACACCACTTGATTACTACTAGTTCTGAGGTAACTGTTGATAAGGGGCACACATTCTTTTTTCTTTGGACTAACATTGTAAAAGCACAGAATTTATCAATGCACTTAGCGAACACTAACACTTAGAAAAAAAACAAGGAACACAACCGATAAGTTACACGAAACGCATAGGTAGTCCACAGTATAAACTAAAACAAAGTCCTTGATCGATTTTATTTCGAAAAATCTCAAAATGCGAATAATCGAAAATAAAATTTAATTCGGGCGCCTAATAATATAAATTGGAACGCACAGTTAACTATCAGGTTAATAATCAAACCACTCCGAAGTAATTTGCCGCATTCAGTTTCGATAATATATGTAATTCACACTATAATTGCATAAAAACTATTCAGAGATTAACCCGAAACTAAATTACACGAAATTGAGTACATATGTCGTTTTTTTTACGGGGCAAATTACATTTCAAGATCACCCATCTACTTCCTACGAGTGTAGGGACTATAATGAAGCATAATCATATAATAGTGGGCTTGGGATTTAGTTGTAATCCTATGGCGATAGATTTCGCTACCCTTCAGTGCGACATACTACAGACCACTCCTACTACGAATTTCATTTGTCTCGAAAGGTGCGTAGGTAGTTGTTTAACCAGTATAGGCACAGCCCACAGCATAATTAAGGCGGAACTATTTGCTTTACGAAAATGGTGGGGGTTTCAGTGGCGAATACTTCACGCCCTTCAGACATAAAGGCGCTTCATTTTTAGGTTAGGTCAAAGTGCTGTTCTGCTATAGTGTTCATTGATATACTGTAAACTATTAATGCGTTTTATAGTACGTGTATCATATAAAGTGACATTCTATTATTTAAATGTATCTATTAGTTCATGATCATATCAGAAATTATCTCCAACGTTATCGTTATTATATTTATTGATTCTCTTATTCATTAAGTGAAATACGTCAAGGTCGTTAATCTTGTAGGTAAATACACAGAGTAAGTCAATAATACTGTTTTAATTTTACTATAAGTAGGTACTGTATACACAGTGATAAATTACATAATAAAACTTATCATTCTTTAGGTACGTTATGTAAACCTTTAATTTATTTATTTTACTATCGTATGTAGTAGATACCTACTGTCAATTTGTAATGTATCTATCTAGTTCCTTCAGTATTTATTCCCCGATATACAGCCCCGATATACAGCGTAGGAAATATAGTGGCTGCCATATAAATCTCACATAGGTATAAATGCGATTGTTAAGATTCAGGCAATATTTACATTAAAATACCTAGGTTTTCACTTCATTACATCTCCGCACCCAGCACCTACCAGTGGCGTAGACAGACTATACCCTTGGAAGAAGATATAAAAAGTGCGGTGTGATCTACCAATTTTAATAAACATTTGTTTTACAGAAAGTTATAAAATAAATATTATTATAATAGAAAATCCAATCCCCTTGGCTGTCGTGCAAGTTCCTCTATTATTTCGTCTTCTGAAATGGGTAGTTCCCTATAAATTGACATCATTTCTAAGATAGGTCGCTTTTTTAAAGGATTAATAAGAATAAGCGTAAAATAGAATGGATGGGTTCGACGCTTGGGGGGGGGATATATCATATATCCCCCTTACCCCCCTTGGGTACGCCACTGGTACCTACCTAATGTAATAACATGTAGGTAAAGTCACGGCAATCCTAAAAGCGTTGCACGTGACATATGACGTAAAAACAGTGCCAATGTAATACTAATTTTTCGGATTGTCATTAAAGGTAATATTCTAGGGTAAAATAATTCTACAAGTTTGCAGCATCATAAATAAAATTACAATGTTGCAACCAAGGACATCTGTCATTTATTGTCTTCCATTTCGTATTTTATTCTATTTCGTTTTAATCCATATGACAGCACTGTTGACATGTATATAATACTCGTGACGTGCAACGCTTTTTGGTTTGCCCCAACTTTATATGTTCTTTATTATGTATTGTATCGCTTTCCGCGAACGAAACCACACTTTGAGTTTATTTCTTGCCAATTGTGATAAAAAAATAAGGTGAAATTGTTTATAACTTTTAAAATCTTTATAAATCCATTTCATCGTCTTCACAGTAGGTACGCCCCTCCCGATACACCACACTTACGCCAACGTCTTTTCCATTCCTCGAAATAATTGTTGAAGTGGATTTTCGGAATGGCCTTCAAAGGGCGCAGCGATTCGGTTCTTATCTCCTCAAATCGTATCGAAAGAGTGTCCCCGAAGTGGTCTCTTGAACTTAGCGAATAGCCAGAAGTCACACGATGCTAAATCAGGTGAATACGGTGGTAACGGAACGATATGAGTTGAATTTTTGGCGAAATGGTCTCGAAGAACGAGTGTGAGATGGTGCATTATCGTGGTGCAAAAACCAAGAATTGTCGGTCCATAAATAATTCTGGATTCATTTTGCGAATAGTTTCACGTAAACGTTGCATAACCCTCAAATAATATTCCTTGTTAACAGTTTGACCCGGCGCGGCGTAAGCAATTCATAATGCACCACACCACGATAATCGAAGAAAACTGTTAAGATGACCTTGATTTTGAACGACTTTGGCCAAGGTTTTGGACTTTCTGTCTTGACTCATCTGTTGCACGATATTCGCTTGATTGGTCGGTTGTTTCTGAATCGTATACATAGATCCAAGTCTCACCTCCAGTTATGATGCATTTCATTTTATCCCGATAGTTAGAAAGCATTGTTTTACAGACTTCAACGCGATGTTGTTTTTTCAAAAAATTGAGAATTTTTGGCACCAAACGAGATTTCGCTTTCTCGGGCACAAAACATTTTTTAAAATTGTCTGCACTAATCCAAATGAAATGTTAACAGTATCAGCGAGGTCTCTAATTGTCAATCCGCGATTCTTGAGCACCAAATCTTTGATTTTCTTGAGGTGTTGTTCATCGGTTGACGTTGATTGTCGTCCAGGGCGATTTTTGTCTTCAGCCCTTTCTCTGCCTCCTTTGAATTGTTTTTACCGCTTGTACACATTATTTTGTGACATAGTCTGGTCACCGAAGGCCTTCTGCAACATTCTCAACGTTTCTGCAGCAGAAATTTCATTCCGTAAACAAAATTTAATGCAACTTCTTTGCTCAACAAAATCAGAAATTGTAAAAATCGCTAAATTAACTTTTTGTTGTTTACAAAACAAAACTTTCACCTTATTTTTTGATCACAGCAGTACAATACCAATGCTCTAATAAGGTACAATAGGAAAATAAAGCCCCCAATAATAAATTACCTATACCTACTTATTAAGTATGCTGTACACAGGTTACCTACTCTTTTCATTCATTTGATTTTATGTTTTTGACAAAACTTCATTTCAACTCTGCTCATAGGTACCATAATTTTGTCCATTGTTTTTTTAAAATATCTCTGTTATTAACAAATCTAAGATAGTTTCAACTATGATGGACGATGAATAAATATTATTATTTTGCCGTGTCGTGGTAGGCTGATGCCCATAATGAGTTTAGCTCGTCACTTATATGTTTTTATCGGCTTCTTAAGTTATTCATGTGCTCGAAGGTCTTATAGGCAGGGTCTATCAGAGCGGTTTACTGGTGAAGCCTCAATCTTTTTGGATGCGAGAATGTTTTGTTTAGGTTTAATAGTACAATTTTGAGATAATTTTAAGATGCACGTTTGTTGGAATAACACGTCGCTGAAGAGCAAATCTACTCGCTAGTGGTTAGCTCCATGTCAAATGACAACTCTTTGGTATACATCTCGAAATATAGCTCTACAACTATTATTTCGTTCGTTACCTCGGTAGTCCAAAACGAATGATTCTAAATCTTCAGTGGAACTAGTGTGATCTTCACGATGAGAGTGAAGTTGGATAGCCCTACCAATAGAAAGTGACCGAAAACTCTTATGTAGGTATGTTTCATTCATGTTCTATGGACATCTTGATTACTGGCTCCGGAACGATGTTCAATGTTGAAGAAATTTTCTGATGAGCCCAGAACGGACGTGCTGAAGTTCTTGTAGTGTTCCACAAATTTCTTTGGATAAACCATTAATCTCTAAGCCAATTTGATGCAGCATGTAATGCTTATTCTACGACATGCATTTCTGACAAAAATTGAAAGTGCATCAACCACACAGCACTAGTAATATCGCTCAACCTTCTACTCCGGTCTTTTATCACAATATCTTCAATTTTTGCGACCGTTTGTGCGCTCACCTTGAACGCTTGTGCAACAGAGTTGCAATTCAGCTACTCAATTCTTCATGGTCGTATGTGAAGGAGGAGCGGAATTATTCGAAACATTTCTCATTTTATTTTTACAATGTTGAATTTTGAAACGTTTCATATACAGAAACATAATGACGACACGATTCCCTAAATTATTCATAGCTAAACAACTTTCACTTTGGAAACGTAAACATGGAAATATCGCCCTTCCCTGAAGATTGGCTAATTATCATCCCGCCTTTAGTCTTGTTTTCTCTTGATTCTAAATTTATTTTCCCAATCACGTTTTTTGAAAGTGAAGGCTTTTCTAATAATTTGTGTGTTTATTTCAATGACAGTTATACTATCTATTCGCATTTACCTGTATCTTTTGTAATAAAAAGGTAATTAAATAAATAATATTGAAAACAGATAATTGTATATTTTTAATTACCTAATTTATTTATTTATTCATGTTAAGGGCCGAGATGTAGGAGCAGCGAATTTCCAAGCACCTCTTCGCGCATCAACTGCTTTGGTTATTAGCACTACCCTTACTAGAATTTTGCCTGACCAAGGGAATTTCATACTCTCAACCAGGTCTTTATCGTGCCGAACATCGTATCGACACGGGACCTACGATTATACTTCCTACCCGAAAAGAAGGCGTGTTTGAATTTTTCCCCGTTTTAGAAAAACGGCTATTACCTACTCGTATGTTAATGTCTCAATATTTCGGCTCAAAAGTTAACTATAGGTAATAAAACAAAAAACGAAATGGGAAATCAAAAATTTATAGTTTTATATTCAACTTTTGTATATTGTTTAAGTTTTTGATTACCTATACATTTCAGAATTTCTTTGATAAAGGAGGGTATTAAAATGTGTCATTTTCATTTCCCAATTATACCCAAAAATTTTGACTTTTCTTTACACATGGTGTCCTTCATTTCTTCTGTTTCATCCAGCTAAAGTAACTTTTATCTTTACACTTACCTATCTACCATTTTATCCATACCTATAGTTGATCATTTCTTTTTTGAGAAAAAGGTTCTACTATAGTTATTCTGTTGAGCGCTGTTTTGTTCTTCCTGGCATTGTACACTGTATTGCACTTTTTCCGGTTATCTTTACATGCCGCTCATATAACATTGTTTTTATTAGATGTATTTTCCCGTTTTAGAACATTATACGCAGCTAATTTTTCATGTATTGATAATGTACTACATCTTAAGCATTTATCCTTGGGAGCGACGCCATAGTTTAAATAGAAAAGAACATTACAATATGTGGATATAATTAACGCTATAATAATGCATTACTGAAGGACGAAACTTATCTTTAACTTCTAATGCATACCTACCTACTTTCTGTAATTAAACTACGTTTTCAAATATTATTGCATGTTACTTGCCTATTAATTATTTTTAATACCTTTTTTCTCATCTAATCTAAAAAAAAACTTGGTATGCTACTGAAGTAAGACAATTTGAATTACTTATCAATTTTTCCCATGTTCCGCTACTTACCTACCTTTTTTCATTTTACAAATAAGATAAGTTAGGTACTTTCGTTAAATCTACATTAGGTATACATTAATAAGGCACAACCGTTAATAGTTTCAGTTATCTTTTTGACCTTCCACTTACATTTTTGAGGAATCTGTCAACCTCGCAAGCGTTTTAAAGGTTAGCAATTTTCCAAAAAATAATAATCGTCATTTTAAGTCACTACTACTACTGTAATGCGAACCTATTGAAGATGTTCATTGGAGGAGGTATAAGCATACCAAATCTTTCGGGAACCCTTACGGTAGATATCGTAAACCAAATTTTGAAATTTCTAGCTTCATGTTATTACATATTAAGGAAATCAACGCAAGCAGCCATCCTAGTATCTTCACTCTCATAATTATAAATTATAACACTTAAAACCCATTAAGGTGCGTACCTCGATAAAAAGCAAAGTGGCGTCTACGAAGTAGGTAGGTATTACCATTGACTTTCTACACTAAAGTCAATGGTATTACACCACTGAGGCTGAGAATAAATCATACCAGATAGAAATCGCAATAAAGTAGTTACGAAAAAGGCAGATATCCACAAAGCAAAATTGTTACGAGTTCGACTATAATGACATTGGCTCATAATTTTGTACACTTATTGTATTTTTACAAAATCTGGGTTAATCTTGTAATAAGTGATTTTGTATAGGTATGAAAAATGCTAATAAAAATAAGCGGCACAAAATTCAAAATTTAATCACCTTCACTTTTAGCGTTTCAGATTTTGAACGCAGCAACATCACGAAATGGAAACAAAAAATATCAAAGTTTGTTCCATTTCAGACTACCTACTATTTATGTGTTTTGCTGATTATGAACAAGAAACTGGAAGAAGTGCTAAATTATGATCTTGCTTGTGAACCTTAAATTTGAAATTCGTAGCTAGGTATACATGCCCTGAAGAAATTCAACAATGACGCAGAACTTAATTGCTGGCAAGTTTTGTAGATCTAAAAGAAACGTTGATTTCTTGTCCACATCAATAAGTTAAATCAACTTGATCACCGCCAGTTCGATTGAATTTTCAACGTGAAGAAGCTGTCAATAATGAAAACTCCTAGATTTTCCAATAAAGGTATGACAAGAAAAAAAACCATTTCCACAGTACTTTTTATTTCGCAGAAAAATAAAAACAAAAATTGATATTTTTAAAATTTTTCAGACGAGCGACAAAAATGCTGCAATTTCTCAGATGAGTTATTTCCTTTATTCATCTCCTTCATATTACTACACTTATTACCCATATTTCATAGACTGGGCATATTACCTACCTCAACAACTTCTTACGCGAAATTATCATCTGCTGAAGGATATAAAAACATTATATTATTTATAAATAAACACATAGGGTGTACATAAAGGATCTTGTACCCAAAACCTATTACAAACATATTTAAAGACATTAGGTATCGAATGTTGCGGCTTGTTTACACTATTTCCATCAGAAAGGTCGTTTAGAACGGCATGAGGTCTCGTTCTTGTTATACTTAATCTGTTCGCCGACATACAAATGCCACTCTTTCAATTACAATAGCAGGTATACCTAACTAGACCTTTGTTCTTTTGCCGACAGAATATAAAAATTGAAACAAATCAATAAATGTTAGTTGGGATACAGTCTATCGAAAATGACCTACATAAGGCAACATTGATGAAAATCAAGTACTTTAATTGAGTATTTCACACCAGTTTGGATAGTACCAGAATTAAGACGAAATTAGCTATTTTTATATTTTTGTGTAATACAGAACTGTAAGCTTGGTAACGAAAGAGGCATAATTCACTAAAGCTGTTGTTAATAAAAGTCAATTCTATAAAATTAAGACATTTAAAGTGACGAACGTAACGTAAAATTTTATATTCGCTCTACCTAAAGGTTTGAGCTCTTTTAAAATTATCCGTGCGAAAATTTAAATTCTCATAAGAGTCATAAGATACAGGGGCTTCTTAAGTGCTATCATCCTCCAAATATACTAAAAAGTGGAAGCTCAGTTCACTATACCAGAGCATGATGAAGAAATGTATCTTAGACGGTAACGCCAAGCTTTCAAGCACGCTACCAATTGAATAAAAAAATAAGGAATTAAATTAAAACATTTCCTCTAATGTATTTTACTTTTTTTCAGTAGTTTGTTCAGTAATTTGAGCTAAAAACCCCATCATTAATTTATTTCTGTGCAAGTTTTGCTTTAATAAATTTTATAGTGTATAGCACCATTGTTAATGTATACCAGAGTTATGTAAGAAATTGTAGATGGTCACTATTACCATTCGAACTGGTTACTGAAATTTATAACTATCTTTATTTATTCATACGTATACAGCGTGTCTCACGGTGACCACCCATTAGAATGTTTCAGAAACTATTACGATTTGAATTTTGAAAATTTGGGTGATGGGGTTTTCGGGCGTGGCCCGCTCAAATAAAATAATGGCGTCTACGTAACACTTCCGGTTTTTCCGGAAATGACACCAACTTTGTTATATTAAATGTAACACCCTATATATTATTCCCATTTTGGATTCTACGTAAAATTTTAGGTGGACTTTCATCAAGTTTTCTTATTCCTAAAATTAACCGTTTCCGAGATATTTAATTTTTTAAATAAAAATTAAAATAAACACTATCTAGCTTAAATCCGTGTGAATTCTACAGCAAGAAAGATGAAGGGACCATATTGATACGAGAAATATCTGGACTCCTAAGCTTCCCATCCGTACTTTCAAAGTGGCTTAATTGCATACAGGGTGGTGGAAATTTAATGCCGAGTTCAGTTAATTTCAAATCATCATAAGTTGGTTTTTTCAAATGGAACACCCTGTATGTTTCGTCGTAGTCTGATGCAAAATTTCATTCTCTTTCGAACGGTACTATGGTTCCCTATACCTATCCCTTCTAGTTTTTGAGATATCTACTGTTTTTTGTGTAGTCAACTAAGGTCATTCAATGATCGAGAACTGATTTCTTTAGCGAAGCGCAGCCGAGTTAACAAAATGAGTTCTCGATCACGAAAGTGGCATTTCGCGCACTAAATACAAAAATAACTATTTTTAACGAAGCGCAGCCGAATTAACAAAATAGTCGAGATCGCCAAAGTATTTCGCGTACGAGTTGTAAACAAATTTTTTCTACAAACGTCAAAAATAGTACATGATATCTCTTAAAATTGTTATAAAATAAGTTAGTTACATGCAGTGCGCGAAATATGTATTTCGCACACTATTTCGCGCACAACGTAAGAAAATGAAAAAAAGGATCCCTTAGCTCCTTAGCATATTGTTATCAATGAGCGAATCTTGTCATTTTTTGACGTTTGTAGAAAAAAATAGTTCGCGCACGAGTGCGCGAAATTGAATTTCGTGCTTTGCAAGTAATGTGCGCATGTCAAGCTTTTTTGACGGTTGCAGGAAATAGTAGTTTACGTAACAAGTCCCGAAAGTGACCTTTTACTGGACAAGTAGGCAAATTACAGGACGAGCTGCAGGCGAGTCCTGCAAGCCTGCGAGTCCAGTAAAAGCACTTTTGGGACGTATTACGTACAATATTTTTTTTAAAATCGTCCAGAAACGGGAAGAACAATTGACCATTCTAGGCCGGAAAGTAAAAAATGAGTCCGGTAAAGTAAAAATGAGTCCGGTAAAACTTTTACCGGACTATCACAATGACTTTCCGATTCAGTCCGTCAAAATGACATTTTCTAGCCTAAAAATAATCCGGAAACTACTACTTTCTGGCCGATTTTAAAAAAAAAATATTAAAGATGTTCATTACGTAGAAAAATTACTGAACTATGCGTACGTTCGTTCCTTAACGGGGGTTAAAGGCATCAACTGTAATGGTTTTTAGCCCTATACACTAACAAGGATCTACATTCCAAGATATTTTACTATTAATATTATAGAAGTAACAATATAAAAGAGGTTTGGGTGTTTTTTTGTGCCTAATGTTTAATACTAGGTATATTTGTGAATTCGCGAAATTCCCCTTTTAATAATGTAAAACCGTCGTGAAAAGTACCAGGCTGTTCAGTTGATTTTTTTAATGCTGTAGATATGACTTAAATATTAAAAGCTTATTCCTATTTTATTTGGTACGCGTTTTGTTTTCCGGTTCCATCGTGTGGCAGACCTCTATAATATCTCTTGATTTTAATATTGATAAGGAAAGGGGTTTGGGACAGAAGAATGTTATATCCATTTGTCTGCAGTTAGTTCAATGAAAGTGTACGACGAATCGTCTACTAAAACATACATTTTTACTAATGCCAAGTAAAAACAGGATTTGTCCTTATAAATTCTTGGGATTTCGTGAAGGGGAGAAAGGATTCCCATGCTTTCAAATCACTAGAAAAGAGGAAGAAATATTTCATAGTAGGTACCGTAACTCCCTCGGCTGTTTAAGGGTAAGCTCGTTTAGTTTTCGTCCTCATGTCGCAGGTTTGAATAAAAACAATTTATCCTTCCTTTTTGGACAGAAAGTAAAACCTATGTTGCTACGTTATACATTCTATTCTATTCTATTCTATTAAAGATAGTACTAATATCGAAAGTAGTTAGTGACCATGGAAATGTTTGGTAACCCCCACTAAACTATGGATAGTATCAGTATATTTCAGTGGTAACTCCAGTCATCCAGTTAGCATAGTGTTGAAATTATTACCATTGTAATAGATATAAATAAACCAACTATAAACCCTTCACTTGTTTCGTTCACTGTTTTGGAATAAGCTCTTATTTTCTTGAAATTTCTATAGTTTTTCTGAACCAGAGTCTAAACAAATTTAATGATAGGCCTCATTCATACTCAACATTTATATTTATATTATTATATTATATATTTATATTTATGAATTCGCCTCTGTTTTGCAGCCCACTTTTATGGTGTGCTGATAATGTCGAATCGCGTTGCAAATTTTTTTAATAAAGATTGTAAGTGCACTTTACTTGTTTAAATTTTTATATAGATAATTTTTACAAAAACCGCTTCTCCGCCATACGATTTTTCGTCAAAGTAGTCTTACAGCATCCGCCATTTTTTTTAAATAAGTGAAAATAACTTAAAAACCGTAACTTGTAGATATTGACATGTGGGTATTAAAAGAACTGAAATGTCACGTAGAATCCAAAAATGCAATAGTTCCCATTAAAAAACCAAGTTTCCAGCTACTTCCGGCATTTCCGGAAGCGCTACCAGTTTGAAAATATTTTACAGCGATTCGGTTTTCAGAGTAACCCCTAAGCTCAAATTTTCAAAAACCTATCTATAAAACTTTCCCAGAAATGTCTAACTAAAGCTCCCAAAAAAACACCCTGTATACTGTTACTAAATATTTTATAATTTCATTCTGTTACTCGATAGGTACAGTAACGTGCCAAAAAATATTCAGGAGAGGGGGCATGGCGAATTTCTGCACAAGTTCCGCCCAGACAGCCAAAGATTTTATGGATGGTCTGTATAAGTACTAGCTTTTAAAAATCATTTCATGCTGTTACTCGATAGGCCAGCTTTTTTGCAGCCAGCTCTCACTCTATTATATTTGTGGTTGGATGTGCTAAATGTCATACCAAAAATTCTCGAATACAGAAACCGTCTAGATTTGGTCACTGCCCACTTGGTTATAGAAGGGAACTTTTTTTTACAACTTAAAGATTATGTTCCATCCAAAGATAATATATGGTTCCTCAAATTGCAATTCGTTATGTGATTAAAAGCTAAGTTAAGGTAAGATAAAAAGATAATGTAATTGAAGATGGAAATAGCAGATATGATTCGAATTTGTGCAAGTGTCGAACAAACAGCGATGTTCTGCATTATCTACTGGAATGAAATGCGGCATTAGATGTGAAAACTATGAATTTATTCAAAAGAAATAATCAAAAATGTTCATCTGCAGGAATACCTCTTACCCCTTGCTTCGTAAAGTAAGTAGTTTCCAACCTACAGTTATAAACTGTTTGTCTTACATCAATCGTAAGAAATGTGTTGAGCCACAAAATTTATACGGTATTTATAAACGCGCTATTACCTATGCATGTCTTCTGTGCCTATACATTATATTCCATAAGATTTTTCAAATTCTTGGTATTTCGTGACATTCCATTTTTCTAGAAGAACGAGTTGAAAAAAAAGTCCAAAAGGGTAAATTTTTGACTTTATCAGTACATGTCGTGAGATTTTTAACACAAAGAAAGCACAATGTACCCTTTTCAGAAAAGAGACATGTGTAAGTATTACTGTTTCGACTAGTTTCGACGTGAAGTCATCCTCAGCCTTGATGAATTGTCCTATAATAAAGGTGAAGTTTCAATTGAAAACATGATATTTTACAATTGCTGCCTTAATCTTTTCCGTGTTCATTCTTGTTGAAAAGAAAGCGTTCAAAATAAGAGCACTAAGCAATGCTGCAGCTGTAGAAGTGATTTTAGTAAAAATCCAGAATTGCACTTAGAGCAGACACTTGTAGTACAAGTAGTGATAGAAAAATGGCGTTACGGGCAGTAGCAGGAAAAGTTAACACTTTGAAACTTCTATTACTACACATAACGCACCTTCTCTAATACCTTGTAAGTACTCAAACATATAGGTACTAACTTAAAACCTTAAGAGCCCAAAATCCTTAAAATCATGAAAGTTTAGCCTTTTGAAAACCTACGATCTTAAAATATTATACTTGAAATATACACAATACACAGTACACTTAGTGTGTCGTGACTAATAAAATTTGATCTATAGTTTGATACATAACAGCGCCAAAACTTCCAAAATTCAGAGATACTAGAAGCCTAAAACTGCTAAGTTACATTAGAATAATACCCGTATAAACAGTATTTCAACTTATTGATGAAATTCCACAATGTAGGTTTAAATAAAATGAATAAACAATCATAATCCTAAAAAGCACAATCCTTAACTTTAAAATCATTTGCTTAGGGTTCTGACTTGACAACTCCCTGAATACCTAAAAGCCATAACATCGCAAAATATCTCCAAAAAACTCAAATATCCTGAAATCCAGAAATCTGGCGAAGGATATTATAACCGGAAATACTATTAATCTAAGCCTCGAACATCCTGAATCTAAAACTATGTCATAAAATTCTACAATTTTGGAACGCAAATGGTAAATTTTGAACTACTAGATATAAAATAATATATTGCACATTATGAATTTTTAAATCATGATAAGTATTTCGAAATCTTCCAATTGTGAAAAACCCCTAAAGTTTCCCAAAAATCTCCACTTGTTTAATAGTAAATATCTATACCTATAACATTGCAAAACACCCAAACTTGGAAAATTCTTATTTCTTTTGGCGCCTAATTATTTTAATACGTAGCCATCCAAATTTTAAATTCCATTACCTTAAACTTCTTTGAAATGTATGGAACCCTAACATCACAAGCTCATGAGGTGGTTAAGTCATATTAACGTTGCATAATGCATGCTACAATTACTACCCAAGGTCTAGAGTCAAGACCTAGAGTCTTACTGCACTAAAAGCTCAAGGTCTTAAAAAACTAAAGTCTTAAACTTCTCAACGCTTAAAATTCTAATGGCTGTAGATTTTATTAACATAAATATGTAATTAAATTGTTATAAACCGTATATAAAAATGAATAATTTTCAATGTTTATAAAGCTAATGTGGAGTTATATAATCCAACTTCAAACGTTTTCAGTCGAAAATTCGCTTGTACATCAAACCGCAATGAAAACTGCCAAAGAACCTCTCCCAAAAATATTCTGCTAGGTGAAGTACACACTAATTATTATTCGACTGCCCTTGTTATGAATATGAAAGTGTCAGATAATACTCACGTCAGACGAACGGAGAACAAAGTTTTTCTCTTATATGACTACAAGGAAGAGCACTACCTATGATATTCCCTTCATCGACTTATTTAATTTGGCACGTGTTAATTAGAATAGCACTTATTCAAAAAATAGTCTATCAATAGATGATTTCTAATTTTAAAAATCATTATAGTAGAATCTTTTTTTTTACTAAGAATTAAAAAGATTCATTCATCAAGATTTGGTGTGGTAAATGGAAAATATTTAAAACGAACGTACCATCAGGATTAGAAAGGCGTTGATGCTTTAAAAGGTATCCTGTTAAAAATGTATTATTTTTTCTTTCAGAAAAGCCGACTGGCGCCGTCAAAAGAACTAATTTATTAATTATCTCTACAAACAGGCTGCGATGACGCTTGCTCATGTTATTTCCTTTTACACTTTTACTTATTACCGTATTATTTTATATTTCTTTGTCTTAACTCAATTTAGAGCGGATTTATTTCGCATAAACGGTAATTAGTTTATTTTATGTATTTATGCGGTTAAATATACTTAATGTAATTAATATATCAAATTATTGCGGTCCGTAGTGCTTAAAATTTGAATTTATATTTTCAAAATTGATGGCGCCTTTCTTCAAACCTGTTATGTACATTTTTAGAATAATCAACGAAGTTTACTGTTGTTGATTATGAATCTAATCGCACTCATCGCAAATATTATAAAATAAATAATGATCCTTACCTAATTGAGTTATTAATATTAAAGAGTTTCGGTTCGTCGGTAGTATTTAATATTTTTGCACCTTTGCAATACTTTAGAATAATTAATAGCTTCGACTGCAACAACATTATGCATGTTCTCATGCCACGCAATAACATAATTAATCATACCTATTTAGGTAATTAGTCATAATATTAAATTAATTCATTGGAAGGACAATAATAAACTTATTGGGTGTGTGATTCGAATGATGAGAAAATGTAGGTAATTATTCCACCTGTCAGAATATAAGAGAATAACGCTCCTTCATATGGCTCTCCACTGCTTTGCTACTGAAAATGGTAATCAAATTTCATAGTTGTTCATCACTTTTATTGATTTTCATCGATCTACACATACCTCTCATTCGTGCAACCCAACAACTGTACTTGTACCTGACGAGAATGTCGTCGATAGTACCTCTAAAAAATGTATGTTCCCGTTCGTAATTGTATTGATCGCATAAGGTCCTAATTGTAGAGTAAGTAATTTATATCGATCAACAAAGTCATATTAACGAATAAACGGACTATGACGATGTAATCAAACTTGCAAATCTTTAATTAAGCTAAACATTTTTCGAGATTTATATTTTTTTTGTTCACTCTGATGAAGGTACTTTAAAGTAACAGAATACACTAACTACTAATTTAAATAACTAATTGGACATCTAGGCCTATTTAATTCAAAAAAATTTTTGAAGTTCGTAATAAAAACACATATAAAAAGGTCTTAATGATTTAATTTACATAATAACTTGCACAATTTTTGAAAATAAAGTCCCGCTACCTCATTTGTAATGATATATTCCGTGTCTAATCAAAGTACACTAACTTTCCAGGAAATTTGAAGCAGAGACGAGTAAAAGTCCTTTAGGTATATTTTTACAGACGTTTATATGTAGTTTTAGCTTCATTATTATATTTCTGCGGCTGTCTACAAAAGATCTAATTTAGAAGATTATTTGAGTACTGTAAACTGAAGTTGTTAGGTTCAGGTAGAAAGGCGTTAACTACATATTGTTGTTATACATAAATAATTCTTTCTACTTTAAAGTTCGTTCAAGATAATTTTCAGTGCAAACAACCAAAAAGTTAATTTATCAAAAAAAGCTTACCATTTATCTAAAGCTACCGGTGTTTAATGTATTCTTTATAACCGTTTATTTTTTAATGTTATAGCCGATTCATTACTATAACATCGTTTAAAGGGGCCATTAAAATGACTTGATATTAGCTTTTCGAGAGTAATTATTCACTTTGATGGTATAACTAGTGAAGGTAGATTTTTTGTCCGTCGTTTTATGGTTCTGTAGAGCTTCCTAATTGTATTGTAAATTCTTTACTGAAAGATAAGACCTTCACGTAATACTTTCAGAAACTATAGATTTATATTTACCAGTAATTTTTACCGCAATATAAGTAGAGAATTGAGTGCGGTAATTTTTTATAGTTCATTAAAGTCTCTTGCATCAGCATTAATAAATAGTACCTATGCTGCACATGCGCATAAATACTACACTTCTATAGTACGTATGTAAAAATGAACCTCGCTTCCTCGATCTCTCTTTTTGAGAAAAACTCAATGGTGCATTTCAAATTTGGCTAACGTCTTTTGTTTTCGAGTTATGATCAAAAATTCAGATTTTCGAGTTTTCATTTTATGGCCATATCTCGCTTATTTATAAAAATAGAAAAAAATAATTTCCACGTTCTTCAGGCACTTCTTGATAAGAATGCCGTGGTGTAGTCAATTCTTTAAAAATATTCTTGAAATTCGAGTAGTAGCATAAAATTGTATTTTTTTATATGGAACGTGTAATTCGCTATGGCATCAAAAAATTACAAATTTTTTTTATTCCAAATTCAAATTATTCATTTTTACTGCTTTTTAGCAAAAAATAGTTTTTTAATGTTTATTTCAAAGAAAGTAATAATAATTATTTAAAAAACACTCATACATTATGTAACTTTTTGCAAACCAAAAACAAAAACTATAATATGGAAGATGCTGTTAAACAAACTACAAGATAATAATTATACATAAAGCCACTTAAACTAAATTTTCAAATTGATGTTCATTATTTGCAACATATAGTTCACATCGCTTTGAAACATTCCGAATTGCTTTGTAAATATGAATAAGTATTAGAGACGGAATTAACACACTGTATAAAATTTTCTCTTAGTTCGTTTATATTATTATAATTTTTTATATAAATTGTCTTTAATGTGTCCCCAAAAGAAAAAATCTAAGGGCGTTACATCGGGCAAACGTGGTGGCCAGCACACAAATCCATTTGTTCCTATCCATTTGTCTTTAAAATGAATGTTGAACAATTTAGAGACGTTTCTACTATTGTGAAAATATTGTTGAAACTATAAATTTTGTCTAATGTTCAGCGGTAAGTCATCTCAAAATCCTCAACTATGTGTTGGTTTAAACTTTCAGAACATCGTTGCCCATTCAGTTTTCCTTCATAATTACTTGTTTTCAATAAAACATTATGGCCTAAAAAATTATTTTTTGTTAAAAAGCGGTAAAAATGAATAATTTGACCCCAAATGATACACCTATATCGTTGGAATCAGAAAAAAATTAGTAATTTTTTGATGCCATAGTACGCGTTTCGTATAAAAAAATACAACTTTATGCTATAACGGCATTCTTATCAAAAAAATGGCTAAAGAACGTGGAAATTATTTTTCTCTATTTTCATAAATAAGCGAGATATGGGCATAAAATGAAAACTTAAAAATCTGAATTTTTGGCCAGAACTCGAAAGCAAAAGACGTTAGCCAAATTTGAAATGCACCATTGAATTTTTCTCAAAAAAAGAGATCGAGGATGCGAGCTATAGTTTCGAGATTCCCTATTAAATCATCGAAATCGGACCACCCTGTACGTAAATATAATAAACAATTACTTATAGACAATATTGAATATTTGAGGAGGAGCAGCAATGTTTTGAATTTATTCTTGGTGGCATGGCATAGCCATACACTATCGAACACGCACACATACCACCTATGTTATAATATAACAAGGCCAATATACGTTTTTGTTTAAATTCTAATATCTTAACATTAAATTAACTCTGTCAATGAAGAACAAGAATTAAAGAATAAGCAGTTGAAATTGCTTGCTTTTTATTCTTTCCTTAAGAAATGGTCAACATTCAGAATTCTTTCACTGTAAACCAGATCCAGTTTTAGAAGCAAAGCGGACATGGGAACGCAATAGAAGTAGACTCCATTTTACCAAGTGGAAAATCGTGATTGCACACATTCTGGTTCATGGAACAACAACAGCCAGAGCGCTTCAGCGTACTAACTTCACAACCACCAGATACACAGGGATCATCTACCGGTGGCAGGAAAAATGGAATGGCGCGGGCGATGGACACACTCCATCATCCCGGAAATATCAAAGTGGTACAACTGTGGACATCGAAACGTAAATTACTTCTCCACGCAGTGCCTCACGGGACATGGCAGCTTCGCCGCCTACTTGCATAGGATAGGAAAAAAGGACACACCGGCGGTGCAACAAACGATGATTTGTGACACACGATCTTTGACTGCAGAAGGTGGAAAGGACAACGAGCGGAACTGGAGACACAGGTGGAAGTATTCAACCTACAAAGAAGATATGCGAGGAGGTGGCTACGCGCGACCGGCGCTGGTGAAAAAGGATATTATTGGTTCTGGGGGTGGTCCCAATAGGTCCCGGCACTGCGACCATTTGGTCTATTGTGCTCCCCGGTGTTATCTACCCTTCAAGAATACCTGTATCTTTCACAAAGTCCAGGATTTTAGTAGGGCGCAAGTTTTATCTTCGTCCTGCTTAACTTTAAGATGGACGTAGCTAGGTCCCCGTTTGGGGTTTCCAGGAAGATCTTGGAATGACTCTGTCCTGGAATTTTCGACCAATGTTTGCAATGCTCTTTCGTGAGTATTGCTTGAATATCCTTTTTGACTGTGTTATAAGTAATCCCACAAGCCGGTTCGGGTCCTATGAATGGTTTTGCGCTTGCCATTCTCGCAAGCTCGTCTGCAACCTGGTTACCTGCGATTCCCGCATGCCCAGGTGCCCACACTAGTGTGACTGAGTTGCACGTACCTAGTGTGTTTAGCATTTGTGTGCATTCAAGGACTAGCCCTTACCACATATGAGTCTATTGCTGCAATCGCTGCTTTGCTGTCTGTCACTATAAAGATTTTCCTTTTGATAAGGTTCTCTTTTAATAGTTGAGCAGCCGCCGTCAGGATTGCATATACCTCGGCTTGGAATACGGTCGCTTGTTGTCCTAGGCTTACAGAAATTCTGCAGCCCCGTCCATTGCTCCCGTATACTCCAGAGCCGGTGCCCTTTGTGGTTTTGAGCCGTCTGTGTAATACACGATTCCATTCAGCTTCGCTTTACTGGAATTGCTCTCCCAGTCTTGCCGAGTGGGGATTGTTGTCTTAAACAGTTTGATAGGACAAACTGTTTTGGGTATCCTCTCAGTGTTCATACTAAGGGTTTTGTCTTTGGAGATTTCGTCAAAGATGAGCGAGTGCCCCGCCCTTGACGATCCCTCCTCACCGTTAACTCTCAGCCGGTATGCCCCTCTGAGCGCCTCTGCCCTAATTGCTAGGTTTAGTGGCGGTAAGTTCTAGAGGGTCTCCATAGCTGCCGTAGGGGTGGTTATCATTGCCCCCGTGATTCCAAGGCAAGCCCTACGCTGCACCTTGCTAAGTTTCTGTATGTTCGTCTGGGTGGAGGTTTTATGCCACCACACCAGTGAACCATACGTAATGATCGGTCTGATCATTCTGGTGTATATCCAGTGGGTCATCATTGGAGATAAGCTCCACTTGCTTCCGAGCGCTTGCCTGCAAGCCCACAAGGACTTTGTGACTTTGTTCGCTGTCTTCTCTAGGTGCGGTTTGAAGGTTAGCTCTTAGTCTAGCGTTATTCCCAAGTATTTGCCTTCTCCCACAAGGTTGAGAAAGGATAAGGGCACACTTCAAAATAGTAATAGGGCCGAAAGAAGGAAAAGAACGGCAAAACAATATAACCTGAAGAATAACACACACGGGAAACGGGACGGAGCACCAACGGGAAGAACATCAAAATACCCCGAAGGACTGCAACCATCTCCCTCTGAAGTCATGCTCTACTCAGGGCGATACCGGTAGGGGTGCAGGTGGAAAGCGAGAAGAGTTTAGTCGGTAAGGCTCCGATACCACCTAGAGCGCCCGATTACTGTGACACCAAGCTCTAGGTGTCTATGCAAGATTCCTAATCCGCTATAAAAAACGAAGAAAGAAAAATACACGAGTCGTATTAGACGCAATGTGACCTTTAAGCTATAAGAGAAATAATGGAAGATCTGAATATACATATAGTGCTAAAACAAAAGGTAAAACACGATGCATTGCAATCAAAATTATGATATTTAAATGTCTGCTCATTACAAGAGATTAGCACGGTTTAAAGAAGAAGCTGAAAAAATGATTTTGCATTATAATAAACATTGATGAAGTTATTATAAACTATTTCTCGAAGGAAATAAGAGAAAGCGAGGGAGTAGCATAAACGTTTAATTAATTTAATAAACATTTTTAATATAGATAGTGAAAAAGGCTGCAAGAATTAATTTCACCATAAAATGTGTTAGCGTCGACCTTCGGCTTGACATAAACCCATAGGAATAAATGTATTAGAATAGGATTGGGATTTCTTATGGAATATAGAATGAGTTCATTTCTGCAAATTCAGTAACGTTCTTTCTGCTTATTGCAGCCAATTTGTAAAATACCACTTCGAATAACGAGAAAATCACAAAACCATGCCCCATATATTCACTAATTAAAAATTTTTAATTAATCAACTTTAATCAACTCTTAGAAAGAATCAACTTTATTAAAATATACATGGGGTATGGTTTTGTGATTTTCTCCTAATTCGAAGATTTCACCCCATTTCGAGCTTTACTCTTGTAACATCTAAACATGGACCAAGTAAATTTGTTTAATACCAATTGCCAATACAGGGTGGGCCAATAGTTCGTAAATGGAAGATTCTGGGTTTATTAACGAACATTTCTAAAGTTTGTTGCTGGGATATGGTGGGATACCCTGATTATCAAAATAGAATTAACTTTTGCAATTGGGTGGAAGAAGAGTTAAATCAAAAATAAGAATTTGTGGATAGGATCATGTTTACAGATGAATGTACCTTTTACCGCAATAGATTTATTAATCACCATAATTTTCATTATTTCCCAGATGTTAACCCCCACTATTTTTGAGTTCATAATCAAGAAAAATGGTCGATTAATGTTTGGGTAGGTTTTTTAGCTCGCACTCTCAATTCAAGTAAATTTTATAATCGTAGATACATAAAGAAAGCTTTATAGATGTTCAGGTACCTATTTCTTGCAGCCTTATTTCTTCAGTGGTCCCTCTCCAACTTCTAAGCTTTTCTATTTTCTTTCAATGTGATTCATTTTTTTGTGCGCTAAACCAATTGTTTCCCACTATTTTAACTTTCCCAACTTTCTTCAAATTTCCATTTTAGTCGATGAGAACTAGTCCGCTTGTTTTATGTCACACTTTTGACTTTACTACCATAATACTTATACACCTTTCTTACTTAGAGAAGATTCCATTCACCATTGATTTTGCTTTTCTTTCGTGAGTGTTCCTTTTAGAGGGTTCCTTTTACTATGTTCTTTACTTTATGCGAAGTTCACGAGGGGGTTATTAGTCGATTAAGAAAAACAAAACTTGCAACCTCCCCTTCACAAAATTATCAAGCTTTTATAAGAAAATTATAAAACCTACATAGGCTTGATAATGGGATACGTCTATCTCAAAACATGTCGCCACTAATCAGTCATCAGTCTTTCAACAAAAAATTTTAATAAACAATGTTGTCAAGGGGATGTTGCGACTTTTGTTTCTCTCAACGTTCTTTACTTCCATGTAATCCAATGACGTTTGGTACTTTTTTCTACTGTTTCCAGAGTTTATCCAGAGTTACTCGATTTGCGCTTGAAACGTTTTGCGAAACCTTATTTTTTCCACTACTAGCTGTGAAGTTGACAATTATTGCGTATCCTAGACAACTGAGAAGTTTAATTTCTCTACCTAGTGGTCAATAATCTATTATATTATTCACCTAGGTTAATAATGGGAATTTGCATTCCTGTGCTACCTACTTGATTTTTACAACAAATTTTTTTATTTTTAATTAGTGTCTTAAATTTGACTAGTAGTGGAAAAAATTGTATATATACCACGGTGGTGAAGCCATTTATAGACCTCGCCCCTTATTCCGCTCGGGGCAAAGCCCCTCGCGAAATAATTTTGGTGCCCGGTCAATAATAACAGTCTTCTCCACCTTGGTGTATAATATACTATCAGTGGCGGTTTCAGAATCTAGTCGGCGATCTATGACGGTGAATTTTTCCAAAACTGCTGGAGCGAGTCGTATGAGGGACCGATACCCGATAGTTTTTTTTAATTCCCCCCTCCCTTCCCAAGCCAGTTGGCTGGAAATGCCATTGCCCTTTTCAATATTTATCTGTGGTAATACGGTCAGCCATCATATACAGATCCACCAAGCTTAGTTTACGTATAACCCTCTATTTAAACCACAAATTTAATAGCATCTGATTGTACTTCGTAAACATGTGGCTCCCTCTGCCACGTTCTCTCAGGGACAATGTATGTTTGGTACAATGGTAGTTAGGTATTTCACGATATCAGCAATTATTATTAAAAAATAAAGAATATTAATTGCGCATAATGTATTTTTTAGTTTCGTTTAAAGACAATTAACGGTTTAAAACATGTTAACGCAACTATCAAATTTTTCTTTGCATATTTTGCCGAGGTAATTCCCTCAAACATTGCATATATGTATTTTAATAATAATGCAGAGAATCGCTAAAAATAATGTGTCAAGGGTAAGTTGTCGTATGTATAAAAAGGTGAAGGTGGTGTGTTAAAATATTCCCATAAACAATCACACGGAAACTGATCGGGTGACCCTGCTTCGGGTGCGGTATTCTACGGGGTGTCCCGGAAAATGTGGGAAATCTCTCGGATTCAGATAGAGCATGGAAAAATAAGATGAAAAGTTCCTATAAAATTGTTCCCTACAGGCCTTCCCTGCGGAGATCAGGGGCGGGCTAAGCTTTACACATTGATGCTCAAATTTTTAACGCCCTGTATGATAAAGACCTTAAAGAAATGAATCTGGGTACCTTGAACCTTAGACTCTTGTTTATTTTCGATAAAATGAACCGTTTTCGAGATAAAGAATAATAAACGAATTCATGTTTTCGCTAAAAAAAGTTAACATTCATTCATATAAGAATCATAAGTAACATGAACACGAAAAAAGGATTACCAGCGACGTCCTTCATGGGCACATATCTCCGCAGGGAAGGCCTGTAGGGAAAAATTTTATAGGAACTTTTCATCTTATTTTTCCATGCTCTATCTCAATCCGACACCCTGTATATTATTGAAGGATAAATTTTGAATTACCATCTTTTTCACCAACCATTATCTTAGCATGTCGAAGTAATGTCTGGTGTCACTATGTTTTCCATAAAAATAAAAATTTCATACACTTTGCAACTGGTACAGACTGCTAAAGGGTATATCGATTTTTTAACTACTCCACGCTCAAACCTTACCCCTTAAAAAAAGTACCATTATCACGGAAGATCCCATTACATTCTCTTTCTTTGCCCGCAGTTCTGATCGCTGGTTTTTTACGCCCTATAGTGAGCGGTACTGTTTCATATTGAAACGTTTCCACAGTACGCTTCATAATTTTCCATGTTCCCTGTCTGCACTGGTAGTCAGGGGCGGATCCAGACTTCAGATTGGAGGGGGGGGGGGGGCATGGATTGTTTTTTGTTTGGGGGGGGGGGTATTGCCTAACGGAATATTAAAAAAAATTGTATTCGCTCATATTATATTACATTCCTGCT
Source organism: Pyrocoelia pectoralis (assembly GCA_036250285.1). Classification (NCBI taxonomy): domain Eukaryota; kingdom Metazoa; phylum Arthropoda; class Insecta; order Coleoptera; family Lampyridae; genus Pyrocoelia; species Pyrocoelia pectoralis. The sequence goes on from CM070075.1 coordinate 68,835,139, forward strand.
TTAAATGATCTTTCGAATCACAATATATCACATGTAACCATATTAAAACATCTTTAGAATCACATTAAATCACCTGTCTGTTGGTCGAAACAATTAATACCCACAAAATATTCATTTTTGGATATTTAATAGAATAATAGTTTTTAATAATCTTTCTTAGGATCTCAAGTTCTTAGATAATATTTTATATTTAATTTGTTTAACAATTTGAGTTTGGTAAACTCGTAAATTATGTATCTAAACTATTAAAAATGTTCATTGGTTAGGAGGGGGCATAAACAGAGTCGCTATAAATCTCACATTGTGATATTAAAGGGTATCCATAAGCATCTTCTGAAACTGTAACCAACATTTTTAGTACCGGTGTCTATAGTGTCATTGTGTAAAGCTCAGAGTGATGTTTTTCCAACTGCATTCAGGTTTCTTTGTTGTATGTATCAAAACACTCCCACAACAATGTAATTAAATCGGGAAACCTGTGTAGTCCGCTGAAAATCCAAATTTGAAATTGTAAGACGATTTTGCACGCAAAGAAGGCCACGTAATTACTTAACCGATACAATTTTCAAAACTAATAACTATCGATAATTCTTTCATAATATATTATTATTGATGCTCCCAAAAAGACAAAAAAATGAATATCACTCAAAAGTCATCAACCTCCTTTGGTTGAAAACTACGAATAACTGTTAAATGATAATGTACCTATACTTTGTTGTGTTCATAAATGGCAGGTTTGTATTATTCATTCAAATACTATTTCTACTTCTACTAATTTATATTATTTAGTCAAATTTGCATATCTTGAATCACATTAGGTTCAGCCTTACCCCTTTATCTGTTTCTTTATCTTTTTTCTTTGTACATGGATAGTTATCATGTAACACATGCTAAAGAATATCGGCACTAAGCAAATGCATACACAGAGGTAGTAATACGAAATCCGTCCTCGTCTTCCTTTTTCATAGTATCCTGGTGGTCTTTGTTCACCTGAGACTACTACGGCGCCACTTAAACACACCTCTACTTTTATAACACCGGCACATCAAGTAACCTGCGGCTGCCGTCATCTCCCCTTATGGTTATATTCTCGTAAAATTTTAGAGGTGTTCAAGTAGCGGTTTTCTATACTTTGTATAGAATATTATTTGTAAAATTTACATTCACATAATATATAAGTTGAAATAAATCTATTGGAGCAAATTGTTCTCTCAGGAACTATACGCAATTAAGAGCGTATTAATTTTTTGCGTATTGTGTGCGACTCTTCTGAAACGGTTGTGTGTTTTAAGACACTTAAATTAAAACAAAATTGGTTCGCAAAGTGCATTTCCCATGAAGTAGAAAAACATACATTGACATTCATCGTGATTTTGGTACTATTTTTCCCATGCGTGACTAATTAGTGAAGAATATAAAAAAAACACGAAATTTGTAGATTGAAAAATGAAATTGTACAATTCGTTAGTAATATGCGTCAGTACCAAATAAGTTCGTGCGGTTTTTTATGGTAAAATAAAAATATTTATATTAACAAACAATAACACATTATTACTCATCGAAGTAGCCACCATCACAATTAATGACCTTTTGCCAACCTAACACCAATTTTTGTATGCCGCTCTTGTAAAATTTTGAAGGAAGAAATGGACGGACTGCATTTATAACATCCAAGTCTTGTTTGAACTGTCTATGTCTCATGTCGTTATCAAGAGACAAAAAAGGTGGTAATCGCTTGATGAAATGTCAGCAGAATATTGGGGGGGGGGGGGGGGGGGGGGAATCTTGCGGTATGCGGTTTGGCGTTATCTTGTAAGTATATAGCACTTTCTTCCGATTCACTAAAGATAGCTCTTTTGGATGAGTGATGCTTGTACTCGCTGAGGCTGTTCACAATATAAGTACGCAGTGATTTGACCCTCTTCCAAAAATTCGTAATGGACTATTCCGGTCGCTGTCCACCAAACACACAATAAAATCTTGTTTGGGTGCAAGGAAACTTTAGGAGTGTGTGGTACCGACATTTCAGACAAAAATTGAAAATAGGTACGTACATACATTGTAATAATTTATTGTAAAGTACCCCCTAAATCTTTGTGAAATGAAGTTTATCTCTTGCGTATTATTTTAACTTTATATTATACTACTGCGTGAACTAATCGTAGGCCTGATTCAATCTCATTACTTACAAAATATAAAGAATCGAAACATTCAAATGAGATGCCCCAACCTATGTCTATCTTCCAAAATTGAAAGGATAGAAGTGTAAAGCCTCAAAATATAAACATTTAACTTTCCAAAACTACACTAACATTCAAAAAGTTGACATTTTTCACGAAAAAGGTAATTAAAAGTTTTAATTTCAATAAGAAGTAAAAGATGATATAGAAGAAAAAATCCCAGAAATCCTGTAGAGGAAGAGCCATTGTGTTAATGAGCTAGTCGTGGCTAATGGAGATAAAAGGAAGTTACAGTTGTCAAGCAAAGACAAGCACAAACGTAGGCCACAAGTTGGTTTTATTGAAATAATTAGAAACCACGTTTATTGATCGTTACATTTTTTACCAGTGACACGACATGCGGAAGTCAGATGGAGGCAAAGTTTTAGAAATTCATGGAATTGAGGTCGGTGTTTCGAAAACCGTATAGAAAGTTAATCACTAAAAGAAAAAAAAATGGAAGCACAAATAAGTAGCGAACTAGAAATTTTGAATCAAGGATCACAAGGTAGGTATTGTATGATCAGCCATGAACACTGAAATAGCCACCAAGACAATAAACCATGCAAGACACACTATTGGTGTTTATGACGAAAGCATGTAATGAAAAAAAGAACATGATTGAAGGAATGGAAGGACGGTCAAGAAAAAATCATGAACAATCAACAATTTATCGAAAATCATCAATTATTTAGAGCAGAGCTTCTCAAACTTTTCAAAGTTTGTACCACAGAAACTTGCATTAAAAAGTTCGTGTACCACCAATAATTTTTTTGTATCAGACCGTAATTTTTGCTATAGTGGAACAAAAGTGCAAACAATTTCTTTACAATGTTTAATAAAAAGTCTAAAATAAAACTATTTCTTTAAAAATTAAACGTACCACCATCAGCTGATTACGTACCACCAGTGGTACATGTACCACAGTTTGCGAACCCCTGATTTAGAGTGATGTTTAAGAATGTAGAATCCATTGGTATGAGCAACCTAATGGGGACAGAGTTACACAAGAAGGACATGTAATAACTAACGAAGTAGTAAGAAAATCAGCGTTGAAGACAACCTTGGAACCAATAGCAGAAAACGATTATTTTTATGAAGTTTTAGAATATCTAAGAAAAACAGCATTTGGCAAAGAGCAACCTGTGAATGAAAATAACAATTTCGGATGCAATGATTGCCTAGCGGTTATTCCATTTAAAGAGAATTTTATTCAACACCAAAGACGACATCAAAGATTATTCCGCGTTGAGTGTAAAACAAGAAGAAGTGAATATTGAAAATTTAAAGGAAAAGCACGCTAACGTATTTTTGGATAGGTCTGGAATCTACAACTCATTTGAATACAAGCTATAGAGATGAAAGACGTGGATGTTTTTGTCAATACACAAAGCGGGTAGCAGTCGAGGAAGAAATTAAACGCATGATGGATTGGGGGGTAATTGAGCGATCAACACCTCCTTACTACAATCCTGTACCTACACTGTGTCCGTAAAGTATGGAACAAATTCATTTTTAGCTAAACAGACCATTTTAAGAAATAATCCTGAAACACGTCGATTTTTGATTTTAATTTACCGTATTTTAAAATAATAATCTAATATACAGGGTGAATTTCTTTCGAGTAATGACGTCACCGCCATTTTTTTTAAATGGAACATCCCCATTTTGTTTCAATTTTCGGATTACTCTAGCTGAGCTGATTCCAAAAATGTATCACATATTGATTCCAATTGGTACAGGGTGGACAAAAATAAATAGTTTTGTGTACCAAACATGTTTGGAAACAGCTCATTTTTATTAATCTAAAAATGTAACAAACTACCGGGTGTTACCTTTAAACCAATTGCCGCTAGACAACAAGTATTTTTGATAATATTGTTAATTTAACTAATAAAGAATGTTATGTGTTACTTGAGCACACACAAAACTATTGTATGTGTTTCAGGATTATTTCTTAAAATGGTCTGTTTAGCTAAAAATGAATTTGTTCTATACTTTACGGACACAGGGTATATTCCCAAACATGAAGTGTAAGTTTAGAGAAAATTATAGGCTACACAAGTACACAAAGAATTATTATATAAAAAAAGCAAAAAGGGAGAAGAATGGTGGCTAATATACTTACCATCCAGCTTAGTAAATAAAATAATCTTGGAATATCATCGAATGTACGGACGTTTCGGAACAATGTACAACGGAAAATGTACAACGTTAATAAGTGAAACTTCCGAATCGAAAGCGAAAGTGTGAAGCTGTCTTATTGACATGTGATTTGCGTCAGAAATCTAAGAGTAAAAATACGAAGAACGAAGGAGAAATGAAAAATGAAAGTGCAGAGAATCAGTTGGAACTGGTGGCAGTCGATCTGATTGGACCATAGGAAGAGGTGGTGTGTCTTACATTTTTGTAGTTACGGATGTATTTACTAAATATGTACCGAAGTAAATATTTGGTTAGTTCAAAGTTCAAACGAGGTAGGTGGCAATTCTGAAAACTAAAAATTTAAAATTTTGGCTTACTGTCCAATTCGCAAAATTTTGGGGGGTAATTTTAACACCTCAAAATATAAAAATCATGTTAGTTGTGGTTGTTAATGAAAGAATCTCTAACTGTACTTTTTAATAAAAGTGAGTTAAAAGGTATTTAAAAGTTTTAATTTCAATAAGAAGTAAATGAAGGTATAGAATAAAACCCCCCAGAAGTCCTGTGGAGGAAGAGCCATTGCGTTATTAAGCTACTATTATGGTCGTGCCTAATAGAGATAAAAGGAAGTTGCAATTTTCAAGCAAAGACAAAGTAAGGGAGTTACATTACAAAGTTACCCTGTAAGGAGTGACGCAGTGTGATCTGTCCTTCTCTACATCAAAATAATATAAACATGTGAAACTGTTGTTTTTTTTTAAGAAACTAACGGAAAGTTCTCAAAATCCGTATGTTTCGTTTTTGTTATTGTACCCAGTAATTTTACACTTCAAAGCTCTTGGAAATGTTGTGGAAAGAATCTACGCTTTCGCGTTTCGCCTCTTATCACGACAAGTGAAATGACCGTGACGCCATGTACCTAATATTATATGTTATAATATTAAAAATCGCTTTCTCAAGACAAGTACAATTTTAATCTTGTCTACTGCACTTTATACAACAGAATTTCATACTTCACTTTAGTTTTACAAGCGATTAGTAATTTATATCTCTCGAAAATCAAAAGAAGCCAAAGCGAAGGTTTTTGTAACGATACTGTAATAGTTAATATTATAATTTAATTATTAAAATTATAATTATATTATTTATTAGTATAATATTTGATACTACACCTGTGCTTAAATTCGTATTTTAACACCTACGTACATTGTAGACAATAATAAAAGCAAGTAATTCCACCAAATTTGTAATTTTACATGTAACCCAACGCGTTTCGACACTATTGTAATATGACATAAAGTCTTGCGCCCATCCAGTAGAAAAACACCGTGATCTTCGTTTCTAAATTTTACATTATTTGAAACAAACGTAATTATTTAGTATTTATATAGTATTTTTGTGAATTTTGCAACCTTTTATTATGACTTTTATATCAAAAGAAAAGTGGTGGGGAGAGACCGGGGGACTATCTTAATTCATTTGAGATTTTAGCGAGATGATTAGACAACTCAAATTCATATTTTAGAATTTAAGTCAGAGCGCCCCATGTAATTTGAGCTTAAACTTAAAAAAAAAGCTTTACAAATACAGTACCTAAGGTTCAAGAAAATTAATTACAGTTAATTAATTCTGAAATACGAAATCCACTTGGATCAACATTAGCAAGTTAACAATGGACCTACTATCGCAATACTAATAAGAATATGTTCCATCTTCAAGTTCGACTATTGGAGTCTGGAAATGGCCACCTTCGACTGCATAGCGCAGTATTCTTCTTGGTTCTCCCAAAAACTTCTAGTCTAATTGATTGCGGATGGCTCTATGATTCTGTTTTTTAAATCTTCTCTACATTTTTGATGTTTCCTTGTAAATGATTTTCCATTAGATTATCATACGTTATTATAGCGATAATTAATAATAGTACTGAAAAAATGGCTTAATTTTCAAAACCCTTTATCTCGAACACAAAACTCTGTAAACCCATGTTTATATGAACGTGCCTTAAAACCAACCAAAAATTTTTTAATAGGCCATTGAGTAACACAACGATTAGGCATTGTGTACATATTTTGAGGTAGGTAAGTGGATACTAAATGCCCCAAACACAATATCCAAAAAATAAAAATGGTACGCATCACGGAGTGAACGAATCTTAGAATATAAATGAACTACAGAAACGTTTGTTTACCTACATTGGTTTGTGAAGCCAGGACAAGAATAGCCTAATTCAGTCTTATTTATTGTACTTTGCAATGCAATGTTGCCCAATTATCAACATCACAACTAAAATAGTAATTAAAACCTATAAATATCTACAATGTGTTATTGAAAATGATAAACTAAAACATTAAATGTGTACAACCTTTATTAAGTTACGTTCTTAAATAAAATCTTCCATAGGTACAAAGTGAATGCAATTTGACAACACAGCGGTAATTGTGCGTCAATTATTATAAATTGGTTGTTTAAATACAAGAAGGATTATTTTGTTCTACATTTAATTATTAAAACGGAAAAGACAATAATGCCGCGATGGTGCTTTGTGTGTAAAAGAAACCTTTTACGGACGTTCAAGGGCAAATAGAAAATATAACCTTACATAGGTAGTAACGTTCATAGACGTAGAAAGAAATTTTAATGGTGGAAGTGATTATTTACTTAAAATTTGAAGGAGAAGCTTAGATTATTTTCTATTTTAAGGAGAGAAGTGTGTATCTGAAGATACACATATCTACCTTGCATGTGTCGTATTCATATTGTACAGTATTTGTACAATGTTTATGGTGTACAATAACGTATTTAATATTGTTATAATTTATATGACCCTTAAATACAGTACGCCACTGAACATGTAGTCTTGTGTTGTTTTTTCTTCTCTCTTTTTTCTTGCACATTCTCTCGTCAGTGTTGGCTTCACGTTTTAATAACGTTCGTATATGGAAAAGGGTATCTGTATCTTTCTATACTTAATCTAAGGGACGAATGAAGGTAAAGTGTAATCGTACTGCAGGATTACATCTGCAATGTACCTAACCTAACGTTATAAAGATTGATAAAAATTGTGAATCATCCGTACCCTTTACTTACATAAACAGCTACAAAACCACACATCATTGCTATATTATGCATTGAGCACCAATAAATGCATCGTTTCAACCTCATAGCAAGTGAACCTTGCGACTGGCCAATCGTTGAAAATTGATGTTAAACACGACATTTCAACATAGCGATAAAAACAAGCTAATTACACATAAAACATTATAATTAGCGTAGAATCCTATCAAATTTTCATACTGATTGACATTCTTTCAAAGAGTATATCTTGATTGCGAAGTTGTATTTCGTGTTAACTACTTAACTTTTTATAGATAATTTGGTAATTTAAGCACCGAAAGAATGTGAAAATGCATCGCAATGCATTCAGAAAAATGTTCCCGTAATTTTTTTTTTAGTATAAATAAAAACATCAATGATTATAGGGGTTAAGCTAAATTCAAAGAATTTCGGTCATATTATTGATGGGTAATGAAACTAGACGTCGGTTAATTTTAGGAACCTTTTTACCCCAAAGCAATACACCTATATTCTTTGTGGTTTTCCTTAGATAGAAGTTAAGGGACGTTCTGCAAGTTCTGAGGGTAGCGTGATGTGGTCGCGTGACGGGTTAGCGTACGCCTGTGGCGCCAGGGGGTTTTCGGATGCAGGTTAAGTTGAGTTAAAATATGTTCTCGATGCATTTAGTCATTGACATTAATTTTCTTTTGTTTTATAACTACGTCAATCTGGTACCATAAACACATTTTCTATCGATTGAAACGACCTTCTGTTCATCCTCCTAAACGTTCTGATCTTTTAATGTTTCCTATGAAGACGTCAATATTGTAAATGAGTTTTATAATTTGTAAAATAATGCATATAAAATTGGAACTGTACAGGTTTCTTCAGATATTAAACGTCTATATTATGTACACAATTGTAAAAAACACGTTAATTAATTAAGCGATGCAATTTGACAATTAAAACATGAATACTTTAAATATGATCTCTATTCCACAATAGTAAAAAATTTTATAAAAGACTGTCGTGTATTGCTTGTGAGAGAGTAAAGCCAAATGCATATTCTCACCAAACAGAACCGCTGTAAAAAATTAAGTCTTAAGTCTTGGATAGACATAAGCGGGGTGGTTGCCACGTTCCTTTTCCTTTGCTGACAAAACCGTTACCGTAGATCTTTAACGTTGATACCTATCGTTAAAAGAGTTTGTACGACTCGATATACACCTCCAATCTTCATAACTGGAATGAATTTGACAAATTCTATACTCATCGATGGATTTGAAAAAATTCCTAATAGCACGACCGCTACGTATTCAGAGCTCTTCATTTCGGGATACATCCAGAAAAAAGTCGTGATGGAACCATAATCTATAACGTCGAAAAAGGAGACGACACAGTGAGGACCATAAATGTTATATTTGCGACGGAAATGCTCTGCTTTATCAAAAAACCCAATTTAAGGCAAATCTTTCGTTTTTTCTTCAGCTAATACAATTTGTGTTAATATTTACATAAACCTTCACCTCGACGAAAAACTACTCGATCCAATTTTGACGCTGATTTCTATCAATATTAGTTCGCCTCGAAGCCCTTCAAAGCTCTCTTACGTCTGTGCAGTTTGGTGGCACCTTTCTTTCACCTGCACGCACCGATCCTGGTTTACGTTGGCCCATTGCACTGAAGAAATATTGACTCTACGACTTTGTTTGATGAATTCCGAAATTTTCGAAAAATGAGATCAATTTACGAGGAAATTTAGCCTGAAGTAAAGAGTTGTCATGCAATGACAATTTTTCCTGCTAGTACGCCAAAAAGAGTCAGACTTCATTTTTTGGACAACTCGCTGTGACCACTGTATTAGTCGGATTGTTGACTTTTATATCTGAAAATGACCCCAATTAACCCTCACGGCAGTTATGCCTATCGTTATCGTATTGGGGTATGTTATTTCTATTGTGATTTTGAAAGAATCGCAAGAAAACAGTATCTGTCACTTTGACACATCCTAGACAGCTTGAAACATTATACTTTTTGCTAAAACTAGGCATATGAGCCGTAGCATGTTCTTAGGGTCATTTTGAGACATAAAACTCCATGATCGGAGCAAAACTATGGTCAGAACGAGTTGTCCACAAATGCATGCCAAAGTCCAATTTTAATATGGAGTGTGGTTATGAAATTCTGGTTACTTAGGACAATTGAACCCCTCCTTAAGCAAAAGGACGTCAATTAGATTAAAAGTGAGGAACATGTTTTGTTAATAAATTGTAGATCACAGTTCTCACTAGGGAATAAAGTAATCATAGGTACAGGATGACCCAGGGCTGTGTGATTGGTCCATAACTTTTTTGCTATTCAAAATATCGACATGCGGTTTTCACCGACAAGTAAGCACACTTATACTGCACATTATAAAAATGTTTTGATTATACCTATACAGAATGTTCCTACACAGGGTGGTAAACCAAAGTTATGTTTTTTTAAATGGAACACCCTATATATTTCTACATTATTAGTTTTTAGATGAAAAAATAATGGCCCTTTGTATAGGTCACTATGGGTCTAGCTCTCTCCGTTTCGGCGTTATTCAACGTTTTGTTCGAAAAAAGACTCATATTTGATGGGTCACAAAAACTTGCCACAGAAAATTTTAGAATAACTTGGAATTTTAATAAATAGTCGACTTTTGGTCCATGCATGCACACACTATACAGGGTGTGCTGAAACGCAAAAAGTCGAATAACTCATTTTTTATAAATGGAACACCCTGTATTTCTGTTCACGATTCGATTAAGTTTTTTATAAGCTTTCCACTGATATACAATTTGTATGGTCAATTCTGAATAGTTACTGAGATTTTCCGGAAAAACTATTGTAATTATGAAGAAGTAGATTTTTGCAATTAGGCTGCTGTCAGCGAATATCGCAAGTGTTTAGATATCTTGCAACACGAGTAAAACACCCACTTGAGTTTCTTCATCAATCCTCCCTGCCAATATCTCTTTTTTTCCATATTTAATGCTGCCAGATTCTTCAAATCGATTTCTAAGTTTTGAAAAGAAATGACTTGTGGTACTCTCGTATCGGGAGATTTTTGATGGTATATTCTACTGGCTAACAAAACATTTCGATCGACTTCACCAATACAGTAACAAGGGCGTCGCCAAGGGGGGCCAGGGGGCCATCGCCTCTCCTGGGAAAAAGAAAAAAGGCAAGTTATTAAAAATAAAAATAAATTTTGTACGAATTCTTGAAAAAACGCCAGAGCCACGAACTCCCAATAGTGCTTGCTCCCCCCTCTGGGAAAATTTTCTGGCGACGCCCTTGTACAGTAAACCATATTGATTAATTCTTGATGTGTGAAATTCATTTTAGTCGAGCAAAAATGTGCAACAGTAACAATGTAGATTATCACACTAGCATCTAAATTAACTGTCATATCACTTGCGATATTCGCTGACAGCAGCCTACTTGCAAAAAACCACAACTTTTTCATAATTACAATAGTTTTTCCGGAAAATCTCAGTAACTATTCAGAATTGACCATACAAATTGTATATCAGTGGAAAGCTTATAAAAAACATAGTCCACTCGTGAACAGAAATACAGGGTGTTCCATTTATAAAAAAAGAGTTATTCGACTTTTTGCGTTTCAGCACACCCTGTATAGTGTGTGCATGCATGGACCAAAGGTCGACTATTTATTAAAATTCCAAGTTATTCTAAAATTTTCTGTGGCAAGTTTTTCGAAAAATATCCATGGCCTACTGGGCAGTGACCCATCAAATATGAGTCTTTTTTCGAATAAAACGTTGAATAACGCCGAAACGGAGAGAGCTAGACCCATAGTGACCTATACAAAGTGCCGTTATTTTTTCATGTAAAAACTAATAATGTAGAAATATATAGGGTGTTCCATTTCAAAAAACATAACTTTGGTTTACCACCCTGTATGTATAGGAACATTCTGTATATAATCAAAATATTTTTATAATGTGCAGTATAAGTGTGCTTACTTGTCGGTGAAAACCGCATGTCGATATCTTGAATAGCAAAAAAGTTATGGACCAATCACACTGCCCTGGGTCACCCTGTATACAAGACAATACTGAAGCCTATCTGGACATATGGTGTCGAATTATGGGGCTGTAGCAAAGTAGCAAACCATCTAATACCAACATTTTACAAACCTTCCAATCCAAAACTCTCGGAATGTTAATAAATACACCTTGGTATGTCTCCAACCACGAAGGCCTCCAAATACCATTTACAAAAGACGTCCATCGGTGCTTATTTTAATAAACTTAAAAATCGGAGCATAAACCACAGCAACGAGCTAATCAGTGAACTGTTCAGGTGACCAATGGTAATGGAAGACTCAACAGAACGTGGCCCAGAAGGTGAACCCAGAGGGCCGGTAATGGGTGGTCCCTGACTCGATCGAACTAATTTGAATACATTTACTCATTACTGTATTAATACCAAGGCGCGAAACGCCGAATAACGCAGGCGCGCGTCCGCGCGCTAGGCCTTCTGGTATTTAATATATACAAACAATAACGTGGATGCAGTTCTTATATGTTGTTAATATAGAGCTTTCAGAAATGGTTGTTTACTTTATCAATAACTAACGTTTAAAGTAAATAACAGAAATAAACAAATAAATTGAATAGTTGTCCACATTTTTCAAAAGAACTAGTTGAAAATAGCGGCCAATACAGCAATTCTCCAAGTTTTTACTTTTTAGGGTCTAGCTCAAGAACGGTTTCAAATTTTAATTAAGTTAAAATTTGAAAATTGGAAATTGCAACCATAGGATGGCCAGAACTTTTACTTATAATTGATAAAGAACAAAAATTTAATGTCGCCAATTTATTGGTTCCCAAAATTGGTCAAAAATTAAAAGTCGATTTTCTCAAAATCTGCTTCAAGCTTTTTTTATTTTTTGAAATGTTATACATATATGTAGTTCATAAAAACCATTGACACTACATTTATATCTTTATTTCCCATAAGGGAGGGGGGATGAATGTTTGAAGTTGAAAATTTTATATCTTCATAACTTTTTTACTAACAAAGATGAAGAAATAAAATTCTACAGCGAAGTAGAGGACATACATCTCTTTCAATCCAGTAGTTATAATAAGTATACCAATTTACTTCCGGCCTAGCCGGAAATGAACAAAATACTTATGACATACCCTGTGTATTATTTCAGGAGAAAATCAGAAATCGTTTTCTGATTACAACTATAGGTACTACATACTATATGTTAATTTTTTTATTTTTTTGAGTTATTACTCAAAAACTATTTTATTTTGAGTTCTTATGCAAAAAACTACTTTATTTTATACGTCATTGTAGTAAACACGGGAAAGTTCTGTGCCAGTTTACTGGTCATTTAATTTCATATTGATTTTTAAAATCCCATTCTCATATGTTGGACGTTTGAACTAATTACATTAATTTTTTGATGTCGTGTACCTACTTCATATTAATTTATTACAAAGTGGTTGAAAAATACGTAAAAAACAAAAAAAAACATACATGGACTCAATACGACTGGCTGTTCAGGGCTATGTAATTAAAAAGTTAGAGCTGTTTTTCAGATTAATCAAACAACTGCGTTGAGGGAACTATCGAATCAATTTGTTGATGCTAATAAGATGGCCCATGACGTGGTCAGAGAAATAAATTTCAATATAGCAGAAACATTAAACCATGACATTTTCCCTGATTATATGGCCCAAGTGCGGTAACTGACTTTTTAATAGAATTAATACATTTAACACCTAAAAATAGTTATAAAAACGTTTTGGAAAAAGTTAATCGACCTATAAGTTCTATAGAAAGAAACAACGATGTGAAGAACGAAAGGAAAATAGAGTGTAACCGGAAAAATGGCGTTAGTAAAATTTCATTAGAGATTGTATAACCATCGCCAAAAGAAAAACTAGCACATCAATTTTATATGCAATTAACAAGGACTCTTTTAATTAAAACAAAATTGGCAACCCCTGGTGACGCGGGTTCGAACCCGGCCAAGGTGGCCGTTTTTCTAAAGCGGAGAAAAACTGAAATACGCCTTCTTCTCGGATATGAAGTAAAATCGTAGGTCCCGTGTCGATACGACACGATAAAGATCCCTGGTTGTGGGTGGATTTCCCTTAGTCGGGCAAAATTCTAGTAATATAAGGGTAGTGCTAATAACCAAAGGAGTTGATGCGCGTAGAGAAGAAGCGCGAGATGCCTGCAATTGGTTAACAAGAAAATAATTGGTAATGACACCGAGGACCTAAATGGTGAACATAGGAGTGTATATTTTGGTAATGAATTATATAGTTTTTCGGATTCCAGAAGACTTGGATATGTTGATAGAAGTGCAGGTGCGAAATGGAGCCACATGGAATGTGGTAGAGTTGGGAGATAAACAAGAGTCTTTGTCTACCATATTTGTCAAAATTGTTTACTCTGATATATCATGGTAAAATGACGTAGGGGTGTGTTTTAAATAATATTTTCTTTTACAAATAAAAATCTTTCATTTATGTTCATCACTATTGTTTTACATTCCTCCATGATTAATGAATAAGAACCTAATTTTAGACTTAGATTATAATTCAGTAATAAAATCAGTTTTTAGCTCGTTGGCCGAAAAATATATCATTTAACGCAACATCTGTTATTTTCTTCAATTTTTGACTTATAATACAAATTTCGTTTCTTATTATCATATTTCTCATTTATAATCTGTTATTTTTAATTTTGGGCAACATCTGAGTGAGATCGTGTTCAAGCCAGAAAAATAAATATTTTAGTAGTAATAACACGTTTCCTGCGATACTTACACAGACCGTAATCACACTGAATTATTTATCACGGATTGATATAGTTTTGATAATTGACCCATAGGTGGCATTGCATGATGTATATATTTATTAATCTACTGACTCTGTATATATTGAAAGGCTCCATCAATTTTTTTAGAAATCTTCTAATGACCACCATCTAATTAACGGAAGTCAATCATTTTATAACACCATGTTGCCTAATTATTGTGATCGAATCGCATTGTCAGTGTTGACTTTGGTAAATATTTCAAAAACGGCATTTTTAAGTTAAATTAGTAAAACAGAGCTATTCCAGATCTCTTTTTCTGTCATTTAAACGCGGAATTGCTTTAACAACACACTTCTGCAATTACTACTCAATACTTATTTGAAATTTAAAGGAAATACAAATATATAATCATAAAATAAATATTAACAAGACGAAATGAATACAAATACACTAACGTACACAAAGCAGAAGGATTACTGGTTAAGTTACTGGTAACTTTTATTTGATCCTTTCTAAAGACGTCTGTCATATATAAAAATAAAATATGTTAAATTATAATAAAGATACCGCCGCTGCTGTCAATCCGATTTAAATAGTGCAAAGATTTTATAACTGTGCCTTATTTATAATGTTTTTTTTATTCTGTCCAAAAGCTGGCGTCAGTTCTATTATATTTTAATAGAGTGCAAAGAAGCTACTGGGTTTGAATTGCAAAGTCACGCTAGGATACTAAATCATTAAAGAGAATGACTCGAAGACTTCTGTCACTTCTGCTTTTACCTGTCGGCACTATATAACTTCATCTTGTAAAATGCCTACTGGTTTCGAATAGATATTGCCGAATTGAATTTTATTATTTCTCATTTTGGCAAGTACAGATTAGTTAACTGAGATTAGATAAAGGATGTGCCTCATCACTATATAGTCTTTAATAATTGTGAGAACCTCTCGATATCAATATAAAGATAAAAGCAAAATCATTTTTGAGGTTGGTGCGGTTGTGTAAATGTAAAGATAATTGTGTGCTATAATTTAGATTTAATGCGTACATATCCATATATGAAAAATGTGTACTATATTAACAGTTATATAATAAATCACATGCTTTTTGGAAATGCCAACAGGTTGTTAAAAATTAATGAATATACATTACATCTGTGATAAATTATCTAAATATGACTAAACACTTTTGTGGTTCCCAAATATTTAAACGGATTTCACGCATAACAAATAATCATTATATGGCAATTATTTCATGTTAAATTGTAATATATCATCAGCATTCAATCAAATAGGTGCTACTTATAGATTTATTTTTATACCTATGCCACTCTATTTTAGTGCCACTCTAAACGTTCACCTTAAAATTGTTTGTCACTTTACGTCGTTTTGTTCACTTTATTATCCACTGATTGATGATCGAAGACCTTTTTTCATAGAAAAATGAAAATTCTACTTTCTTTTGAAAAGTTTTTCTTCCCACTGCGTTCTTATATACAGGGTGATTCACGACTATTCCCTCGATCTCTTGTGCCTAAAGGGTACAAGATATCAGCTTCATTTTTTGGTGACATATGTAAATTGATAACGACTATTTTTTTAAATTATTTGCAATTTTACAGGATGGTTCACAAAACTGTAGTATATCAAAGTTAAGTTTTTACTTCCCGAGTACGAAGTAAAAGGGAAGTATTGTATTAGTGTTCCAAAAAAAAAAATTTGACCTATGGAAATTTTTACATATCTTTGCGTTTCTGAACACGTAGATTCAAAATATGAAAAAAAAAATTTTCCGTCTGTCGTCTGTAGTCTGTAGTCTGTAGTCTGTCCGTACACATTCCTTGCAACGCTCTAAACTCAGAAACTACTAAAGTTATCGAAATGCGGTTTTCGCCAATCGATTGCATTCGGGCCAAGGACGAAAATACTGATATTACCTTTGATGACGTCACTTCCGGTATAAGGTAAAATGGCGGCACTCATTTTTTTATAAGATGAAGTTGCAGTTTTTTTTATGTAGTTTAAAAGAGTATTTTTTTCTGAATTCAGCAATATATATTGTGCTATACTTATTTTTTGAAAACTGTTAAAAAAAATAATTTTCAAAAAATGACTGCAACGCTCGATACTCAGAAACTATTAAAGTTATCGAAATGCGGTTTTCGCCAATGGATTGCATTCGGGCCAAGGACGAAAATGCTGATATTACCTTTGATGACGTCACTTCCGGTATAAGCTAAAATGGCGGCAATCATTTTTTTATAAGATAAAGTTGCAGTTTTTTTATGCAGTTTAAAAGAGAATTTTTTTCTGAATTCAGCAATATATATTGTGCTATACTTATTTTTTGAAAAAGGTGCTAATACGAGGGAAGTCTCGTGGCAACTTGCCAGAATTTTTTTTTAATGCAACCCCCTGTATTTCATTACATGCTTAGATTATACGTTAAAAACTAAGGCAACTTAATTCAACGTTCCCTATACCTATCGCTTACCAATTTTGAGAAAATTGTGATTTTAAGAAAAATATTCAATTTAAACAACGCCTAATAACACGGAAACCACTTACTTTCAGTAACGCAAATTTATATCGATTTATTTTGACCTTTAAGGCTTTCATTTGCACTACGTGGGATTTCGATTCTATGCACAGGGTGTTTCGAAAAAGGATTCACATTTTATATTTTTCAAACATCAAAAACTCACTTAACTTAAATGGACCACCCTGTATATTTTTATTCTGTGTTGAATAACTTTTCATTTTCTATCAAAAACTATGAGTAATGCATATGTCTAAAATCAACGATTGAAAAGTTATTAAGATTTTTCTCTAAAATTTGTATGAAAATGTTTTTGTTTGGATTCTAGCGGGCAATGAATGTTGCATTGTCGTTGATAATTAGGTATGGGATCATTACTTAATTAAAAATGAAATTAATATCAAGACGTAATCATTTGTGGAAAAAAATACTATAGTAAATGCTCAATATAATGACCATTTTCTTCTATGCATAACCGCACTCGATTTTCAAAAGATCTAACGTTTCTCAGGATATCTGGTGTTATAATAGCAAACGCATCCTTTATTGTAATCTTTATGTCCTCAGCAGTGGTAGGTGGAGTCTTGTGGACCCCTCCTTCCAATCAATTTATTGAGGAATTGTCTATCTAAATAGTTTTGAAAAAAAATAAACACCATTTTTATCACATTCAACTTTCAACGAAGTTTGAATTTTTGTTTATGAAGTCTCGAAAAAGTTAGAGAAGAAGATGAATTCTTTAAATATGTTTTATTTACAGACGAATCCACTTTCCACAACATAACGGCTTGGTGAAACAACATAGCTTTCATTACTAAATCGTCACCTGTATCGCACTGTTGACCGCCAAAATCGGTAGAGCCTTTTTGATACAAACTTGAACGGAGTAAAATTTTTACGGATTTTAGAACAACACTCTTTCGAGTCTTCTTTCGGTTTCTTTATATATTATTATTATTATCATTAAAAAATTAGTTGGCAATACTCCACCTATCACTGTTGATGACATGAAGATTAGAATAAAGGACGCGTTTGCTACTATTACAACATAACGTTATAAGATCTCTTGAAAACGAGTGCGGTTATGCAATGGTCATCATCTCATCATATTGAGTATTTACTATAGCATTTTTTCCATTGTCTTTAATTTCATTTTTAATTAAGTTTTGGTCACATACCTAATTATCAACTACAATAAAAAAAATTATGGCATACTAGAATGCAAACAAAAACCATTTCCATACAAATTTTCTCAAAATTGGTAAGCGATAGGTATAGGGAATGTTGAATAAAGTTGCCTTAGTTTTTATCGTATAATCTAAAAATGTAATAAAACACAGGGGGTTGCATTTTAAAAAACCTAACTTTGATATATTACAACTTTGTGGAGCATCCTGTATCCTGTATAATTGACATATGTCACCCAAAAAATGAAGCTGATATCTTGTACCCTTTAGACACAAGACCGAGGTAATAGTCGTGAATCACCCTGTATATGTACACTAATACGATCTGTTTCACCTATACGGCATGTAATACGTAATGAAAACCAAAATTTTTGAGAACCTCGGTATTATTATTGTTCATGTATTTACATTACATTAAAATATTACATTAATTTACATTAGGTACATTACATACCTATACTGCAACACATTTAAATTAAGTCTGGGAAGTTAAAATCTTAGTATCACCATATTATTCTATTGCTCACACTGCATGTGAGATTCCCATTCCTTTTTTAGTCTCATAGAGAATAAATATCGCCATCACTATTAAGATCAAAAAACAGGAGAGAGTGTAAAAGTCAGTTAATTTATTGTTACATACGTTAACTATAGAAATTAAGTACAGTTAATGTAATCTGTCAGATAACAGACGATTATAAATTATTATTATCAACAAAGACTAGCACTGCAACTGGATTTAAACTAATATCGATACCAAGAAGAATAAGCATAGGTACTAACAATAAGATTTTAATTTGAAGACAATGCTCCTTAAGTACATACAAGCTATTATACAGCGTGTTACTTAATGGTATGTACTTATTTATTTTAAGGGGGCATTCCTGAACCAATTTTAAGTCGAAAAGTTCATACATATAAACGTATGTCCTAAAATGCTTGGTTTTCGATATACGGGATGCTAAAGTTTTTATTTTTTTTTTTCGTTTTCTCTTAAAAATCTCGAAGACGGTTTAAGCTATTAAACTTAATTTTGGCACAGTTTATTCCGGTATAGAAACACACTTTTTGATTTAAAATTATTTTTATTTGTTTAACCAGTGGCGTAGCTATGGCTAAACCCCGGTACAATTTTAACGAAAGAAATATTACGCCACTGATTTAAAAGAAAAAAATGGTTTATTCTCAATTAATTACCAATCAATCATAAATAAAAAGGTCTTTTTAATTTTTGTCGTATAACTTACCGTTTGGAAGATATCTTGTTTAATTGATATGATATGATATGATACATTTTTTCAATAAAATTAAGTTAGCCTTGTTCGCTGTAAAGCAATTTTTTTGATCTGATGAACATTATACGTACATTATTTTGACATTTCACCAATAAGGTTACGTTTACCTTTTAAGAAAAAACGAATAAAAATAAAAACTCTAGGACCCTGTATATCGAAAACCTTGCATTTTAGGACATACGTTTATATGAACTTTTCGACTTAGAATTGGTACTGGAATGCCGCCTTAAAATAAGTACATACCATTAAGTGGCCCCCTGTATATGTATACAAAATTTTGGTTGAAAAGGAGGCCCTCATTTTTTTATCGCCAACGAATCAATTTTTAATTTTTAAAATTGATTTTTTGAAAAAACGTTGCCTTATCGGCATCGGATCACAAGTTTATTTGTTTTTTGGTATCCATGGACATTTTAAATTTTTTTAAAGTTAAAAATGAGATGTTAGCCATTCAAAATTGCTTACGATGAAGCAATTTTAAATGTTACCAGGGCATACCACGTGGAGGTCTCTCCTCTTAGATTTTTTTGGAGGTTTTCGATTGCTGCCTCGAATTCTTTCTCTTGTTATCGGCAATCGCTCCGTTTTTCATGAATCCTAGGCATAAATCTCAATAAAAGTTCTCCGGAAACGTCTTGAAAAATCCGGGACGATATACTCTAGCGGGGAAAGTCCATGGGAACATCTTATTTCTTCTTGTTTTTTATTTTAAAATTTCCATAATAAAAAATACTTTAAAAACACTCTGACTTAGAGAACTTGACTTAATTCAAGAGGTGTAAAGGAGGTATTTCCGGAGAATTTTTATTGAGATTTGCGCCCAGGATTTATGAAAAACGAAGGAGTGTTTTTACATGTCGAAAAGTCCTCTAAAAAATCTAAGGTTACTCCTAGGTTAAATTTTAGATGGACACTATATTGATTTTTTGGTCCATTTCAATGTTTTTAGGGATTTCACGAACGATCTGTATTTTCAACTTAATTGGGGTTTCATGCAGTATTGTGAGTTTGGTTATTCTTATTTGTACCTAACTTGTTATACATATAAGGAGTGCTGCTACATTTCATACTTAATGGTGGTGGTTTCTAATTCAATACCTTTGCATTTTATTATTCCAAAAAGATAACTGCAGATTGGTGTGTGACATAACTACCTGATATAAATTGGTTCAAACTTCTTCCAAAGGAAAATTTTGCATTGCTGATTATAATGAAACTCCTCATAATTATACGAAATCCATACAATTCTAACTTTCTTCTATGGAAAGTGATTGTTATCCAGGTAAATTAAATTACACTTTTCAGTTCTTAAGCCCATGGTGACTAATTTACTAAAACCTTTGTTTGTTATAATAATATGAGTTCTAGTGTAAAATCGAATCCGAATGTCAAAAATCGTATGGTCCGGAATGACGATAAAGGTAAAATTTAAAAAATAGGAAAAACCTCTTTTGTATTTTTTAAGTTTTCTTTACATCGGTACATTTAATAAATAAACGCCTGTTGCAAACCACGCCAGAATTCAAAAACATCATGCCAGTAAATGCTGTGAATTATACTTACTGTTATGATTCACGTGGGATTATTATATTTTCAATGCGATAAATAGTTTGTAATTAAAGGGAAAGTTTTCAAGATGACATCGTATCTGATGGCGTTACTCATCGCAGACGGGATTTTTCTCTGCTTTAATTTCCTATTACATTACAAATGATTTCCCTAAATACGTTTATTACAAGCAATGAATTGTGACATAAATATTCAAGAACATTGACCCCTTCAATGAAATAAAATAGCATGCTTTGTGTGCTGTTACAGAATTCCGTAATTGGTAGAATACATTTTCTACCAGTTCAACAAGAGAATTGAACTGCAAGAATTAGGCACTGCAACGAAATGGAGAAAAGTTATCCTTAAAATAATTGAACAGTCATAAACAAGTCTGAACTTTTTGATGTGTTGTTAGAAAACAGTCGAAGGAATTTTAATAAGGATATAGAAGAGCACAAATTAACCTTAAAAGACCTTCTGCCCATTTATTAAATTTAGTTTGCTTGTATCCTTTGGACAAATGTATCCATGCAGATCTTCCTCTTCAAAAGAGTTATTTGGTACAGATGCATAGAATTAGTTCAAATTGTTCAATTCGGTATGGATGGCGTTCGAAAATTTAATACTTCTTATATACAACCATTCTTCAATCAACAGTTTGGAATATGATACAAAACGGGTGAAAATCGACAAAAACCTTGAAAATGAATTTTCAAAATTAACAGTTTCATAAAAATAGACTTATGAATTCTTTCAATAGTTTGGCAGTGATAGATATGAGAAGAAACAGTAGTTTCAAACAAAACAAACATAGTATAACAATGATTTAACAAAACCTCCAACATGACGGAATGACAAATGGTATCACGGCCTT
This sequence comes from Pyrocoelia pectoralis, assembly GCA_036250285.1. Lineage (NCBI taxonomy): Eukaryota > Metazoa > Arthropoda > Insecta > Coleoptera > Lampyridae > Pyrocoelia > Pyrocoelia pectoralis. Next base: position 68,856,846 of record CM070075.1, read on the forward strand.
CGTAAACCGGTAGCCTTTAAAACTTATGTTTATTATGCAAATGTATTTAATTCCATAATATTGTAGATGATGCATTTAGTGACTGCCACGCAATGAGACTTTGGCAGAGTATCTAAAATTCTAAAATTCATTGCTTAAATAGGTAAAATGGGGTACCATTTATAGTGAAGTTCCATAAAACGTGAATTTCAAAATACACGACACCAGTAGCTACAATTCTTCTAAAAACAAAAATAAACATGTGTTTTGCCATTTTGAAAATTTATTCCTTTGTTGTAGGTTGTAATAGAAACACTTCATTAAAATCAGTAATGTCTATTAGAACGGCATTTTCTGGAAAAATAAGTAAATACTGTTTTGTGTTTTTCAAAATTCAATCCCAATAGGGACTAAAACAATGAAACCAAAGTTATCCAGATAAACTGTTGTTAACGTACCTTTTAAGGAGGAATTTTTTTAAATATACCTACACTTACTATTATGATATTACTCTTTAAATCGTAAATAAAGTGTTATAATATAATCTCACAATACATTTACCAACATATAAAGCGTGGTAGTAAGTATGTGTTGAATTTACTGATTACTTACTAAAAAGAGTTAGTACACAAGAAAATTATCTCAAGTTTTTTAATAAAAGGTATAAATTTATTTTCTGAGGAAATAGGAGTGTTTATACAAAATCAAAAAGTTTCCACCTCACACTATAGCTACAATTATACATAAAGGGTTCGCCATTACACCGGCCTCAGTTTCTTTTCTAGTGCCTTTGTATAAATGTCAGCATAAAATGTTTAGTATCTACTGTACTCATTTCTATTGAAAAGCTGCATGTTTTAAAAATATTTTTGTTTATACAGGGCGTTTGGTTTTCGCTGGGCAGCATAAATGAAAAATACTTTTTAAATTTTTCAAATTGGTTGCGACGTTGCCATTTTAGAGCAATTTCTTAAAAAATGCAGCATGAGAAAGACATGGTCGCAAATCTAGTGTTTTTTGAAATCTTGGAAATTGTTTTTGTAGATTCGTAGATGAAACTCAAAAGTACTTAAACAGTCTAAAAGGTTTTTTTAATTCGCCATACTTTTTTGTATGAGAGCGGTAATTTTCAAATTTTTCAAACAGCTGAAACTCATTTTATTTAAATGGCACCCTCGATTTTTTTCAACTGTTTCTAATGTCGTTTTTAATTCTCTATCGATTTGCACCAGTACTTTTTTCCTACCATCTACAGTTATGGAGATATTAATGGATGTTAGGAAAAAGTACTATGTAGTGCAAATCGGTAGAGAATTAAAAACTCCATATTTTATTTATTGCACAAAACACATTAATCGAATTTTAAAGGAATTAGTAATGGGTAATAAGAACTTAAAAAATGATCTCAAAAACATTCTAGGCCTTCTAAAGTTTTACGCAATGTATTGAACTTTGGTTTTTTCTTATGGGGGCCATATTTGATTTTTACATTTTTAAAATTGCTATGGAAAGAGCCTAACAACCATGTAGATCTAGGTTCAATTAAAAAAAGTTTGAGCACCGATCTTGGCACTGACAGTAGCATCTTTAGAAAACGCGCATTTTTCGTTTTCTTCCTGTATCTCAGTAATAGGATTCATTTTAAATGCGAACTCTTAATGAATCCATAAATACGCAAATTTTTCTCCATGTGGCCTATTTTGTACCTATTACCGTTGACGACATCCTGTACCCCATTTTATCCTGGACACACTAGATAACACATAGTGTCGAAGCGTGTTAAAATAAAAATATTTAACGGATTTTAGTGATTATTACCACTTGAAAGAATAAAAAACCGAAATTCGTCTATTCTATAGAATACCGAAAATGGTGTTTTCTTATTCAGTAATGACTACATTTCCAAAAATTTGAAACTATTTATATTATAATGAAGCAAATGTTTTTCTACTAGACAAGGTCATATTTTGGAAATAAAAATATATAATTAATTATCATGATTATAACAAGAATTCCTGCTGGCAAAATCTTGTAAATAGTAAATGATTAATATTCGATAATTATATTACCTTATGACAATTTGAATATACTCATGCACCAGAAATCATTGCACATTGCAATAAATTAATAATTAAATTAATAAAAATTTCTGACTACAATATACCATAAAGTGCCTGTGGGATCCAAATTAAAACAGAAATCTTGTCTAATTCGTATTTACGACCTTATTCATTTTATGATAAATTGTATTTGAACCTTTAAGAATGGGAATAATAATTTATTTATTTTAAATTCATTACTACTAGGTACCTAAGTAAATTTCGTAACTTTTGACGACTATACTATAATTAAATACGCTGCGGCATCCTATTTAATTTAAAAATGGTACCATACACACTTAATTTTGTGATTCCCGTAAGGATTATTTATCATGTAAATATGCTTTTTACGATCTTTTAATGTACCTATCGTATATTTTATGTATATCATATTACACTTTGAACTAGTTTTCTTACATTCTCAGCTGCATTAATGTTCTTTTTTTAACTAGACTGGAAATTTTAAAAATATAACGGAATAAACGACAACCATGCTAAAGGGAAATTTATGCATAAATGCTCATAAATAAATTTTGACTTTTTTGATCTACTCCAAGTACATATTCGATGTGCAATTTTAATCAAACAATTATAGGTAATTAAAATGGTAGTTCTTTTTACGTTAGGTAAAACATGAAAAGGAGGGATCCATTCATACAAGGTAAAGGTAAACTTTTGATATTGACAAACACAACAGAAATTATTTGGGGTCTCTATCCCAATGTCTTGCCTAAAATATTCTCAGATTAGGATGTATTAAGCAAAAACTACTAAAATAAATAGTAATGCACACAATACAAGAAACACCAAATAAACGGCAATAATTAATTATTAACCGAACACGTTTCAAGAACTAAGCTATCATCATCAGGTAACAACCAAATGTAAACAACAAACAATAGTAAATTTACATTTAGCTGTTTGCTGATAACAACAGCCGCATAATCGTTCCAGTTCTTCTAGTTAAATAGTAGCTACTCCAAACTCTATGACGACATAGTATTTTCAAGTAAGGTTGATAGCGACGTATCCTAAGATGAAAATAAAGCTGACAACCTTTTTAAAATTGGTCACTCATTATATAGAATTAAGAAATGTTGTTTATTACTTCTAAAACACGAAAAGGTGAGGTGTCTGTAGCCGATGAAAGGACTCCCTTCACAGGATTGTGTGACATGAAGCGATTTGTTCACCTGCAACTACAAACGACCTACTTAAAATTAAATTTTATTAAGGTAAACAAGTATTTTTACTAAACGTGAAAAATTTTGGCGTTAATCCATCTATAATTATAAAATCGGTCGCAAGAAGAATATTTTTCATAACCGATACAATGGTGAAATGCAGAGTACCTAGGTCTGTCCATTTAAGATCGGATAAAATGATGAACCGTAATCGTGAACATTGCCCAATTATTGCAGTATGGAGAGAGAAATGGACATTTTTCATTTAGTTCATCTTGGGATTGCCAATTCATGATTACAAGAAGGCCCCTTAGTAATACTCAAAATAGAATAATGAAGTTTCTGGAATTCAAAATTACTATCTCTGAGTTATTACTGAAAAATGACCAAAAAAAAAAATATTTTAAATTTTGTCAATGTTCAATTTATGATAACCAGAGGTAATTTTTTGTCCAAACCAATTGTTCATAATTGTGGTGCAAAAAAAAAAGATTCAATACGTTTCTATGGCTTTTGGTTTAAAAAATTCAGTTAGGTGTATAAGTACAGAACTAAAGTTTAGTGCCATATTTTACAGAAAAAATTCTTTGAGTTTCATTTAAAATAATGTGTTTGAAAGGCTTTATTTGTATCATTCTATCATTGGTCACTGCTTTTTGTGAATAACAATAAAATTATGATTTTTATTAAAAAGATAAAATACTTAATGTTTATCTGAACAGATATTATTTAATTTGTTCACTATACAGATAATGTACCTAAATATTATTGAAGATGTATTTCATTTTCCTACTTTAAAAAAGTTGCGTGAGAAGAATCCCATGTGCCTTCGCATCTGTATTTGTTTTACTGTGGATTGAAGAATTCGAACCCACTAGCCTGTGATGTATTTAGTGCTTGTTATGTACAATCACTAAATTGGTAATTTATAGCATGTCAGTTTTTGTTCTAAAAACTTTAAAGAAACTAACGATTATTACTGTTAGTGGTGGTCATGGTTTTGCATCCAAATATTTGAGCTTGGTCTTGGTTTTGTGCTTTAACTTTAAAATAATTATTAAAAATTTTGTAAATAGTGATCAAATTGCACTCAAAAATACTTGGAAATACTTGGAAACTGCCCACACGTATGAAACATAAAATTAGTACAACCCCCATCGCAAAAATTAAATTAAGACCCCCTTGTGATGACGACGGTGATAATAATAATAATAATTCACCTAATTCTTAAATTTTATTATTATGAAAGCAGAAAGAAAGAAATATAATGCGAAACCAACGATCTAAAGGAGATTTATCATATTTTTCTAAATTGTTTAATTAAGCGGTCTAAATTCATTTTTGTTTTTTGGGTCTCAATGCAGAAAAGAACAGATAATTACATTTAATCGATTTTCTTTCATTGTTGTTCGTAAATACAGTTTCCTTTATTAACTTTAATTTAGACAAGGAATGTGATGATCAACTCGGTCATTTGAAATATTGAATTGAGATTCCGCATTTTCTGTTTGAAGGAATTGCGAAATTCAATCAAATGTATTCCAAATAAAGCACATACCTATGATATTCTTTCTGCAGTTAACCTCTACAAAATCTTAGGTTCCAAAAAGCCAAAATTCATTTTAAAATCTAGTTCCAATTTGTGATACCTACTGCGATATGAAGAAGAAACGCTTTTACTTTAGGGACTATCAAAGCTGTGATCTTCAGTGACTTCATCACAAAATATTTTGGATATTTTCCTTTTTACAAATGGTTCCTTTGGCGACACAATGGCGTCTAGTTCAGCGAGTAAGAAAACAGGTATTGTCGTGAAAAAATTGACAATTTACTTTATTTCCTACATAGCTCTAAGGCGCGATGGGGCGCTAGCAAAGTTGTGTAGAAGAGGAGATTAGAGCAGAGTCAGTAGATTAACAGAGTACCCCAAGCCTTTGACGCGACAAATGCCGCCCTGGCGGCCATTTTTAGTCCATATACATAAAATATACTTACGAAGTGCGTAATTTTTAATAAAATGCCGTGTTGTTGTGCCGTTAAGTGTATTTTTTTTATTATATTCCGAAAAATTTAGTCAAAACATCATCTACTTTACTGAGCGTGTAGTGAGTGAAGCGCGGAAAGGACTAAAAATGGCGGAGGTTGCGGTACTCTGTTAATCTACTGACTCTGGATTAGAGTAGAGAAGTATGCGTGTGTCATAAAGAAAAAACAAAAGGCCAAATGCTGCATTTTAAGTAATAAAATACTAATCCTGTCCAGGTCTGGATTAACGGGGGGCGAGGGGGGGCTACAGCCCCGGGCCCCAAACGATAGGGGACCCCCATTTAAAAAAATTTTTTAGTAAAAAGAAATAAATTAATGTCTTTGTTATTTAAAATATTTATCTAATTATTTACTTATACGTTTATTTTCTTACTTTATATTCATTCATTTTATTTTAAGGTTTATCGTGTAAAATAAAAAAAATTAAATCAAGTGTTAACATAAAATATTTATAAATATTGCATTTTACTCGAAAAGCACGTTTCCTTCTTGATTTGTTCACATAAAGCTGCGTTGGGAAACTCTTTCCAACCAGTGCTTTTTAATTAAACAACGTTTCACATGTCAGTAATCCACCTTGAGCAGGGCCGGATTCACTAAATATTGAAAATTGTAACTTTGAAACCCAATTTAACACATAAAAGGTACAAAATAGTAATTAATTTTGAGAGCTCTTAGTTTCCTCAGAAATGCTGCAGTTGAGGGTTCCCTCTCCGCTGCCGCGGGCACTTGGGCCACTAGCAAAAACTTTTAGCTAATATAGGTAGGTATTTATCAACACTCAGATCAACTTAAAAAAATTCTTTTTTAAAGAAAAATCTAAGAGACTTTGAAGATGTATTAAAAAAATTTTTGTATTTAAGTGCAATTAACCAAAACAAGTAGATAATATTTAACATTAGCAAATACACAAAATCAACGGTGTATAATGGTCAATTAAATAAATCAACGTACTGAATTGATACCTGTGATAACAAATTTATGTTTGCTTTATAGGATAGGAACAGATGCAGAAATGAAAATTGCAGTAACATGATCGGCAATAAACAAGTTTCGCTTATTTTTAATTTATTAAATTTCGTATTGTATTTAAATTTGCTTAATTAAATTTTGTTTACGATTATGTTGTTATTCGCGCTTCTTTTAGGTACCTACCTTGTGGAGAGGGAAGTCTCATATCATTGGTCAAATTCAAAATTTGAGATAATTTATTTGATCTTAATTTTATCGTCTCTTTACAAATTTGAAATTTTAACATTAAAATCGAATTTAACAAAGGAACATTAACTGTTCACACAACTGATTTATTTGAAGGTGGTAAAATAAAGACGTTATAGGACGATGATGGATCCTACTTTCTTAGTCATTTTTTTTTATTCATCTTAATTAGCAATAAACTTGTTGTAATAACTAATAACTAGAGGGCGGATTAATATGCACATAAAAAGTCACATATATGCGCATATATATGCACCAAATATGTTAAAGATATGCAGTCCGTTTGTTAAAATATGCAACATTATATGCAAAATATGCGTACCAAGAAATAATAAACAACCTGTATTAAACAAAAACTGTTATTATGTGAAAAAGGTTCTTAATGAAATTAAAAAAATTAAGTAATTAAAATAATAATAATGTATATGTGTAATATTAACTACAAATAATCTTACTATCAGTTGGAGAATTAAACATATTATTCTGATCATCGCTTTTCTGCCTGTGCCTATACCAATTTACAATAAGGTGTTTTTCCAATTTGTTTACATTAAATCCTTGTCGCGTATCAGAAAAATATATCCCCGTTCGATCAAGTGGATGTAGGGACGCGACTGAGAAATCTCGGTAAGAAATGCAAGGCAGCTCCATCTAAATCTCGATATGATTGAATGCTACGGCGAAATTATAGCAGTGACGCTTTTCTTACCTTCTACAGGAATTTTTAAAGGTTTTCTTTTTTAGATTTTAATCTTTTATTTAAAAAGTTTCATTTACTGTGCTCGTTTGAGGAGATGAGAGAAATGTTTTGAAGTAAAATGTCAGATTTATTTAAAAATGCACAAATTATGCAATAATATAGGTACACATTTTACAAAAATATGAACATTGCTGCAAATATATGCAAAATATGCAAAATCAAATTGGTGTCATATAACTCGCATTAATGTGATTCACCTAGATACGGAAGGGTACTTTTACAGCATCAATATTCAAAAATATGCATTTTGCATATAATCCGCCCTCTACTAATAACCATTACTGGTTGCAATAAATAAGTTTTTAGGCGGCTATTACATAAATAGTTGTTTTACGTATCTTTTGAAAACCGTAAAGTATAACTTTTTTTGACATCTGTCATAAACAACTTTACGGCCGCATTTACTTTACAACCGCTTTTACTTTACTTTACGGCCGCTACAATCACTTTTACGGCCGCTACAATCACTCTGCAAGTGGCATGTTGTCAGGTAACTGTCACTGTCAAAATTATTAAATTGATTTTTAAATTAAAGTTTGTATCTTTTTGTGATAGTCGCCTAAAAAATATTGTGTGCACCTCGGTTAAAAGTTCTTTTTTAGCCTCATCTGATTTGTTAGCCCCAGAAAAACAAGCCTAAGGAAGAAAGGTCAGGCGATCTGGGTCCCTACCGATTATCCCCCCTTTTCCATACCATCTTTCGGCAAAAGCACGATACACTGTTTATGTGTATCGTGGGTAAAAGTGTTGCCTAAAATATTCCCCACTTCGAACCATCATTGCGTTATAAAATTTGAGTAGGTATTGAAATCATACTATACTACTAACTTTTGGATTAATTTATTAGGCATAGATAAAACACACAGAACAGTTACCGCTACAGACTGCTTTTCTTATAAAATATGGAGATAATCTAGGTATAAAAGATTGTAATATTCTATCGAGATGTCTTTATTTGTAGTGATCTTCGGCCTATGCGATCTCTGACGATCCTTGGGACATCCTGTATTTTCAAAACGTTTTGTGTAAAATGACAGAACCCCTTGCCTCTCTTGCCGAAACTCAGCCTAATTAGTTCTCAAACTTCTCGAAATGACCGTTCGCGCGATTCGATACGTTCAGTTACCTTATCCAGGACGGTTATTTGATTTCCAGGGAAAATACCATTTAGGGACAACATTCAAAACCGTTCGCATAATTTATTTCACAACTACTGTTTGACAGTTTTCAATGTAAATAAATGCTTGTAAATAAAAACCTTCCGCCTTGCCGTCAAAACACGAAATTGAAAAACAAAATAACATACAATAAAAAACTATGAATAATGCTCTATCGGAGTTTAGACAAAACACATTGATGCAATTATTACTTTTGAAACAAAAAAAAACATATTCTGATCTTCAACTTTTTTAGAACGTGCCTTCTGGATTTCGATGATTTTAGAACGTGCCTTGCTCAGCGTCGAGACGCCAGACCGATATCCCTTCAGAATCCAGGACTTAACTTAAGGGTGGAATTGTAGGAAAAAGTAGGTTTGATATGGTCAAGACAGAAAGGCCTATTACAGGGTCGCGATTAAGTTTATTGGCGAAAATCCTCTTATACACTCCCAAAAGCAGTCACAATTGTGATGCCATCTCAGGCAGCTGCTTTTCTCTTGCTTCAAGTAACCAAAGGCTATTTTTGATTTATTTCCCATTTATTCCCCCAACACATCAACTGTAGTTTAACAATGTATTTGGTATTGAACATACAGCATTACACTAGATCTAAAAAATAAAGGTTAATAATACAAGAAGATTAAACGTGTTTCTTTTTTAAATTTAATATCCCAACAACATTTTAATTCAAGAATTCAGGATTTTTCAGTAAAATCAAGAAAATTATAATACAATTATTGAACGTAACCCATTATGGTTTTCCAAGACTCATATTAAAATTTTTACACGATTTCTTCACAACAGCGCAGAATATGCTGAAGATGACTCTACAAATAACTGACAACACTATGAGTTTAACTATATCTACAATAAGTAAGCTTGGTGCGAAATTTTACCTATTTAGTAATGAATGAATAGGTAAATGAATAAACCAAAAACTTAACCACAATGTGGCCTGACCTAGCTACTCCTTTCAAAACTTAATAAAGGTGAAGTACTAATTAAAATAAAACTGGACAAAAGCAAGTAAGTATGAAAGTAATTAATTCCTGAAGAAGAAGAAATGAATGGTTAACTCCTTCACTCAAGTTAATTTTATTGCATTTTGTACAACCGATAATAGAGATTTTAATGCAAAATTCTTAATATGCCATTTTTGGCACCCCAAATTTAGATTTTTTTTAGAAAAACTGTCTGCACTCTTCAAGCGTTATCAATTTTCATTTAAACGTCGGAAAATTGAAAAACTAAAATTCGTACATTACAAAAGTCTGTGATACTATCGTTGATTGAAATACTATTGAGTATCATAAAAACACAATGAAAATTAAGAAAATGTTTTAGCTTCTATAGCTGAAAATTCAAATTCAAGTTTGCGGTAAATATATCAAGGTCGTGTTTTAAGAATTTTACACAAACATAAGTTCGGTCATAGACACTCAAATTTCCTCAGGAAGTACATGAAGGAGATTGTGAAACACTCGCTCCTTTCCGCTTAGAAGTGACGCATAAGTGTCATTAAGATGGCCACTTTTTGCAAAATACTTTGCTTACAGATGAAGCAACATTTAGTCTTCATCGAACCAAATGTGCAAAATTTGAAAACATATAAGTTGGTTCAAAAAACAGGTTCCCAGTACGTTTCCAGAAACACATCGATTCAGCTATTGTTGAAGTTCCTTTAGGGACGACAAAGAAATTTGGTTGCGCTTTGTACAGCTGTCGTGGAACGCGGGATAGTTTTAATAATAAAGTTATTTGTCCAAAATACAATATCAACTCGCCCGTAAAGTCTCCCGACCTTTTGCTCCACGACTTTTTCTTTGAAAACATTTAAAATCAAAAACTTATTCTGTACAAACCATTTAAAATTAAAAGGCTTAAAAATTCATGAGAACGTATCTATTACTATTTTTCAGCTTCATCTTGTTTAATTCAATTCTTCTTCTTCTTCTTCTTTGTTGTAAATAAATTGTTGTTTTTTATTTTAATTATTTTTAATAATTTTTAACCAGTCAATGGAATAAGGTGTACAAAACCTCCCCCTTAATTAGTTCATTAATTACTGTTTAACCAAAGAATTTAGATATTCTTTGGTTTAACAAAGACTTTTGAAATAAGTAGAGAATGAAAATTGTGCAGGTACATTAAGATGAAGATAAGAGCATAACGCACGTGCGTCCGAAACATGGCTCTGCACAATTTTCATTACGCTGTTTTATCTTAATTTATTTTTACGGTCACATGCAGGAGCGCAAGTTTAAAATGTAATCTTTGATAATCAATTTTTCCGTTTTACCATACCTTCTTCTTTACAATAATGTAATTTAAAACTTCATTCTTCAACGGTTAATATTATCATCACTCAAAGCCTGAAGAGGACTTTACGTCGAAACGTGCCGTTATATTTAAATCACTCTCTCACCATCACTACGTAGGTACTTGTCATTGTTAAACATTAAGTAAAAGCAAAGCGAAGGGAGAAGTGTTGTCTCTTATTCCGTCGATTGTTTATGCAACCCTTTTTTTGAGCTTTACACACATCCAACATGTTTCACAAAATCCACCAACCATTATTAAATTAATATAATAATGTTATTAAATCATTATTGGAATGAAGTCTGTAAAGCTTTTCAGTATAATGTAGTTACTTTATATCTTACTTTAGTACCTACTTCAATGAGTGCTTTCTTTTATGTACTTATTTAAAAATAAAGAACAACAAAAACATATTTTACGCACTTATACATTTGCATGTTAATTTAATATGCATGATGCGTTCAATTAAAATAAGAGAATCGAAATATTACAATATAACGACATTGTTTTTCAGCTACCGATTGTTATTTGAACAATACAAAACGAATGTCAATTTAGACCATTATCTGAGGCTTAACCACTGAAGCAATAAGTAGACAAATTATGTAAGCACACATGTCATTTTAATAAGAATGCGACATTTTCGTACGACTGTCTAAGCCAAGAATGAAGAAGAGCTTTTAAACAATAAACCCTTTCAGGAAATTAAGTCAATTGGCATAATAATATCTGACAAGAATTACAATTCCAAATCAATTCACTCACGTACAATTTAAGTTAACATACATTCATTTCCTAATAAATTATTGTAATTACAATCGTTGAGCTCAACGTTACAATTCAAGAAGCATTTCTGTAAACATACTCACCGACTCAACGTATTAGTTGTGACATCTATCGCGTAATAGCCGTACTTGTAGTGTTGTAAAGCTGTAAAATTTCACATATTTGGTCATTACAGTAAATTTCTGTAAACTGAAATGTAACTGTAAGGATTTTTGGTAGAGGACATTAATGTTAAAAACTTTCTACTCTTTCTACCATTTTCTGTTGCTATAGTAACTGTTGTTAATGATAGGCTTACGATTGGCCAATTACTTTTGAAACCATAGCTGTTGAAACTTAAGTATGGCAGCTGAAGAAACCTATACAGTATTATCATTATTGTGTGTGCTGCTCGCATTTGGACCTATTTACCTGTATATTATTCATGGCAAAACATAAATAAAGTCTACCTACTTGTAATTTTTAATCAAAATTCGCTTCATTCAATTGTTATTTACAGGAACATTTGTGTACACGAATGGATTATTATTTTCAGATAATGATTTTTTCACACCTTTATAACCTACTTTTCTATTATTATTTCCAAATCGATTGAAACTTTTCGAATCTGCTAACACATAGAAAATAGTATTATTTCTCCCTCGGTTCTCTTCCTATCCATAATATAGATAACATTTACAAAAAATATGAGACAAAATGTTAAATGACGAACCTATTGGAGCAAGTTAGGTATCCGTTATTTACACATTTCGCATATAAATTTGCCCTAAACTTCATAGTACCTACGTACCTACAGTCGCAATCCAATGACACTGTATCCAGCCCTTTGATTGATGGTCAGCATAAGGTAATTCTTCACAAGAGAGGCAGTATTTCAACTACTTCATTCACGGATTTTGTAAAGCAACTTTTTCTAAAGGTGTTCATATTTGTTGCACGACATTTTTTCCTTCCGTTTGATTGTTATTGTTATTGGAGATGTTTTTCAATACATTTATTTTTGTTTTCCTGAAGTGGCCGACCGGTCGTATTTAGGAAGAGATTTCCAGTAGAAATATAACTTCGTTACATTGCTTTAAAGCTATTTAAAGTATTTTTTCGGCCTTCATATAGAAAAACTGATTTTTTTTAAAATCGGCCAGAAAATAGTAGTTTCTGGATTATTTTTAGGCTAGAAAATGTCATTTTGACGGACTGAACCGGAAACAGCCGGAAAGTCATTGTGATAGTCCGGTAAAAGTTTTACCGGACTCATTTTTACTTTACCGGACTCATTTTTTACTTTCCGGCCTAGAATGGTCAATTGTTCTTCCCGTTTCTGGACGATTTTAAAAAAAATATTGTACGTAATACGTCCCAAAAGTGCTTTTACTGGACTCGCAGGCTTGCAGGACTCGCCTGCGGCTCGTCCTGTAATTTGCCTACTTGTCCAGTAAAAGGTCACTTTCGGGACTTGTTACGTAAACTACTATTCCATTCACCTAAATCGTCTTGAAAATGGCATTTTCCTGACTAGGCAAGAAAATGAAACAGTGATTTGAAAGATATAGGATTGGTACCACTGACCCACGACATTGACGCTGATTGCTGAAATAAAATGTCAAATGCTTTAATTTTGATTATATTAAGGCCAAATGAATAATAATTCTGTTTCACTGTTTGAAGGTTTCTATCAATTTCATGAATCGTAAATGATATCAAGTAAGTAATTGAGGCGTATGTAACCTATAAAGATGATTCGCAAAATGCATAACTTTTTAGGTTATCGTATGGACTTATCTTTATTGGTACCACATACTACTGTACTACAGATACTCGGAGTCAAAGTTTTGTATAAAAGGACAGTAGTGATTTACGTAACCCACCTCACCTAAAACGAATACAGCTGAGTGAGTGAAATAAGTCAAGAAAACAAAATTTAGGTAATTAATCTGTTACGAAACGAACAATAACACGAACAACGAAACTGGAAACATTCTAAAAGTAAAACACAAGAAATTATTGGAAGTTAAAATTGATAGCACAATTTTCTAGATGAGAATGGGAAAAGTTAATATTTGGCAAATCTTTATCCTGTAATAGTTGCACGTTATGAATGGTAGACGAGTTTGAAACGTTAAACGAAGAAGAAGGTTGTGGTTGTGGATTGTTTTGAGGCAATAATTTATTTGCAATGTTTATTTTAGCACCCAAAGAATCTTCAATATATTGTTCAGCGACTGTGCTACTTTTCCAGCCCCCCAGTCGCTTCAGAGTTGTTAAATCTCCGTCTGAAGCAATGACCCGTGTAATCTTTGGGATTCTCTAATTTTAAATATGTTGCTATTTTTGAGGGCATACTTCCAAACGAATGAATCCCCACGGGTTGTCTGGTACATTTGTTTTTTGAATAAAATAAAAAAAATCTTTTAATTTCTGTGTTTGGTCTTAACGACATGTATTTTCTAATTATGTCAATCCAGTGTACTTCTGTGACGCAGTAAGTACGAGGTTTTTTAGTTTTTGTGTAAGAAATAGTTACGACTATAACATCCCCTCTATCAATGACATCTTCAGTTTTTATGTCTCGTAACTCCTGAATTCGACAAGCGCCACATAAGCCAAATATTAAAGCTGTTTTTATCATGAGGTAATCTTCATTTGGAGCTTCATTTATAAATTTTTCTAACTCCGTCATCTCTAAAATTTTCGATTTTTTTGGGAGATACCCGTCATGTTTGCGCTTTAATAGCGCTATTAATTTAGTATATTTCTCTATATTAATGTTTTCTTTAATGTTTAGAGTTGATTTCAACATGGAGTATACCGACCACAATGTTGACGATTTTAAGTACTTTGACTTTTCTTCAAAATAAGCGACCAAGACATATCTATTCATTATATGTAGATACTCCATTATCAGAAGCCCATTTTTTGAATACTTCATATTCTTTCCAATATCCATTGGACGACTTTTCTGGCAATAAATTATTAATTGCAGTTTCTGCTACTTTTTTAATATGTGCTGGTGTATCATTTTTTGCATCCATTTTTAACAAAAATAAAATTGAATTTTGTTAGCAAAAGTTTTAATTTTTACAAATGTCAAAATAATTTAAATTCAAATTACACCACGGATTTAGTACCGCCAATCATAGAAATCGATACAGGTCAGTGCTGCCAATAGAAGAAAATAAATTCCCTGGCGGGAGATATTTTAACAATAAATTAATATTTGTTTTAATTTAAAAGATTTGTCGACCGAAAAAGTTTTGTGCATTACACGGCCAGAAACTGTTTTGCAAGTGCTCGCGTTTTGGGGGCCTCGGCTTCGCCTCTGCCCCCAATATTACTCGCACTTGCAAAAGTGCAGTTTCTAGCCTAGTGATACAAATAACTATTACCGTCTGTTTGCAAAGTAAGATCCTGTTGGTATATCTGATGTAATGGTAAGTACCTAATGGAGTCGTGGCATTTATTCGTATATGCTTAAGTATAAGCTAGATAGCTCTGAAGTATGTGATGTTAAACTTGGTCATGGCTTATCTTTTCATCAGCTTTCTATCCAGATGGTCTTAAAAAAATTCGCGGTCGAACTTTTATCGATGGAATTTTCACGTTCACTTACCGAAATTGTTAATAATAATAGTGCGAAGTCCGCTTCATCGAACCGATCTGGATTATATCGCTCTAGTCCACAGTCTAGCAGCCTTTGACGATAGCTTTTCCAGTATTATTCACAAGGAAACAGGCTTAACAGTTTTTAACGAATCAAAGCACTTTACGTCCAGAGGTTTGAGTCGGGTATAAGAGGGCAAGCCAACTACAATAATTGCCTTGCTCCTGCAAAGGCTTCGCTATTTGGAGGACATCCATTTTAAGAGTTAAGGTCACATATCCAGGCTCTGGGGAATATTTAAGGGCTGTTTGTTTGAGACCATAGAGGTACTTACTTGATTCGTCTATATTAAATCCTATCAGGATGAAAGTTACCTACATTTTAGTTTAAGAGTCGTTGAAAATCTGGAAAATTGTTCATTTTGCCGTCTACTATAAAGGCATCTTCGAAGTATAAGATCCGGTGCATGGCAAATAAAACTGTTACTATTCAGTCACATGTATATCTAAAGGAGAACTACCTACTATCGGAGTAAACATGCAAGGTCCCCTGACTTAGAGTGGTGCGGGATGAATTTTTTTCATTTTTGGGCAGTGCATTAGTAAGTTATACAGGGTGTTTCAGACCACCCGTACCGTCCAAATATCTCGCGAAATACAAAACGCATTGAAAAAAGAAAAAATACGTCTAAAAAAATTTTTAAGACTATTGTTTGATAGTAATAGCATTTTTTATTGTTACTTAACAAAACTGACATCAAATTAGCATAGGTAATCGGAAAAACTTCTTTCGGCGATCATAGCGCCATCTGTCACGAACTTCAAAAAATGTTTCAAACAAAAAGTTCCTATTTGTTAACGCAGAATTCAAATCTGCATAATAAACTGGGGGGTGCTATTCAAGATTACGAAGTTACCCCCTCTCCACCCCCCGGGGGTGGGAGTGGGGACATCCTATTACTATCAAACAATAGAGTCTTAAAAAATGTTTTAGACGTTTTTTTTCTTTTTTCAATGCGTTTTGTATTTCGCGAGATATTTGGGCGGTACGGGTGGTCTGAAACACCCTGTATATGTTTAACATCCGTAAAAATCAAAATGAGAGAATCAATTGTTTAACTATTATTTTAATCAACAGCAATAAAAACGCTGTATATTTAGCATTTTCCTGGCTGACTGTCAGTTTTAACTTATCATAAAATTGTTATTGTTCCATAAATTGTTACTAAATTTTAAAATGTAGCACACATATTTCTCAAAAGTCGAAAGCCCATAAATGTTGATTATTGATATAATTAACTGGTTCTATGAGCTATAACCGAACATTTCGTTATTTTCAAATATAGGTACGGAAACTACAGAAAAAATTCTTGTTTTAGATGTATTGAAATCAAGCTATATTCGTTTATTGAAAACAAGGTTTGTTTTCTTGTAATTCAAAGTAAATGCTATGTTTCAATAATATAGCCGATAAATAAAGTGCATTTGAAAAATCATTTATTCCTACAAAAAGGTGTACAGGTTTACATTTTTGCAATACATCGTTAATTTTCTCTATCAGTGTATGTATGTACAAAAAAGTTCTAATTATGACTCAAATCGCACAAACGCTCGAATTTAAAAATGAGATATTATTTTGAACATCCTAGGAATTGTCATTCTCACCCCAAGAATTATTTTTTCTACCTTAGCTTTTTAATTATTTTTGTCCCAAGATTTTTGTTCCCAAGAATTATTATATTAGCCCCCAAAATTATTAATTTAGCCCACATAATTATTATTTCGGCCCCAAGATTTTATTCACTTTACCCCATGATTTTATTTATTTTACCCCAAAGTTTAATTCATTTCACCCCAAAATTTTTTTTATTTTACCCCAAGATTTTATTTATTTACTTATTTTATAGAAGTATTTGAAACGTAGGTATATTGTCACTCAGGCGCTTAGGTTAGAGGTAGGTTTAGTATATTTTTTTTCAATTAATACAAAAACGGGAATATGATACTAAACAATATTTGAAACTAAAAAAAATGTCAACCTAAACGTATATTGCCACTCAGGCGCTTAGATTAGGGGTAGGTTTAGTATATTTTTTTTCAATTGAATACAATGAATAAAATCATAGGGTAAAATGAATAAAATCTTACGGCCAAAAGAATGATTCTGTGGGTTAAAATAATAATTTTGGGGGCTAATATAATAATTCTTGGGATCAGAAATCTTAGCACCAAAATAATTAAAAAACTGGGGTCGAAAAAATAATTCTTCGGGTAAAAATAATATTTCTTGGGCTTAGAGTGACAATTCTTGAGGCCGCGAAAATTATCACCCTTTAAAAATTAATTACGGCTATATTATCTATTGAAACTGAGTGGTAGATACTTATATGTATATTTGAAAAATGTATTCTTATTTGTCGGTGTGAGATGCTTTTGAGGCCAATTGATTAATTAGTCTTAAAGCTATAATAATAAAACAACATCTTGTGTAACTGAGTACATTCAAAAAAATAATGTGTTGTATACAGTCTATTATTTAAAACACATTTGAAAAGAATAATCAAATTGTTGTGGTTTGCCGCTCGCTGCGTACGATGTGGTAAAGGTAATCTGTGAGTCTTTCTCTCGCGCTCATCATTGCATTTACATTGAATTACAAGAAAACAAATTTTGTTTTCAATAAACGAATAATGCAGCTTGATTTCAATACTAGAAATTTAGCATTTAAAACAAGAATTTTTCTTTTAGGTTCCGTATATTTGAAAATAATGAAACGTTCGGTTATAGCTCATAAAGCCAGTTAATTATATCAACAATCAACATTTATGGGCATTTGACTTTTGAGAAGTATGTGTCTGCGCTTAGGCCACCTATTTGGGCCCTTTGTGCTACCTCCCTGATCAGAGCCGTCCGCGCAGAGCCCGCAACGTCACTCAAGCCATCCCAAGCGTGAGACAAACCTGAGGACGCTGAATGGGGAAGCGGCTCTGGTCGTAGCCATGTCCGGCCAGGGTTCCCCCAACATGGATCGTTTACAGTGCCCAGAAAGTATGCCCACGAATAGCCGCAGGTTCTTTCTAGATAGCCCTGTGCAAAAACGCACCAGGCAACGAGATGGCCCTCGGAAAGCTTCCCTTGCGTGACGGCAGTCTGACACCAAGTTTCACTTTGCCTTGTGTTGGGCTTGGGTGTCTCGAGTCATGTATGTGTGTTACAACTTTTTTGAATTTGGATTCTTGATGCGAAGGTTCATCTCAAAACAAGTGGTGATGATACAGGAAAGGAAAGTAAATAAGACACGAAGCCTCCACTTGTAACAATTCAACGTTTCGACTTTAAATTTTATTACATTGTTACAAGTGGAGGCTTCGTGTCTTATTTACTTTCCTTTCCTGTTTTTTGAATTTGGTAACAATTTATGGAACAATAACAATTTTATGATAAGTTGAAACTGACCGTCGCGTCGTCAGCCAGGAAAATGCTAAATACCTATAAGTAGTGTTTTTATTGCTGTTAATTAAAATAAATTTGATTCTCCCATTTTGATTTTTACACATGTTAAACATATAGGTATAAATGACTAATGTACCTACTGCCCAAAAATTAAAAAATTTCTCCCCCCAGTTTTTTCATTATGACCACTCAAAGTCAAGAGCCTTGGATTTGGACTCCGATAGGCGATAGTAAGTAAATAAGGTTTGATATGTCTAATTTTTAATTTATAACTATATTTTATTAGTGGACGCTTAAATTATCCATGTGAATCTTATCTTAGGAACACTCCGAAATAGCAATGGATTCACTATCTTTGCTACAGTAATTTTTTTTAATTTAAATTTATGTGGTTTCCTTCGATTGTCTTTATTAGTACCTACAAGTTATTCCCCTACCTATAGATATGTTTTATAAGCAAAACAATTTTGAATTTTACGAACTTCTAGGAGTAGAGGATCTCTCCTAGCCATGGGTGCCCTAAATACTAGGTTCAAGAGAGTCTCTATAGTCTTTATTACTCCTCCTGTAATACAAAGACAGACCCTGTACTGCAGCTTGCTAAATATGTTGTTCACGAACCTTCGTCTATATACCTACAGTGACCTTATAACTTCATTCGTTATCTTCTCCAGGTGGAGTTTGAAGGTCAGTCGTTGGTCTGAGGTGATGACCAGGTATTTTACTTATCCCACTGCGTGCAGTTTGGCGCCATACATTGCTATGTCCTTTAGCTAC
This sequence comes from Pyrocoelia pectoralis, assembly GCA_036250285.1. NCBI lineage: Eukaryota > Metazoa > Arthropoda > Insecta > Coleoptera > Lampyridae > Pyrocoelia > Pyrocoelia pectoralis. The sequence continues at coordinate 68,876,224 of CM070075.1, forward strand.
ACGGCGTCCTTTTCCTCGTGAGAAAAGAATAAGATTCACTTTTGTCGAATTAATCGACAAGCCCTCCTCTCCGTATTATTTTTCTACTAGATTTGTATCTACCTGCATCACAACTGATGCTTGTAAGTAAAGACCAAAGACCAAATGCCCATTTAGTTTCTTTGATCTTAATGGATACATGTAGTGTTTTCCCCAATTCGGGGACATTCAAAGGAGGTGTCAGGTGGGTTAATGTAGACTGACACCCACCTGACACCTCCTTTAAAGGTCCCCGAATTGGGGAAAACACTACAAGTATATTACGAGGAGTCTCCATAACTATTAATGGATACAGTTTTCGATTTTGATATTCGCTCCTTATATTTTACTATTTATAGCAGTTTTCACAGTCAATAATTAATTAGTATTGCTGTATCATCAGCTAATTTAGTTATTACCACCTACCACGTCTTCTGTTAGCAGGATAACGCATGTGTACCTACAGCAGAAAAGGACACTTCCATGCGATACTCCTGCTTGTATTTCATTCATACTAGGGTAATCCTCTTCATGTTTGACTCGAAACATCCTGTTTATAACATTCCTAGTCTTGAAATGTTTATGTGAATTGCTGAACTGAGGACTAATGTCTTCTTAAATTTCTAATGAGTTCTTTACACCAAAGAGTATACCTATAACGAATATATTAGTCTTTGTTTATACCAAACTGCTGAGCATTTTCATTTCCTCGTAAGCTTTCTCGATTATATTGGTTATTCTATGAACCTGTCGATTATCAAGGTTAGTTACTAACCTTGGTCGATCATGACATCCAATGCTTTAACCAAAATGATGCATTAATCAAGTGGGTTCATTCCATAATTTCTTTTCATTATTCAATTAATTGTGAACGAACAGATTTTTATAGGATTGAAATATCTATTCAAAATATTTGGAAAACATTTCTGTTTTTCTCTGGTTATTTTTAGCCCAATTTCTATATGTAGTTAGTGCTGGTGCATTATGCATACATGACTTTTCAGTCCATTTAAAGCTTTCAAAAACAGAACAGAATAGTTTTTGCTTTTTTGATTTGTAAGCTTACTCAAACAACTATCAATTTTCATTTTTGTTCTTCTTGTTTAAGCCTATGCTCCATATTATACCTAATCTGTTATATCTATGGTAATATTTTTTCTACCGCTTCTTTACGAACGCAAAAGATATTGTAAGATAGAGTCGTTGCTAAATTCTTAATAGCCCAGAATGTTCTTACTTTACAAACCCAGCTCGTTAAATCTCAAACCAAAAATTTACTCCAATATGGCCCTCTCTTAAAATTATTAATGAATTTACCCCCCCTGGCTCGGCAGTTATAGAAAATATCGATGCGCAAGAAATTTCAAAATCGCATGCCCTTATAAGCAAATGGAACTGACTGCGTTCTTACGGTTGTGAATCGACGCAAAAAAACGGTTTTATTGCCAAACATTCGATTGTGAGCAAACGCTCTTCAAATTTTAAATTTAGTGGAGTTCGGACTCTGCCACCCAGCTTTGCTATTATGGCGACTTTCAAATAAAGGCATTGTATCACATAACGATGATCATTTTTCCCATGCTTTCAAATTCACTGAGAATATTCATTATTGATGCAACAGGCATATTTCAGGCTTCATTAGATAATGGTATCTATGGAAACAGGGCCAAATCTAGTTCTTACACCTTCTTTTTTCCATAAGCTATAATCTATTAGATGGCTTACAGTCACACATTAAGCAGACATTTGCTCAATGACATAATAACGCAACGCATACACACATTCATAAGCTCTGTCTCAATATTCTGATTGAGTAAGAAATAACCCCACACACTGTAATATTGAGCTATTAAATTCAATGTACCCAGCATTAGCATATAATGAGAAATCAATTCCTATTTTCTGAATAAATCATTTCCAAAGGTGTTATAGTATTCTTGGCTATTTGTATCTATCATCGGAACGTTATTGAGCTTAAATTACCTACTAACATTTATTGAAAGAAGATCTTTCAAATTATAACGTTTTGTAAAGAGTGTCAAGGTAGTTTTAACTAAGTTAGAAGATAGTAATAGATGATTTTATTCACACAGATTCCATACAACATTGAGTCGATAAACTCATTTACTCATCTGTAACCAAAAATGAAAATTCATTGATACACGTATGAGATATATAAACCAGTAAAATATTCCATATTTTGTATGTATGTCGAGAGAATATCGATTTCTAAGGCACGTGCGCATCTTCCTCGTGCCCTGGCCATCATCGTCAGTATTAGTTAATGTGTTGCTCAAATCAAAAAGTACCTACTCATGGAAAATATCTACTTAAGTACTTATTTTATGAAGAATTATATATTTTAGGTGAGTTGTATATATTAATGCGTGGCTATTCATTTACAAATCGAAATAAATTATGCAACATTTCATCTATTGATTCATTTCAACCTCAATTTAGACAAAAAAGGAACATATGTTAGTTTAAGCTAAATTGCTCATGGTGTTTTTTGTTTTAGTTACAATCCAGAATTCAATTTTGAACTCACACCTAAACTCTGTTAGTTAAGCGATATAATCTCTACTCTCAACTTTCGTAAAAGGTGAGTAGCTAATTAAGGAGATGAGTGATTCGTTACGTAAGTAGGTATGTACCTATTCATCTTTCAGTTACAAAACAATATTTTCGTCGCAATTCTGAAAACTGTAAGCCCTAATTAAGTTTTTGTATACGCAATATTAAAGTAGGTACAAATTTAAAAATGTAACGGCACTTTTTTGAGATTTTTCACCATTTTTGTTCATGGAAAGTTGCTTACAGAACCACCATACATATGTCTTAATATAATTGCTTCATAATTTTTGTGATCTTCCTATCAAAAAAATTAACGGTTCAAAAACTACCATAATGCCCTATAAATTGATATTCTCTAAATTCACACTTTACGTTTCAATGATGAGCTAAGATTTTGAAAATTTATTACCTAACTTTGCTGTCTACTCGTCAAATATCTCACTTTTTAATGTAGGTGTGTGGCGTCCTCAAGTCGTACATTTTCAAAAATACCCGTTAAAAACGGTCAAAACGAAAATCGAGATTTTTTTGGACATAATTGCATGATATGGACATGGGGCCCCCAACAATATGACCCCACGTACCTATAACGTTTGTAAAAGTCGCCTTATTTCGAGAAAATGATACCCGGACCATGTAATTTAAGGCCATTACAGCTACTTTTTCAGTGGAAGGTTAAACCCAATTATTTTGATTAGATCACAAATTTTGGATTAACTTTTTTAATTTTTTAATGATAGATAGATACTTAGACCTTAAAACCAAATCAAATTTCGCTAAGATTCAACCAAACTTTCTATCGTAGTTTAAGTTCGTATCTCTCACTAAAGTCAATGTGAAAACCAATGAACTGTATAAGTATACAGTTCATTGGTGAAAACCAGGGGCGTAGCTACTGGGGTGGCAGGGGTGACAATTGCCATCCGGCGCAGCACTCTAAAGGGCGCCGAATTGTGTTTGTGTCATTGTCATTGCATTGTGTGTCAATACAAATTACAATTTAATGACTAACAGAGTAAAGAAAAAAAAAAGTCGTTTAATTTGAAATAAAATTATTTTAGACTAAAGACTAATCGTATTTTTAATAGGTAGAAAAAGTGACAACTCTAAACTCGAGATTGAAGTACTGTAGAATGCGAACGCAGCCCCCAGTCTATTTTATACATATATTAAATAAATTCTTTTTGAAAATTTCGAGTCTACTATGGTACATATTGGTACAAAATGTTATCGTCAGGAAAGTGCGTGACCTTGAAATTTTCAAAAATTTTCGCCTGCGGCGCTCCTTAGCGGGGGGGAGGCTTCCGCCCCCCGGGCATTTCCCCGGGAAGGCGCTTATTTACGCCTTGCTACCCGGCGCTTTATCTCCTGGCTACGCCACTGGTGAAAACGAACAGAAAACTTCTGGTTTAATGTACCAAAGGAGGTTTCTTTAGAACCTTAGTCAATTCAGGTTTAACCTTCAACTGATAAGCCAGCCATTAGACCCTTTTTTTTAAGTAAACCAGCCAACACACTAGCAATAATTAACAAACTGAAATACATCTTTCGAACAAAGCCTTGTAACTCATTTGAACGATGTTCTCTTTAAAACATAATATTGGTATTGAATATACAGTGATTTTCACGACAGGCCATTAGACGTTTCTCAAAAATTACAGAAGATAGGATTATGAATTGTTCCGGTTCTTTCGACATTACGAGTCCATCTAAAATATTATTATTTTGGCAGTACTTCCGGTATGAAGTTGATATTAAATTTGTTATTTTAAATGGAACACCCTGTATATTTTCACATCTTTGAACTTTGCACTTAATTTTACATCATTTTTCGAGATATTTAGCATTTCATGATAATTTTTTAAAAAACAATGATACATTCTCGGGTGAATGAAGCCCAGTAAAAGTTATAATTAAAAAACAATTGTTATTTAATTTGTTGAACAGATGTAGGACAAGTCATATAGAGTATTTATTTTGATTAAGCGTCATACAGGGTGTTCTAAATTTTTATTTCAATTTTGTTAGAAACATATCGTAAAACTTAATTTTTTTCAAATGAAACACTGTATATTTTGACATTTTTGAAATCTTATTAGAAGTGAAGAAGATACACATTTTTTAGATAATATTATTTGAGTAGACGAAGCAAAATTTACGAGAAACGGAGTCTTCAATAGGCACAACAGCAATTATTGGGGTTCAACAAATCTCCATGTAACGCGAGAAAAAATTTTCAGGAGAAATGGAAATTTAATGTATTCTGTACAATTATGAATGATGCAGTTATTTATTTCGTATTTTATTATGATAATTTGACACGAGAAAGATAATTATGCTAATATGATAAAAAATGTCCTGCGACCAATATTACAAAACCACCCACTCCATGCCATAATTATCATTTAGTTGGTGATTTATTAACAGAGATGTTTGAACATCGATGCATTGCAAATAATGATCCATTTCCATAGCGCCCAAGACCTATGAATAGTATAACACGGAAAAACCAATAATTGGTTTTTCCGTGTTATACTATTCATAGGTCTTGGGCGCTATGGAAATGGATCAAATTTAAAATCACATAACTTAAAAACGATGATAAGATATTGAGATAGGACTTATGAATGAAAATGGGTCTAAAATTATCTGCAGAATCAAAAAATGTCAAAATATACAGGGTGTTTCACATGAAAAAATTGAGTCTTACGATATTTTTTTCACAAAATGTAAATGAAAATTTAGAACGCCTTGTTAATCAAAATAAATACTTTTCATTAATTGTCCTACATCTGTTCAACAAATTAGATAACAATTGTTTTCAACCAACTTCAAAAAGTTGGTTACTAAATTCGTCCGGATGTCTGTGTGTCTGTGCGTTGGTCGATGTTACAATGTTACGATGTTAGAACGCTCGAAGGGGTGTCATCTTATAGGAAATTCTTTACTGATTCCAAATCTCTGGTAAATTTTTTGATCGGATCATCCATTCGCCGTCGGAACGCCATTAAAGTCAAAATATACAGGGTGTCCCGGAAAATGTGTTAAATCTCTCGGATTCAGATAGAGCATGGCAAAATAAGATTAAAAGTTCCTATAAAATTTTTCCCTACAGGCCTTCCCTGCGGAGATCAGGGGCGGGCTGTTTCATTAATGCTCAAATTTTTAACACCCTGTATGATAAAGACTTTAAAGAAATGAATCTGGGTAGCTTAAACCTTAGACTCAAAAAATGTACTCTTGTTTATTGTCGATAAAAAGAACCGCTGTCGAGATAAAGAATAATAAACGAATTCATGTTTTCTCTAATAAAAGTTATACAAGGTGTTTCAGACCACCCGTACCGCCCAAATATCTCGCGAAATACAAAACACATTGAAAAAAGAAAAAATACGTCTAAAAATTTTTTTAAAAGTCTATTGTTGATAGTAATAGGATGTCCCCACTCCTACCCCCGGGGGGTGGAGAGGGGGGTAATTTCGTAATCTTAAATAGCACCCCCCAGTTTATTATGCAGATTTGAATTCTGCGTTAATAAATAGGAACTTTTTGTTTGAAACATTTTTTGAAGTTCGTGACAGATGGCGCTATGATCACCGAAGGAAGTTTTTCCGATTGCCTATGCTAATTTAATGTCAGTTTTGTTAAGTGACAATCAAAAATGTTAATACTTTGTAAAAGGGAAGAGGGGGAGCTTTATTAACCCCTCCCCCCTTCCCCACACCGTCCCTTCACCCCTACGGCCCATAACCTAGGATGGGAAAACGCAACAATTTTAGATTTAAGCAACTGTTCAATACCACGATTGAAGATGTTAAATTTTGTAAATTTTTTTTGTCTTTGATGGAAAATAAAAAAAAAATTTGAAATACTTTTATTTCACGAGTAAAGAACACATTGACATTCGAGATACGTTTAAATCTAAAATTAGCTGTGAAGTGGCGGTGTGGGGGAGGGGGGTGGTTAATAAAGCTCCCCCTCTTCCCTTTTACAAAGCATTAACATTTTTGATTGTCACTTAACAAAACTGGCATCAAATTAGCATAGGCAATCGGAAAAACTTCTTTCGGCGATCATAGCGCCATCTGTCACGATTTCAAACAAAAAGTTCCTATTTGTTAACGCAGAATTCAAATCTGCATAATAAACTGGGGGGTGCTATTTAAGATTACGAAGTTACCCCCCTCTCCACCCCCCGGGGGTAGGAGTGGGGACATCCTATTACTATCAAACAATAGACTCTTAAAAAATTTTTTAGACGTATTTTTTCTTTTTTCAATGCGTTTTGTATTTCGCGAGATATTTCGGCGGTACGGGTGGTCTGAAACACCCTGTACTCATTCATAAGTAATTCATAAGTAACATGAATTCGTTTATTATTCTTTATATCGAAAACGGTTCATTTTATCAAAATAAACAAGAGTACATTTTTTTGAGTCTAAGGTTCAAGCTACCCAAATTCATTTCTTTGAAGTATTTATCATACAGGGTGTTAAAAATTTGAGCACTGATGTGTAAAACTTAGCCCGTCCCTGATAAACTAGAAAATCTAAATATCTTTCATAGACACCGCTTTAAGTGGTTCTTACTAGTGTCCATCATATAAAATTTTTATGAAATTATATTGAGTTCTCTGAAAGTTATTCAAGAAAAAAGGATTACCAGCGGAGGCCTGTAGGGAAAAATTTTATAGGAACTTTTCATCTTATTTTTCCATGCTCTATCTGAATCCGAGAGATTTCCCACATTTTCCGTGACACCCTGTACACCCTTGAATATCTCGAGAACGACACATACACAATACAATTACAAAAAGGAAAAAACCCGTTTCCTTTATTTTTTGAAACCTATTGACTCATGATACGTAAACATCACCCTCACTCTCTTGTGAGGTGGAGCGGGAGTCAGTTTTGAAAACTTAAATAGGAAAACCTATTTTTAATTGCACTTTTCGATTCTGCATGAAAAACTATTCTCAAATTGCAAATTTCACTCCCCAATTGCAACCCCTTTTTTCCTCCCAACATTTTTTTGTGATTTACAAATTGTCCGTCACCCCCGTCCCTCCGCAACGGTGGAAAGAAAAACAATGACTCATTTGTGCAGAGTCCAGGGTTATTGTTCTGAGGGGGGGTTACAGATTTGAAGTTGGTTGAAATTAGAATTCTATGAGAATTCGCGCCTTTTGATACTTGTTTAATTATAACTTTTGCTATGCTAAAATATACAGCGCGTCCCATTTAAAATAACAAATTTAATATCAACTTCCGATATAACAGGAAGTGCTGTCAAAATAATAATATTTTAGATGAACTCGTAATATCGAAAAAACCCCTATTGGAAAATTTCATAATTCTATCTTTTGTAATTTTTGAGAAACGTCTAATGAGCGGTCGTCGTGAAAAGCACTGTATGTATACTTCAATTAGCAATAAGGATAATGTACTTAACAATTTTAACTACTGTCCTATTACAGTTTACGATAAATGACACTCATTGCAATGTTTTAGAAAATGCCGAGCTCCAGGAAAAGGATTTTAGGACACGTGATGTCAGGGTTATGCTCAAAAATGAGCCGCACCAAACAACTGCCCAGAGATGTAATGGAAACTCCACTAAATCGCTGCCTTAACACCTTCGATATTACTTTATTAGGTACAAGCTTATCAATAAATTATTGATTGCATTCTATTTTCTTACCCTACTATTTATACCTAGGTGTTGGTCACATGATCGGTGCAGGAATATACGTTTTAACTGGAACAGTAGTAAGAGATATTGCAGGACCGGGAATAATTATATCCTTTTTATTAGCTGCGATGGCATCTTTATTATCAGCGTTATGTTATGCCGAATTTGGCACTAGAGTGCCTAAAGCAGGATCCGCTTACATATATACGTATGTAAGCATTGGAGAATTTTGGGCATTCGTAATAGGGTGGAACATTATTTTAGAACATATGATAGGTGAGATCGTACTCGCTAATGTCATATTTTACTAATTTCTCCACTTTTAGGGGCTGCTTCCGTTGCAAGAGCCTGGAGTGGATACGTGGATTCTCTTTTCGGTGGGAGTATCAGTAATGCCAGTGCAAAACTGACGGGGGAGATGCACGAGCAACTTCTCGGTCGTTATCCTGATATATTGGCATTCTCTGTATGTATTGTATATTCCATACTACTGGGAATCGGAGTGAAAGAGTCTGCGATAATCAACAGTGCATTAACCGTTCTTAATATGTCAATAATGTCATTAGTGATCATAATAGGTTTATATTATGCCAATTTCGACAACTGGTCCTCTCAGAATGGCGGATTCCTCCCATACGGATTTGGAGGCGTTATAAAAGGAGCAGCTACTTGCTTTTATGCATTTATCGGTTTTGATAGTATTGCGACTGCGAGTGAAGAAGCGAGAAACCCTTCTTTTTCCATACCAGTTGCAACCGTTTTATCAATGGGCATTGTTACATTTGATTACGTCATGGTTTGCATCGCATTAACGTTACTAGTTCCTTACTACACGATCAATCCAGAAGCCGCCCTTCCAGAAGCATTTGCAAATATTGGAGCAAATTGGGTCAAGTACATTATTTCATTTGGCGCAATTTGTGGGATGACCACAACCTTATTCGGCTCATTATTCTCATTACCACGATGTATGTATGCAATGGCCAGTGATGGCCTTCTTTTTGGGTTCTTAGGAAATGTGAACTCAAAGATACAAATTCCTCTCACAAACTTAATAATCTCAGGTGTAGCAAGCGGTTTAATTGCGCTGTTGTTTGATCTAGAAAAGTTAGTGGAATTTATGTCGATAGGTACGTTACTAGCGTACACGATAGTGAGTGCTTCCGTCATTATCCTTCGATACAGACCACCTCCAATGATTATATCTCGTCAAAATTCCTCCCTCGCTTCCGAGACGTCCGCAACAAACTCTCAAGCAACAACACCATCAGGATCAGATGTACAAATGTTGGTCGGTACCTTAAAACCTCAATACAGTTGGCTGAATCCGATATTTGGGAGATTTGAGCGTGGTTCAGTTGTAACGAGTGCAGTATTCATCTTTACGTGTGCGAGCGGTGCACTTTGCGCACTGATGCAGTTGTACACCAAGGATTTGTGGGATGGAATGTGGTGGATGATTTTGCTAATACTGTTTTTCATTTTTATTATGTTAGGATGTAAGTGGCAGGTGCTGTATTTAAAAAAAACTTCATTACAAAGTTGTAGGTGTCTTTATAATCATCGCACATCATCAGAACATCGATGCGGGTTTAAAGTTCAGAGTACCAATGGTTCCTATACTACCAGCATTAAGTATATTTTGTAACATAGAGTTTATGGCCCATTTAAATATATTAACCTGGTTAAGGTTCCTCGTGTGGATGGTCGTCGGTTAGTGCACACTGACCTAATTCCTTAATGCGTTAAGCGAACACTCTTTTATTTTAGGACTTTTAGTCTACTTTCTTTACGGCATTCATTATAGTAAGGAAGGAGAAAGCATGTCAACTTACTCGACGTTAATGACGTCATCAGAGGCTGTAAAGGAAACATGGGGTGCAACGACTAAATCAAAAATTCAATCTGCTTTTTCAAAACGAAAGTCGTCAAATGAAGAAAGACATCCGATAATTGATGAAGTAGCTGTTCAATAATTTGAAAGAAAAGAAAAAGCACGAAAAGACAGAACTTATTTTTAGAGTACCTCAAATAAAATCCCGCCTTATAAGATTTACCTACCCTTATATGCACAAAAATTTAAAGCAAGACAGTAATTTACAAAATGTAATTCATACCTAAATATTAAATTCTAATTGTCTACAGATAGTCTCATTTTAATCCTGAAGTTACATTTGTTTTAAGAAAGCTCACACCAAAAATGCAGTTTTTTCATGTAGGTAAATATATCTGAAAGTGATTTTTTTGGATTTAGTTTTGCGTACATTGAAATATAAAAACACATCGTAATGTCAATATTTTGTTATTAATCGGCCTTTACAATTTAAAGGCCTGCAATTATTCGTTAACTACCTCTTAATCTCCCTAGGACGAACAAGTTACCGCTTATGTTTGACACAACCTTATCGCCATGAATTTTAAGGATTAGTTTTGAATCGGTGCAGATCCCTAGAAATTTTAGGCACACAGCGTTGCAAAGAATGGATAGGTTTCTTCGATTTTTTTAGGACTGATATTTGGTCGATTGGCATTAAACCATGTATTTACTCTAAAAAATAATTGATGTAAGTTGTCGATCACCTTATTAATATTTTTATGGCGCAGCAATAGGGTTGCATCATCTGCATCAGTTATCCTGTTTGAAAATATACTTTACATTTCGTTGATATATAGACATATGAGAAATAGTAGAGGTCCAAGAATACTACCATGTGGCACCTCATTGGAAGGGGATTTTTCGGAATACTTATCTGTTATAGAGCATTAAGCATTGAAGTTTATCGGTTAGCTACGATTTTATTAGACGCGTTTATCCCATCTAACTACAGCAAAATATATGAGAAAGAGTAGAGGTCCAAGAGTACTACCATGTGGCACTCCAATGTGAGGAGAATTTTTCGAAATATCTGTTATAGAGCATTAAACATCTTTTGGGAATATCTGTTACAGAGCATTAAACATTAAAATTTATAGGTTAGATACGATTTTATTAGACGCGTTTAACCCATTCAAATACAGCAAAATATCATGTGATACACTAAAGATCAATAAAAATACCTCTCGTCTGTTCATCGCTATTGAAACAACCTGGAACCCGTTTTACAGAAATTGAGATGCCTTGTACCTTTACTGCTCGAAAACTAATCCATCTCTGAGATTTTTGAAATAAAAAACTATACGTTTCGAGATTATCTTTAAAAATAATTATGTTTTAAAATATTTAAGCTGGAAGGATTAATATTGGAAAAGAGGCTGAGATATCGTCAACATTGGCCACTTTTTATGAAGAGGTGATTTGTAACGAATCGATAGAGATAAAAAAGGTAAAAGTTAATAAAAATAAAAATAAATTTTGTACGAAATCTTGAAAAAACGCCAAAGCCACGAATCCCAATAGTAGTTTCCCCCATGGGAAAATTAACTGGAGGCGCCCTTGTTTCACACTTGGTACAAGCATGACGGTGTCCTATTCCATTAAAGTAAGCACAGATTACTAACAAATAATTAAGTTGGTCTTGGGTGCCTTGGATTCCCAATTCTCGAGATCTGGATCCTTTACATGTTTCATTTGCGTTTATCTAAGAAAATAATTACACATCCTTTATAAACACAGATTATGCTTTCAACTTCTTCAAGTTACCTCTATGTAAAGATTGAATTTTCTTGCATTGTTGCTGTGCACATTCCTTCGAAACAAGTTCAACGAAATTTACATACCAAGAACTCTAAGTATACCACCTATAACTGCTATTCTTAGACCCATGTTTTACTATGGTGCAAATGTCTGGCGGCCTAAAACCAAACTCTACAACGATAGCACCTTTCAATCATGTGCAAAGACTAGAGTGCCTTGCGTGCAATGGCGCAATGCGAACAACCCCCACATGGAAATCCTTTTGAGTCTGCCTCCACGTACGAATGCAGGTCATATTGGCAACATTGCGTTGAAGGGGTTGATGAATAACAGAGGTATGGAGATAGGACACTCCCCAAATCTAGGCCTATGCCTATGCTGCTGAAAGGGGAATCGGGCTCCCTCGTTCCCACGGTGTATACACCGTGCTCGTTCCTCTTTTTTTGATGCGGACGTCTCAACTTGACATATTCATCTTCACAGATAGATCTAAACCAATGGAAGGCATGGGCACTGGTATTTTCTTCAAAGAACTGAACTTTTATATCATTCAACAAGTAGGCGTATTTTCGAATGTTTTTCAAACAGAACTAGTAGGAATAGCGTTTATTGCAAGAACAGTTTTATGCGTAGCATAAAAAACGAAATTATCAGAATTTCCAGTGACTTGCAGATTGCAGAATAACCTCTCAGTTGGTTTCCGAATCCGAATAGCATCACGTACTAGAGCAAGTAGCAAACAGCAATACCCTCGAGCTTCGATGGGTTGACGGGCATGCTCGAACAAAAGGCAATGAGAAAGCCGATGCACTAACCCTCAAAACAGATGTAGAATGGTCCAGAGCTGGTTCTTCCACTTAATAACTCAAGACACCCAAGCCCAGTACAAGGTTAGGTGACGGCCTAGTGCGTTTCTGCCTACCAAGAAAGAACCTGTGACTACTTATGAGTGGAATTTCTGGCCACTGTAAACTAAGCAAGCCCATGCACCGTATGGGATTGGTTGAGTCACTATCTCGTAATCCAGAATCCAGACCATATTGACTCGTAACAGCATGTTACACATTCTCAATATGAGATGCGATCCATCCATTATCATAAATCAATCGATAATAATCGTCTACTTCGATTTAATCCACAGTGCTAAGCTAAGCATTTGAACTTCTTTGAAAGGAACTCGTGCCTTTCCATTATTCAAGTATCTCATTATGTTAGGCTACATAACAAGTAAATCACTGATATTAACCTAAAATTAAACTAAATGATTACAAAGTGAATGAAGCAAATTATTATCACATTTTTACTCAATGAGGTTGGTAATTCCTCTGTTTTTTCACGGATGATTCCAAAACTGAACTGGGAGATGTGTGTGTATATTACAGCCCTTCAGAAAATATAGAAAGGGCTATTAAATTAATCAATTTAAGTTCAATTTTTTCTGGCGAAGCCATACATATTTTAGAGGTGTTAAAACTTAAAATTGGTTGAAACATGGGTTCCTAAGTCAATTGTGTTCATGTCGGATTCTAAGAGCGCCCTAATGTGCCTGCGACAGCAAGTCCAGCGGTTTACTCAGGCCCGCGCCGTCCATATAGGCAACTCGTGCGTTTCACGAAGGCGCCGGGCATGCAAAGGCGCCTGTTGAGGCCTCTCAATTTATAAATTTTCAACAATACAAAAAATAAAATTGGGTTCCCTTCATTTGAAAACGAAAATATGTAGTAGTACATAATTATTTATTATTTTACAAAATTACTGTTTTCTGCGTGCAATTTCGAACTGTTATCAGCCCATGCGGCAATTTTCAAATTTTTATGGAAGAATTGCAGTTTTTGCTGAATTCTGAGAAAAGTGTCACTTATTCGTCAATTACTACGTACCCTACATTACCTACATTGTAACCAATAATTTACATTATTCTTACCCAAACATTTTTGTGCCATTACGAATTTTATTCCATGCGAGTTGCCATAGCCACAGCGAAAAGATCGTTTTCCAAATTAAAAATCATTAAAAACTATTTATGGTCTACTATGGTACAAGAACGATTGAAAAATCTTGCCATCATTTCAATCCAGTGCCGGTTGTTTTAATGGGGAGGGGTGGGGGGGGGGGGGGGGGGAGGTAATTGGGTAAGAATTTTTCGCTCGCTTATTTATTTTTATTCTTAAAAAATTACCAACATTTCAAACAAACAAGTTATGGTGAATCTAGTCGGCGATCTATGACGGTAAATTTTTCCAAAACTGCTGGAGAGTTTATGAATAAAATTTTGAAAAGTTCAAACTAGTGTATAATGTTATTTTAATTATTTAGCCATTATCTTACATCCCATGTTAATTCATTTCTATTAAGGGCATGTGATACCCTGTTGAAATGTCTAACATATATTCTCTATGCTAACATCTGAAGTATCTAAAGTAGGCAACACATCATGCTGAATGCATCCATATAATTTTAGTACACAACAAAAATACGTAGTTGCAAAATAAGACTAAAATTTATTTAATCACTGAAGGAACTACGTACTTAGGTATGCACATTTATAGAATACGAATTTCTTTTCATATTTATTTTACAGGTCAGTTTCATGTTTCATGTGATGAGCTATTATATCAAATTTATTGTAATTTGTAGATAAACTGCAATTTTGCTTTCTATCTGCTAAAATTCGTACGTTCTAATAGTCGTAGCGGTACATCGAGAAAATTGCAAATGTCTGTCAAATTGTGCGCGAAGTGTGAAATTAGGTACACTTATTAATTAGATCAAAATAAACGATTTGACCCGCAGCACCCCTATTTTCAACCCTTAGTTTTCAAAAGTGCCCCGTATTTAGTTTTTTCCATCCCCTAACGATAACTCCTTTGTTTACAACTTTTCGAAAAAAATATATTAATAAAAGTTTTAGGAATTCTTATACGGAACATTTTATATAAGGATAAAATTTTCACAAATATCAACCCTTATCGAGATATGTGGAAGAAACTGATTTGTGCAGTTTCATTACAAAATCGGTCATAGTTTTCTTGTTTATCGTTTCTCAGAAAAATTATTCAAGTAAAAGATGTAGATATTAGTATGATCAATATTTTAGATATAAGTATATATAATATTTTCACAGAAAGCAACCCTTAACAAGTTATTTCGATATTTTTGAAAGTAAGCAACCCTTAAGTATTAAATCGCTCATATCTTTTTTATTTGTAACTTATGAGGAAAAACATGTAAATAAATATTATAGAAAATTATCTTTTGGGCATTTTATGTCGGTATGAAAATTTTTCAAAAGTCAACCCTTAACGAGATATATCGAAAAAACCAGAAACTGTCAACTTTCACATAAAATCGAGCATAACTTTTCTATATTTCAGTGACATTATTGTTATATAATTCGGTAGCTATATGGATGTAGAAAATATAAGTAAGGGGTAATTTTTTTACAAAAACTCACCCTTAGCGAGATATTTTGAAAAAAACAAACTTTCAGCCCTTTTTAGAAAAGTTTTCGTAACTTTTCCAATTACGATTGTTAATATTATTTCTTCATGGTTAATAATAGGCAATTACAGTGAATTTCATGAAATCATAGTGATTTTGCACCATATCACACTGGTGCGGGAATTTTCAACGGCGTACAAAGTAAGGTTTATTCGTTTATTAAAAAGAAACAATCTAATTTATTGTACCCAAAATGCAAACATAGGTCGATTTTATATCAAGGAAGACATATTTTGATGTTATTTTCTTTGGGGGTGGTTCTCACCTCCAGCGCTTCACAGGGGGTGACATTTAAATGTACCGCTACGACTATAACAATTTTGAGGCAATAAAAAATATAAATTTCTATATGTATGGAAAAGCGGTACAAAACTAAAATGAAAAACGATCAAAAATAATGTAATACAATTCTAAAGATCAATCAATACCTAGATGTTTCAGGAAACGCAATTATGTACTGTATATTACTGTATTATGTATGTATTGCATAATTATACAGGGTGTCTCACGGTGACCGTCGGTTAGAAGTATATCAAGAACAGTAAAAGCTAGAAATTGGAAATTTTGCACATGCGACATGGAGTGTTTAATCTATTAAATAAAAATATTTTCCAAATGGCAGTACTTCCGGAAATACCGGAAGTGAGCATCAACTTCTTTATTTTAAATACAAACCAGGCAATTTTTTTCACATTCTGATGTGTCATAAAATGTTTAGTAAGTATGCTTAAAATAATCGGCGTACCAATTTTGATCGTTGAGAAAAAAAAATTTTTTCACTGAAAAATGTCAAAATCTTGTTTAGGAAATAAAATTGAAAGTCGAAAGTGGTAAGTTAGGGAAATGGGATTTTAGGTTCTCAATGTCAAAAGATTGAGACACAGTTGTCTGTCATGGATAATAAAAAATTGCACGCGGTTAAGTATCTATTTGACGTTATTTCCAGACTTAAGAAAAACTTTAAAAAGTCTCTTTTTTTAAATGGAATGCCAATTTAATTATCAGCCTATTCGATCCAGAAATAAATTTCCTTTAAATTGATATACCATGTTCCTATACCTAAAATCAATGATTACAGAGTTATTTACATTTTTCTAATTAAAATTTTAATTACATACTTTACATAACATGGTTGGCTCTTTCTCTCTTTCCGCCGAACGAACAGAACTTTCAGGGAAAACATTAAAATATCCCAATACATTGGTTTCTGCAGCGTCATTGGGGACAATTGGCTTTGCCAAATTTCGTGGCGCATTTACTTCGCCCAAATTTAGAAAATTCTTTTCAATCATCCTGATTTTTCGTTCTGTCATTGTAGGTAAATGCGGATATCTTTCGTTAAAGTGTTGAGTGATTCTTTATTCAATAGTTCTGCAGGTCGGAAAAGTAATACGAGCAGACTCGTCATGAATGTAAACCAAATTTAGAATATCAGCGTTTGTGTATTCCATATTTCCCAATTAAAAACAAATATCAAGCGCAAAAATCAAAATTCAAACAGATAACACTGATAACAAACGTAAACGTAGCGTAAACTTTCAAACTGATTGCTAACTGACAACTGTCATCATAAGAAACAATTGAATAAAAATTTTTTGAAAATTTTCAAAGCCAACCATGTTTTGTAAAGTATGTATGTAATTATAAATTTAATTAGAAAAATGTAAATAACTCTGTAATCATTGATTTTAGGTATAGGAACATGGTATATCAATTTAAAGGAAATTTATTTCTGCATAGAATAGGCTGATAATTAAATAGGCATTCCATTTAAAAAAAGAGACTTTTTAAAGTTTTTCTTAAGTGTGGAAATAACGTCAAATAGATACTTAACCGCGTGCAATTTTTTATTATCCATGACAGACAATTGTGTCTCAATCTTTTGACATTGAGAACCTAAAATCCCATTTCTCTAACTTTGACCACTTTCGACTTTCAATTTTATTTCCTAAACAAGATTTTGACATTTTTCAGTAAAAAAAATTTTTTTTTCCAACAATCCAAATTGGTACGCCGCCGCCGGTTATTTTAAGCATACTTACTAAACATTTTATGACACATCAGAATGTGAAAAAAAATTTCCTGATTTGTATTTAAAATAAAGAAGTTGATGCTCACTTCCGGTATTTCCGGAAGTACTGCCATTTGGAAAATATTTTTATTTAATAGATTAAACACTCCATGTCGCATGTGCAAAATTTCAAATTTCTAGCTTTTACAGTTCTTGATATACTTCTAACCGACGGTCACCGTGAGACACCCTGTAGAAGGAAAATTATTTGCAGTGGGGCACTTTTTTTAAGCACACTTTTATCTTTCTTATGAAAATATATTCAATATCAGCAATAAATCAGAAGAATATTTTTTAAATAAACACCGTAATTCATTTAAATTTAGGTATTCATATGTATATCAAAAGAAAATGCTGATATAGTATTTAAGATATAAAAGACATCACAAGGAGCATATCGTCGGTGACGGTGACCTGGCAATACCTCCTATCTGCCATTTTTGGCAAATTATTTGATATTGTGACATTTTTTGTATCTCTAAAAATAAAGTCGGTACAGAGCTACAGACGAAAAACACATCAAGTGAGTATTCCGCAAACGAAATTCACTTTTTGAGTGACGTCATGCGAACGGTCTGATGAAATCTGATCGTCAGAGAATCCGGCCTTGCCCCTTACCTACCTTTGCCTTTGCCTACAGCGTTCAGTCTCAACGCCTACAGTTTCTTTAGTTTCCGTCTTCTTTTTCCTTTTTTGTTTCTTTCTAAATTTGTAAGATTGATTTACACATTAATATTTCAGACATTTTTAAGGACAATTTTGATCGCTGCAACTTTTTCAATGTATTTACGTATTCCTATTTCCACATAGCAGGGTATGACAAAATTTGAATTATATTGATACACAGGGAAAAAAGTTATAGTGATATTTCTCTATTAATTAGTGATTTTAAAAATTGAATTCATTAAAAATCATACTTAAATACCAGCAATCATTTTGAAAATTTGTCATACCCTAGCATACATACGTGTGCACATATATTCAGAAATTCAGCGTTCTACATCCATAATTGTGCTTAAAAATATACGAAAACGTAACTCCGCAACGATTAATCAGATCACTTTTTTTTAGCATTCGTAACAAAGTAATAGAGTTAATCTATTCAATTAGTAGTCGGGAAACTCTCCAAATAGTATAGACAACCAAAAAAATGCGTTTTTAAGGTAATACAAAACTGGGTATACCTCATCATTTCAGTAAGTATTCCTATGATTTTAACTTGAAACATTCTAAGCTGAATGTGTGCAAGATAGAAATTACAATTTAAAAAAAATTTTACTAATATAACAAGGTTTGTTAATTTTTTTGTAACAATGTATAGGGACGCACTTTTTTTTTGCACGACGACGCTCGACGAAGTTGGCGCGCCACTGGGTTTACCTTACCACTGATGCATTAATAAGGCATATACTTACGTTACACGCACGTTTAAGTTCTCTGGTTTTAATATTAAATATATCTGGGTTAAAGCGCATGTCAACATAAAACCAAATGAATTTGTGGACAAGTTAACGAAAAAGGCGGTGGAGTTGGGCGAGAGTTATGATAACTCAATCTCTTCCGGAGCCCTAGCAATTAGTCGGAAAAACGGTATGTTAGGGCGTTCACTGGCAAACATATTGGGAAAAATCGTATGCTAATCACCCTACCTACACAATACGCTGTAATACATGCAACAATCATAAAAAAACTAGTCAGATGAGTATAAGGTTTATAGTAAAGTGTTCACCGGGACTATAAGTAGTAAGGATGAAATTTGCACATGGTCAATTCCCTGCTCGTCTGTTCGGGATAAATATTGTGGATTCTCCAAATTGTACACGTGGTGGCGGATCTGAATCATATCTTCCTGGAATATCATTTACCACAGATTAATAATGTTAAATAAGTCTGAGATGGAGGGGGGAATGATCCACTATCACTTAAAGCAAATGAGTAGCAGCGGTGTCAAAATATACTTGTGAAAAGTAAAAATTACAACGAAAAATGGCAAGCTTTTACAATACATCTTAGATGGAGTAGGGAGTTATTGGTCGCATACGCGCGCCTTGCCGCTCCCCTACAAGAACTAATCACACACAGCCAACCCAAAAGTCCAAGCAAGCCAAGGAATGTTGGAAAACCGAGAAATGATCAGAGGAAAACGCGAAAAAATGTCCACTAATTTGTGAAACGTTGCCACGTTTATTAAACCACATTTTTGGCATAAGTCGAGCACATGTTAGTTGTTTGTCACCCCCTAAGTTCATATCTTTAAAAATGTAAGAACCAGTTCGCTGAGCTGCTGAGCATGGTAGTTTGTTCGTATATGTAATGTACACAAGAAATGTGATTTACAGTAGATGTTCAAACGTCAATACAACTTTGGTACAGTTTATCCGAGAAAAATTCCCCCCCCCCCCTCCTTCCCAAAATGTAAGAGCGGATGTTTTTCGGAACCAAAAGTTTGTTAGAGAAACTTTGATTTTGAAACGTTTTTCCTAAATTCGAAGATGAATTATAAATAGAATATCGAAACAAGTTGACGATTCTTTTAACTTATCACTAAGTAGCGACTGCCCTCGGTATTCATATGTAGGGCCAGAAATATTAAAATTCAAACATTAAAATATTCAAACACGAAATCAGAGTTCCACGAAATTTTTAATACAATACACTTATATATGGATGTCGTTTATCATTCATGTTATTTTCCGCCCTGCACTTAAATGGACACGACCTTATTATTATTTTTGAACTCCAGCAAAACCGTAATTAATTAAAAGTGCAACGACTTTTTGAATCATAAATCTGCATTTAGAAAAACGGAAAATAATAATCCAAGTAGTACATACGTAAATCGAACAGGGCAATTATATTTTTAATCACGTGTAGATACCCTTCATTTACACGGAATAATAATTAGAATCTACCCATATTTTAATTGAAACACCTGATAGAACAATTTAATATTATCAACACATCAAATGATAAGGGCCCAGTACACCAGGCAAATACTAAAAGTTTCTCGTAGTCAACTTCCCCTACGTTCACAATAAACTAAATTGGATAATTGTAAAGATGTGTCACGAATAAACAATTATTCAAATTTTTTTACATAAAAGACAGTTCAGTCATGTATTCGGGTGCATATAGTTGCACTTCGTCATATAGACGTGATCCCCTACAATGACGTGCAGAGTTTGCGTGCTTACATTGTTTGCAGTTTGTTTAGTTGCTTTATGCGAAGGCAGTGCTATTCATGAACGGCCTAAACGTGAAAGTAGTAATACCAAAGCGAATAATGAAGAATTTGAAAAATTTTTCCTAAAGGCATCAAAATCTGTGCCTCGAATTGGTCGAAGAGGATCTTCCGTACGTTCATTTAATTTCTCTTCCTTTTTAAGACATTTTGATATTGTAGAACGATTTTTACCCCGGCTCTATGAATGAGGAAAAATATCCATTTTTTAGATATCCATACATCCACCAACCTAAACGATCAATGGGAAAAGCAATTGACGGTAAGTCGACAAATTTAAACACTAAATTATTATAAACTATTTTTAGCATCAATTTGGGCAGATATTGATACTTTGTTTGAGTATAATCCGGAACTACCAAATCTCTTAGAATATTTATCCAGCCTACCACGTAATAGTCCACAATATTATGCTATAAATGCGAAATTAAGGAATCCACCAAATCTTGGAAACAAAGAACTTCTTGAATATCGAATTCAAGAGGAGGCATAGAAAAAAAAATTGGATTAATTTATTTAATGTTTATCCAAAAATGTAGTTAATTAAGTGAATTGGGAGGAAAGGTGTACTTATCTCACGTGCTATGTGTTATGGGAGGAAATTCATTTCTAATCATTTTCATTGTAATTAATCGTGCGTAAACTTTTACGTTATTAAACTATTTAATAATCTTTATTATTTTATTTCCCCTTGTAATTAATTTAGTTTCGACAATGGCGAATTCGCATAGAAGTCTACACAGCCCTTTGGAACGCGTTATTTAAATCAACAAGTTAAACCGTCCTCAAGGATTGCGGTAATTCTTCTGAAGGCTTTCAATTAATAATTATCTTAATGCGAACACGTACAAAACATTGAATGTACATGTATTCACTCGACAACAACTTATATTTTAAATTATTTGCATTCAGGATGTACCTTATCCAAAAATCACTGAAAAATGGAAAAAATATAGGTATTTTTATAAATGTGAAACAATGAACAAAAAACAAAATTTGTGACACCTTGTGTACCTATTCTAATTTTTAATAGGATACACATAAAGGTACAAATTGCGAAATCGATGTAGATTCCTAAAACACAGTGCCGACTAATAATAATTTCAGCAGCTGTATGCGTATTACAAAGTATTTTTAAAAAAATTACTAATTAGTTCTCGTTTATTTTATTTTATTTTATTTTTATCTCGTGAGTTGAAAATTGTGCTGTTATTTCAAAAACATAAGAAACATTAATTTTATGAATAAACCAACTACGATCGGTGGTGGTGGTTTGCCAATTCAAGACGGATATTCAAGTGAAAAGCGTTTTTAGATTAAGGGTTGCCATGCTTATCTTTCATAATATGAATAATTCCAGTTCAAACTCTGATTAACAGTGAAAGTAATTTTAAACACACAGATCGCTCCTTTAAAATAGATTTACAGTCACAATAGAAATGGAACTGTAAAAACACTAGAACATAATCGAAATTACAGTTTGTCCTATAATAATATCAAAAGAAAGAATGCGCAAGGGCTCTTTGCTGAGTGAAAATTGTAAAATCAAATCAAATTCGTTTACACTCCTTATCATAAACAAAAACATCAAGCTATCAAAACGCTTAGTGCAACAAAAGTTTTTATACATAACGTAAAGAACACAACTATTAGAATTTCCAGGGACAGCAGGGCTGCCCTGCAGCCCCTTGATCACTAAAATTACCTCTGAATGTTACCGGTAGCAAGCAGCAACACCCTTGAACTCGTATGGGTTAAAGGGCATGCTAGAACAAAAGAAAACAAGAAAGCCGATGAGTTAGCCCAACTGGCCTCAAAACAGGTCCAGAGCCGACTCTTCCACTTACAGTATCAACTGTAAAAAACTTAAGAACTCACGATACCAAAGCCCAAAACAAAGCTAGGTGCAACTTGATGTCAGATTATTGTCATCATGCAAGAGAGGCCGTCAGAGGACCATCTCGTAGCCTGGTGCGTTTTTGCACAGTAGGTAGGTACTATCAAGAAAGAACTTGCGGCTATTTGCGGAGATACTGTAAACTAAACAAGCACCTACATTGCATGGGCTTGGTAGAATCACCATCTTGTAGACTGTAGAGCATGTTATACTCGTACAGGCGACGAGGCGGCACAGCACATACTTTGTGAGTGTCCCACACTTCTCCAACTGAGACAATCCATGTTGAGGGTATCCTGACCAGACATGGCTACGACTAGACCCGCTTTCTCTTCCAGGATTCTCACGTGAGGGATGGCTTGAGTGACGTTGTGGGGTCGGACAACTCTAGTCAGGGAGGTAATACAAAGGTCCCAAATCTGAGGGCTACGTACGCATGCACTACCTCCTCCCTCCTATCCTAATCAATAATCCAGAAAATGAACATGAAGTATTCTTCATGTTAACGAGATCCTCGCTGAAACTGACATAAACATACGGTACAGTATAATCCATGTAGCGCTTTTCACTCACTCTAACATATCTCCAATAATCCCCAATTTATTTAATCAACGTCAACACCCACTAAACTAAGGTCGAATTGGTCGAATCTAACTTCAGTAAATATTAGTACTTCGAACAAGGCATGTACAATTGTACAGTACTGAGTACAAACTACTTGATGGGACCACAATTAAATTAATTTTTTAGTAACACGCCAATCTTTAGCTTTGTACCTTTACTTATACAGGGTGCTTCTACTCAAAGTGGACAACGTAATAGAGGTTGTAGAACACATCAAAACTAACACTTTTTTAAGTAATTTTTTTCATCTTGGCTTTTGTTTTCGAATTATAGACCTTTTTTCTGTTTTTTTTTATATCTCTATATCTCCATTATTTATAGTAGGATTTCAAAAAATCAAAGTTTTTTGGAATCAACAGGTTAATATCTACAACGTTTATTCAAAACTTTTTTACCAAAAATTTAGAACAGCAAAATGGTGGTCATTTTAAATTATAGCATCAGGGTAGATTATGTGCTATTCAATTTCCAAAATTTAAAATGACCGCCATTTTGCTGTTCTAAATTTTGTAAACAAGTTTTGAACAAACGTTGTAGATAGGTACCTATTAAATTGTTAGCTTTCTTTATTCAATGGTTGATTCCAAAGAACTTTGATTTTTTGAAATCCGACTACAAATAATTGGGATATAGAGATGTGTAAAAAAAACAAAAAAAGGTCCATAATTCGAAAAACAAACCCAAAATGAAAAAAAATTATTTTCAAAAACGTGTTAGTTTTGACGAGTTCTATAACCTCTATTACGTTATCCACTTTAAGTTGAAATACCATGTATGTTATTGTTATAAATTGTCCTTTAACGTTGATGAAAATAACATGAGAGTTAACAGTCTGTAGGGTACTGCGAATTTTCGATTAAAAGTAGGTACTCTTGTTTGATGTTTCTGGTAACCTTATTTGATGACCTTCCTTCATTTTTCCACAAATCTTCATAGATTATAAAATACTTTATTGTTGCAGTTCTTCAACAATTTCCTTTATTATTCTATGAGTAGGTATAGAAGTTACAACGTCAGGTTGTTCAAGGTTTAATGGAAAGTCAATAAGCGGAAAGACCAACTATCTTACTTTGTTTGGGGTACCTAATAGTAACATACCAAAAGTCCTTGACCGTAGGTGTGGCAGAAGGGGGGGGGGGGGGGGGGGGGGGGGGGAGTTAAAGGTCTCTTTATTTGGTTTTTCGACTACACCTAGTCAGTAGGAGTTGGTCCTACAAAATATATTCGTATACAAAATTAAAGGTGACAAAGTTCTCTACATTTTTCATTCCTACAGTTTTTTTGCTATCTGTAACCGTTAATGAGTCTCGAAAATCATTGATTTTGAAACAAAAGCTTGGCGAAAAATGTGCTGCGAAAGGTTTTTTTCGAAAACTACCGATTTTCGAGAGCGTAGGTACCTAAATCTCATTAAGTCATTACTGTAGGAATTAAAAATGTAGATAATTTTGTCAACTTTATATTTTTGTTGGACCAACCCCTACTGAGATATACACGGAAAACCAAAAGAAGAGGCCCTTAACCCCCCTCCTTCACCCCTCTGTTCCGCCACCCATTAGTGCTATTATAAGTGCTATAAAGGTGCACGCTACACGGAACTGAAAATACGCTTTTCCTAAATTTACCAATCTACTATTAATGTTTAATACGATTCTGACATGATCATCCTGAGCAAACAATTCTATGCTGAGATAATTAGCTACAAATTAATTTTGTTTCCGCGTACCTATATTGCTATATTAAATACGTCCATTGAATATTATTCAATGATACGACACATAGATTAATATAAAAAAATGAAACTTCATAATTTATTGTAATAAGCGAATTCGTGTAATTAGATAGTTTAGAGGTATCAGTAAAAATCCAACTGTGTCAATACACCCCACTTGATAATTTATATGAAACCAATTTGCAGATCATCAAACAAAATTAAACAAGAAATATGTAATTTGTAATAGTACATTTTGCGTTCGTCAAAAAAGAAGCCTAGACCCTGAAGCGATAGTAATAGTTTGGACATCCTTTAGTATACGGGGATAGTACTGAGACTACTGAGTATACTGCCCACAGGTATAATGTCTAACAATAGGCGTAATTTCTAAAGTCGTTTGAAATCAGGGACGTGCCGATGGAGCAGTGTGGAGGGTTGTTTCACCCCCCCCCCCCCCAGTTTTTTCGCAGTCGGCAATTTCGGCAAATTGGACCAGTCAGTCGGCAACATGGCAATTATTCTATTTTTACAAATTTTGTATCTGTAGAAGTCGTCAAAGAAATTTTATAAAATTACAATAATTAATGCCATTGGATCATTGATCTTGCAACAAAATACATAGTAAAGTAATAATGATATAACAATCAATGTAAATTTTTCCAAGTGTAATTATTATTAAGTAAAATTATTAATTTACTTTTATTTTTCTATTTACTTACTACCACTGACTGCATCTTTGCAAAGCCAACCCGACTTCACTTCAAATACTAAGACAAAAGGTAGGTATCGTATCATCAACCGGTATAACTATATTAATGTGAGTGCTAGTGTCGTAGATAGATACATAATTTCAAAAATATTTCATTTAGTAACAAACACAAATCGGCAAATTTTTTTTCAAATTTCAGTCGGCATTTTCGACACCCCCCCCCCCACCACCACCACCACCACCACCACTAAGCATTGCTTGGCGCGTCCCTGTTTGAAAATGATAGTTGATTATTAGGGAATCATATTTTTACTGTCCATCCTCGATATAAATAAAGAAATTGAGAGTTGGTTTGATTTAAGTAGATAACTTAATTAAGGAAATGAGTCATTATTGAATAATGATTAATAAAAGGGAAATTACATATATAAATTGTATTGTAAAACCATTAATTTTTTCATTTTTATCTAAATTACATATTTTCTTTAAATCTCAAATGGTTCTGGAATACTAAAAACCGAAAAAAATGAAGTAAATACTTTGTATAGTAGTTCAGTTGTTCTTAAAATAATTTCAAATATATTTTTTTCATTTTATTGATAAATTATAAAACTGCAGTAATTATGAATAAATAATGGTTATGAATAAGAAATAAAATATAAAAATAAAATAAATAAATAAAACAAGACTATGAAGCCAGATTAACGAGTCCTACAGAGTAACAGATTTCAAGCTTCATTTTCACACAGTTTGGACGTGGTTAGTGGTTACAATAACTAGATATCTAACGTAAGTAAGTAGGTACATTCAAAGGCAACATGCAGTATGAACTTACTGTTGAAAAAGGAATGAGATGGAGATCCATAGTGGAAGAAAATACTTAATCACATAAGAATCGAGAATGGAGCGAGATGAAAACCATAACGCAGTAAGAATTGGTGCGTCGGTATTAACACATTACCATAATGAAGAGTGAAAGATTAACATGGATTCTACGGTATTGAGAACAACAGGAAGCCAGTCCATCAAAAAAGCGATCCTGAAGAAGGGGAGGGATGATCCAATAAAGCACCGGCCAGAGGCGCTAACTCATGAAGAAGAATGTGATAAAAGATGGTACTGTCATGACTTAGACCTATAGAGCGAGAAGAAAATGTAGACAAATTCAGTTAAAAAATATTTAGTTAGGTATTCCTAAATTGTTATACGTAAGACGAAAAGGGGAGATTGCTGTAATACATATACGTATTCTTAACCATAAAAAATCGTTACAAAATAGCTCACCTTGAAAATTCACTACTGTAGGACAATCGAAGACTTCGAAAGATGAATCAACATGAAATGTTAAAGATCCTCTTAAATAAGTTACACAAGATAACGTATAATGTTGTTTTTCTACCTTTTGGAATGAAACACCCCGTATAATATAATAATATAATGATAGGTATACTTCATTCAATTCCCTTGATGTTTTAGAAGCGTACCTACCTACTTGCAAGAAGCCCTATAACATAAGTACGAAAGGGAAAGGGTATAGGTAAGTGCTATTAATTTTCAATTAATTTGTTGCTTACCTCATTACTCACTGCAGTTGTACACACCCTAAAATATTATTATAAAGGTGAACCGACGTATCTATAGTTGCAATATTTAAGCACTAGGCTGTTGACGTGTCTTATATCCATGTATTGTGATCTATTAGACAAATATATATCATTCATCATTCATTCATTCATTCATTCATTCATTCATCATTCTAACAATAAGTAATTTGTATAAATTTAAGTACCTACTCAGGATTCCCCCCACTTTCACCTAATGTATTTTCGCCAAAGGTAATCTTGCCAATACCACATTCGCCAAGGGTAGTTTTGCCAAGTGTATTTTTGCCAAGTAGAATTTCGCCAATGGTATGCTCGCCAATAGCATTTTTGACAAATGGACACTCGCCAATTTGAAACGGGAGTTTTGAGATTGACGAACGGTCCCAAAATGATTTCTATTGCATCAGCAATTAACATTTAAAATTCTATTTATTATGGAAATGTCGAGTTTTCACTTCGCAAAATTAATATAACGCTTTTCGAGCTTGCAATAAAGATTTGGAAACAGATTTAGCAAAGTTTGTCACTGAGTGATAGAACAGTATAACCGCCGCACTTGTATCGTTCTTCCACTCATCTCTCAAACAGGCGTTATCGGTATTGAATCAAAGCATGAGGTTTATGTACTGCTTTTTCGCTCACTGATGGGTTGACGTGTTTGAATCATTTTGGCTATCTCAGTTAAAAATGTCAGTTTTGGCGCTTATACCGATTCAATTGCATTTTTAACATTGGCGAAAGTCGATTTGGCGAAAATGCAAAGGGCGAAAATAGTTTTGGCGAGAGTGTTCTTGGCGAAAATGGATTAGGCGAAAGAGGGAGTGGCGAATTTGATTTTGGCGAATTTACATTTGGCCAGATTGGAATTGGCGAAGGAGTATTAGGCGAATGTCCATTGGCGAAATTCCATTAGGCGTAAGTGGCGTACATGCCTACTCAGGTCCCTGAGATAATGGAGCTTATCGTACCCTCCAGTTTTAAAGTCTCCTTTTGTAATGTCTTTTCTCCAAAGAACACATTGTGTCAACGTGTTGTATATCTTGCAATAACGTGATATAGGTATAGAGTGATGTTCCCTCCTCATCAGAACTTATGCACGTTGGGTCAGCTTCAATACCCTTTCTAGAATTTCGTGTATCGTTTCTCTGCCCCCCGTCAAAAAATTACATATTCCTTGCTGAATTGCAACAGATTTTGCGTTCTTTGGTTAGACAGCACACAGCACCTCTAGTTGGGTTTTGGTCTACCTTTGACCAGCCGTGTTCCAAAAATATTCCTTCCACTATTCAAGTAGAATGGTTTCTATTTCACTCCTCACATGAGATTCCAGTTGGGGGCTTATAAAAACGTTTTTAGGTAATCAGTAATTGGCAGTATTTCTTCCGGCATTCATTTTCTTCTTTTTTGATGGTTTATGTTGTACTCTGTGAGGAAATACCGATATTCTTCTCCACACCCCACTCACCTGTTTTTTCCCAACATTATGGAGCCCTTTTGACTCACTGAGGCCCTCATGCCCTCACGCCACCATGAAGTTCCTTCAGCGGGTTCCAGGTGTCGGAGACTCTGTGTTAGGCCGGTTTGTCATACAGGAGCAACATTAGTTCCCATAGTGGCATTATTTAAATGCATTTCTTGGCTGTTATGCGTCTTCTATACTTTTGACCTGCTTCTTATATACCCGGGATTAATACAACACCTATATATATTTTTATATGATGACATACTCTCCTAATTTTTATTTGTTCCAGATAAAGACCTCTCTGCAGGTTTCCATACTTTCATCTTCTTGCCTTCTCGGTTCGAAGGTTAAAGTTTATAATAACTCGGATTTCCATCCCACGATTAACTAAGGAAAACAGAGTCCTTCATTCGAATATAACCTACTGTGGAGGTGAGGGCTCGCACCAACCTGAGCACCCTGGTTGGTAGATCAAACACATGTTGGCCATTTGAAACCTTGTGGAAGCCCTTGGCCACCACACCACAGTTGGTTCGAAATACTGTCATTGAGTGCTTCCAGTTACTGTTTGAGTACGAGCATCTTTGTTCCTAACTACGCTCATTACCCTATTCGTTCTCTGGAGACGTGCTAGGTGGGATGCCAATTGCGTTATTTTTACAAGACACTTTTATAATGTCACACTTCTTTTAAATTTCTATTTCCATTAAAAACCATTACAATTAAGGGTAAATCTGAGCTAGCGGATTAACACTACTGACCTATCACCCTGTATAAACAGTGAATCGCCAAGTTGTATACATAACCTAAATCTAAATTTTACTTTAAAAGTGAAAAAGCAAAATTACCTTAATAAACTGCAGTGATTTTTTTGTGCCCTAACAATTTCTCCCAGGTAATATTAATTTATCTTTTCCTTCACACCTTAATATTAATTTATTATATGTACTTCTTAACTTCTAGAGAAATGGAAAAGAAAGCAATTGAAACTGAAAAAATTCCTCTCACCTTTAAACCTTCCCAATTTAAACTTCATACATTTCATAGTGAAGTTGCAGATAGAAGAATAGTATATCAAGTGATTAAGATGTTAACGTCAACATTTATATGTGTTAATTATGAAAATGAATTAACTTTTAGTGATCTATCGCTAGTTTTAACAAACAATAGTAATAAACCGATAAGCACACAACTAATAGGAAACTTCTCAGAAGATAGTACTAAGAATATGGGTATGCGTCTGTGTAAAAAATTAAAAAAGAATATTTATTTAAGTTGCAATGTAAATAACGATCGATTTACTTTACCTTTAGTTGAAAAACAGCTTGTAATGGAAATGAATAAGTGTCCTGATAAATTTTAATTATACTTCGCCAATCACAGTTAATCTTAATTTCTATCTTGGTGAGTGAGACACAAAAACTTCAATACTTTAAATTATTATCTGTATTTATATTATTTTGTATTGTGTGTAGAGACCTATTTGATAATTCTCAGAGCTAGGTTGCATGTAGGTATGTGTATTGCGGCCAACGCTGCCTTCTTTACCCTTCAGTTTTAAATTTATCTGTAGCCTTAAAATAGTGTTAGTCTTCCTGAGGAAGGCTTTTAGAAATGCCTAAAGAACCTAGGTGTTTTGGTATTATGTACCTTGAAATGATACTAAAATTAATGTTGTCCATATCTGTTATTCGTAATGTACCTCCAAATGGGAAGATGATAATGTTTAAAGTTAGAAAAATAAACCTTTCCCCATAGACTTTTTAATACAATTAATTAAATGATAATTGTGGCTACATGTTTCGACAAGGAATTAAACTTGTCATCATCAGGCCTCTGCAAAATTACACTAAGAATAATGAGTATCGTTAATAACTATACTTACATTAAAGTTTAAGTTTAAATTAAAATTAAATTAGTTGAAGTTTAAATGGCTTAACATCGCCATGGTAATAGAGACAACAGCTGTAGATAAATCATCACTGAAAAGAAGGAATTACCAGTTGAAAATTTAAATTGAAACAAATAAAACCCACTTACCAAGGTAATAAAATAAACGAGAAGCAAACGGACCATGCTGTGGGAAACAAAATTGAGGTTAACCCAACCAGTCGTACAAGAAATACTTACAGGAAATCAAATTGAGAGGTTGAGGTTGAGGTTTTTGGTTTATGGGTTTATGGTTGATTACCGTGCATTAGCGATTTTTTGACGATGGAGTGGTGGTTGTCCAATTAGCTTTTCTTCCTTTTTATCTCAATTTGATTTCCTGTAAGTATTTCTTGTACGACTGGTTGGGTTAACCTCAATTTTGTTTCCCACAGCATGGTCCGTTTGCTTCTCGTTTATTTTATTACCTTGGTAAGTGGGTTTTATTTGTTTCAATTTAAATTTTCAACTGGTAATTCCTTCTTTTCAGTGATGATTTATCTACAGCTGTTGTCTCTATTACCATGGCGATGTTAAGCCATTTAAACTTCAACTAATTTAATTTTAATTTAAACTTAAACTTTAATGTAAGTATAGTTATTAACTATACTCATTATTCTTAGTGTAATTTTGCAGAGGCCTGATGATGACAAGTTTAATTCCTTGTCGAAACATGTAGCCACAATTATCATTTAATTAATTGTATTAAAAAGTCTATGGGGAAAGGTTTATTTTTCTAACTTTAAACACTTGAAATGATACAGTGGTGCTTCTTCCCCCCCACTACAAAGTATGTTGCAACACCCAATCTAAGAAAGTGTTTTTTCATTTGGAAGCAGTAGATCTATCAGAAAGTTCTTGTCTTCCTTGCTGAATTGCAGCATATTTTCCAGTCTTTGGTTGAACTGCACCACTAGTAGGGTCATGGGTCGAGTTTCACCTCCACCATTTCATGTGCAATTTCACATACCAGCTATGGTCCTAGGAAAAGTATAATTCAACCTTTTTGTGTTAGTCGGTCGGTGATCCTTTATAGCTACCATATCGGCTTCACTTTATTGTATTAGAACGACGAACGACCTCCATCACTATTCCAGCTCTTGTACCCCCAATCAAACCAACCTCCTAGTTTAATCTATCATTGCGTGATCTCAACACAAGTTGTGGTGGTGGATCACTTCCTCCACCTCCCAATGCCCCTTATTGAATATTTTGGATGATGAAAAGTATTTTACTTCAAGAAAAACGTTACTGACAACTTTACACATAACAAAACATAATTACGACACCCGCTCTCAAATATTATTTTAAACTATTATTTTTCTACTCCCATACTTTAATCGACTTATTAAGTGTAATTAGATTGTATCGAAATGATATTCATTTCGATACAGATTTTCATTATAAAACGAGTCAAATTAGCCAATAGCTGTCAAGCATTTTACTTGATTGCCATAGTTACAGGAGTTTTTGATATTTGTCAAAAATTTTGTTCGTTCTTTTATAATAATTTTTTTTTAATTAACACAGGTCGTAGAAAAAATAGTGTATGCAACTCTCATGTAATGGCTATTAATACACTCGCACAAGATTTATGACACTCGCCAGGCTCGTGTCATAACTTACCTCGTGCTCGTGTATTAATAGCCATCATTACATGCTCGTTGCATAATATACTATTATATTAGCATTTTTGTCACAGGCAAATATAGTCCTCTTTGATACCCCTCTTTCTTATCTTGATTTACTTTAAAAACCCATTTTGTGTCGATGCCCTTATGACCTTCTGGTAACTGCAATTTTCCAAGTCTCAAGTGCAGTAAGGACAGTGTTTTAATGATATGTTTGTGTGTGTTCTCTGTTCTACTCCCTCAGCTCCCTCCTCCCCTCCACTTCTCCTATGTCACTTTCTACCTCCTCTGTTTCATTTTCTGTTGTATAATCTCAGAGATTCCATTTTGTTGACGTGTGTAGCTGCATGTAAATTTTTGTCTTGTCCCATTTTCAATTACAGTATTTTTTAAAGTTATTTGTTAGGAATTCACCGCCACGGTCCATGCGTATTCTTGTCATATGAATCGATCAAGTAAGTAAATCGTTCGTTACAGTTAAATAATATTTCTCACCTGCGAGGGTTAATGTTTTTGTTTTGTTGGTCCCAACACGTCTCAATGTAAAAGTTTTCCTATGTCACGAGATTATTATGATCATTATACTAGGGGTGGTCCCAATTGGTTCCTACACTGCGACCTTTTGGTCTATTGTCTACCCTTCGTGAATACCTCTATCTTTAACAAAGTTCAGGATTTTAGGACGAATCTTCGTTACTTCCTCTTGTGTAACCTTTTTATTTCCAATTAGGCGTTCCCTGTTCCCTTGCCTTTGTGAATGCCCCACATTGGCAAATAACGTGGTATGGCGTTTCTTCTTCCTCACCACAACCCCTGCATATCAGGCGATCAGTCAGTCCCATATTATGCAGATGCTTGTTCAGACAGTGTGACCATCTGTGTCGCAAGTTTTATCTTCGTCCTACTTAACTTTAAAATGGACGCTACTAAGTCTCCGTTTGGGATTTCCAGAAAAATCTTGGAATGACTCTGTCCTGGGATTTTCGCCCAATGTCTGCAGTGCTCTTTCGTGAGTATTGTCCCAATCTCCTTTTTGGCTGTGTTATATGTATATAATATCCCACAGGCGGATTCGGGTGATATGAGTGGTTTTGCGCTTGCCATTCTCGCAAGCTCGTCTGCAACCTGGTTATGATTCTTACGTGCCCATAACAAGGATACTATGTTTCTTCAAAAGGTTTTCTGGTTGCCTTAAGCTTCCTCGCAGGAGTTGCAGACCTTGTCACTTTGAGGTACTTAGTACCAATAACTGTAATCATACATACATAATGTAATGCTAAATGCTATAATATAATGATGAGGAGTTTAATTATCGCTGTGTATGCCCAGTGTCCCTAAGTCCATAAAGGAAATCTAGGAAAGGGGAATAACTAAGCGCATCAATTGCTTTTGTTATTACCTGAATTGTTACTAGAAATTTATCTTAGCTGAGAGAATTCCGCCCTCCCAGAGATCTGTATAGCACCTTAACATGACGAACAACGGTTATCTTCACCACTTGTCTTGCTGCTTGTGTGTCCTGGCAGTGGCGTTGGTAATTATAGTGTTTTTAGAATTACCAAAGACGCGATTTCATAAAGTATGAAGTGGGTAGAGACAAAGTGGCGGAACAGCCTTACCGCCGCGTCGTATTTCAACGTCTGGTATTTCGTACAGCTTCCACCTATGTGGTGAATAGGTCTGCAATGACTGCAGTCACTTCTCGTGAAAGTAGTCAAAGATCTACCAATACGGGGCCCCTTTTTCTTTACCTCGCCCACTCTACAGCTGCACATCTACTCTCGTATCGCGTTATCGATTTTCAACCAGAAGTAGTCTGTGGTTATAATATGAGTCGTTTATTCTATTCAGAATACCCATTGGTGCGAACGATGATTGCCACATGCTGTAACTATACTGACGATAAGAGAATTGCTCTAGGTAGGATTCGGAGTCACATTGTGTACATTGTAGCCAGTGTGCTTGTATGATAGGAAGTATGGAAGATCGAGCCTTTCTTCTTTCTCCTTTCATTCCTCTTCTAAGGATATTTCAAAAACTTTGGGTTACCTATAGATGGGTCGCTACTACTGCGTATCGACCATGGGTTGTTGTATTAACTGTTCCTTTAAGCTTTTCCATTTTTCTCTGTCTCTTGCCATTCTCTTCAATTTCCCTACATGTTTTTTACTCTTCCAGACCTCCCTTTGAATGCTCCTTTTCGATGTATCTAGGGGTCTGCCTGGTTCCTTTTCCCACAATAGTAGTCTAAAGTTTGTTTTAGTTTTCAAAGTGTATCCCATCCATTTCCACTTGCTACTTTTTATAGTTTTATCTATTTGTTCTTCTCCCTCCTCCTCCACAGTTCTTCGTTGGTGATATGTTCACTATTCTCCGTAGGCATTTCGTATATAGGAGGATACTCTTTACATTTGATCTAAATATTTTTAACTTGGTTTGGGGTGTAATGTTTTGGGATGAATATTTTGCGTGCTAAGGCTTTCTTTGTTCCTCCTTGAGGGCTGAAGATGCTACTAAGGTAGCAGAACTCTTCTACTTCTTATATCCTTTTTCCCTGTTTGAATACACTGATCTCATTGTTGTTGTTAGGGTTCTTTATCTGTAGTTTTGTTTTATCTATGTTTATATGCTGTATAGTTTGTTCGCTTTTCTTTGCACAAGTTATTTATTGGTAGATAGAATACTTATGTTATCTGAAAATTCTAAATCTTCTAGTTTAGTGGAGATTCCCCAGTTTATTCCTGTTTGACCATCCATCATTCACTCAATTACAATTAGTGCTCACCCCTACACAGTTAAATTTGTGTAATACAACCCAAGCTAATCGTTAATAAGCCCAGACAACTGCCACACACTTCTTTTCGTTCACGTCAACCGTAATTCGGATTTGTTTACTACATCTCCATTGCAGATGACGCAAGGAGTTAATCGGACATGACATACAATACACTTATAAATTGTATTGTAGAATAAAACGGTTTCACTTTTTTCACACCTTTACTCAATATGCTAATACAAAAATTACAATTTTATAATGTATATAATAAATAGTTTTTACTGCAATTTGTTTGAAGTGTTTCTACTTCTATATCAATAAAATATACTCCATTCATGTAAACAACAACATAAAGAGGTTAGCACAGATTGTTCTTACAAACTAATGCATAATATTCCAGCTAACACTATTTCAAAATATAATAATCAACAAGAATTAAACAAAAATGTTAATTTTGAAAATAAGAGACTTCTCCTTCGATTAATTATCCCAAAATTACATTAACGCCAAATATATGAATCATTAATTTGTGACACCACAAACTAAAACCAAGTTCATAACACGAATTACTCATATAACCCCCTACATATTGCCAGTAGGTAAATATATAAATACTTTTATAATGACAATTTTGTTCTGAAAAATACTCATAAACTAAGAATAAATACACATAGTATCTTAAACTACATGCAGATTCATTTACAGTAGCTGACTTTAAGCATATAATGATACAACTAAACTAAAAATACAATAATGTCCAATTAAAGAAATTAATTATGCCATTCCAAAAATCCATTTACAGAATATTGTCTTATAATCGAACATTTCAAAAGTACATGTATTTTATTCCATTAATCTTTTATGCTTAATTTTAAACAGTGATTACTTTACTTTCAATTTAACACAAATTCTTTCAAATCAAATTAATTCGTATTTTATAATTTTTTAACAACAGAAATTTATTAAAACTCGAGAATTCTTTAAAATGAGAAAAATGCATAAAATTTTACCTTTAAAATGAAATTGTGCAACTAAATAAAGTGTGACATATTAATGCACTCTCACTCTAATAAATGTTCATACCAACAAATACTTAAGTTATTAAAAAATAATTTCTTTCTGTACACAATAACAATTTTTTATGAAAATATTTCAGAAGTGCAAGTGCAAATAATATGCATACAATTCGTTATTATTCTTACTTTTATATTTGCTACTTTCTTGACGAAAATCGGGGATTAGAAGGTAAATGTGTAAAGCTGCGTAATTCGTAGGACATATCAATACCATGTGCAGTTGCTGTATCGAGATCCGATTTGCGAAAAATTATCATACGTATATCTGTATGAAGATAAATTCGACCAGATTTGGAACTCTGGAATCTGTTAAATAGAAATTACATATCACTGAAAAGATAATTTCATGTCCTTCCTTTGCAACTTATTTTATTTAGAGTTCTCAAAGAAGTGATCAGCACTCAGCAGTATATTAATGGAGAGATACCAAAGAATTTAAACATATTATTCTAGTACAAACATTATTCTTTTTGTAACTTATACTCACCTTAAATGAATAAGATATCGTAACCATTTGGGTCCCCATTCCAAATTTTTATCTATACAATTAGTTGGCATGTATAAAGTACGTTGGCGTATAAATGTTTGTGAATTGGGAGGCATTTCGTTTAAATCGTACATTATTACAAACATTTTAATAACAGTTCCCAATGGATTGAATAATGTAACTTGCACTGTTCCGGATTTGGGCACCTGATATCCCTTCCTTCCCAAATTTATATGTCCCTAAAAGAATACAAGAAGATAATGAAAATGACAGTCAACTAAGAGTTACAACTAAATTAAAACAAGATTTTTCAAAATATTTTTGAAACTATCAACTTTAATTATGTGGTACTATACACGAAAGATAGAGAATTTTAAAATGTAAAAAATAGAATTAAAATGAGTGTGGGATTTTTTCTCTATGGATTGATAATTCAAAACAATTGACAATTGATTTTTTAGAACTTCCAACTTTAAACATCTTTTAGAGGATCAGCGGTTTAACATTTTTGACAATATTATATTTCTGACATTCCTTTGCGTTTTGTAAAAAATACACAAATCTTTCTTGACCTTAACACAGTTATTTAATTATATAGTTGATTATATTGTGAAACTCCATATTACGTACACACAATATTAAAATAACAAATAATTCCACTTAATGCTTCATTTTAGGAGCTAAAAACAGTATTTAAAAAGCTAGAAAGAACGGCAAGAGAGTATGGGTTACAGGTGAATACGGACAGAACGAAATATATGGAAATATCACGTGGGCAGGAGGTAAGAAAGGGGAATCACTTACGAGTCATCGCGGGAGAAGGGAGAGCGTATCCTTTTGAGGAGGTTAACCAATTCGAATATCTAGGGGTAACAACTAACAAAAGCGAAGAAAAGTCAAAAATAGAGAGGAGAATAGGAAAAGGAAGTAAAGCAGCCGGAGCACTGAGGAACCTGTTGAAATCCAAACACATCTCCTCTGCAGTTAAGATACGACTGTATAGAACTGTATGGTTCTGAGCTGTGGATAATGAGCAAGCAAGAGGTTAAGAAACTGGAAGCCTGGGAGAGGAAGATACTGAGGAGCATTCTTGGGGGAAGGATAAGGAAGCGAACTGGAAACGACGAACAAAATTATAGAAGTATATGGAAAACCCAGAATAGTACAAATAATTAGGGCCCAAAGGGTAGGGTGGTTGGGGCACATGGAAAAAATGAAGCCATATAGAATTCCAAAAAGAATACTGATACTACTACTAGCGAAAGGGGGGAAGAGAAAGAAAGGTAGACCCAGAAGGAAGTGGTTGGAAGCGATAGAAGAAGATTTAAAGAGGTAGGAGTGGAGAGCTGGAAACAAAAAGCCCAGAACAAGGAAGTGTGGAAGAAGACAGTGGCGCGGATAGAGCCCTTAAAGTAAAAAGGTGCTAAGGGCCTAGAAGGCCTGGAAAGCTAAAATATTATTATTATTATTACTATAATGAAGGAAGGTGCTAAAAGGTGAAATACATAATAAACCCAAACAATTGCAGAAACCTTGAAAATATTTCCGCTTAAACACATTACCCTTATTTTTTAATGTAAAATCCAAAATAAAAAAATTTGAGAGAGTGCCATTTAAAATAACTGCCCCTTTACAAGATTGAGCTATGAGGTCACCATATACTTCGCTTCGCTTAATAGATTTTATTTGAAACATTTTTCCCTAAAACTAATATTAAGACCCCCACTACATTATTAACCCACTACCTTGCATCACCGTAAAGATTTTACGAAATATAGATAATCATAAAAACATTCAAAGAATAAATATTATAATTACCAAATATGGTGACGACACCTTCTCATTATCTCCCAAGTTGTAAAAGAACACAGTAACTGGAAGTACCAAATGTTGAGGAACAAATGCACCGCTGGCACCTAATTCGGCTGTGAATCCGTGAACGGTAGACACAGGCTCAAGACGACCATTTAAAACTGATTCCTCAAAAGTTCCTAAACAATTCAAATTGCACAATTAATTCTTTTATATCTTAGAACCTTATAAATTGTTGTATTTCAAATGTGTACAATGTTATTTTAAATTGTGTAAGAAAAAAATGGATTTAAAATACAAGATAGTTTGCTCAAGTAAGTAAAAACCAAATAAACTATACCTAAATGTTTTAATTTTTTACTTGAACATACCAACAAATCGATAAAGACAAGACTATGGAAGACTGTACATACATATAGCAAAATTGATAATACAAAGATATTGTACGGAAAACCTAACTTTTAATACAATATTAGTTAGTAGTCATAGAAATTACATTGCAAGTCTAATATATGTATTGCGGCCATCTTTAGGCATTCTAATAGTTTCAAACAGAGATGTACTTGCTGATAACGATTCTACATCGTAGCAACATCATTTCCATTAAAAAAATTTTTTTTAAATTCCAATTGATTAATTGACGACTGTGTGTTTAAAGTACTCTTGTAAATATTTTAGATAGGTACTTTAAAGTGCAAGTGCAATACATAAATTATTGATACAAGCAGCAGAGTATAATTAAAGTAAAGTTTAAAAAATGATTACATGAAAATGATTTTACATAAAAATCAAACTTATACTTATTAATGGTTTATATTACCTTGGATAAGAATAAAAAAATTCAATTCTTTCCCAATCCACATATTTTCCATAATAAGTAGAAGTGTAGGTAAGATGCAACAGAAACAATATACAACAGAGTAAATTTTCACACATAAATGTAGGTACCTAACAAGATAATACATTAAAGATAATCGTTTCCTACCTAAAACATTGTTTTAAAGAAAGTATACTGTACACAGTATTTGCTATAATACAAGCTGTCTATATTCAAACGTCTCTTTCTTGTTGCAGATGATCTTCCAAATACCCACTTCAGAGTACCATTTAGAACAGTTCGGATGGAGTTATGTTGCACTGTTACTTAAAAATTGTTTTATTGTTATATACATTTTCTACAGTAACTATCGATTGCATTGTGCTTCTTCCATATTTTTTGCTTTCTATGATAAGACTCCCTGCATTATGTATAACCATGTGGTACAGCTATATGCTACTTCTTTAAACAATTACCTATCAATGATCCATCAAATGATATTTGCGTTAAAGCAATATTTCAAGATATTTTGCACAAATTTATACAAATTTTGTAAATATAGCAAAACTAACATACCTATCTTACAAAGTACAATAACCATATATTGGAAAGGTTATTCTCAATAAACAAACATTTTGATCACACAAAATTTGTGCATACATGCATAACAATATTTAAAGAAGGATTAACATACAAGAAGGCGCTTTTATGCTCTACATTGCAACTTCTTAAATTTTTCTCAACTTCATGAACTTGTGCTAGAAGACTGTGATATGATAACGATAAGAGCACAGTCCAAAACAGCAACATAATACTAAGAAATTTACAGAACAAATTTGTAAGTGAAAAGATTCATAAGATAGAAGAGCTAGAACACTTCTAGCCTATGAACACAACACAACAAACACTAAAAACCACAACAATAATTTAATACACCACACGTTTTGAAAGCATAACTATCATCATCGACAATCAACCAGTTGCTTATGATGACAGTTTTTATGACGAAACGTGTACAGTGTAATAACTCATTGGTGTGTGTTGTGCAGTGAGCAGTATACTCTTATTAGAGGTGAGCGGTCTGTCCGAGATTTCCGGACGGACACTTGTCCGTCCGAAAGTGTCCGAGATTATCGGTCGGACGGACAGGCAAATCATATTTTCCGACGGACGCGGACTGTCCGAGACAATATTTTGTACGGTACATTCGGACACGGACATGTCCGAACAATTTTTCAGACAATTCCATTGTCCGAAACTGTCCAAAATGCATTAAAAAAATCGGAGAAGATCGCTTTGGAGAGGTTCGTTCCATTTACCAATGAATTTGGAAATCATGTTATACACGTCGCCATGGCCAAAGAGTGTTCTTTTTGCCGGGGTTCACTTGATGGAAAAATCAAGTTATTTTTCTAAAGTTTTGGAAATTAATGTCACGGCTACTAACTACATAATACATATACATACTACTTTAAATGTTTGTTGCATGTGTAATTGTGTATATTTAATTTATCCTACGTTACCGCATTCGAATTTCATTTAACATTTTTCGGACGGACTCGGACTCGGACAGCAAAAAATAATTCGGATAGTTTCGGACGTACTTTTTGAAAATTTGTTCGGACACGTTCAGACACGGACACAAAGTTTCGATCCGGACAAACTTCGGACGGATTCGGACAGTTAAAGTCCAACATTTTTCGGACGGTGGACGCATTCGGACGCAAAAAATGGCTGTCCGACTCACCCCTAACTCTTATTCAATGTGCTGAACAACATTATTCTAAATGATTAATTATTAGTGGTACACAAAATACGAGAGGAAAACAATTTTTTTGTCCACTGTTTTGCCACCGCTCTAAAACTGGATTGAGACAAGAGGAGAATAGCATATATTTTTAAAATCCGCCATTACTACATTTTCTTCGCGTACCCCTAAACCATCAAACGCGTACCCCTAGGGGTACGCGTACCACAGGTTGAAAATCGTTGTCCTAGAATATTATTGAACATTAAATGAGCTCAAAACCACATTGCACAGAAGAAGTACAATAATGGTCTGAGTAGCATATCTTTTATGCTTTACAAGAAATGCATACAGACACCTACTCTCTTGCCATGTCACAGTAAGTTACTATAAAATAATCTAAGTATAACATTCTGTTACTTACAACCAGATAGATTTAGTTATTAATTAAATTATTAAAAATTAAATTAAAAAATTAGAGGATGGTACATTACTTTTGCCACAAGGTCTATAATCATTACTTTAAGAGATTTACGTAACTATAACAAATTAGAACTGTACTTAGCGTAATATTATTTCTATTAACACTTTCAAGGTTTCCACATATCTATTCTAAATATGTAGTATAAATTAAACAAATATTCCAACGCTAAATAAATTTTGTAAAATAACATAAAATAATGTGTATGTGAGGAAAGTGCTTGGTATAACTGTAACTTTAGGCATTCTAATAGAAATTTACTGATATATTTAGAATAAAAAGTCACATTAGAA
This sequence comes from Pyrocoelia pectoralis, assembly GCA_036250285.1. NCBI lineage: Eukaryota > Metazoa > Arthropoda > Insecta > Coleoptera > Lampyridae > Pyrocoelia > Pyrocoelia pectoralis. The sequence continues at coordinate 68,918,013 of CM070075.1, forward strand.
TTAAATTTGAGAATGTGGCCTTGTATTCAAAATTTGAATGAAATAAGTGAAAATCGCAATAAAATCTCATTTACGTACCCACTGTCCAAAACACTTTCTTCAAATTTATGTCAAACTACAAAAAGTACGTACATTTGTGGCAAATCCTGCCAATGTGTACCCTGATAATATATCTCTGTTGATCCGCTACCGTTAAGCCCTGAATCTATTACCAACCTAACAAGTTGTGAGGATGTCTTCTTCTGTAGCACTTGGGTGTAAATGCCTCCCTCTTAGGAAGCAAATAGGAATCAGGGCTGCATGGAGAAACAATGCTACCATCACTCTCACTTTCCTCGTCACTTGCAAATGAGAATAAGGCACTGAAAGTAACAAATTAAATAATATAAAATTTGTGCGACAACAATACACCTAATCTACTAATGCAACAAATTTTAGCCCACATTTGGATCAAATTGATTGTACAAAAATATCTAATAAAAGCCTTAATGGAAACACTTACTTTCCAATTGCAGACACAGAATTAATACTGGAATCGAAATCAAAGCACGACTTTCCTCTTCGTACTGGAGCCGGGCTACTTGTTAAAGGTAATCCTGTCCGAGAATGAAAGACCATAGAAGTAGCATTATCCAAAGATTTCTTGAATTTGGCTTGTTCAAAAGCGGATGGAACGTCAATACTTAAACTATGGTTTTTTATTGTTTGTGGTTCTTCAACAACATTGGAAGTACAAAAAGTATCATCTAACAAAGATTTTTCTTCAATATGCAACAGAGATCCTTTATTGCTTTTCTGGACATTAGAACTAACGTCATCGTCGTCAGGAAAAATTATTTTTTGTCTGGCTTTAGATTTAAGAGAATTTAAGTGATTGTGTTGCACATTAGAAATATCTCTAATTTTTTTATATTTGATTTTTGGAATAGGGCTATCACAATGTTTATCAAGGTATATATTATACTTGACCTTGTCCTTAGTACTAAAAATATCACCACTAGCGCTCGAATTATCACATATATTAATATTATCACTTTCACACTTTGCCACATTTGCACATAAATATGGACTATCCCGTCCACATTGTTGAACACATGAAAATCACATTTCTCCTTCTCCCAAATTTCTTCCGATTTACAATGGTTTCTTGATGTGTTATTGTTATGAATAGATTGTGCACTGCTAGTACTTTGCAAATGGCAGCTACGTAAAATGGCATTTAATAAAATATCTCCCTTGCTTTGTGTATTGAGATCAAATTCCTTATCTTTTTGCTCGTTTAAATTACTTCTGGGTTTAACGTCACAATGTATGGCCGCACATTCCAAATCTAATTTTGGATTTTTTAATTTTTGTTTTCCATTCGAATTTAAATATCTTTTATCGTTAACGTTCAATTCTGAGTCAATACTGTTATGAAATTTTGTCGAATTATTTTTTGAATGGTTAATATTTGAAAAAGACTCAGTACAAAGAGGTTTATCAATAAATTTTGAAGTAGAAGGTTGACAATTTATAGATTCTGTATAATTGCAAACACGTTTAAACTTTCCTAATTTTGGATCTTTTTTTGAGCTACTATCAATATCGTCAAAGTCTTCGCAACGATGTTTTCCTTTTAAAGTGCAATGGGTATACATTCGGTCATCTACCAAACTTTTTTGCTGTTTAATGCCATTTTTGCTAATTTGAATTTTGTCAAACGATATGCTCAAAACAGGTTCACATTTATTGCATTTTGCAGTCGGTACCTTAGGTAACCGTGGTAAGCTTAACAAAGAAATTTGTATAAATAATCCACCACCAATATCGGTCACTGGAAAATCATGTTTAGTGGCCGATGATGTAAATTGTGAAATTTCATATGTTTCACCCGGTACAGTAAGACGATATGTAATGTTATTCTTTAAACTTTTTAAATCATTTTCACTTGAAGATAACCATGCTGATATTTGTGAAAAATGTAGCTGAGAACGAACAGCATTCATCAGTTGTTGTAAGTTAACATGAGTTTTTTCGTGAATTCTGAAAATAAACAATATATTAAATTGTGAATTTACCACTAAATGATTAAAAATAGTTCAATATGAAACAATGAACCTTAGGTTATTGAACGAAATATGTATCTACAATTGGATTAACTATAGTATTATTATCACTATTGCTTAATAAAATATGATCAGACTTTACTCTTGTGCATAATAGAAGAGGGATAGTAAACCAATGTATTTGAAGCTTTATTATTTCATATTTTGTGATTGACAGGTATCGTACTAACAAAAAATTTGTGCAAATCTGTTGCTTTACTGTAAAAGTGTAAACCAATTGTATTTGAATTTGTATTAGTTCATATTTGTGACCGACAGGTGCCGCACTAATAAAAAAAATTGGCGCGAACCGGTTTCTTTACTATCCCTCTTCTATTATGCTCCTGCACTATAATAGTATTAAATGTGTTTATTTTTAAATAATGGTAAAATATACCTGCGGTGATTAACGGTGATAAACCATTGCTCTAAAAGAAGGCCGGAATCCGGAGAATCAATTTGTTCTAGTGCATTTTTAGAACAACATCCCTCAACCTCATTAGATTTACAGGCGGCACAATTTGCAGTTAACAATACCTCCACGCATAATGGAATACCCTTCTGCCACAGATCTAAAACCTCCTCTCTGACTTTTTCATACTTGACACACTGAAAATAAAAATATAAATTATACAAAAATGTTTGACTGAAAAAAGGGAAATGTAAAATCAATTTAATGATTACATTTAGCCCAGTGAAATTAAACCAAAAAAAGGTCGTGCCTTCCATTAATTCCGACCAAGCTGGAAATGATTTTGTTTTACTTTGGACATCCCAAATAAGAGTAATATGAGTTTCGGGACTTTTTTTAGTTTTTCGCTTAACTATATCTTTTAAACGACAAAAATCGTGTCTTCGATTTTTTCAATGTCATTACCCTGAAGATGTTTCAGAAAAAAGTATTAAATCAGCGGAACGCACCCGAGGAACTCGTAACATGTCGTCAGCGTCAGTATTGTTTAATGAAGCAAAAAACAATTTGTTTCTTGATGCTTTCAGCGGCTGTGACATCACGTCTGCATTTTTCAGACTTTACTTGAAATAATTAATCAAATAAAGAATAGGTGTAAGGTATTTTTTTTTGTAACATTAATTTAAATTTAATTTTTAAGTTTGATTTAAAATTTAACTATTTTAGAAGCCCAAATTGGAATCGAATTATTTAAAACATAAAATAAAACATTTTTTCTAATATGCCTTTCTTGTTTCTGAAGCCCTACAGTGTAATCAAAAAAGGGTACAAAAAATAAATTGTTACATCCACGAAACTTGGGTCAAAATTCTCTCTATAATGACTAATGACATTGAAAAAAAGAGCCCATAAACATATAGGGAGGGTTTTTTTTTCGAATGCCTAACTTTTTTCGACGGCAAATATCTCATAAACGATTAGAGATAGCAAAATACAAATGTTTTAGGAAATTTAAAAAACTTTAATTTTTATAGAACATGATTTTTGTTACGACCAGCAGTTTAAAAGATATAAGCGAAAAACCAAAAAAGTCCCGAAATTTCGCGGATTTTTGACTATAGCGTCGCTCCACATAGAAACCATCGCAAACTCATATTAGGTACTTTTACTTGGGATGCCAAAAGTAAAACAAAATTAATACAAGGCACGACCTTTTTTTGGTCTAATTTGACGGGTTAATTGCTCAAATCATAATGTCAATTTTTTATTTTTTCTACCACTGTAAGCTTTAATCTTGCGTTTAATTAAGTATACCTACTAGGCTATCCTGAAAAACAGCTATGGTGAGGATATAGCCTTTAGAGTACAATTTTCGAGGTGTAGGAATAAGAAATGATAGTTACAGTAGTTTAGACTCTAAAAGCATGACTTGTATAATTTTTTTTATATTAATTGCACTTCTAATAAAAAAAAGTAAACAAAAATAAATATATGATGAAAGGTAGAGCTTTAAAGCTAAAAACTTAAAATTCATTTATTATAGGGATCTCATAAACCGTAAAAGATAAAGACCAACTAGAAATTACATTGAGTTTTCAAACTTTTTAACGGGGTATAGCGGGAAATAAATTTTACAATTTTCTTTACTCCATGGTAACTTTTATATTTGAAGAGATAAAATATTATTTTTACGTTCTTTAAGCACCTTTTTATGAAATTATTCAGCATTGATTGATTTTTTTTAGTTTCGCCAGTTTTCATCATAGATGATCATGTTATTATTACAAAGCGTTTCCAATTTGTTTCGCATCGATATCATACTTAATGTAATGATTATTATCTGTACGTATTATAATTGAAATATCAAAACAAAAGTTAAATCTGGAAAACCAAAGACTTTCAGATGAACAATTATCAGGTGCTGATTAGTTTGTAATTAATAATCATTAATCAGATTGTATCTTAAACACAGACGATACGAGAATAAGTACCACTCCGCAAGCGACTAAAATTATTGCACCCACGGGAAGAAAACAAGAAACCATCATGACTGCAGATGATAATACCATTCTATCCTCCAATGCGAATCAAGACACGGGACTCAATAAATGGTTCGATTACTTAATTCCTAAATTTTTCTGAACCTTCTAAAGCCAATTCAATTCCACACAAATTGCAGTTTAATTAATGCTATACTCCCCTTAATTGACAACCATGAGGACTACACTGCAGAGATAGCAATTTATTACTGCAGAGATAACGGGATTTTTCTCCTTACATTCTCATCCATAGAATGCAACCATTAGAACTTGAGATTGTTTGGACCCTTTAAGGCTGCTGTAAAACTACGTTGGTACACTTAAACGTTTTTTATTAGTTTAATTAATTAACCGCCACAACTGCTTATAATGATTTTATGATTTCAAATCGCAGATAATCTATTAGGCTTGATGATATTGCAAGTTTCCTTCCACGTCCTTTACTCCCATAAATAATATTAATTCTTTGAAAAACACTGGCATATGGCCATTAATTAATTAATAAAACTATTTTATCCTTTTCAGAGAAAAATTGGCTCAAAAATTTTAGTGTTACGTTTCCGAAAAAAATTTGGAAGGTAAAGAGCACACCAATGTTTATGTAAGAAAGAGAAAACTTTACATTTAGGGACTACTTCGTGCTGTTCAGGGGTTAGCATTACATCGGCATGATTAAAAATAATTAATTTTCTTCAAATTTACTTTGTGGAACGCCATAAGTAATTCTACTGTATCACAATCTGTTTCCCTTGATAATAATTAATACGTGTCGAAACGCATTGAGTTACATTTAAAATTAAAAAAAAAATTTAGTGGAATTACTTGTTTTTATTATTACAAAAATAAAAAGGATCTTAATAATCTGATAACTAATTTTTCAATTTTTCAATTAAAAAAGTTACAAGGAAATTAGGAAAATTGCGAGGTTATCTTCCCGCTATAGCCATTGAACAAAAAAAAAATTTGAAAACCTTCAGCGTCATTTATATAGTTAACATGAATATGCGAAACGAAGGTTCGTTGCAATTAGATATTAGACATTGCAATTAAAGGATTTGAACTCTATTAGACACTTGGTATAGGTGTAAAAGGTAACTGAAGAAATTAAAAAACGTGGACATTTTAGGGAAGACAATGTAGCTCACTTTTTACCAAGAAATTTTGTGCATAATTAAGTAATCCTGTAACTTCTCTGTTTAATTACTAATCTTTATTTCCTACAAACAATTGGCTCCTCATAATTGAACTTTGGGACAATTCAATTATGTATAAAAAAAATAAAGACTGTTAATTAACCCATACTCGGAGATCGCTTAAATAATTTAAATAAAATCATGTAAATTAAACGTTACATATAACTTTTCCAATTATGCAAGAAAATATTTTAAACAAACTAGTAAGTACAAATGTACGAGTGAGTGCAACAAATAAATAAATATAAATAATAACATTTAGCGATTATGAACGTGATAATGATTGAAAAAGTTTGCCAATTTAATTAACCTTCGATTAGTACTCATGGCTTCATTCCAATACAACGCAATGAAGTATTTTTATACACTACCGATGTGGCCCTTTAATAAATTTAGTAGAACAATAATAATAAATGTTAACAACACGGAATAGCGCCGTGACCGTGAAATAGGCAAGAGCAAGGGCGATTTTTAATTTAATATAATTTTACCTTTAAACTATGGAAAAGGTGCCATACAAAATTTGTAATTTAATATGACCCAGATACCTACATTCATATTCCACTTAAAGCAAAATTAGAAAGTAAAAACAATGTACCTACAGTAAATTCAGCACGTTTTACTAAAAGCATTTAAACTGTAAATACAAACAATGATAAGCGAAATCAAATTAAAATTAAAAAAGATTCATTCATACTTTTATCTCCTTATCCTTTCAACTATGGAATTACTATTGATAAAAATTAAAAATAGTGTACAATATTTTTTGCTTGTGCTTATCACATGCATTATTAACACCAAAATTATTTGAAATTTTATTTATCGGAAATTCACTATGAGTGTGAAAAGAGTCCAGCCTGTATATATCATTGGCAGAAAAAAGAACCATACCGTATCATATGGAAAAAAATAAAGTGGATAAATATTTCCGAGGGTCACGCATGGATAATCACGCATGTGCCAAGTGTTACAGCACACATACAAAAACATGATTAAGAATTTATAAAAATCGCAAAAGTTCCTATTAAATTAAACTCATTGCGAATAAAAACCATTTATACATAGTTACGCAATAAGATATTCTAACATTGTACTATAGATTGTAATTTGGTATATATAGTTAAATATTAGATAACATAATAACAAAAAGTATACAAAATGTAAATTCCACGAAGTATTTATGTACAACTTTATTTACCTAATTAAATAAAGTTTGCAAAGTTGGAGATTAATGTTAGAAATGAAATTTTAATTCGCCATATAAAACAGTCAGTATAATAAAAAAAAATTACCTACTGAAAACTTTACATAATTAAAAATGAGCAAATTTACAATCAATTTAATCCACGTGTAATTCACGCCTACAAATCACTCCTTTAAAAAAACTAGTTTTAATTGCAGAAATACTAAAGCAAAACCTTGAATACTTTTTATTCGCTAAAAAACACACAACACTAAAACGATGAAAGTAATAATACACTTTCCCAAGGAAATTTCACTCAAATCATACACAGATGGTGGATTCCTTTCACAATAGAAAATTAACGCCCAAGTTTAGAAACTCATCATTCTGTATTGAATTCGATTTTAAGATGTCTAGGTTAATAATTTATTTTAATAGATCGAAATTATATTTAATTAATAATTATTTCTCTTTAGAAATTCGTGAGACACTCTAATGGCAATTATTTTATTTTTCATATACCTATTCTTATATTTCTTTCCTTTGGCAATTTGACACATACGTCGAAATTTTGATAGCAACCTTGCGTACTGCATATCAAGTTAGCGCAGACTCCAAGTTTAGCTTTTAAAAGGAAAATTCCCAGCGGGTAATTTTACAGCCCAGCCAAAGAAGGACATCCACATAGGGCCGATACGCTTTGATAGCCCATCTCGTTAACGTGGTATCGAATCAGTTCATAACTGAATTTCCTAGTTAAATTACTGAAGGTGTTCCTTTTGGGTGGGCTTGGCCCCTGAAGTGCGATTGAGGCTATTCCCTTGCTGCTGACATCCGATTGAAAGATGAATAGATGCGAGCTTTAATTCGGTGAAAGCTCGGTCAACAACGGATTTTCTTATCCACTTAATGAAGCCGAAAAATCTTCGGAGTTGTCTGCGTGGTCTGGAAATGGTTTGTTATGTTCTGCGGTGACCTAGGGTCCTATGTAATAGATTGCAACCAATAGCAGCAATAAACCCCAACGGCGAAAATTCAGCACAAACTGTAAAGGCTTGGATTTCAGATCGACCTTGACTATACCTAGGTCTCCTAGCGTCTGGGACATGAAGGGCAAGTTTAAGCTCTTAGTATATCGATACATAAGTTTACGTTTTATACACATAACTCTATAATACAATAATAATAAAGATAGTAATAATAGCCTAGTATCTTGCAAAAGAAGTGAAAGTGTGCTCAGAACAACGCGTCGTGGTCGTGGGCGAATCAGAGTCTAAAAGAATGTAGAGTGATCGTTACCTCGTAGGTTCCGCGTCTTGGCTATTTGAACATTTTCCAGGAAGATGTAGAACACGTGTGTCTTTTCTTCTTGGGAGAATGATTGCGTCAAGTTTCCCCCAATGCGGTTCGAACAAACTTTCAATCTCCTTCCTCCTCCTCCCCACAATAATTTGGAGAATCCCCGCTCACCCTCCCCGAGATTCTCAAACTATCAAAAGGAAAATTGTGATGGAATTGGCGCACTATCTCAGAAGCAAAACAACACAGGGAAAATCGCAAGAGAAAGGGAGAAAGGTGAATGTGAAAGCTGCACAAATCCAGAGTAATAGTATACGAATATCGGCAAAAAGTGGAATTACGAGAATGGCAGATGAAGTTTTGTCGGTTGTTGCATTAGGAGCCGATCTGAAGAAAAACCAACGCGAAATAAACAATCTCGGATGAATTATTGTATATGTATATCAAAATGTTCAATTTGCACAGATTCGAAAGTTCTGAAAACGACTTATTTTGTTATTTTCTTACCAACATCTTGCCGTAAGCTTATCTATGGGCTCTAAAAGAACCAAATAACTTCGTGCTTCACAATCTATTTGTCGATCAAAAAACCAAAGCAATTTTACAACACGATTATTAAGATAAAGGCGACTTCGGGGGTAGGACCGTGTCAATGTTGAAAAAGTCAACGTTTCGCTCACTTTCATAAGGGGGTTCATCAGGACAAGAACAAAAGACAAACAACATAAAACAACTATGTATAATAAAAATAAAATCTGCACTTTGAAAATCTGTTATCCCATTGGCTAATGTGTCACTTTCTCCTGACGAAATAGGTTTAAATAGCCAGGCTTGCTGTTAGCTCCCTCTTTTCAGTGTTCCAGCGTTTGCAGTTTTGTGTAGTAGTGTGTGTGTTATTCCCTTTGGTTCATTTGGTAACAGTTTTTATATTTTATTTTTATTACCAGTAGGCTTCGCGCGCGAATGCGCGGCGGCGGTCTTCGGCGTTTCGCGTGATTGTTAAAATATAATAGGTATATAGTCTTTGATTATATATAACTACTGGATGTAGCAACGCGTAGTACTTTACATTGATCCGATTGAAGCCAAATTGTGAAATGGAAATAGTATTGGTATTGGTATTAATGAAAGAGAGATGGGTACAGAGTTACTACTAAAAACATACACGCAAGCTTATGAAGTCGCAAAACACAGTCTATCTCTTTTTTTAGCTTCACGTTTTATACATCCAGTAGTTATATATAATCAAAGTATATAGTATATCATTAAAATAGATATAGAGGGTGACCCAGGGCTGTGTGATCGGTCCATAACTTTTTTGCTATTCAAGATATCGACATGCGGTTTTCACCGCCAAGTAAGCACACTTATACTGCACATTATAAAAATATTTTGATTATATACAGAATGTTCCTATACAGGGTGGTAAACCAAAGTTATGTTTTTTTAAATGGGACACCCTGCATATTTCTACATTATTAGTTTTTACATGAAAAAATAATGGCACTTTGTATAGGTCATTATGGGTCTGGCTCTCTCCGTTTCGGCGTTATTCAACGTTTTGTTCGAAAAAAGGCTCATATTTGATGGATCACTGCCCAGTAGGCCATGGATGTTTTTCGAAAAACTTGCCACAGAAAATTTTAGAATAACTTGGAATTTTAATAAATCGCCGACTTTTGGTCCATGTATGCACACACTATACAGGGTGCGCTGAAACGCAAAAAGTGGAATAACTCTTTTTTTATAAATGGAACACCCTGTATTTCTGTTCACGAGTCGATTAAGTTTTTTATAAGCTTTCCACAGATATGAAATTTGTATGGTCAATTCTGAATAGTTACTGAGATTTTTCGGAAAAACTATTGTAATTATGAAGTTGTTGATTTTTGCAAGTAGGCTGCTGTTAGTGAATATCGCAAGTGATATGACAGTTAATTTAGGTTTCTTGCAAGACGAGTAAAACATACACTTGAGTTTCTTCATCAATCCTCCCTCCCAATATCTCCTTCTTTCCATATTTAATGCTGCCAGATTCTTCAAATCGGTTTCTAAGTTTTGAAAAGAAATGACTCGTGGTACTCTCGCATCGGGAGATTTTTGATGGTATATTCTACTGGCTAACAAAACATTTCGATCGGCTTCACCAATACAGTCACAAGGGCGCCGCCAAGGGGGGCCATCGCCCCCCTGGGAAAAAGAAAAAAGGCAAGTTATTAAAATTAAAAATAAATTTTGTGCGAAATTTTGAAAAAACGCCAGAGCCACGAACTCCCAATAGTGCTTGCCCCCACCCCCCTGGGAAAATTTTCTGGCGACGCCCTTGTACAGTAATCCATATTGATTAATTCATTTTAGTGTCGAGCAAAAATGTGCAACAGTGACAATGTAGATTATCAATTATCACACTAGCATCTAAATTAACTTTCATATCACTTGCGATATTCGTTAACAGCAGCCTACGTGCAAAAATCAACAACTTCTTCATAATTACAATAGTTTTTCCGAAAAATCTCAGTAACTATTCAGAATTGACCATACAAATTTCATATCTGTGGAAAGCTTATAAAAAACTTAATCGACTCGTGAACAGAAATACAGGGTGTTCCATTTATAAAAAAAGAGTTATTCGACTTTTTGCGTTTCCGCGCACCATGTATAGTGTGTGCATACATGGACCAAAAGTCGACTATTTATTAAAATTCCAAGTTATTCTAAAATTTTCTGTGGCAAGTTTTTCGAAAAACATCCATGGCCTACTGGGCAGTGATCCGTCAAATATGAGCCTTTTTTCGAACAAAACGTTGAATAACGCCGAAATGGAGAGAGCTAGACCCATAATGACCTATACAAAGTGCCATTATTTTTTCATGTAAAAACTAATAATGTACAAATATACAGGGTGTCCCATTTAAAAAACATAACTTTGGTTTACCACCCTGTATAGGAACATTCTGTATATAATCAAAATATTTTTATAATGTGCAGTATAAGTGTGCTTACTTACCGGTGAAAACCGCATGTCGATATCTTGAATAGCAAAAAAGTTATGGACCGATCACACAGCCCTGGGTCACCCTGTATACATGTAGTACATGTATGTATATCTACTTTAATGCGAATTTGTTACGGACACGGACGGACAGGACACCCGTTCATTCGCAATTATTATATACAGGTTGTTGTTTTATTTTACTTGCCCCTTGTTCTTGTCCTGATGAAGCCCCTTACGAAAGTGGGCGAAACGTTGACTTTTTCATTGACACGGTCCTACCCCAGAAGTCGTCTTTATCTTACTGACTCTGGCCGTGGAAGCTTCCGCTCTGATTTTATTAATCTACAGGCACGACTACGATAAATTTCTTGAGAATGGTGCTATATTAGGCCTTTTTTCTTCAACGAAAAGGAAAAATGACAGATTCAAATATCAGCTCAACGCGACGTTCCTGATGTCAAGAACCTATCACCCGGACCCGACCCTTCTACAATATTGGGCACAAAATTACAATTGAAAGGACTCCAATCATCCAGTCGAAACATTTAGGTAGGTATTAAGCTTATAAATAAACAATAGTGATGTTATGGAAATTCAAAACATCCGCCTACAACGCAACATTAGTCCATTTTTTTGCTTCAATCGTACGACGAAATCCATAGGAATAGTAAATTGTTTTTTATTTGGCGAACCTAATTATATTTACGTGCTTAAACATTAAACTATTACCTTTTTTATGTCATTTACAACAACTTTAGTACATACATATTTGTTTCCTACGTTGTTTTATGTACTTACAACTCAAAACTCTTTCAAAGATTAATATAACCATTTAACCAAAGAACGTAATGTATAAAACCAAGTACAAGGGACCGCTTGGCACAATGATAAAATGTTTACTTAGCAGTAAATTATTTTGAGTGAATTTCCTTGTTCACACTCTACTTAAATTTCAATACTTTAAGTGATTTGTTGAAAATAGGCACTTGATTTTTGGAAGAAAAACACTTCTTTCTAATTGGATTAAATCATGCTTATTAATATTAGATGGCATCGTAGCATCCTTCAATACAGATGAAGACTATCGCAATTTTAGTGTAATGAAAGTAAACAGCACGCATGTACTTGTCAACTGTCAACATTATGGTCTTTAAGGCAAGCTAGTAAAAATGTTGTCTTTTACCATTTTAAAATTAAAAATGTACATACACTACCTTACTTGATTAGGAAATCACATTGTATTGGCAATTTTTTTCACAGAATATGAAAATAATAGTCCGGGAGCCGGCCACCTTTTTTGCAATCAATTAGTGTACTTTTTATACTTCGTGAGCGGCTTTATTGTAACGAGACGGTAACCTTTTTCCTCTGCGACAATGTTCGCAAATGGGTCTAACGGGGATACGCAGCGGAAAAACACGTTGATTTGGAAATGACAAAAAATCGATGAATATCATGGGAAAACGGCCCAATTCATTTGTGGGACAAAGTGGGCATTTAATTATGCAAATATTTACTAAGCTACAGAAAAAAAATCAGCTTGATATTCATTATTTTTGTTAATGTAGTAATACCTACATGTCTTCAGATAGGGACACTCTTGATGGACTCATTTTTATTGTAGGACCAATGTTACTTTGAATTACATATGTACTTACAAAAAACTTCACAGTTAGCTAAAAAGTGATATTAATAAATTTTGTGTAATTACCACATCAACGTGTTTTACTCCTGCGCACCCCGTAGGACCCATTTGCGAAAATTTTCGCAGAAGAAAAAGTTTGGCGTCTCGTTAAAATAAAGCCGCTCACGAAGTACAAAAAGTATATTAATTGATTGCAAAAAAGGTTGCCGGCTCCCGGACCATAAGATGAATGATACACAATATTAGTTAAGTGACCAAAATAGTAATGGTAATTAATTAGCTCTGTACATTTAGGCTGGATTCACACTATAGTGCCGGTCACGGTTCGCTCTCGGTCCAATCTCGGTTCGGTAAAATCTTACTGTATCTACACTATGGGTTCGCGTTCGATCACGGTTCAGTCTCGATGTGTACACTAGCCTCAATCAGTATAAGGTCGTTGATGCTTCAAATTGGATGAATTTAATTGGAAATACAATTTTACTTTATTTGATTTATTAAAGTACAAGTTTTGCAGTTGTCTGACAATATTATTCGATTTTTCAATTGAAAAATTAGCTGTTAATTATAGCTCGTTTTCTTGATGAAGATGCTGCAAATAAGAAAAGAGTGAAACGAAAAGACGACGAAAAGAAGAATTGGCTTAATAGTGAAGAAAACGGAAAGGGAATACTACATTTGAAACAAAAACGTATTCACACTATGAGTACAAGTCAGCTCCAGTCCGATCTCGCTCCTGTAAAATATTCTTCAAAACATATCGGTGCCGGAGTGTGATTGAATCGAAACTTGAGCGGTGCTGATAGTATGAATACGCTCATTGTTTCTTGTGTAAGAATCTTTTACCAAACCGAGACTGGACCGAGAGCGAACCGTGACCGGCACTATAGTGTGAGGCTAAAGATATAAAGGAATTACAGAAATTAATTATATATAGCTAGAAATAATTCGAGTATTATATTCGCAACGATAACTAATATTCAAATGTGAACCTAATTATTAAATTAATTAATAAATGAAAGATTAGTAACTCGTAAATGTGTGAAGTCATAGTATCAAGTGCGTGCTCTTCCTTAAAAAGTCAATGTCCATTAAATCTTAAATTACTCTAACTATAATAAGCGCCGCCGCTTAAATAGTGACGCATTCGTTTAGGATCAAAGTCTTAAAGTGTTTAAAATTACTTTACGCTCTTAAAAAGGGCGAAACTCAATAAATTACACTTACCAAAGGATCGTTGGAATTACACACATGTTCATCAGATGTCTTTTTGAGGACGCAGTGTGGTCCTTCGTGAAACCCGGCATCTTTGGCGGCTAACTTGCCAGGAATTCGCCCTTCCGTCACAAGAGCCGCAATTGCAACTAATACTTCTCCCCCATCAAGACGACTTCCCTCTATTTCAAAATTCGAACAATGCATCTGCAACGAAATAAGTAATGCATTAATAATAATTGATAGATTTAGTTTTGAAATTTTAAAATTAAAAAATGGTAAAAGATTCGTTCATTTTGATTATATTGTGCTCGAGTTTTAGATATACAAGGTGAATGAGTGAAATTACTGCGATGACACTTACCGCAGTTTTGAAATAACGACTGATTTATTATTAATTTCAATCCGAGTCCTGTCTTTTAGTTAGAGTATCACAGGAACTAGAGTATCGCCCTTACTCATGACATAAGTCATAATATTGACCGTAAACCTCCCACTAAACACCAATGTTCCCGACCAAAATTTCTTGTATTTTTATGTAAGTAAATATCTACGATAAAATGGGTGGAGGAATTTGTTGGAAGAAGATTCATTTACATTCGATCTGGCAATCGGCGACCCAAAATTTCACAATTTCCATTTTGTCATACAAATCTACATTTAAAACTGTTTCAAACCACTCGGGGATTTTAATTTAGTGCTTTGAAAACTTTTCTAATAGAATAAACGTACAAAGAATTTTATAACTATTAAATTTCAATTGATGGATGAGTATTACCACGACAGCCATAAATAAAAGGGATGATACAACGTAAATTGGTTGAACAATGAACCTTAAAATATTTTGGCGGTCGTCTCCTATCTTAAAAATGTGTTTGCACGAGTAATAATAAGGTAATTCGGTTTTTGCTGATGCTTCAACGACCACCACTAAGCACCATGGCGGAAAACACAATATTTCTTCTACGCCTTTTTTAATTACTAAATGTAACAGGGTTACAATGGAGGAAGAGCACATCCGCATAAGATACTGAAAAAGAATAGTTGGAACATCTCAGTTTCCAATTGAAAATTCCCATATTCCATCAAAAAAAGTTTAACAGAAAAATTACTAATGAATACATTAAAAAAAAGAACAAATAAATAATTTAAATACACATTTTTGTCCTTGTCGTTTAGTTTATTATCCGCTCGTCCGATTATATAAAGTGACTGTTACGCCATTGTTTTTCAATTATGTTAATTGTCAATTGATAACAACATTCTAATCTAATATCATAAGAATAAGAAAAAACTTAATTAGTATAAACGAAAAAATCTATGGTTCAAGATAATAATCAATAAAGACAATTAGTCACACACTAAACTATTATTTTGGACAAAATGAAAAGTTTTACTTGTGAGATCGGCGATTTTTCTTCCTTCCAACTTGACGATGAACCGCTCACAGCACTACATTTGTAAAATGGGGAAAAACCTCTCCCGATAGGTAATATTGGAACTCGTTCACAATACAAATTAGTCCATTAAATGTTCCCTTTCTTCATTCGTTACTACTAGTGTAATTGACTTAAAATTACCTATTTGACCTTTTTGTATTTTTGTAGTTTTATGCGCATCCGTTGGAATATACGGGGGGAAGGATCCAGACAGCCCGGGGCCATAACGCACCAGTATTCATCATTTCATTCATAATCAACGCCTGTACGGGAATTCTATTAGAGAGGAATTCTAAACAATTAAAAGGTCTTAATGGCAACTGAGCATTACAATCGTTAGAGATGAGCTTTGACCTAATACTCGAAGAGTGCACTCAAGGACTTAGCCAGCGGACAAACACAATGAAGTAAAGCCAATATTGGTACCTTGGCATTCCGCCAGAAAAGATAACGTAAAAGACCACAGACTGACCAAAGAAGGTCAATAAATAAGGCCTCAACCGGCATGCAGAATTGCACATGAAACCATCCTAAAGGAGTGGTGGGAGGAACACCCCTAATCAAAGACAAGCCAAGGCCCTACGAGGGGAGTCGTCCAAACAAAGAACGGAAAATCTATTAAATAAGCGGAGTTCTGTCAAATGGACCTTAAAGCAGACCCAATATGTGCAGAAGTTGCGAGGAGAGAAGAAACACCACTCCATAAGCAACGTGCTATACCGACTTTTTCTATTACAAAGTTGGAGATTCAATACTGCTTAGTTAAGAATTAGTGGTAGACTTTTAACTTGTTCTAGAAGGAGCTTTTTGAATGTTTTCCCTGTCCTATTCAATCCATCTGTTTAATAGCGAGCTACACAGTAAGGAAACTCATTGTCCATCTTTGGATGAGGGTTCAGTTGTAAAATTTCATTGCCGATCTTTATTACCATACATGTAGGTGTAGGTGTTTAATTTTTTTTGAAATGTAAAAAGTTGGTTTTGTTTATTGTAAGAAATAAGAATTCATTTTGTTTATGTAATTAAGACAAATAAATATCTATCTATCACTAAACAATCCTTATTGCATCACCTTGTCATGGTGTGTGATTAATGATTACTGTGGCATTACATTTTCATTAGTACTTACTGTTTACGTTCTTATTGAACAATTGTAATGAGTACAACAAATTATTGATAATGTGGTCATTCGCGAGTAAAGAAAAACATCGCTATGTTATAAACTAAATATGTTGTTATCGGTTTGCTGTTGGTAAGTATACTAAGTAAACATTATTGACACTAACCACTTACATACAGCATGCGGTTTGTGCCACAATCGTTCTTTAAGATAAAACACATTTTCATTTGTAATAACAATATAATGAATATTTGCTCAATATTTTCATGCACTTTGTGATTTATAATTTAACCTTACGATATAGTTTTTATAGCATACTTAACGAATTGGGATGTTTTTACATTTATGGTATGTACTTGCAAGGCATAAATTACAAAAAATTCACTGCACAAATCAGTTATTTACCGAATGCCTACTACGCCGACACAGATCGCCGACTATGGACACTCGCCACATCAATGACGTTTCATCTCCAAACTACTCAAACCCAGGACGTTTCATATTGTATACCCATTAAATCGTTCTTTTCTCTTGTTGGTGAGATTGTGCCCCCCCCCTTGAGATGGCGGCCTTTTTGAAAATTTGTCAAAATATTTATGTAAATTTTAAAATGAGACACAGGCTTCGTTTTTTTGGGTTTTCTGACGAGCCAGAGGAGGGCGGGATAGTGCTCTGGTCGCGATCTATTTGTCGAGAATGCTTGCAATTTGTATGGGTGGAGTTTGCACTCTCAAAAAAGCAACTAAAGAGTCATCAGCGGAAGTGTGTTTTTAAAGTTTGTACATCTACGCAGCTCTATGATATGAACTAGTAGTACGCATGATATAGATAGTGAAAAGGTGCATACAACAAAATTTCGTTAAAAAATACCACACCACCACCCAGGCATGAAGACTCATACTGCTACCTAACGAATTGAACTGTATAAATAACGGGGACAAAGTAAAAAAGAAAATAGTGTCAATCTCAATTGAAAAAGGGGCTGATAACATTGACACTCATGACTGCTGGAAACTGTTTAGGAGTGCACACCGTATTGCAAAAACTGACTTTAATAACAGTTAATCACACAGCAGAACGGAATACAGCACATAAATACGAACAGTTGAGATTAAAAATCGCTACCTTAAGATGGTCGACTTGAGATCATCCAGGTCAAATGCCCAATAACGGAGACCCAAGCTACTACAGGTGGAAGATGCTGGTCACGGCAGCAATCTCCGTGACCCTATACGCGAGCCCAGCATGGTCCCCAGTACTACAATTAAAATACTACAGAGCAAAGTTAGACAGCGCGTTAAGAAAATTAGCCATGAGAGTTGGCGCTGCTTACGGACAGTCGAGACACCTGAAGTAATGGTCATCACTCATCAGTGAGTTTGAACTATACCTATACAGGGTGATTCAATGTTCACTCCCCATCCCTCGGATATACGTCGATATGATAAAAGTTTTATGCGCTTGTAATGATCGTGGTGCAGAACGTTTAGAAAACGGTTAGGTTTTGGGGATTTTACTATTCATTATTTTTATCTTATTTTTAGTTGTAGAATACATATCCGAGGGCTGGGGAGTGAATATTGAATCACCCTGTATAGATAACCTGACAAGAAAGATGGTCAAAGGAAACGAGTTGGACAAGGAGGCTAATCCCTGAGGTGGCAATTTGGACAGAGAGAAAATTCGGGGATTTAAACTACTAAACGCTATTTCTTGCAGGACATGAAAGTTTCAGGAGCTCAAGACGACGAATGCATATACTGTGGCGAGAAAGACACAGCGGAGCACACTTTCTACGGCTGCAAGCGATGAATGGAACCAAAAGCCGCCATAGAAGAGAAAACGAGCAGAACATTAACACCGGAAAACACCATGGCATACATGCTACAAGCCGAAGAAAAATAGAAAAACATTAGCAATTGGATAGAGGAGGTACTAAGAGCCAATGAAAACGAAGAGCCCGAAAAACCCGAAACAAATAAAGACCAGTAACTGAAGACTCTCCCTGTTTTGAAGTTGATGCGAAAACGGTCCCGAAGCAGCAAGAAGCCAGGGAGGCTCCTACCCTCCTCAGCAAAATGCTGAGCGGGTGAGCGCCTCCAAAAGGTTTCCCTTCCTCAACAATAAAAAAAAGATCAAGTGAAACAACGAAGTCTGTATCTCAATTTAAATACTACAAAAATATTTTGACAAATTTTGAAAAAACTTCTTGCACTGAACCCTACTTAGATTGTTTTGTGTACCATTTAAATGACATTGGAGATTGGATTAGAGCGATATTAAATTGAAACATCTAATTTCAAATTACGTTTATCAATTTTATTTGTATTTTTCCTAAAGTGTTATCATTCAGTGTTTCAATCTTGCTGAAATTAAATTGGTTCGACCTATTATTCCCTTTGTTGTTTAGACATGGCCTATTTCTAATTTAAAAGTGTCGAAGTTACCAATAAATTAAAACAAAGATAAAATTTCTTTTTCTGAAAGGTTAAATGTTATAAGCGATTAAGTTTATGCCGAATGGCGCGATAGCTACAATTTGTTTAATTCTGGTGTAGGAGTAACGTGACATCATTTGTGCAAATACAAAAAGAGGACAATAACTAAGCATACAAAACGTACGCCCCAGAAATATTAATTAATACCACTGTTGGGGAATCTTAATGGATGTGACCTATATCTCGAGTACTGCTAATCCAGAAACTGCTTTTTATGAAAGGGAAATCTTTCGAATTAATTCCCCTTCCAAATCTGTACTAAATACCATTTACGCGTTTTATGAATGCTAATTGCACATCTACGCAAGTGCGATATACATCATTTACTTCTTTACTAATGTAGGTATAGCTAATACCTTATGACAGTGCAATTTAAAGTGTTGTAAGCTTATAATAATGTTAGGTAACGTCGAAGTTCTACTTTTTATGCAAACTTTCGCCAACCTCCTTTTACTGAAAAATTTATAGTTATTGATTAGAGCCTTACAAAACCCTTGACATTCTACCCATCAATGCAATGCGGCATTTAAATTATGTCAAGTTCATAAGGACATATTATTACGTATGACATTTGCACAACTTTCGTCAACTTTTTATACATTATGTACCACCATTACATCACAAAATACGTTACGCGCATTTATTATAAATTATAATCGCCCTACTTCAAACCGCTAACGTTAAAATGTAGCTCAGCCCACCTATTAGAGAAACGTTATTTGTTTAATGTACCCTAAATAATTTCTTTTCGAGTCTTCTGATTTGTAAAAAGACACGAAGAAAACGGTAACATGAAAGAAATCCAATAGCCGTATTTTCATATAAAAAGCGATATTGTAGATATCAATTTTCCGACTACAGCGACATAAATAAAGTCATATGAAAGTCTTTTGTCGATTTATTTCATGTTGATTGCTTCAAAATAATTATTATTACAGTTTCTACAAATAGGAATTTGTCCAATTTACTTTTGTAGTAGCTCGCTTAATTGAACAAAAATTCCTTATATCAAAATACATATTTTATTATTGCCTTGTAAATTGAAATATATAGGAAACGGGGGATTTACTGGGATCTGCCATGTTATTTGCGATATCCTTACATCATTGAGCTTTTTTTCTACTTTAGAAAAATAACTTAATTGAGCTTCAAATGTTTTTATACTGTATTTGTATTGACCTATTTTTTAAATGTAGGTATAGCTCATATAGTTACAACTGGGTAGTATTGGTGGCGATATCTTTCAATTCAAATTGTGCTCAACTAGAACATTTACACCATGTAAAATTACACCCTAACTGAATAATAAATCGAGTTAGTGTTTTAGGCTAATATCTTCGTGCGACCTTTATTCTCCACTCCAACTTCAAAAGGAACTCACGAGGTTCTTTTATACATTCCCAATACTCTTTAGTCTACTTTTATCTAACAAAAATCTCCATTTGATTATTTAGGTAAATCTAAACTCGTTAGTTAAAAGATATTACGCCCACTTCTTAATCCTTATGTCCTGGGTCTGTATTTATTGTGCTCGTTACTTTCTTGAATAAAATGCATACCACCTGGCTCTTATACGGTATGAGTTGTATTTTGTGTAGAATTCCTGTTACCAAGTAAAGAAAATTAGATTTATGTGGTTGTATAACACTATATGGAGATTTTTGCACTACCCGAAATCATAAACAGGTCCAAAAAATTCTGGCATATATTGCCACGACACTTCCTTCGTACCAAAAAACTGCAACTTTTCTTTAAAAAAGAGTGCCACCATTTTAGCTTATACCAGAAGTGACGTCATCAAATATCAGCATTTTCGTCTTTGGTCCGAATGCAATCCATTGGCGAAAACCGCATTTCGATAACTTTAATAGTTTCTGAGTATAGAGCGTTGCAAGGAATGTATACGGACAGACTACAGACGACAGACGGTATTATTTTTCATATTTTGAATCTACGTATTCAGAAACGCAAAGATATGTAAAAATTTGCACAGGTCAATTTTTTTTTGGAACACTAATAGAATACTTCCCTTTTACTTCGTACTCGGGAAGTAAAAGATTGAAAAATACTGTTTGTGAAGCAAATTCTGCCTCGAAATTGATATTATGGTTCTTCATTAGTGGTACATAATTTACTCAAAATTCCACCTTCTGTGGGATTCTAATGTCAACGTATAGCGCCGTTTTTACTACGTAATTCTTTACAAGTAGCATGGCTATGGTGAGGAAACAGCGGACAAACAGCTAAGAAGACAGAAATAGTTTGACGTTCTTAGAATGGTCTGACGTCATTAGAACGTCATCGTGACAAAGGTTTCCGATTTTTCCTATCGGGCACATATAAGAAAAAATCAGAAATAGCTGGTACACGAGCAACCAGAACTCCATGCAACATAGACTGTTTTGCTCATTCTTCATTACTCTTATTTAATAATACTTAATGAACGAAAACGCAGGTGCGTAGTAGAATAAATTGGAATCCAATCATTTTGATATCATCTGCTCTAATGGAGCGTTGTTCTGAGCAACACCCATTGCAAAACATTGCCACTTTCCGCTCAGTATTATCTATTTGGAAATTAACTGCATCCATCATGCATCGCCTTCTTTGTAGTCATTCCCGTAAAAAGTATTACTATTACAATTTTTTCCCTTCCTTTTTACTTCTACCCCATCATCAGCATAATCAGCTTTTTCGACGACTTAGCATTGAAAGCTGAAAACAGAGTTTTCCTTCTAGTCTATAATTTTCATATTCTACATTTTTTCTTTATCTTTCTTATACGATATTAATTACTTCCGTATACGTCACTAGTTTATCAAAATTTCTTTCGTCAAATATTCACTGTATTTATGACATGTTTTGTAGTTAATATCTCACCACATTGCGGATATTTGATACGCATTTGGTACAGTTTTTTTTTCTTTCACCTGCCTTTGGTTATCTGTCCATATACAGGGTGTTTTTTTGGGAGCTTTACTTAGACGTTTCCGGGAAAGTTTTATAGGTAGGTTTCTAAAAATGTGTACTTAAGGGTTGCTATGAAAACCGAATCGATGTAAAATATTTTCAAAATGGCAGCGCTTCCGGAAGTGCCGGAAGTAGCTAGTAACTTCGTATTTTATTTGGTTATTAAATTACTTTATCGCCATAACTCACATTACTGGTGCGATTAAAATCCTTGTTTGAATGGAGATGTACACTTTCATGACTGCTGGAGTTTTATTGTATTTTGTGCGTTTAAAAATAACAAGATTTTGTGTTTCCACATTTATCCAGAAAATTTAAATGCAAAACGTTATTGGGAAATTTTACATAACATTGTTGTTCCTGTAACGGAAGATCTGACTTTGGAGCAATATGCTAAATACTGGATCACAAGTCATAGATACTCGACACGAGAACAATTACGAGAAAGAGTTTGTGTTTGGAACATGAAGACGCTCACCTTGAGCATGTGTATAAGAAGACAAGGTTTTGAACTGATTTGAAACCTATAACAGGTGACGAATTAATGTCACTTGATTGGTTTAAAATTCGTTTGTTATAAAGTCATGGCCAACTACTAAAAAAATCCGAAAAAAATGGTATCATTGCAATGAAATGGAAATAAGTCAGAAACTATTAAAGATAGGGATAGGAACTTGTAATACCATTTTGATTCTCTATCCAATGTCATAGTAAAAAAATGGTCATTTCATTTACAAAAAATTAGTTTTTAGTATTTGAATTTTCTTAAATTTGGAGTTCTACAGATGAGGGTCGTACGCAACTTAATTTTCTTTAAGTGCACCGCCCTATTCTTCCTCTATGCGTTGGTGAAACTCGGTTGCCATAGCTACAACGATTTTCATGTAATTAATATTTAAAGTACCATCTGCATCCGCCTTTTTTTACTTCCCGAGTACGAAGTAAAAGGGAAGTATTGTATTAGTTTTCCAAAAAAAAAAAATTTGACCTATGGAAATTTTTACATATCTTTGCGTTTCCGAATACGTAGATTCAAAATATGCAAAAAAAAAATTTCCGTCTGTCGTCTGTAGTCTGTAGTCTGTAGTCTGTAGTCTGTACGTACACATTCCTTGCAACGCTCTAAACTCAGAAACTATTAAAGTTATCGAAATGCGGTTTTCGCCAATCGATTACATTCGGGCCAAGGACGAAAATGCTGTTATTACCTTTGATGACGTCACTTCCGGTATAAGCTAAAATGGCGGCACTCATTTTTTTTATAAGATAAAGTTGCAGTTTTTTTTATGTAGTTTAAAAGAGAATTTTTTTTTTAATTCAGCAATATATATTGTGCTATACTTATTTTTTGAAAAAAGTGTTAAAAAAATAATTATTAAAATCGACTGCAACGCTCGATACTCAGAAACTATTAAAGTTATCGAAATACGGTTTTCGCCAATCGATTGCATTCGGGCCAAGAACGAAAATGCTGATATTACCTTTGATTACGTCACTTCCGGTGTAAGCTAAAATGGCGGCACTCATTTTTTTATAAGATAAAATTGCAGTTTTTTATGTAGTTTAAGAGTATTTTTTTCTGAATTCAGTAGTATTTATTTTTTGAAAAAAGTGTTAATACGAGGGAAGTCTCGTGGCAACTTGCCAGAATTTTTTAAATAAGTGAAAATAACTTAAAACCATAACTTCGTTAAGGTGCGATTTTTTCGGATTAAACAACTTTAAATGAAGCCTTTCTGTTGTTTGAATGACTTTTGTATCGTACTTTGTTGTCGAGAAAATAAAAATGAAATCATGGTCCTTTTATTAGAGAAAAACATGAATTCGTTTATTATCTTTATCTCGAGAACGGTTCATTTTATCGACAATAAACAAGACAAGAGCACATTTTTTTGAGTCTAAAGTTCAAGCTACCCAGATTCATTTCTTTAAAGTCTTTATCATACAGAGTGTTAAAAATTTGAGCATCAATGTGTAAAGCTTAGCCCTCTCCTGCTAAACCAGAAAAGCTAAATAATGTTTCATGGACACCATTTTAAGAGGACCTTACACTAGTGTCCATCATATTAAATTTTGATCAAATTATATTGAGTTCTCTGAAAGTTATTCAAGAAAAAAGGATTATCAGCGGCGTCCTTCATGGGTACATATCTCCGGTAGGAACTTGTCATCTTATTTTTCCATGCGCTGTCTCAATCCGAAAGATTTCCCACATTTTCTCGGACACCCTGTATAAGATACGTTTATATACCGTAAGTCGTCACACCACTATCATTATTGTTATTATTATAATGAGGACAGAACAAAACTTGATTAAAAAAATCAAACTTTATTTAAAAAAATCGCGATTTTTTTTATTTTAATTAATTAATTTGTTTTTAATAATATTAATTGAATGACCTTAGTTGACTACACAAAAAACAGTAGATATCTCAAAAACTAGAAGAGATAGGTATAGGGAACCATAGTACCGTTCGAAAGAGAATGAAATTTTGCATCAGACCACGATAAAACATACAGGGTGTTCCATTTGAAAAAACCAACTTATGATGATTTGAAGTTAACTAAACTCGGCATTAAATTTCCACCACCCTGTATGCAATTAAGCCACTTTGAAAGTACGGATAGGAAGCTTAGGGGTCCAGCTATCTCTCGTATCAATATGGTTCCTTCATCTTTCTTGCTGTAGAATTCACACGGTTTTAAGCTAGATAGTGTTTATTATAATTTTTATTTAAAAAATTAAATATCTCGGAAACGGTTAATTTTAGGAATAAGAAAACTTGATGAAAGTCTACCTAAAATTTTACGTAGAATCCAAAATCGGAATAATATATAGGGTGTTACATTTAAAATAACAAAGTTGGTGTCATTTCCGGAAAAACCGGAAGTGTTACGTAGACGCCATTATTTTATTTGAGGAGGCCACGCTCGAAAACCCCATCACCCAAATTTTCAAAATTCAAATCGTAAATAGTTTCTGAAATATTCTAATGGGTGGTCACCGTGAGACACGCTGTATGTACCGTTGTGTTAAACGCATATCGTAGTGGTATAAATAAATATGTATTCACACAAATCGACGCAGAAGCTGTAACAAAATGAAGCAATAATAAGGTAACACCACATCGTTCCTTAAATATCAATAACTGTAAGCACGAACCCATGAATTGATTTTAAGCATTGGATATCCGCATCCAATGATCCAGTACACATCCCACTCTCATCCACAGCCATCATAACAGAATATAAATTTTCTCCAAATCCAAACTATAATTAAGTAATAGATACGTATATGTATTGATTTGCGGAAATAACAGTACCTAAATTAAAATTTCACTTGCACACCATCACTATTTACATTATTAATATGGACAGCAGTAGGTAACAATTATTGTCGATATTTTAGATTAGAACAAAACTTTTATACATAGGTAGTTAAACTTCCAATTTCGAAACATTTACTTATTCTGAAATAATACGATTAATATTCACCCACTCGACACAAATTACATTTATATTCATCTTACTTTACCATGACGGAATTAGCTGCGTTACACATCATTTAATCGGTTTAGTTCCTATAAATTGTAGATATTTTCGTAACGTCTATAGAATATAAATTATGCGAAGATATTGCCATTCAAATACAAATTAAGTAGGAAGAGAGATGTTGCGTAATAAGAGTTAAAGCGGTTTTGCAATATATATGTATATATGCACAAAACTGTTTCCCACAAATATGTAGTTCACGCAAGAACAGATTCTTCCACTTCCGGGCTGAAACGGGGCCATCGTGATATTAAGGTCCTAGCTCGTTCAAAGCGTTATGCACAGCCAATAATAGAATCTTACACGTGTTATGACGATACAAATACACCCATTAGACACAGATAAAGAACTATAACGTGTACATAAGACAACTTCTGCTTTCTGCATTCCATTTCAAAAACACCTTGAAAATCTATACGTAATGTACGATTTCAGTCCCAGTTTCTATTACCATCAATCCGAAAAAGGAATGATCAACAGAGCGTTTGTTTCAACATAAATCATGTATGTCAATGGTACAATTTAAAATTAGCAACCCGTGACGTGAGATACCAATCTTTCAAAAAAGTATTTATTAGACATGGTCAAGTTCTTTCGTGTAGACACCAATGTTGACACGTGCGAAAGAAGATGACATAATGCACTTATCTAAAAGAAGCAGAGATACCAACAAAAATCCCCATGTTAATGGTAAAGGTAAGGAATGAACATGCAATACCGGATGACGAAAATTGAATTTATACATTAAAGATCACGTTATGTAGATTTTATCTTTCACCATGTGAAGCATACTTCATGATGAAAGGAACAAATTCGTTTACAATTATTCCGAAAACCGCTGATTTTAGAGATTTGATATGTGTCCAGAATTTAGAGTACAATTAAAAATGGCATAATATACAGAGCGTATATCCAAGTACTGACCAGAACGCATGGATTGTGATTACACATTCTGCCATAAATAATGACTGCGTATCTTCTTCTTGGGACATCCTGTATACAATTTTCTTATGTCAAAAAATCCGCAACTAAAAATACTAATGGACGTGTCCGAGCGTTTTTCGACAAAATAATTACTTACCTGAATTGTAAATGAATTTGTTCCTTTCATCATGAAGTACTGCAACTTCCATTAAACCTCCTCACTTGTAAATATTTGAGTCTTCACAAATATTCCTCAAGATTTTGAATCAATTAAGCAAAATGCAGGAAATCAGGGAGGAGAAGCAATTCAAAACCACTGTTGTGGATTTATACTAAACTAGGATGACAAAAGATATCTTGGTAAAATGGAACACTTTTCGGTAGCTTATTGAACCATTTTTCAACCAAAACATGTTATACAGTGTGTTCAAAGCAATTTTGTTATTATTTGATTAGATTAACTAGTTTCTCACGATTGTGGTGGTCGAATTAGAAAAACAATTGAACATCAGATATTAAACAAAGTAATTTTGACGCTCTGCATATTTTTGCGTACTTTGAAAGACAAAAAATGTGATTAAAACATTGTTAACATATAATTACTGTGAATTTAATTAATAATAAAGGCGTTACGTGCCATAAAATATTAAAAGTTACGCGTTAAACATGAAATAGAATTTTCCATTTATTATTTCTGAAAGGTGCGCAATAGTACAGTGGCGTAGCTACACCCACGCAAGTCCACGCAATGCGTGGTGGCCCTAGACAGAAGGGGGCCTTCTGATCCAGATCTTTTAATGTTTTTAAATTTAATAGTAAAAAATCTAATTACTAGTAAAATTCAAAATAATCCGTACATTATTATTTATGAAAATTATGTTCTTCCTTTAAATAAAATTATTAAAGTAGAATCGACTAAATTCGAGAAACGCCCCCCATCGACCAAACGATTAGAGATAGCTGAATTCTGTTTACGCCAGTGACCTTCTCATCAAAATGGAGCTCATCTAGACCCCTTGGTCCATTTTTTTCTATCTTTTAAAATAAAGGGACCACTCTGTACTTACTTTTCTTTGGATTACCCAATCTTTTTACACCTCAATAAATTATTACTATAACTATAACCTATAAAAAATATTTTTCCTAAGCAGAAATATAGTGACATTATACATATTTAATTTGAAAGTAGAGACCAAATAAGAATGGATATTTGGGGGGGGGGGGCTTTGAAAATTTCACGTGCGGGGTCCAAATTTTGTAGTTACGCCACTGCAATAGTGTAAAATGGAGCACGATAATTAATTAATAATTAAGGGACGAATTAAAAATAATAAATATAAAAGATAGTTACTATTAAAATCAAGTCTTTCTTCCATGAAACTGCAATACTGTCGATGACAATACTGTAAGGAGGGCGCCTACGCCTACAGGGGATACCTGCTGAACTAGAGATTTAGCCGATTTTGGCACCCATAGTTCACTACGAGAGGTAGAATAACCAGAAGTCGAATGAAGAAGATGAAATATTCTTGGACAATAAATAAGCGGATACGGCACTCGATATCGGGGACGCTATTTCTACTTCTTTTGACGGTATCACGAATACAAGACGGTAGAATGGGAACGTCGGAGGTTACACATTTCCACATTGCTTACAAGTGTGGTTTTAAAGTCGAAATTGAGATTGTAGCGGAAAATAATTCGACCTTGGGAGGTCTGCGTGCGGGATTCCCCCTTAGTGAGCGTATTGAACTTGTCCTAAAATGTTTCCATTGCGGAAGTCCGAGTTGGGAGATGATGGTACCCAACGTTCTTCGAGGCACCGATTGGTTTTCGAACAAATTACAACGCATTGAATCATTTACACTTGATTTGGGGGATGAGTTGCCTGAACGAAGAAATTGACGACAACATTAAACGAAGTCTTTTTTGCTTTTTGCTATAATTTTTCGTCTCATTTGCATTCTAAGAAACCCAAAAATAACCTTTCCACTGCAGTCCACATAGTTCTGTATGGAAGTGAAACCAGGTATCAAAAATATAGAAATAAATTAGTTACATTTAAATAAACCTTATTGTCCTTTCATATTTCGTTATTTTACTCCTTAGGTCGACTTGTTAGGAGATGCTAGGAATACACATGCCATGTATAAGTATTATTTAATTGAAATTCGTGTCTAACAAATGAATAATGAGGGAAAACATAAAGAAAAGCCAAAATAGTATAAAAACAACTTCCTGTGTAGTACAAAATATCTACAATTATTACATCATCAAATACATAAAACCTCGTGATAAAAACCCTTTTATATTTTTTCCTGATGTATGGAGGTGAGAGAAAAGCAATATCGTTTTGTCCCATAAAATGAAAAAAACGCATATTCTTGTTTTTTAAGATAATTATTTGAAAGTCCCAATGTACTGTTGAATTAATCTGTTGCGGCATTTGCTTGAGATGTTAACCAAGAGCAATTTATTCCACGAATTTTTATGTTCAAAATCGAGTTTATATTCACCTCTATAGCAACGGGATATGTACTTGAAAAGACTAAGGATAATTGTAAACTGGCCTTTAATTTAGAGAAAAAGTAAAAACCAAGATCTAAATCCCCAGTGATTTTCCAAGCCCCACATGAAACACAGATCACGAAATTTTCGCGAACTATAAAAACGTCTTTTCAACTGACATTTACTAAATTTATTTGAAGAAATTTCATTTTCATTTTTCATTTATACTAACTATACTAACTGTATTTCCATATTTCCTGTTTGAAACGATCCTTTCAATCCAATTTAAATGCAATGATATCAGATCGGAATAACCTTTGACGGGATTTCGTTTCGACTATTTGATATAGGGCAAGCAATTCTGAATTTTCCCTTTCATAATAATCGAGCATCTTGCGTAATAGGAACATCACATCGATAATAACGTGTAAAATTGCCTGTTTCGAGACCAAATATCGAAGTTGCCCAACATACTAAAAAATTGTGTTGTTATTCTCCACTTCCAAATTATCAATACATATTTAATAACGCATAATCGATAAATTTGTTCAGACAATTAAAAGAAAAAAAGTACGATTTATCAGCGTTAGAATTTATCTCGCCAGATAAAGACCAATTTTCGTAGCAACCGCGATATTTCCGTATTATTAACATTTAAACAAAGGAACTGTCTTATCAAATACAATTTCTTCACAAGGTTATTTCTAATATTGATTAGAGATATATTTATGTCGAGGGAAAACTAAACGTAGTTACCTGTCAAGTCAAAACTCCGACTATAAACTAAAGAGACGACAAAGAGAATTATTTAAATTTTATTGTAAGTTATTGGCCCTCTGAACATTAACCCTTTAACTCAACCATTGTCTGATAAATATGCAATGCATACCTACTCGTGTCCGGGCAGGCACTTATTAAAAAATAAATGTATGCCAACAGTTCTAATATAATCTAATTACACCATCCTCATACATTACAATGGTAATAAACATAAAAGCTCGTATTCAGACAATAAGCAATTTTGGAAAAAGGAGACTATTGTAATTTCTGATCTTAATCTTCATTTTTGGCCAATTATTTACAAGATGGTTACAACCAGTTTGATTTTTAATTAAAGAGAGATGAAAGGAACGGTATTCTGAAGAACTTTCAAAGAAAGTTAGCGGTAACAGTTGGCGTAATATAACGGTCTGTTATACATTAATAGTGCCCTTATAAATGTAAAACCGCGATCATTGCCGTTATTACAAGTTTCTTTAATGAAGTACTATCGGGAATAATTAATTAATGCATTACAGGAACAAATTAATGCTTATAGACGTTACGTTTCCTAATCAAGACGACGCGACGCACGGTTTGAAAGTGCATTATGTGAAAACTATCATTCTGTCGGAAAAGATTTATCGATTATGCAATAACGCAACTGTTAAATACATCAGATACTATTTTTGTAAGATAGTATTGCAATTCATGAATAAGGGTTTTTAGCTACAAAGTGAATACCTACTATCATATTTACCCTATTTCAACAAGTTAAATCTTTTTTCACTCATATTATCAGGCACAGTACAACAAAGTACTGAGATCAAATCAATTTAATGCACCCATCTTTAATGAAAAACTAGCGTTTGTGCTTTTCCGAACGAAGTTATGAGTTCATAGCAAATCCCACAAGGGCGTTATCCAGGAAAAAAGCACTGAAGTCTTTTCCTCACCGGTCTCTATTATTTTTTGAGATGCTGTATTCAAATATTTGCCACAGAGACAGCCTTTGCAAGAAATATCGCGAGAGACCCTTCGCATATTTTTGTTTTTTAGTCTATATCTTGAAAACTATGCGTTAAATCGAAAATACCATTATAATTATACAGGGTGTTACTTAATAATACCTAAACTTTAAAATAGTGAAGATGAGTTTGCTTGTTCTATTACTCGTCGTGTGGAGCAAGTGAAAGTATCTTCATGTGTTCCCACGAAAAACGGGAACACAACTTCAAGCAAATGCAAAATGAGGTACATGTAATGATACAAACAATGTTCAGTTTTCTTGAAAATGGCAAGGAGTATCAATTTACTACAAAAGAAGGGATGAAAGAGATGGAGGATTTGATTTATTGATGTCTTTCATGCATCTATAAAGACTATTCGAACATTCATTTTCGCTCAATCCACTCTAGGTAATTTGATATAGGAGTTTCTGGACTTCTCCCCCTTATTTCTCAATGTTCAAACTAGGATAGTTTTGCATAGGGTAAAAGAGTGTGGGATGGAGATCACAGAGTTTCAATCCATTACATAGTTGTAGACTCAATATTTCGAAATGATCACTTTGGTTATGAAGTTTATTGAATCAGATAGGATGGGCAACTGGGCAACATCTACAAACCATTTACAACAAGCTTCGATATGTTCATTCCAGCGCCCGCTATTTGTACGCCAAGTCTGATCACATGTCATTGCACCACATTAATTCGGAGCTTTTACTTCGCAAGAAGTTTTTCTATTCTATATGTGGATTCTTCCTTAATTCATGCGTTCATATTCATATCTTTTCTTTTGTTTTCTCATTTTAAGCTTTTTATTCAGTATTGCTAGTACCTTTCTTTTCGTAATTATAATTTTATTGTTGCTTAATGTCTAAAATAGAAGTCAAATCTTTTCACAAGACAAAACAACTTGCATAGTAGAACCGTGAAGTAGGTTGTTACTACTTTAGCATATACAATATAATCTTAATCTTGACAGCTTGAATCCTGAACTTACAAAATCCACCCACTTGAGGTATGAGCAATTTCAACCATACAGATTACTTTCTGAATTGTCACTTACGAATAATCTAAGAAAGTGATTAGTAAAATCGAGTAAAGGAACAAAAATCCATAGCAAAAAGTATAGCTGTGTGCGCTAATACAAAAAGATGTAGTATCGTGATCTCAAAGACCATAATAATTATATACACAAACATTTCTTTTTATATTATATACATATATGTCTTTTTTTTGTGACTTATCTTATCCATGTTTTGTAATGGCATACAAAGATGAAATATATTTATTATTATTATTATTATAAATGAAGAATTCATCTTATCATAAAGATTGCGATATCTACCAAAAATATGCAAGAATGTATTATTTCGGAAATTCAAAAAATCATTTGAAGATGCTTATAAATCTTCAGAATGAAAAATTACCTGATCTATCAATTACGATCGAAAAACGGTGTAGATCCCATTTCATACGATTGTAAAGCGAGACATTTTAAAAAATAACAGTGTATTTTCAAATTAATACTTGTCGGGGTATTCAATCGGACATTTTGACATTGTTTTTCAGAAAAATTTTCATATCTGGCGAAAGAAAAGATAAATGATGAAAAGATATTCACACAATATTTAATGTAGAAAGTACATGGTGTTTGATGTGGTTCGGAAAAAAAAACCCCGGGAAAAAACCCCCGGAAAAAAACCCCAGGAAAAAAACCGTCGGAAAAAAAACCCCGCAATGCAATTGCAATTGATACAAAACGGCAATATGACACTAAACAAAGTTTGCCAGTAAAAAAAATGCCAAACTTAAACGTAGATTGCCACTAAAGCGCCTAGGTTATTTGTAGGTTTAGTATATTTTTTTCAATTTATACAAAATGGCAACATGACACTAAACAAAGTTTGCAAGTAAAAACAATGCCAAACTTAAACGTAGATTGCCACTAAAGCGCCTAGGTCATTTGTAGGTTTAGTATATTTTTTTTCAATTGATACAAAATGGCAACATGACACTAAACAAAGTTTGGAAGTAAAAAAAAAATGCCAAACTTAAACGTACATTGTCACTAAGGCGCCTAGGTTATTTGCAGGTTTAGTATTTTTTTTCAATTGATACAAAATGGCAACATGACACTAAACAAAGTTTGCAGGTTAAAAAATGCCAAACTTAAACGTAGATTGTCACTAGAGCGCCTAGGCCCTAGGTTATTTGTAGGTTTAGTATATTTTTTTCAATTGATACAAAATGGCAACATGACACTAAACAAAGTTTGCCAGTAAAAAAATGCCAAACTTAAACGTAGATTCTCACTAAAGCGCCTAGGTTATTTGGAGGTTTAGTATATTTTTTTTCAATTGATACAAAATGGCAACATGACACTAAACAAAGTTTGGAAGTAAAAAAAATGCCAAACTTAAACGTACATTGTCACTAAGGCGCCTAGGTTATTTGCAGGTTTAGTATTTTTTTCAATTGATACCAAATGGCAACATGACACTAAACAAAGTTTGGAAGTAAAAAAAATGCCAAACTTAAACGTAGATTGTCACTAGAGCGCCTAGGCCCTATGTTATTTGTAGGTTTAGTATATTTTTTTCAATTGATACAAAATGGCAACATGACACTAAACAAAGTTTGCCAGTAAAAAAAATGCCAAACTTAAACGTAGATTGCCACTAAAGCGCCTAGGTTATTTGCAGGTTTAGTATTTTTTTTTAATTTTCGGGGGTTTTTTTTCCGGGTTTTTTTTCCGGGGGTTTTTTTCCAGGGGTTTTTTCCTAAACTCGTGTTTGATAGGTATAACTGTCAAATTTTCTCAATATTAAATAAAAAGTTGATTTTTTTATAAATGACAATTCTCGTATGATAGAGCTTCAAAAATACTTCAATTTCTACTATTTGGATTCTACATCGAAGAAGAATAATTTACACAGAATTAATAGGAACTCGTCAATAAAAAAACTACATCTATGGATTATTTCTTGGAAAAACTCAAAATTCTCGGGTAAAATGTATCAATTATATATGAATGTTCCACTTGGGAATGCCACCGTGCCTTTTTCCAAGAGAAACTTTATATACATTATGTTAGAAAAACCTCAGACCGCTACAGCTCAATAGTAAAACATTTTAAGAGACATAAGTTTATATAAACTTTTCGTGTGTCATTCCAGCGATACTATGGAGCCTAGGGCAGCAGACGAGGGGGATTCTAGACCCTCTGCAGTCAATATATTGAAGATAGGTAAAGTTTGGGATAGACTGAAAAGCATCATATTGCTCTAGTAGTCGCTCTGCACTCTGCAGACTTTCACCATACCTAATGGCTTATGTGCAGATCACCGCAAACAATAATCGAATCTACTATTCAAAACTACGCGCGTGTTAAGCACTAAGAAGGGAACGTTGGTCATCTTATACAAAAGAATTGCAACATGTTTCTCCTAAAACCGCCTTAGAATATTTCCCATTGACATTAACCACAAAAACGTGTAGGAAAATTAATGCTGCGCAATAATTCGCTTAAACGCCAATACGTTTACAAAATTATACTTATTTAATTGTTAACCGAATTTAAAAATAAATTTGATTTAATTATAATGGTGTCCTTAAGCTCGACTTGAAAAACACGTCACTTTCCTCTCTAGTTGTACAATTAACTACCTATTCTTAAATTAGTATTACTCATCATTATGCGTCATGTGTATGTGTGTGTGTGTTCGTTAAAAATTTAAATCTATCCTCCCCCATAAACCTGTTTTAATCATTACTTAATCCTTTTCAATAGTTTGAACGTGATAATTATAAATACCAAAATAATTTATGCCTATGAACAAACACATATTTTCAGCAGTATCTCCCTTATAAAAACCCATTTGTGCCCACCCAAATAAATTTTTAATTTTTGAATTGAATTGAACAGGACTTGGTCCTTTCAATTGCATTTTCGTGTCGTTTTCAACAAAGTACAGACATTTAAAAAAAATTAATTTTATAGATAGGTAGGTAAATTATAATAGACATGAAAAATCTTAATTGTTTTTGATTAGGAATAGAATAAATAATTCCAAAATTAGAAAGTAATGTAGACAATTTAGAAATGAATTGAAAGTAAAAAAACCCACAATAGAATTAGGTACCCCTGAGAACCTGCTAGAAAAATTTAGGCCATTTTCAAAGCGGAATTACAACTGTTTTTAAAAAAAAAAAGTAACACACAGAAAACGACTTCCTGCACAAGCAACTTAAAAAAATTATTCTGTACAATAGAATTTTTTTGATATAAAAGATTTGGAAAATGTAACTCCTCACATGCCCATACAACTATTTAGTAGGATAATTATATTAATTTTCAATCAATTATGTTTTAATACGACTTTTGGCAAAGTGCACTCAAATGAGTACAATGGGATGAAATGGGTTTGCACCTTCCAAAATAGAGACAAATGGATCCTGGAGCACTGAACTCATACCTGTTTTAAAACACCAACAGAAATTAGAATTAATATAATTAATATCAATATGACCCTCGGCATATATCCGATGAACTAATTCATTAAAATGAGTGCAGGAAAACCGAGTTAGTTAAATTTTTAATCTTCTCTACCATCACAGGTTATTTTAAAAATTGATTACCTCGTAACAAACATGTATTATTGTGGTTCTGGAAATAGAAAATGATTACAATTTTTACTCCTAATTTAGTTACAGTGCTGTTTTATTAAGCTCAGCAGGAAAATATTTATGATAATTCTTGGACAAATGAGATAAATGTCATCTTGAAAAAGCCATAAATAACATAAACGCACGACATGGTGTGGGTAATAGACCTTAATTAGTCAATCGTTAATTAACACTAAAGTATTCCACTTTCACTACGGACTCCTTGACTGTACACATTCATGATAACGCAATTACGTATTACATTTTTAGTTGCCAACAAATTTGTAAAAAATCTTCGTTTAATTTTTAATAGAAATATTAACCAATTACGTGTGTCATCGCTGTCGACGAATAATTACATTGCTGTGTCCTCTGCGCAAATAATCTTTAATGAAAGGAACAGAATTTTTCCACTATAATATAGCTCCTTTGGACATCGCTAACCCAAAAAAAAACTGCCAATTATAATAAATCGATTGTACTAAATATTTTTTCCCATAAGATAAAATAAATTGGTTTCCGCAATTCTCTACTTTCTCAGCTATTAATTTAGGCTTAAGTTAATATAATTAATTATTTAACATCCGGTGCTGCATTACTTGCAATAAAATGCTATGGCCTGATTAAGTACATTCGCCCGTTCAATTCAATTTTTGGTTTTTAATTAATTAATTGAGATAATTACGTCTTTAACCGTTAATCCAATTCTTGCAAGTATAGATACAATTTAGCACTAAACTACATTAACGATATGGTCGTATAAGAAATTCATTGAAACGTGTCAAGACGTTTTACAATTTAGTTAAAATTGAGTAAAATTAAAATTTAATTACATAGTAATAATAAGTCAATAGTAACATGAAAAAGTAGATTAAAAAAATACCTACGAGTTTAATGATGACAACCCACAGAAATAAATGTACACGCGAGGATCAAAATTTTCTGTAAAAAAAGTACATAATTCGAGTTAAAATTGGGTTGGCATTGAATTGTAAATGACAAACGATACGGAAACAAACAATTCTATTCATCCCCCCTAAAAATACCTTCCTTTATCTAGTTTTGTGTCTTTCTTCTGTAGAGGTTTTTATTGGGTTACGGGGTTAGGCTTGATTCCTGCCGCTTTAAGGAATTCCTTTTCCATCAACTTGATCCTTAAATATCCCTTAGAAAGCCCACAATGCAATGGTTCGAATGCTTCTAAGTAATTTTTTGATTTTTTCATAATTCCCTTTTCTATATTAAATGACAGCGCAAAGAGTCCCCCATTGTAACGAGTAGCTCACTACAGGTTGGAAACATCGTATCACCTTCAGAAAATTTTCGAAATTTTAAGCTTGATGCATCATATTCAAACACATACATACACCATTTTTATCTCGACATCCTTTTACTTCCCGAGTACGAAGTAAAAGCGAAGTATGCGTTGTATGTGTTCCAAAAAAAAAATTGACCTATGCAAATTTTTACATATCTTTTCTGAATACGTACATTCAAAAAATGAAAAAAACATTTCCGTCTGTCCGTACACATTTTCTTGCAACGCTCTATACTCAGAAACTGTGAAAGTTATCGAAATGCGGTTTTCGCCAATCGACTGCATTCGGGCCATGGATGAAAATGCTGATATTACCTTTGATGACGTCACTTCCGGTATAAGCTAAACTAAATTCATTTTTTTTATGATAAAGTTGCCGTTTTTTGGTACGAGGGAAGTCTCGTGGCAATACTTGCAAAATTTTCTTTTCTGAAGATACACTTAAAAAAAGACACAAATCGAAACATCTCAAGGTAGAACTAAGAAAATTTTATTTTCTCGCGAAGTTATGCAAGGTTCATTTTATTTTTACGTTGATGTTCATTATTTGTTTACCTTTGTTTTGTATCCTTTGTATTTTATGCAACTCAATATGTTGAGAATGTGAAATTTATTATTATTTTAATAAATGTCTGTATATAGACGTTAAATAAAGTCCCCGTTTTGTTTCCATTTACGTTATATTTTTAAAATTACGTTGAATTTTAATTATTAAAGAGCAAATAAGTTTAATGCAGCAACAACCATTTATTGTTACTAACAGAAAATAGAACAACAAAATCATTGAAAATAAATACATAATTTTATAGGTTTTAGCATGAATACAATATTATTTGTTACCAAATATATTTTTAATTTACTTTGATCGCTCACTCGCCAGGGAACGACAAATTTGCAGAAAACGGCATACGAGTCGTGGAAACAGTTTTTTTGCATTAGGAAACGAAGTTAAATTGTGTTCTTTTTAGCAGTAAATTCTGATCCAATTCAGTTTAGAATTCTTTTGGAACAACAATTTTTATAAAAAAGCGCGTTGAAACGGAAACAGTTCTCCATTCGCTTTGTAAAACTAGGAATTAGTTTTGAATCCAAATCACACTTTTCTAAGTACACTCCATATGGGTATAAACAAATAAATTTTGAAAAATTAAATAACAAATTAGATTTTTTATGATTGCTCAGACTTGTAAATAAATATACTTGGAAAAACCTATCAAAAAATGTCGCGAACAATTTTCCGAATATTAATTTTTTTTTTATTTATTTCTTAGAAATTGAGAAATGTTGAAATACCAAAATTGTGCAAGAACAGAGCTTTAAAGTTCAAAAATTGACAATACCAAGACTATAACCCACTGTGCTTTTCAGAAAAGGAATTCGAGCTTTACAGTAATTTTCGCTTTTTTATCTGATTTCTTTACTATGTTTGTTATTGCCGAGATATTTTATTTTTGTATCAGGACAGCGAACACAACTAAACTTCACATTCAACACGGCCAAGTTAACATTATTCACATCTTCATTTATTTGCAGCAATCCACTTTTAAGCTATACATATTCAAAGAACAATTCTTCTGTTTTACGTAAACTGAAGCAACAACTAACTTTGACAGGTCACTCCCATCAATATTTTTCTAATAATAATTAAACGCAAACAATTTCCAACAATTCGATTCGTTGACAATCTGGAATTCAGTGAATTAGTTAGACCTGAAGGCATAATTCTCCGAGATTTATCTGTGATCCCTATAATCCTTCCTGATGTGATGGGAACAGAGCTTTGTACGCTTGACAAAACATCATACGTTGTATAATGTAAAAAAGTACCAACTTATGAAATTGAATAAATGTTTTAACGGTAAAAAAGGTTTGAATATTAAGATGTGTAGTTTGTTTAAAAAGCTCTAAATATTAGGTCCGTTAAGCTGGCACAACCCCTATAGCACAATCAGTTGAAACGTACCACATAATTTAGTACTCATTTATTACTAATTAATTACCCAAAAGTCAAATTTATTACTGTTAACTTTTAAAAAAAAAAAGTGGTTGTGCCAGCTTAACCGTTAAGCTAGCACAACCCAAAAAAAAAAAAACTATTAAGTAGCTAACACCACACTAATAATTGATTACTAATTAATTACTAATTAATTACTCACTATTTACCAAGGACTTAAACATATTTAAGCTCTCAAGCCCCGCGCAGTCCAAAATTAGACGCGCACAGTAATGTGGGGTAACCTACCTCCGCCAAATCGATATTCGTTATTTTAAACATTTTTCCAATGATATGTGAACGTACTGTAAGACAACTAAGTGTTTGTAATTTGTAAATTAATGAAGGTGCAGCCGGATATCGGATATTGTTTTTTATGCTATGAATGAATTATACCAGCCCTACCAGATAAAAGGCAGCTTGCGATGCACCAATCAAAATACATGGACATTAATTGAAAATCAATCGTAACATAATGTTTGAACATAGGTTAGAAATTGATTACTCCAGCACAATCAGTTCAAATTAATTTTTACATGTATTAATCGATGTATTAATGCTTTAATATAACTTAGGAATTTATTACTCAAGCACAATCAGTTCAAATTAATTTTAACATTGACTAATCGATGTATGAATACTTTAAAGTAAGTTAGGAATTTATTACTCCAGCACAATCAGTTCAAATTAATTTTAACATTGACTAATCGATGTATGAATACTTTAAAGTAAGTTAGGAATTTATTACTCCAGCACAATCAGTTCAAAATAATTTTTACATGTATTAATCGATGTATGAATGCTTTAATATAAGTTAGGAATTGATTACTCCATCACAATCAGTTCAAATTAATTTTAACTTTGACTAATCGATGTATGAATACTTTAAAGTAAGTTAGGAATTGATTACTCCAGCACAATCAGTTCAAATTAATTTTTACCTGTATTAATCGATGTATGAATACTTTAAAGTAAATTAGAAATTTATTACTCCAGCACAATCAGTTCAAATTAATTTTTACATGGATTAGTCGATGTGTCAATGTTTTAAAGTAAAGTTAGGAGTTGATAACACCAGCACAATCAATTAATCCATGTAAAAATTAATTTGAACTGATTGTGCTGGAGTAATCAATTCCTAACTTACTTTAAAGTATTCATACATCGATTAGTCAATGTTAAAATTAATTTGAACTGATTGTGCTGGAGTAATAAATTCCTAACTTATATTAAAGCATTAATACATCGATTAATACATGTAAAAATTATTTTGAAGTGATTGTGCTGGAGTAATCAATTCCTAACTTACTTTAAAGTCGATTAGTCAATGTTAAAATTAATTTGAACTGATTGTGCTGGAGTAATAAATTCCTAAGTTATATTAAGGCATTAATACATCGATTAATACATGTAAAAATTAATTTGAACTGATTGTGCTGGAGTAATAAATTCCTAACTTATATTAAAGCATTAATACATCGATTAATACATGTAAAAATTAATTTGAACTGATTGTGCTGGAGTAATAAATTCCTAACTTACTTTAAAGTATTCATACATCGATTAGTCAATGTTAAAATTAATTTGAACTGATTGTGCTGGAGTAATAAATTCCAAACTTATATTAAAGCATTCATACATCGATTAATACATGTAAAAATTATTTTGAACTGATTGTGCTGGAGTAATAAATTCCTAACTTATATTAAAGCATTAATACATCGATTAATACATGTAAAAATTAATTTGAACTGATTGTGCTGGAGTAATCAATTCCTAACTTACTTTAAAGTATTCATACATCGATTAGTCAAAGTTAAAATTAATTTGAACTGATTGTGCTGGAGTAATCAATTCCTAACTTATATTAAAGCATTCATACATCGATTAATACATGTAAAAATTAATTTGAACTGATTGTGCTGGAGTAATAAATTCCTAACTTATATTAAAACATTCATACATCGATTAATACATGTAAAAATTATTTTGAACTGATTGTGCTGGAGTAATAAATTCCTAACTTATATTAAAGCATTAATACATCGATTAATACATGTAAAAATTAATTTGAACTGATTGTGCTGGAGTAATCAATTCCTACTTTAAAGTATTCATACATCGATTAGTCAATGTTAAAATTAATTTGAACTGATTGTGCTGGAGTAATAAATTCCTAACTTATATTAAAGCATTAATACATCGATTAATACATGTAAAAATTAATTTGAACTGATTGTGCTGGAGTAATCAATTCCTAACTTACTTTAAAGTATTCATACATCGATTAGTCAAAGTTAAAATTAATTTGAACTGATTGTGCTGGGGTAATAAATTCCTAAGTTATATTAAAGCATTAATACATCGATTAATACATGTAAAAATTAATTTGAACTGATTGTGCTGGAGTAATAAATTCCTAACTTATATTAAAGCATTCATACATCGATTAATACATGTAAAAATTATTTTGAACTGATTGTGCTGGAGTAATAAATTCCTAACCTATGTTCAAACATTATGTTACGATTGATTTTCAATTAATGTCGATGTATTTTGATTGGTGGATCGCAAGCTGCCTTTTATCTGGTAGGGCTGGTATAATTCATTCATAGCATAAAAAACAATATCCGATATCCGGCTGCACCTTCATTAATTTACAAATTACAAACACTTAGTTGTCTTACAGTACGTTCACATATCATTGGAAAAATGTTTAAAATAACGAATATCGATTTGGCGGAGGTAGGTTACCTCACATTACTGTGCGCGTCTAATTTTGGACTGCGCGGGGCTTGAGAGCTTAAATATGTTTAAGTCCTTGGTAAATAGTGAGTAATTAATTAGTAATTAATTAGTAATCAATTATTAGTGTGGTGTTAGCTACTTAATAGTTTTTTTTTTTTTTGGGTTGTGCTAGCTTAACGGTTAAGCTGGCACAACCACTTTTTTTTTTTAAAAGTCAACAGTAATAAATTTGACTTTTGGGTAATTAATTAGTAATAAATGAGTACTAAATTATGTGGTACGTTTCAACTGATTGTGCTATAGGGGTTGTGCCAGCTTAACGGACCTCTAAATATTAGTAAAAAAATATAATAACGATCATAGGGATGATATTACTAGCTTGTAGGAGTACAGTTTTTTGTGCACCTTTTCAATCTATAATGTGGTTAGCAGATTTCCACCTTTTGTGCGTTGGTCCGGTTTTAATTAACAACTAAATTTGTAGTTACCTTGTAAATCTCAAGGTAATGTCTATTAAAAAAAACGTTCCTCATCAACATAAAGTTTCCCACTATTTTAACATTTCATTAACAATGAGTTAAGCCCTCGTTACAACTGAAGTTGAATAACAAAAATTCCATAAAAGGCGCAGGATTTCCAGCTTTCAAATTAATTGATATAAATTACATATCCGATGTACGAGGAAAGTTTATTTTCCTTTAAGCGTCCAAGTCCAACCCATCAACAACAGTGAGAGTGTGTTAAGCTTGATTTGACCCAACCGCCATTACTACATCCTGTATTTTATACACAACTTCTAATTCGGATGATTTCAGAGTACTAAAACGAGAGAAATGAAAACATCTAAAGAATGTCGTTCCTGTTTAAAATAAGAGATCAAAACAGCTATTTCTAATTTAGCGAATGGAAAGTACTCCTAAATAAATTGGAAACTGTAAGCAACGGTTTCGAATGTCTGGGCCGTTACCCTCGGCGCCCACATTTTAAGTTGGAAGGGCGTTGTAACCCGTTCTCAGACGGACGGTCAAACCAGCAGGGAGGGCATTCACTGAAATTTCATTTGGGGGCCTTCTACCTTAACGATCACGATATCCATCTGAATGAACAAATTTTAAAACTATTCATTTCGATTATACGAAACTTCCTGATCTTGATTAGGTAACTTGAGCTTTACGTCATGATTTACAAGTGAATGGTGGTATCATATGAAAACGTAATTATACTAATTTCTTTCTCTTTCTAAATTACACTTTGCATGCAAACATAACACATGTGTTAGAAGTATGTTACGTTACTAATGACGTACAGTTCTACCATTCTAAAATTTTATAGTAAATGCCTGGCCAATCGAAACAGTTTTTGGAGGTTTACTTAATTTAAAAGTTATGAAACAACAAATAAAAGGGAATAATTAGGTTAAGAGGTCGAATGGAGAAAGCACCTGTACTTGCGAACTAAATAAAACAAAGGTTACAGATGTTTCACAGAAAATCTTATTTTTTAACTTTTCTAGACGTTTTCCAATTGAAAGCTTTTTTGCTTTAACATTTAATAGGCAGAGGTTTAGATGAATCTAACACAACAAAAATATCTTCTAGACGTCTAGGTCCCAATGTAATTAATGCTGCCAGTAACCTTATATTCAGATTTTTTGTGACGTACAGGTTTTCGTTTTCTATTCTGATTATAGTAAGCTTTCCTACGTGCAAATTTGTTCAATTTTCTGGTTCGCGGTTTAACATGGTTCACTATTTGTATTTCCAGTTTCCAATTTTCTTACAAGCAATTAAGCATTTTTTAAGAAATAAAAGATTAGTGTTCAACTGAGAACACCGGAAAAAAACACAAGTGTAAAATTTGTATCATTGCCGTTCCCAAAGGAAGGGAAATATTATCAAGAAGCTCACGTCTTTCAGTTATAACTTATAAGATATACGTCAGGGATTTTTGCTTTTCATTTGATCGATTTGGTGCAGTGCTTGTTGCAACTCGGGAAACATATTTTTCATGAGAACATAGTAATTACCTCTGTAATTACTCACTTCTCTTGAATATAAGTAGGTTCCCATCAAAATTGTTATTGCACCGCAAAATACTATGGCAATTAATCTTATTCGCATGATTTTATTTTGTTGCTGATTTTATGGGTTCCTCTCATACGCATTGTTTAATAAAAACAGTGGCGAAAATTATTCATGAGACTACTATTTCTTCTTCATGCTATACTACAAAATGAAATAAAATAAAACTTTCAGAGCAGGTCAACGCACACATATAAAGTAGGTATTATCCGTCAGTACGCTACTACTTTTTAAGTATAACTTGAAAACACAAACGGAAAAACTACTTTATTTAAAAAGCAGCTTAATCCGTTAAAAAAATATATAATTATTTATCATTTATATAAAAAAATAGATATAATTATTATCTATTAAAAAAAATATACTTATTAATAGATATATATAATACTTCCATTGATATTTTGTAGCCAGTGATAATTATCAATCTAAACCAAATCACCATTTCGAAGCAAAAGTCATTGCCCAAGATACTTTCAATAACGCCAAAT
This sequence comes from Pyrocoelia pectoralis, assembly GCA_036250285.1. NCBI lineage: Eukaryota > Metazoa > Arthropoda > Insecta > Coleoptera > Lampyridae > Pyrocoelia > Pyrocoelia pectoralis. The sequence goes on from CM070075.1 coordinate 68,962,151, forward strand.
TTTTAGGAAATGAGCTAAAACAAGTGACTGAAAATATCCATAAGCAAAACATACATAGTAATAAGGAGATCGTAAGGGAGAAGATTGAAGGCAAAATTTCCCGTGGCGATAACCGCTGTGAAAACGGTTCGAAACGAGATGGTGGGCTATCATAAAGTCCAAGACGCAAAGTTGACTTAAAAGCATAACGATTAATAACATCCGATCCGCATTAGGTGAAAATTACAGATGTTTGCCAGGTGCAGATGAAACTTCTGATATTCAAAGCAATGCTCAAAAAAATTTCAAGATTAGTCCAGTCATTTTAAACATGAACATTGCAAAAAATCCTATATTAGGTTTGACTTTTTTATGTTGTTAGGTTCAGTCCCAGTAGTAAATACTCAATTTTGCAACTTCGAAAAACTTGTGGAAACTGGGGGGGGCGCCAAAAACCGCGATTTTTTCGGACTTTTTTCAGTTTTAGCCTCGTAGCTCAAAAACTACGAATTATTGTGCAAAGAATACGATTATCTTCTTTAAACTAGACTAAATTTGCTACAATTTGAGCCTAACCGGAAGTCTGTAAGTATAATAGTTTCCGAGATACAGCTCTTCAAAAATAGGCAATTTTTCCCAAAATATTTTTTCAACGTATCATCCATGTTTCGAGCCAGATATTGCCATAACGACGTGCCCTACGACTCTTGTCACGGAGAAAAAAATTGTAGGACATTTTATCACCTTTTATTTAAGCATAGATGAATTCCTGTGGGCCTAACAGTTCTCGAGAAAAAGACGGAAAACCGGAAAACAGTGAAATCCTCCACATAGATGTAATAGCATTAGTATGATTAGAAGACATTTTCTGATTATTCTTATTTAGCCTAGCGAACGATCGCTCAAAAAGGGCTTGTAGACAGACTTTTTGATCCTAATGATTTGATTTCTAAGATGTGTTTGGAGGTGTTTGGTGATAATTATACGAAAAGTCCCCGGCCCTACCGTATGAGCTAACTCCGTAGCGTAACAAAATTTGCGGATTTGTTAAGTTTTCCCTTTGTATCTCTTGAATAGGCGATCGTAGTGGGAAATGGCCAATTATAAAATAAAAGCTGCCTTGAGAAAATACTTTTGTTCTTTTCGTCAAACATTAACCTTATCATAAATGTATTAAGAAAAGACTATGAGACCATTAAACATGGTGGCGCATAAGACTGAAATTGTTTGGCTAAGGATGCAGGTAATCTGTATTTAATACTCACATATCAGATTTAGCTCCAAACCTTCCACAAAATTACTTGTTCTCTAGTGCCCTCTATTCCATCTTGAACTCAACGTTTTTTTTAAATAACTATAACATCTAATCTATTGAAGATAAAATATTAAACGGTATATGTATTTTATAGGAAATTTTATGGTCTACAACTTTTATTTCGGCAATTTTTGCTATAAACCCAATACTTTAGGAGCTAGGACACAATATTTGCCGAAAAACGTCGTGTAAAAGCGATTTTCAAAAAGAATGTCAATTCTTGACAGCGAATATCTCTTCAACGGATAGAGATAGAGCAAAAACGCATAGAAGCAAACTTGTAGAAAATTTAATCAGCTTTTTTTAATAATTGGCCATTTCTCACTACGATGGCCTGTTCAAGAGATGTAAACGGAAAACCAAACAAATCCGCACATTTTGTTACGCTACTTTTCGTATAATCATCACCAAACACATCCCAGAAATAAAATCTTTAGGATCAAAAAGTCTGTCTACAAGCCCTTTTTGAGCGTTAGTTCGCTAGGCTAAATGAGAATAAACAGAAAATGTCTTCTAATCATTTACTTTGATTTGACTACGGTCTTCTAATCATATTAATGCTATTACATATATGTGGAGTCGTAGCGATTTCACTGTTTTCCGGTTTTCCGTCTTTTTCTCGAGAACTGTTAGGCCTACAGGAATGCATCTATGCTTAAATAAAAGGTGATAAAATGTCCTACAATTTTTTCCTCCATGACAATGATCGTAGGGCACGTCGTTGTGGCAATATCTGGCTCGAATCATGGATGATACGCTAAAAACAGATTTAGGGAAAATGCCTATTTTTGAAGAGCTGTATCTCGGAAACTATTATACTTACAGACTTCCGGTTAGGCTCAAATGGTAGAAAATTTAGTCCAGTTTAAAAAAGATAATCATATTAATTGCACTACAACTCATAGTTTTTGATCTACGAGGCTAAAACTGAAAAAAGTCCGAAAAAATCGCGGTTTTTGGTGCCCCCCCCCAGTTTCCACAAGTTTTTCGAAGTTGCAAAATTGACTATTTACTACTGGGACCGAACCTAACACCATGAAAAAAGCAAACGTAACATAGGATTTTTTGCAATGTTTGTATATTTTTGTGTTTAAATTGACTGTACTAGATTATTACATAACTAAAATAAAATAATGAAGGATAAAATCCATATGGTGAATGGCGGTTCCGCCGGGGCTACGATGGTGCGAACGTACTCCCTGTTCGTAGTGACTTGGCTCCTCAAATACCTACTGTTAATTTACATTTCTCAGAAATATAAAAAAGATGCTTACTTTGAAGAATAATATAATTAATACATTACCTAATGGATCTTTGCAGTGGCGTACGCAGACTAATAGCCTTGAGAGGGGATATAAAAAGTGCGGTGTGATCTACCAATTTTAATAAACATTTATTTTAGAGAAAGTTATAAAATAAATATTATTATAATACAAAATCCAATCGCCTTGGTTGTCGTGCAAGTACCTCTATTATTTCGTCTCTGCAATTATTTATTTCAAATTAAATATAACGTCAGTACATTTCTGGCTAGGAAAAATATTTTTTATAAGTAATTAAATTAGTAATAATTACAGAGAGATACTCACTGATTCAGGTATTAAAAAAATGAATGCAAAGATAAGGACAAACCGATTGAATATTGGGGGGGGGGGGGGGGGGGGGATATTTTACTATCAATCAAGGTGAAAAAGTGGGCGGTAGGTATGAAATATGAAAAGGTACCCCTGGATTAGACTATGTAAATAAGTAATGGAATCCAACAGAGATTTTCTCAAAAGTTTGCTCGCTACTTGACGCTTTTCAAACAACTTGTACACTTAAAGAAAACGATAGAACAGCTATAGGTAGAAGAAATAGCAGGATTTTTTAACTTAAATTCAGACTTACTAACTGGAGAATTGCACATTTCGGACGGGTCTGCAGCACTGGGTTTCTTATAACAATCCCGGTCACTTCTGCAGAGGCCGAAAGAACATTTTCAAAACTGGTGTTGGTAAAATCCAAAATTCGATCTACAATGACCGAGGATAGACTGGAATCTTTGCTAATGACGACAGTGGAAGCAGAGAGGTGTAAAAATGCCAACATTGAGCGCAGCACAGCACAGCACAGCATAGCACAGCGCAGCAGAGGATTTTGTAACCCATGGAATTATATGGAAATAATCCTCTGCCGCTACTACGTCTCGGCTGCGTGCAATATGCGGTGTTCGCTTTAATTCCATGGGTTACAAAATCCTCTGCTGCGCTATGCTACGCTGTGCTGCGCTCAATGTGCGGCCGGCCTGATGCATGCATTGAAAAATTAAGTCGTATAGTTCACACCGACTTTTAATGTAAATGAACCATTGTCGATTTCTTATTTTTAAGACAAACAATTAAAGACTTTATTGTTTATCTATTTATTTTTTAATTTTGAACTATGGAAAGTTTCAAATTAGTGTGTATTTACGTATCAGACTTACAGATAATCGACGATCCTTCATCCTTTGCAACTTAAGTCTTTAAAAAACGGTAGTAAATGACAACATTTTATTTTTTGTTCATACAAAATTTTTTTAATTTTTTTTGTGAAAATGCCGTTTTAATTCATAAATGCTAAACATATTAATTGTATTTCCTTTTTTTAAACGATATTCACGTAGAAGTGTACTAATTGCTTAAATTTTATACCGCACTTATGAAAAATATACAAGGTGGCAAAAAATTAAGGCCAAATTATAGTAAGTTTTAAAAGGTGATAACTCGGTTAACTTAAATCGAACTTTATTAACTTTTTAAACATGAAAACCTAATTATCTCTGAAACAAATGAAAATCGGATTTGAACATGAGCTTATTTTAGCTTCCTAGACATGTCTTTAAAATATTTCCATTTCCTTTCGAATCACCCTGTATATCTACATGTACGTTATTAAAGCTCGGTTGCATTAATGTAAATTATTTTTAATTCTGGCATTAAGAGATGATTGGTGGAAAAATTTGCCACATTTCTAATGTACGTTAATGAGGAGAATTGAGACAATGACCGTCTATCATAATAGGTATACTTTAATGCTTCTTCGAGCGAAATGAGCTTATCAAAAACTTGAAAGTTCTTCAACTAATTGAACATTCCTCAATATTTTGCGATTCAAGCTTTCGTCGGTTTGGTAGAAAATCGATATGAAATATTTGCAAAGAGATTCAACATTTTTTGACATTTGAAAATTCTTCCAATAATTGGGAAATCCTTACAATTCAATTGTACGTTCATTACACAAGATACTTATATTATACCTACGCATCCTACCAATTATCTAAAAAAAATAGGACACGTAGTTTGAACAAACCCCCTTCTCCACTTTCTAATGAAAAGCTGACCAAAATCACTAGGTATTGCAAAAATATTTTCCCGCGCCTATATTTATGGCAGGGAATCGCAATAAAAACGAGCAGCAACACGTACTTGATAAATGCATTTAACCATTACGTAGGCCCGTCGCACTTCATCAAAGCAACTGCAGCAAATCATACGTTAAGCACAAAATGATAATGAGTGTCTAAATTAAGATTAACATTAATGGACCGACACGCTTATTGCCAACCTATTCATTTGATTAATTAATTATATTTCACTTCATCTATGGTAAACAACAAAAAACTGAAACGGAATAGGTACGATAAGATGGTATAAAACATACGCAACTGTCTGTTTTAAAAAATCGGGAGGTATAACGATAAGTCCACGTGTACTGTGTACAAGTTTAATGTAAATGCGTGATAGATAATCTTTATCTATTTTCACTGACTACTACTAGTTAGTATACAGAAATAACGAATATATCTCAATTTGGTTACTGTTCGTTGGGAAAAAAGTTAAAATTTCATGTCCGAGGCTTCTAAATATTCAAATATTCTGTTCATTTTGTTTTGGCGTTTTGGCTTTAGTGATGATGATGATGCTCATCCATATAAAACAGCATCCGATTGATAATTGGTGTCAAAGATGAAGGTTGAGATGGACACAGATGCATTACAAATTGATAATATTAAAAAGATAACTGAAACTCAAGTTTATTATATAATAAGGAACAATTTATTAATCTTATCCTCTTAGTAGAGTTCCGATTATATTTATTGTTCATACGCGCCTTTCATTTTTTTTTTACTTTTTATCCAATAAACTCTGCACACCAAAAGTATTAGTTGGCTTGTACCGTTTAAATTTTCGATTGCGCCTAAAACTTTTTATTTCCAAATTTGGTTTTGAAAAAAACCTCTTTACGTCAGCAACTTGATACAGCCATTCAATGTTTGACTACCTAAAAATCATTTATCTTGTAGGTATAAACACTACACTAAGGCCCAATTTTATAAAGTTCAGTTGAGTTTCAACCGGCGCCGGCGGTTAGTGTAAAATTAGGCCGCACAAACTAGGATTGACGTCTGCCCTAGAGTTGAACTGACGATTTTACGAACCCAAATGGGTTGATAAAAAACCGTCAGTTCAGTCCTAGGCCGAACGTCAACCCTACTTTGTGCGACTCAATTTTACACTAACCGCCGGTTGGAACTCAACTGGACTTCATAAAACTGGCCCTAAGAGGGATGGCGTTGATCAATATAGAAAAAGATATCCTATGTTATGAGTGTTATGGCTATTAATAAACCCTCTTTACATTTTCAATATTATCCTACATTTTAAGGAAACAGAGTTAAAACTAACATAGTGGCATTTTTTATTTTTTTTAATATCGCCTGAAATTGTGTTTAAGTCGACGACTAAATACTTATTTTCTACATTTTCCTACTTTACTTCCTTTGAACATAGTCATGCGACACCTTAATTGAAATCATTTTTATGAGGAAAAAATCCGTATTGACTGTTTAAGAAATTTATTACATTTATGAAAATTTCGCGCCTAATAAAAAATCAATAATTAAAGTTTTTAAAAAACACAGTTTTAGTTTCAGCTGGTATCTTTCGAACGGATCGGTTAACCAATAAGACCAATGCGATCTTAAAAAAGAACCCAAAAAATTAAGCGTTCTAAATTTTACGTAAATACTCATCTACAACCAACTATAGCTTGCGGGCTCCATATTTGATTTTTGCATCGTTAAAATTCTCAAAAAAGTGCTTCCATTTATCACACGATTATGTTCAAAGCAGGACTAGAAGCGAATAAATAAAACAAATTAACAATATTTCTAATTAAAATTATTTTAAATGTTCCAATAATTCGCCATTCTGCCGTATGCACCGCAAACGAATAATTAAAATTTTTAAATTTGCACCCTGTGAAACGGAGTAGATTTTGGAAAATGTAAAGACGGATATGACAGACAAAAAAAACATTCAACCAACTTTCTACATCTCTTTCCCTATTTAGGTCATTGTAAAATAGACAAACTGTATAGCAAACTAATAGAAAAGATGCAAATGTAAGTTAAGGTGATAACTTGAAAACGTTCGTCATTTTGTTACAAAATTTCTCAATGCCATATATATTATACTCGTTTGATAACGATCATAATTATTAGTATTGGTAATACTTGTAGATCAATTAAGATTGTTAATTGTACCGTAATCAGAGAGTTGAAAAAATGTAGCTTTAGCAAATGGAGCATGACAATTCAATGCAGTCCTTGAAATTAAAATCGTGAAAATTAGGTAATAACCTGCCTAACCTATCGCATTGATAATTACACACTTTCTAAAAGAAACTTGAGCGACACATTTTCAAATTATAAAAAATTTCCTGGATATTACTTCAAAACTACAGAAATGAATCTAAATGAGTTACGTAAAGACATTTTGTTTTAATTGCGCTAAAATCATGTTATAAGACAAAGGGACGAAGCGGGTAATTAATTAATTATACAAAAGGATTCCCAACAACGCAATATAAACAAATTCATTTATTTTCTATTGTGATAATTAGAGGGCGGATTAATATGCACATAAAAAGTCACATATATGCGCATATATATGCACCAAATATGTTAAAGATATGCAGTCAGTTTGTTAAAATATGCAACATTATATGCAAAAAATGCGTACCAAGAAATAATAAACAACCTGTATTAAACAAAAACCGTTATGTGAAAAAGGTTCTTAATGAAATTAAAAAAATTAAGTAATTAAAATAATAATAATGTATATGTGTAATATTAACTACAAATAATCTTACGATCAGTTGGAGAATTAAACATATTATTCTGATCATCGCTTTTCTGCCTATAATAATTTACAATAAAGTGTTTTTCCAAATTGTTTAAATTAAATCCTTGTCGCGTATCAGATAAAATATATCCCCGTTCGGTCAAGTGGATGTAGGGACGCGACTGAGAAATCTCTGTAAGAAATGCAAGGCAGCTCCATATAAATCTCGATATGATCGAATGCTACGGCGAAATTATAGCAGTGACGCTTCTCTTACCTTCTACAGGAATTTTGTAAAGGTTTTCTTTTTTAGATTTTAATATTTTATTTAAAAAGTTTCATTTACTGTGCTCGTTTGAGATGAGAGAAATTTTTTTAAGTAAAATGCCAGATTTATTTAGAAATGCACAAATTATGCAATAATATACACATTTTACAAAAATATGAACATTACTGCAAATATATGCAAAATATGCAAAATTAAATTGGTGTCATATAACTCGCATTAATGTGATTCACCTAGATACGGAAGGGTACTTTTACAGCATCAATATTCAACAATATGCATTTTGCATATAATCCGCCCTCTAGTGATAATGCAATGTGTTGCTTTCCCAAAAAAATTGTTATGTACCTAAGTAAAGATTTATTGGAGATCACTGCCCTGAAGGTTTTTGGACATTCCTCGAGGCAAACCAGGACTAACGTAGAAAAACCCTAACAATTCGTTCTTGTCCATCAAGAAAATACGTTTGGCACATATTAACTTAAAAATACAAATTTCAAATATGGCCGACAAATTATTATTAAGTCATAATTTCAATTATCAAAACAGTTATTCAGGAAATTATGTACAAGGACTCTCTTTTTAAGCACAAACAATGGAGCGTCGCTTGGTACGCATTCAATGTATAAGCCATCTGCTGCAAAACGTTTCATCTTTCTTAAAACCATTTCTTTCTCATAGAGTAGTTGAAACCGAACACATACGAGTACAATAGCTAAACAAAATGCGCTTTAACAGTGGCGTAACTTCAAAATTTGGGCCCGGAGGCAGGATTTTTTTAAAGGCCCCTTTTTGGCAATTAAATAGTAGAATAAAGGGTAGCATGATAATAAAATAACCAGCGCGTTAAAAATTTTAACGTTCATTTTTAAGTCTTCAAAGAAATTTACGATTTTATTTCATACCTATAATACTTGTCCCGTAAGTTGGATAATGGCATTAGTTACGGGTTAATTATTTCATCTTAGAAAAAAAAACACGAAATCGCAAAATAGTGCTGTGGTTGTAAAATAATAAGTAACGTCAGTCTTGTTTTTGTTTTTTTTAATAATAATAATAATTATTATAATAATGAAAGCTTCCACAGTTGTTCATTTTTATTTAAAAATTTTATTTGTTCTGGGTTAAACTGTGTAGTAATGGAATTGATTAAATAATCCCAAACGTTTCGACACCAATTGCAGGTGCCTTCTTCAGTGGGTTAAAAATTAAAATTAAAAATTAAAACGAAAAGAAAACTGACAAATTGCACAATTAAAACTAAATTGTCAACTAATATATACGCCAACTAAATAATTAAATATTATTATCTATAACACGAACATTTTTCAAAACCAAGTGCCAAGTCTTATTAAGGCAAATATTATCGAACTGTCTATTAATATTGTTAGGGTGTTTATAAATTTCAATGGCTTCACGTTGAAGGCGAACATAAAAATTAGAAGTTCTCGATAAAATCTTCATATCATGAAACAGAACATCATGACTAAGATTATTTAACGCATGTTCTGCTATTGCAGATTTTTCAGGTTGATTTAATCTGCAAAAACGCATGTGTTCTTTCCTTCTAGTTAAAAAGCTACGTTTAGTAGTTCCAATATATACCAAACCAAATTTAAATTAAAAAATTTAACCAGAACAAATAAAATTTTTAAATAAATAATAATTATTATTTATTGCCCAACAGGTAAAAGGTATTACTTGTAACTGGTAATATTTATTGTTGGTCTACTTGTACTTGGCAGGCAGTACAAATACAAAGAAAGAGATTAAGTAGGTACTAAAAATAAAACAAATTTTACTTTATTTTTCCGTTATTGTTATGTCAGGTATAAAAGAGAGAAACTTTCCTAATAACTACAACAGTAAGGGTCAGATTACTCGGTTATTGACACTGTTGCATTACTCATTTTTTATCCCTATTCTGAAAAAAAGAATATACATTTACTTTTAATATTTTTTTCGTTAACCTTCCCAACTATGTTGATATGTACCTACCGTATACAAATACGAAATGCAGTAGTTTTAATGCTAAAGTATGGTATTTTGCACATATGGAAAATACAGCAACAGTTCAGGTCTCGTACGTCGGAATTTTGCAATCGTCGGGCCCTTAGGCAAACCGGGCCCGGGGGCGATTGCCTCCTCTGCCCCCTCGGTAGTTACGCCACTGCGCTTTAAGCTAAAGTCACTTTTTATTATGTATGTACTTAAAAATGTTTTATGTGCGAATTGGTCAAACTATTAATTATAAACAAAACGTACCCCAATCATTATTAATTGCAAATTGCAAATAGATTGAACCGAACATTCCATTTATTTTAATTAAATATGATTTACATTGCATGAACCAAAATAGAATCATACGAATTCTCAACAAACAGGACAGACCAAAAGCACTTAAGGCACTTTCGTAAGCGTAATTGATAATTTAAGAAATAGTGAAGCAAAAAAAGCAGAATAACGCCAGAAATTCACAAAAACACTGTAACGCTTAAAAAAATTTTGAATTTAGCTTTCCGCAAAAAAAAATTTAAACAATGATATAAGCTTTGCGAAGAAATTCAATAAGATGAAAAAATTATGAAAAGCGCTATGGTGAATAGCGATAATTCGTACTTTTGAAGAAAGCATAACGAAAAATACCAAAATATATTTATTAAACAATTCATAGTCTTTTCGTATATAACTTTGTAATAAATTCGATAAAACAAAAAGTAATAGCACTTTATCAACAAGAGCTCTGCTGATTATTAAGGTTAATAATTGGCAAAAATAATATTTAATATTTTTTTCATTTTTATCGAAAAAAATTGGCGACGCATCAAGACAAAAGGTTTACGCTATTTAACAAAACAAGTAACGTTTTTCTTTATCAAGTTGCCATCAAATTATCATTTCGACATGCGGAAGTAATTGCACACAGTTCATCACATGTGTATAGCATAAACCCTTTGTCATTCTTGAAATTGAAATGGGGTTAACTTTACGTCGCTTGTTTTAAGTGCAAGGCAAGTAAGAAAATGGCATTATCCTAATTAATGAAAAGATGCGAAACAATACCGTGGCCTCCTGGAATCATACAGCTTTTTAAATAGATATACACTAATCATGCTTTAATAAAGCCGTGCCGTGTTACGTGTAATTTACTCTTAGAAAAAAATGCAGAGCTAATAATACGTCTAAGTATACTATTTTCATTTTTATTTCTTACTCTTGGAGTAAAGCAATTCAATTTTTTAACATTTTTTAAATTTCCGCGTAAAAAATTGCACAAATAATAAAATAAAAAAACAGTAAATAACAAATGTTATAGCCTAAATTTCGTCCTGTGAAAAATATTATTTGATTACAAGGTGGATAACAATGATTACTCATAGTAAAATTTATTATATCTTGGTATGACTAAAACAGTTCGACAAATTCTAATAATGAAATACACGCGACAATTTGGTCACATTTTTTTTTTACTACAAATGTGTAAAATTATAGAGCGACTGTACAATATTGATTAACTGGTAAATAACGTCCGCGTATACAAGGTACTCGTTCTGACTCATTCCAAATATTTGCATGAAACATGTTCGACTCTTGGAAATGGCAAACAACGGAAATTTTCATTAGAAGAAAAACACTAAATATCCGAGAAACTTCTCGGCATAATAAGTTTCGGGAAAGTTTACGAATTTAATTAGATTATAAATGCTTCAACAAACTTATACGAGAATTATCATTTAAAGAAATATGTATCCTATACTTGAAGTGTAATTTGGCAGAAAAATCTACGTTTACAAAACGATGCCATGTGGTGTTACGTAATGATGTATTAATTTAGATCTAAAAATAAGAAGCACACTAAATGTAAAGTAAATCATAATCAAACTACTAGTAAATTTCCATCTACACCAATGCAACGCCAGATAACGTAATTAAATTTCCTTTCTTGGACTTACACGCGCTTCTTGTTTGTTCATATACGTGTGTATAAACAAAAATGCACTTATTTAGATCCATTGTGTTTTAAATACGTCTAAACCGCAGTATATACACGAATATATGCTGTGCTTAAACTAGGTAATTAAGAAAATTGTGTAAAAATGGTGCTATGTATTTCAGTATTTGTTTCTAAACGGCAGTGGTGGATTAACCATTAAGCACAATAAGCACGTGCTTAGGGCACCATGGACAAAGGGGCACCTGAGAATGTTGTGTCAGATCGTAGACAGTGACTCTCATCAGCATCACCATACAACTTCTTCTGTATTTCATCATTAGTATGTATTTTTGTGTTGGCGGTTTGAACATTCGCACTCTCTATCAGGTGTGCTATTATTAGAACATTTTAATAACCTACAATTTATATCGGGTCTACCAGAAAGTTCTGTCCGTTTATGGAATAAAACAAAATATAAATTTTCTTACCATCAATAAACTTTATTGAATAATTGCCATTATTATTATGTTTTAATTAAAATGTTTCAAACTTGTTGTAATAGAAACGGAGACAACTTTCCGGTACACCTAATATATTTACTCGGAAATTGCCACGGAGGTAGAGTACAAAAGAAAATATTTCTCATTTCTTTTAGAACGAGATGAAACGTGTTCAGTTAAGTGGTACGCAAAAACGAAAACTGTCCAAAGAGAAACAGACAAAGACTTTAGACATAGTCTCCAAAACGGTAATTTATTAATATCTGCAGTGGGGCACTAAAGTTTTTAAGTGCTTAGGGCACCTGAAGGTGTTAATCCGGCCCTGCTAAACGGTCATCATCCAGTTTACCACCTTCAATTATTGTATTAATTCCACTGTTACTCCACAGCGAATAACATATAATAATTATGTCAATGCTTTGCTTTTATTACTGTTTGTATTGTATTTTTAGCATTATTTCACTCATTTCCTATAGCGAACGTACAACGTAACTTTATTGCAATTTCTAAATGAAGTTTGAATGTAGAATGCCATACTAAACTAAAATTGTGCTATTCCTCTATGCTTAGCGAGCTATTCTGCATAAAAGTTTTATACTGACGTAACTATTACTCAACGGAATCTCATTTTGCGATATTAGTCGAGGAAATAAAGCACTGAACCTACCAAATTTTTGTAGTAAGACGGATTGAGATGGGGTTTTTTGCATTCGCTTCCTAAATTTAATAGGAAACTTTGTACCTACTTTTCATCATGTTTTTTTTCGAAATTCCATTTGTGCAGTCGAAAATGCATCCTGAAAAATGCATTTTCATAGAAAAAATTCATAACTTCGTTATAAGCTTCTAGAATCGACTCAATTCGGGTACAAGGGGGTTTTCGAGGTCACTGATCCCGAATATGACCTCCAAATTGCCTGACCGACCACCTGGAGCTCAGGATGGCTGAGCAACGGCATCTCCGAAGCTTTTTCTGAAATTCACGCTCAAACGATTCTAGACATCTCATCCGAGGGTTTTTAGGATTGCTGATTCCAAATCAGGCATTGGAAACCGTCCCCCGCGTACCTGGTGCCCCGCATCCGAGCATCAACGTCATCTTCTTGGGTTTCACTGAAGTTTCAAGCCTATAGGGAACCGAAAATTGTTTCCGGGTTTTTTGGGTCGCTCAGATCGAATCTGGTCCCGGATACTTTGTAACGGATACCTGGTACACCACACCGCGGCGGCATCAACGTCATCCTCTGGAGTTTCGCTTTAACTTTTCGCTCAAATGCTTTCATTCTAATGCTTGTTTCATCATATCAGGAAATCATGAGGTAAAACTTATAATGGAACATTTGAATAGATGTGGACATTTTCATTTTGTGAAATAAAATTGAGATATATATAAAAAAATGTAAGTTTTGTTTAATAACATTATCATCCCAATGTATGAAGTTAATATTATAAAATATTTAGTTTAAATTTAATTTAATTTAATTTGTTCCTTTTATTACAGATTAAATTTCAAAATTTGTATGTAAAACTCCTAATATAAGGTTGGTACCTAGTTAGAGTAGTTTCAAAATCTCGTGGAGAAATTCGGAATCCGCCTCTGCAGGCGGGCTATGTACCATGCACGGCTGGTCAGGTCCGGATAGGGGTCCTGGAAGAACCCCGTCCTAGCAATTACAAATTATTTTCGGTTCACTAGGCTTGAAATTTTAGTGAAACTCCAGAGGATGACGTTGATGTCGCCGCAGCGTGATGCACCAGGTGTCCGTTAGCAAGTATCTGGTGCCACATTCGACCTAAGCTACCCAAAAAACCCCGTAAACAATTTTCGGTTCCCTATAGTCTTGAAAATTTTAGTGAAACTTCAGAGGATGACGTTGATGCCCGGATGTGGGGCAACAGGTACGCGTAGGACGGTTGCCGATGCCTGATTTGGAATCAGAAATCCAAACAAACTTCGTATGAGATGTCTAGAATCATTTGAGAGTGAATTTCAGAAAAAGCTTCGGAGATGACGTTGCTCAGCCATCCTGAGCTCCAGGTGGGCGGTGAGGCAATTTGGAGGTCATATTCGGGATCAGCGACCTCGAAAATCCCCTTGAACCCGAATTGAGTCGATTCTAAAAGTTTATAACGAAGTTATGAATTTTTTCTATAAAATTGCATTTTTCAGGATGCATTTTCGACTGCACAAATGCAATTTCGAAAAAAAACATGATGAAAAGTAGGTACAAAGTTTCCTAAATTTAGGAAGCGAATGCAAAAAACCCCATCTCAATCCGTCTTACTACAAAAATTTGGTAGGTTTGGCTTATTTCAGTGCTTTATTTCCTCGACTATATGTTAATATCGATATAAAACTTCTCTTCCTCATTGCGGGAAAGTGAAGAAACTGAAAAAGTTATTCATTTTCATTTTCAATCAGAAATTAATCTTCAGTAAATTTTAAATAAGCTCAATGCAAATACATACTCTTATTTAATCGATATCGGATATCATTTGATTTTTCCGGCATTACTTACGTAAAAGTTGAATGTGGGATCGCATTTTGGTCCCTTAATAAAATTCTACAGGTACGATTTACGATGCCTACGTTCGATATGGGACGGAATGATGTCATGACCTAACTAAACATAGGTATATTTTCATGTTATGGAAAGTGTTAGTTTCACATATTTACATGTCTTCGAACTACAAATAAGAAAATACGAGGTAATAAGCAAAAAATAGGAGAATGAAACACCGAAAAGACCGAACAAAATTGTGGTGCAAAAATCACATAGAAATGATATATTAGGTAAAATATCATGTCTATATTTAGCAAACTATTGTATTTTGAGCGCCACTTTGACGGTGTTCCCGATGAGTTATAGGGTTATAGCGAAGCACATAAAGATCTAAGCTTACTTTTTGATGCTCTTTCCGATGTCAGAATTTTAAATTTCCCAAAAAAGCACACCGCACGGATTTAACGAATCATATACAGAAAATTAAACCGTATATTCTATGTTTGAATGATGATCAGACAATGAAACATGGAACCGACTCTTTTGTGTGAAACAATTTAATTGTGAAAAATGCCTCAACATGAATATTAATTAAAAGCGATGATAAACAATCAACAGTCTCATTGTTTATTTACATATGAAAATATTCCTAACCTTGGCAAATTTTATTTTTAAAATAATTAGTTTTTTGTGTTTACATATTAATGGAACACAAACACTAATTTGGTAACAAAATAAGAAATACTTTGAACTCGAAAAAGAAAGGAATTGAAGGTGATAATGATAAAAAAAGTAGATTGCCGAGTTTAGCACATTTTTGACACACTTGTTCATTATTATACATTATTATTATTATTATTATTATGTGCAAAACTACAGAAGTTAGAAATATAAAATTTAATTCTAAGGGGTTTTGATAACTTCTGAATTCAATTATATTACTTTCCGATGCTTGGATGTATCAACTTTTGGATTTCAACAGGAGTATGCTCAACTACTTATTTTTAAATGACTACTCACATATTATGACCGCACTTAGGCAATCATACTTGCGAGATTCATTATTATCCGAAATGGGCAGAGGATGATTAAAGAAAGGTTAATCACAGACGTAGATAACAAGGGAGGGATAGAGCGGGTCGGTCCATCACCCAGGCAGTGAAGAGGATAACGGACGAAATAAACAGAAAAAGAGATGGGCAAATGGGTCCACATGACCTGTGGAGTACCACAGGGATCGGTGATGGGGTCCACCTTGTGGAATATCTTATACGACCGAGTGGTGAAAAGCAGCGTGGGGAGCAACACACATTTGATCGCATTTGAGGATGACCTAGCACTGATCGCCATTGGAAAAGACAGAGAACAGCTCGAGGGAACCACATACGAAGCACTCACGAGAGTGAAACGTAAAATAAGCGAAATGGGGCTAGAAATAGAAGAATCTAAACAGAAGCCATTATAATAGCCGGGTGAAGAAGAATTAGGGAGATAAATATTAAATTCGAAACACAGGGCAACAAAAGAACAAATGAAATATTTGGGCATAATACTGAGAAGACACCTAAAAATGAAAAGACATGGCACTGGTGATTGCGCCCCCCCCCCATGGAAATTCGACTTTTAAGATCGGTTCTTTTTACTAACCGGTTCTTTTTACTAACCCTGTATAGACAAAACCCATATAAAATGAAAATATTTTTGTTATAAATCTATCGCTCGTGGGCTACATAGTATATACATAATAACATAAGTATAAGTAAAAGTATTTGACTAATTTTTCACCGATAGTCAAAATCACACCTTTTCGCTTAGTATTAGAAAAAGTATACCAGATATTTATTACAACTATGAAAGAACTAAGAATCAATTTGATGAATATTTTTTTAAAAATGTCTTGCCTTAATTAAATACGTTTTTGTTCTAATTTTAATAGTACAAAACTCATTAAATTTTCCCCATATTTACGCAGTGGGATTCCATTACATTCGCTTCAAAAATTACCAATTTCATAAGCCAACATTATTTGTATTTTTAATTACACAGCAAGGTTAACTATATAAAAACTGCGTATTCTTCATTAAATATAAGTGGGTCACTTTTCATGATTTATAAAAACGCAATAAAAATATGCGTCTCATACAGATTTAGATGAAATTTATGTGATTTTTAGTCCTAAAGCACGACTTTATCTGCATCTTCTTTGTGTAATTAATATAGAAAATAGATTCCTACAAATGGTTCATATCAATAAGTAGGCAATAAATTAGAAAAACGTGAATCACAAAGAAAACGTTAAAATGAGGTAGATAATTGCAATTCAAATTGAAGATAAGGAATTATGTACAATTATTCATTATTCATTTTTTTGCAACTAATAATCCATATAATCAAAAGCTAGTACAAAAAATCCTGTGTAATCGTTAGCTGAAAGTATGGAACACCGTTATAGTAATTAATGTATGAATCTTATTATAATTTCAGGATTGCAATAATTTATTTTATCCAAGTAATCCAAATGCTTTTTTGCTTGTAGATAATTTGCGACAATTATTTTTATTGGTTAAATTTACTTTAAAATTACCCCAATTATCTTACCATTAAAATTTATCTAAGTACTTTTAATTTTAATTGGGCGATTTAAAATGGAAAATAATTTTTATTATCTCTAGATACAAAATTAAATTAATTCTTTATCTTGATAATAATAATAGATTATAAAAACAAGTAATTTTACTGTTAAATCTTGATTTGTAATAAATTCAAAAATCTAAATCTGTAACTAAAGAAAATAAATAGTGTTGAAACCCGTTGGGATATTTTATATTACATTAGAAATGTTTATTTACTATTTTAATAATAGAAGTTCCACAATGTAAGTGGTGCTGATCACACAACCTTCTCCATAATTACGTTTATTAAGTAGAACAAAAAGGTTGAAACTTAACAAAAAATTATGATGACTACGTTAAATTACTACGACATGTTTCGACAAAATATTTTGTCATCCTCAGTCTAAAATAAGAGAAAATAAGAGAATTAAAATGTTGTAAGAACACATGATAAGTAAAAAGATCGATAAATGTGGTCAATAGCTAGGTCAAATATGAATAAATTTTTACTTAGATTGATGTTCCGAAAATATGGTTTTAAATTTTCTGCCACTTTTGGCCAATGTAGAAAGCGCCACATGTGACACAATATAATTTGTAAACCCCGGATTTGTTTAATGTATCAATTTTGTCTTTAGTGTGAACTAAGTAATTTTTTAAGGTTCTGTTTGGAGAAAAAGGCAATATTAATTTCGAATTGTTTGAATAGATTCTTGAAATAGTATGAGGCAGAGCCAATGTAAGATAAGGGGAAATATTTATAAGAAGTCTCAGGCTGTATGGGATTGTGTGGTTAATTTCCACAATGTAACCTCAATTAACTACATTTTAAATCATTCACTTTTCTTATAGATAACTGTTAATATGTACTATAAATAAAAATATCAATAAAAAACAAAGTGAATGAACATAAATATCCTATTTACCAAAGAATAATGCCAATTAACAATTTCTTAGAAAGAGATCGCAATTTTAATTTTAAAACCATGTCGCTTTACATTACGAAATAAAATTTTGAATATACCTATTTTTTAATTTATATTACTTATCTGTCATTGACTCCACACTAACTTTGTGGAACGTCTGATTTTAAATAGATTTTTGGGTGGATTTTGATAATACATGGGTGAATGGGTCGCGCTAATTTAATAATACTTGGATAGATTCTTTAATTCTCTTTTTAGATATTTTTAAAATTAAAACAAATAAATCCCTCCCTTGTTCAGGAGCAATTCTCTTATTAAGAATTCCATAGGCTATCGCATCGGACGCACATAAAGGGGCCCAAATAAAAGCTGCATAGATGTATATAAAAAAATTTCAAGGTAGGTACATATCCAGGGTGTCTCACAGTGACCGTCGGTTAGAAGTATATCAAGAACGGTAAAAGCTAGAAATTTGAAATTTTGCACATGCGTCATTCCGTTTTAATCTATTAAATAAAAATATTTTCCAAATGGCAGCACTTCCGGAAATACCGGAAATGAGCATCAACTTCTTTATTTTAAATACAAACCAGGCAATTTTTTTCACATTATGATGTGTCATAAAATGTTTAGTAAGTATGGTTAAAATAATCGGCGAATCAATTTCGATTGTTGAGAAAAAAAATTTTTTTCACTGAAAAATTTGAAAATCTTGTTTAGGAAATCAAACTGAAAGTCGAAAGTGGTAAAAGTTAGGGAAATGGGATTTTAGGTTCTCAATGTCAAAAGATTGAGACACAATATTGTCTGTAGCGGATAATAAAAAATTGCCCGCGGTTACGTATCTATTTTACGATTTCCAGGCTTACGAAAAACTTGAAAAAGTCTCTTTTTTCAAATGGAATGCCTATTTAATTATCAGCCCATTCGATGCAGAAATAAATTTCCTTTAAATTGATATAACATGTTCCTATACCTAAAATCAATGATTACAGAGTTATTTACATTTTTCTATTTAAATTTATAATTACATACTTTACAAAACATGGTTGGCTTTGAAAATTTTCAAAAGATTTTTATTCAAATGTTTCTTATGCTTTTATGATTACCTATTTAAAATTCTATCTATGCAACTTCTTGACTATCCAAGGTCTCTTTCGGCCAAACGAACAAACTTTCAGGGAAAACATTAAAATATCCCGATACATTGGTTTCTGCAGCTTCATTAGGGACAATTGGCTTTGCCAAACTTCGGGACGCATTTACTTCGCCCAAATTTAGAAAATTCTTTTCAATCATCCTGATTTTTCCTTGTGTCATTGTAGGTCAGGGATGCACAAACCGCGGCCCGCTGTTGTTTTTCTGGTGGCCCCCCCAATCTACATGCACATAACATTGAAAATTTTTCCAAACAACAAAGTACAAAAATCTTTATGTATTTCCTGGAATGCCACAACAATTGACCCAAATATTAAAGAAATTGTTAAGTCGATGCAATGTCATCCATCAAATTAAAATATTTAAGTACATAGTTTTTTTGTAAAAATTGGCACAAATATAATAAATAAACATTTGTTTGATTTGAAATTAAGACCTTTTCTAATTCCTTCATCGATCATGGAGCTTCTAGCTAGGGATTTTCTTAAAATAAATAATTTTTTTGCGGCCCGCCCCTCAATAATATTTAGTATATGTGGCCCTTGGTCTGAAGAAGTCTGTGCATCCCTGTTGTAGGTACATGCGGATATCTTTCGTTAAAGTGTTGAGTGATTCTTTAATCAATAGTTAAAGGTTCTGCAGGTCCGAAAAGTAATACGAGCAGATTCGCCATGAATGTAAAACAAATTTAGAATATCAGCATTTGCGTATTCCATATTTCCCAATTAAAAACAAATATTAAGCGCAAAAATCAAAATTCAAACAGATAACACTGATAACAAACGTAAATGTAGCGTAAACTTCCAAACTGATAGCTAACTGACAACTGTCATCATAAGAATCAATTGAACAAAAATTTTTTGAAAATTTTCAAAGCCAACCATGCTTTGTAAAGTATGTAATTATAAGTTTAATTAGAAAAATGTAAATAACTCTGTAATCATTGATTTTAGGTATAGGAACATGGTATATCAATTTAAAGGAAATTTATTTCTGCATCGAAGAGGCTGATAATTAAATAGGCAGTCCATTTAAAAAATGAGACTTTTTAAAGTTTTTCTTAAGTCGGGATATAACGTCAAATAGATACGTAACTGCGGGCAATTTTTTATTGTCCATTACAGACAATTGTGTCTCAATCTTTTGACATTGAGAACCTAAAATCCCATTTCCCTAACTTTTACCACTTTCGACTTTCAATTTTATTTCCTAAACACGATTTTGACATTTTTCAGTGAAAAAATTTTTTTTTCTCAACAATCAAAATTGATACGCCGATTATTTTAAGCATACTTACTAAACATTTTAAGACACATCAGAATGTGAAAAAAAATTGCCTGGTTTGTATTTAAAATAAAGAAGTTGATGCTCACTTCCGGTATTTCTGGAAGTGTTGCCATTTGGAAAATACTTTTATTTAATAGATTAAACACTCCATGTCGCATGTGCAAAATTTCAAATTTCTAGCTTTTACAGTTCTTGATATACTTCTAACCGACGGTCACCGTGAGACACCCTGTATACTGGTGGTGATGTCTCAATTAAATTCCTACACATTACGAATCTATCTTGACTGCTTAGTGAAATATAATTAGTTTTACACAATTAAATTGTTCTCGAATAGTTACAGCAAATTTCGCAACATACAGTAAATCATAAAAAATTCTGCGTAATAATGCAGTAGGTAGTTTATTGCTGTTATAATAGTATACGTTTAATGTCTAACTGTTTAGAAATTTTAAAAAGTGTAACATACAGTGTGTTCCAAAGCACCTCTATCACTCTTTTCTTGAAATATTGGAAGCTGTAAGGAACTGATGTTAAAAACCATTACCAAATCCTGTGAATTTATTTTCGTTATTAATAGAGATAGAAGAAAGCCAAAAAGAAACAATCGATACTCCGTAATTTTAATGTTTGTTTATTTGCCAATTCACGTTATATAACATTTGTCAGACCAAACCGAGAACCAAACTTATTAGTTATTTCAATATCAAAATGTCATTATCAAGAGACGTACGTGATCCTTAAATAACTAAGCAAAGTTGCCAAAAGATGATTATTATGAAAAACTTTAGTAATTTTCTTGCCATTAAAAATTAAAAAAAAAACACTCAGTTCATGTTTTGTATCGAGATGGAGTTCATTACACAGTAAATAGGATACGGGAATGCCTATTTCTGTTCTTTTATTTCAGTTATTTTTGGTTGCTTTGAAAAGTAATTATAAGTGATTGAACTAATGTTTGAGAGCACATCACATTATAAAAACATTTAGGTACATAAAACTAATTATGATTAAATAGTTTCCATTTTTGCAGTTTCCCCTCGGTAGTGCCACGTGTATACTAAGGCTAAGGAATACCTTATTCAGAAATTGTTTTGTAAGCCATAACCAAAGTCTGAGCTGACGAATTTTATTCATGTATAAAGTAACGACGTCAAAAATGTATAGGAAACGAAATTTTGAAAATGACCTTTGCTACCATGGGGTTAATGATTGCAATTTTTATTGTATTTAAACAGCAAAAAATTTAATTAAACACAAACACCAAATAAAAAAAATCTTTTTGCTTAAGGAATAGGGACGATAAGGACCTTATTTAGCTGTAGTTTAAGTGTAAATGGAATACAAGGTTAAATCATTTAATTACCGGCCTTAATGAGACTTCAACAAAGGTTCTCATTCCAAAGTCGTCGTTATTCAACATTTTTAATTTCTCACATGGATTCATACTAATTAGGTACATTTTATTATTATTATTTATGCCGTAAGGTCATAGACCATATATTAAAGTTCTACATTTTGTACAGTTTCGAATCGCAATTTGCGCGGCATTCGAAGAAGGTAACAAATAAAGAAGAGACCTGAATATTTGGCCAATTATTCCTTTTTATCATGTGATGAATGAAATGGATAAACACTAACCTCACGCAGACCAGAGCAAGTAAGAGTTGTAGACAATGAGAAAGCAGAAATTTATACACATTAAAGTTGTGCTTTCCTGCTACAGAACGAAGATGATCTCTAGGTGACTTGGCCATAAAGCTAATGATAAATGATTTGTTATTGTTATGCTCCGCTTACAAGAACGAAAGAGAAAACACTCGTGCTTATAGCAAAGTGAAAAACTGAAAAATGTCAGAAGCAAGAAACAGGTAATTGTTATAAAGGAACGGTGACATCAACCCCTTTGTTTAAGTACATTTTCACATTTCTGTGTTACTGACTACAGTGTATTCCAGGCTGAATAAATTGCTGGTTATTACTAAAAATCACGAAGCACATAAACATTTATTTTTAGAGAACATAGGTACTATCATTGAAATGAAAGGTTTTCCAAGCCATGTAGATTTTTTTGACAAAAACAATATAGACACACAGACACAGTGTTAAAGCCGCTTAATGGCAATCATAATAATAAAAATAATAATTTATAAATTGAACGAAAATGATTTCGACAGAAAAATAGAGGATTGTGAAAGTCCGTTGCGTAGTGTTTGTTTCTCGGTTTCATTTGAATGGGGAAATTTCAACACCAGGGTTAATTGTCACGCCAACATCAAATCCAAAACGTCCCGATAAACTGAATGTTTAGGCAGGGATTCGAGGAAACGATTTCCTTGGAAGGAAGTTTGTCACTCAAATATCCCTATTCCTTTCAGGCAAACTATTCGCTGATTTTTGAAATCAAAGTGTAGGTACTATTTTAGATCATTTGCGACAAGTAGAGCTTACAATACCGGAATGCCGGGATTTTGAAAACCGGGATCCCGGACAAAATTGATGCAGTATTTAAAACCGGTATTCATACGTAAATACTGGTATTTCGGTATTAATTTAATTTTATTTTAGTAGAAAACATTTTGGATTAATGATATTAATTTATAGTGCAAAATATTGTATGTATACAGGGTGGGCCAATAGTGTGTGGATGGAAGACCGAAAACCGGTATTCAAAATTTCTTCCGGTATTGTAAGCCCTAGCGACAAGACAGTACCGAATCTTGCAGACTAATAACAATGATAATACCTAGTGTGTAACAATTTCTTAAAATACTTTACGAGAGAAACAGAGTGTTATGGACAAAATTAGCCCTCGCACTTGCTGCTATGGTAAAAATACCAAGGCATCTACTATTCACCAAAACTAATTTTCGTATAACGTAATAGCAGTTTGGAATAGTTCTTCAAAATTTTAAAGCTTAAAAAACCAACAATAGTTTCTTTTATTCCAACAACACACTATAGCTGGTAATTTCATTTCCATATTTTCAATGTGTTTATGTCCCCGGTCATCGATTTCATTAAACGGTCATATCATAATTTTAAAACAACAGTATCACCATTTGTTTCCCGCTTTAACATTAAAACAAAAAAAAATTCCAGCCATCACACATTATCAAATGTGGTTCATTAAGGATGTCTTACGTCATAAGCAGTCGAGGTGGATTATATTTTAAAACTGCAGATTACGATTAATTAATTTATTATTTTTTAATAAATTGTTCCTCATATTATAAAATTGTCATCTATAAGAAATGCATTAAGGGTTTTGTTAGGTGTTCAGTTTTATTTTACAAAAAATGCCTAAACGTGTTAGCTGTTTACTAAAAAATTATTGTCACTATGAATGTACCATTGAAGAACGTATAATCAAATCCAATACCTATGGATCAGATCTATTGCTAACTAAAATAATATAATGAGAGTGGAGCAGGTATATGATTTTTATAAAAATTTATTGATAATATTGCTAGAAACAAAATATAAAATTGTAACCCATTTCCATTTTTTTAATTACCTATGTAATACAATCATCGAATTGCAAGCAGTGGCGTAGCGAGGGGGGGGGGGCATCATGCCCCGGGCGCTACTCACAAAGGGGCGCCAAATGGTCCGCAAAACAAAAAAATTGCTGTGTTTTAAACTATCTACTTAATAAATCTCTAACTCACTGACCGACTGACTGACTGTGACTGACAGACAAGCCACATTTTTGTTCTCAAATTTAAAGCCTACCTTGAGCCTATAATTATTTATTTTACTTTATTTATTTATTAATTTGCGAGTATATTTGACATAATACATATAATATTATATGGTTTTCGAATGAGGGGGGGGGGGCTAAAAAGGTACTGTGCCCCGGGTGCGAGTTAAGCTCGCTACGCCCCTGATTGCAAGGAATATAAAAGTTGCCGCTCATCACATTTTTTTTTATTTATTTAATTAATTACATTAAAAGGATTACACATAAGGTAATTTGTGCATTTGGTGAGACAGGCCCGTCCTATTCTCATTATATTTCAACGAAGCTGTTATCATCAGCGTACAACTAGTCCGCTGTTTAATCGCATTCGATTTAATAAATTTCTATTGCGGCTGTTGATGTTTTTAATGTTGTGTAATTCAACGGCCACAACAGTTCCAGTTCTTCCACTTTGCAATGAGTTTTAAAGAATCTCCTTCAATAATAAGGAATTATTTAAATAATAAAATTGGCTTGAAAACTCCTTCATTTCTGGACCAGGAAATTTGTGGAAAAAATTAACAGAAGATTGGAATCAACAGTTAACAATGAGGAACAGTATGTTCTTGATCAATTTCATAATTATCACTGATTAGTGATTATGTTAAATTTAAAATCCAGTTAGATGTTCATGACCACAACATTCGGTATATCAATCACAACAACGGTTTAAACAGTTCTGAAATTCTCCTTAATAAAACTTATTGAGAGGCACGTACACCGCACTGTGGGTGTTACGGTTGAAGTCCGATTACTTATGGCAGCAGGTTTCCCTTGGTGGTCATCCGAGGCAATATGACAGTTGACAGCACAATGGTAGGTATATTGCGAAGGTGGTTGGAACACATCTTCTGCCATACTTACAAGAGCTCGAAGATCCATTATTCCACCAAGATGATGCACGTCCTCATGTAGTAAGGTTTTCCTTGAATTTCTTTGAACATCTTTTGCTCTGGCCTCCAAGATCTCCAGATCTACCTCACATTAAACGTGCATGGAACAACATTGCCGCATCCTCTTTTGACTTTGGAGGCGACTTTGAAATATGAGGTGCAACTTGCATGGAAAACAATACCCAAAGACAAGATAAACTACCTTATTCTATCAATACGAATCAATATGAATGAATGTGTAAATCAGAGAGGTCGCACCACACCTGTTTAAAATTGTTATAAAATTTTGCTTGACTAATAAAACATTTTGTTACGATAATATTCGTGAATATTCCTAGAATTCCAACCCCTTCTTGGTGTTTCAATTTCTATGTCACTCAATATAATGTTCGCATTCTCTTAAATTAAAAAACAGCAAAAATGCTGGATGGGCGAACTAGCGGTCCATCTACAATTTAGCTTGGACGGCACACGGCAATAAGACACCACAAACTAAGTTTTGCTCTTGAAAATCTATGATTTAAATAGACTGATGGCAGAGAATAACCTATAAATATAAGAACTGCAGATTTCAAAGGCGTGTAGTTACCCCCCCCCCCCCCCCCCCCGGACTGTAACAATAAAAAATAAAACTCAAAATATTACGAATACCTGACTAAAAAATAAAATTTATGAAGATTATTTATAACTTTGTGTATACTTAGTACTTATAGGTTATCAAGAAATTTTAAATGTAATTAAATTTACATTGTAAAACTTGTTCGATATGCTGTGTTACAGTTGCACTTTATGAAAACTTGTATTTCTATTACAGTAGAATAATTCACAAACCCCTTGTGTCAACATAACTAAGTACAAGGATTATTTAGGAAATCTTCAATCTGCAATAAACTCTTTTGAATTATATGACCAGTAGTAAATTTTAATCTTTTGCACCTTGAATGGAACGAAAACATAAATTACGCTAAGGTGGTCGGGAGACCATCATTTTAAAGGTCTCTTGAGTCTCTAAAAATTGAATAAAACTAATTTCGGCCATGCTCTCGCATTGAGAATTGAAAGGCGCTTCAAATGAGGAGTCGCTCGTCTCCCTCAATCCCTATTTAAATTCTTGAGTTAGGGGTTGCTGGAGCTACGGTATGACCTGATAAAGTCAAATTTGACATCGAAATGTGCCGTTCAAAGGTGGCGTGTTTCAGAATTTTTCCTAAACAACACCCCCACCTTAGTTAATGGAGAAGTTTCCCATTTTTTGCTATAAATTAATTATGAAAATATAAGTAAAATGAAACAAAAATGTGAAAGAATCATTAAAATATCTCTACAAATGAAAAAGTTACGAGCCTTTAAAGTGAAGAATAATTTTGTATCTTGATCCAGCGTGTGACGTCACTTTACCTGCTCGTATTCGCTAAGTACATACGTGTACGGTTATTAGGGTGCACTCAGTTGCGCCTATCATGCGTTTTTTATTTATTACAAGATGACTAATGCTAAAAAATTACAAATAATGTATTCCCTCTAATTAACTCGATTAGGTAAAATGACGTCACACTACTGTTGTTCCGCGCTAAGTACGTAAACTTTAATAACTTATTTCTCAGTCATTTATTGACGGATTTTAAAAATTTTTGTACTAGTACCTATATTAGTTTTGATCTATATTTTAATGTTAATTGGTTAAATATAGTATTATTAACATAATGAAACTTCTTCATTTAGAGGGCGATTTTCATGGGGGCGAAAAAAAATTGAGTAAAACTAATTTCGGTCATACTGTCGAATAGAGAATTAAAGGACGTTTCAAATGAGGGGTCGCTCGACACCCTTTCCCTATTTAAATTCTTGAGTTAGGGGTTGCTGGGGCTAGGGGGTTGACCTGACAAAGTCAAATTTGACATCAAAAGTTGTCCTCCAAAAACAAAAAATCGACGTGTCCGAGCGTTTTTTTAAGAAACTGGTCTAAGTCTCCCAAAACAGGCGTGTTTCCTTTTCAATGGCCCACCCTGTATATAGTGTCTAGTATAGTTGTAATCATAAAACGATTTCTCATAGTATAGTAAAATGGTATATTTATTAATTATTATACTCGATTAAAAGAGTTGTATGTCCTCTACTTGACTGTACAATTTTACTTCTTCATCTTTGTTAGCAAAAAAGTTATGAATTTTTACAGTTTTCAACTTCAAACATTCATCCCCCTTCCCCTATGGGAAATAAAGAAATAAATGTAGTGCCAATAGTTTTTCACGAACTATATGTACCTATAACATTTCAAAAAATAGAAAAAATGCTTGGAGCAGATTTGGAGAAACTCGGTTTTTAATTTTTGCCCAATTTTGGGCACCAACAAATTGGCCACGTTAAATTTTTGTTCTTTATCAATTGTAAGTAAAAGTTCTGGCCATTCTTTGGCTAGAATTTTCAATTTTGAAATTTTAAGTACGTTAAACGGTTCTTTACCCCCTATAGACCCTAAAGAGTAAAAACTTTGAGAATTACTATGTTGGACGCCATTTTGAATTTAAAAACAAAAGAAAAACGCCGTTTTACTTGTAACCATGTCTACTAAATTTTCGCCTAGGGAAATTAGTTTGGGTTAAAATTTGAATGTTTGCTCCCAAAATAACGCCCCTAGTTTGGGCCCCTTTGGGCCGAATTTGATAAGAAGTTTTTTTATAGGCCTTAGTTTTAAATTTCATCAAAATCGGTTCACAGCCATAACGTACGCACCCAACCACCCACAGGCAGACATTTTTTAAAGATGGTGGTTTGGACAAATTATTGAATTTTCTTGCTTTACTCCCCTTACCCTCCCCCGAGAAAAAATATAAATACGCCCTTGGCATCTTTGTCCCGATCACTCACTGGCTATACCTACATACTTTGTTGATAGTTGAGTAAAACGGTGTTAAACACAAAAATGCTCCTTGAGCTGTAAATCAATTGCCTTTTTCGTTATTTTTCTGGTCGTTGCACTTTTGACTTTTACTTATAGTAAAATAATATATTTTTTACGCGCATTCGGAAATAAGTACCAACAATGTGAAGAAGTTGAGGATGTGGTTGATAAATTTTGACATAAAGTGAAGTTTGATCCTTTTCATGTAAACTAGACTTGGAGGTGGTCGGAAGAGCGACTCAGAAAGTTGTATACCTACCTATTTGAGTTTAAAAAATGTCCAAAAAAAAAACAAAGTTCATTGTATTCCTGGTAGTATTCAGGGTGGCCTATTTCCAATTATAGAATTTGAATTATGATACTTATGGTTTCGTTATGAATAATATAAAAAAAACCCAATTGCATGGTAACAAAAAATTATCAGCATCACAACAAAAGTTTGGATACCGATGGCAAAGTTCAAAATGAAACTTTCATAAAGTTAATTTGAATAAACATTGATATTTGTAAACAATAAAATGTCCTCGTTGTTGAAAATATTCGCAACTTTATCCTTGCAATGTAATGACTAATTAAACATATGCGCTACAACAATAAAAGCATTTGCATATAATTTTAAGTTAACTGCGCAAAAACTGGGAAAATAATCTTATTAGATATTCACCAAAAGTAAAAGGAGAAAAATGAAGGATAATTTTCCATTTTTTCCTATCTGCTAGAAATGTGGCATGTCTGATGTGGTCCACATTTATTCCTAATTTAGAAGGTTTTAAGTACAACAAATCGATAATTATTGTAAATATTTCGAAAGATATCAAAATAGTAATGGTAAGTAACCTGAAGTAAATAACTTTGTTTGGCAATGTCATAGATTAATTCGGTTAAAAATAGGTAGGTACGTATTAAATATTGTCTATTAAATAGAATATGGGGAACATATCGTTAAAAGGGTAATTAAGCGATAAACATAGTAAATAAAAATGTCATTCATGCCAGATAGGAGAAAGCGATAAGAAAATCAAAACAAAAAAAATGCTTTTGTTGCGTATAATTTATAAGGTCTATTAAATGTCTTTATTAAACAAAATAGGAAAAATCCACAAAAAGAACTAGGTAGGTAAATAATACGTGCATTAATAACGATTTACGTAATTATATGGAATAATAATCCTTGAAGCGTGTACCTACTTATGTAGTTAGATGTTTTCCATAATAGTACAGAAAGGTCACTTTTGTCATTTTAAATAGGTACCTATTAACTCAAAATTTAGGTAACTTCTATCTGAAAAAGATAACGTGTTGTTAATTGTAGGTAAGTTAACGCTGACCCTCGTAAATTTTCTTACACTTTCTCCATACTGTAATAAAATCGACTTTTACTTCTCAATTAGAAAGGAAACAATGTTTTTTTTTTTTTTAAAAAAAAGACTTCTCGGTGACAAAAAACATTAAGCTTAAACAAAAGAATTGTTAAATTTGCGTCATCTTTGTTAATTTAACGAGAATGACGCGAAAGGTACCTCTCCATTCATTGTTGAAACAAATCATATGGTGCAAATAGAAAACATATGATCGGGGCATCAAACTGTGATTAATTTTATTTATAGAATAACAGACAAAATGGCACCCAGATAAAAGTTGTTCGGTCTATATTTCAGAAAATGTACTTAATTTCGTGGCCTTACCTTAACGATTCACCTCAATTTTCACCAATTTACACCTCTGCTATATAACTC
The DNA here is from genome assembly GCA_036250285.1 of Pyrocoelia pectoralis. Taxonomy (NCBI): domain Eukaryota; kingdom Metazoa; phylum Arthropoda; class Insecta; order Coleoptera; family Lampyridae; genus Pyrocoelia; species Pyrocoelia pectoralis. Next base: position 68,992,074 of record CM070075.1, read on the forward strand.
CTCCAATTACAGAGTAATAAATATCCGTTCGATACATAATGAAGGAAAAATTATTAGTTTTCTTTAAACAATGTAAACGCAAAGTAGCGAATACACGTTCACTTATCGAGTGCACTCTTCAAACTAATCAGCTGTTTTCGTTTGTTGTTAAAGCAGGTCGGTGAAATAATTCGCGTCCTTTTCTATTGTGACGGAGTAGGGATGTGTCCGCTGGGGACAGTGGCGCACGCACGACCACTTGACGATATCGTACGAACGTCACAACCTATTTTTAAATTTTCTGTAACATTTTTTGCGTAATTAGAAATCGTCTTTGTTTAAAAGGTTAGAGCAGAAGTCGTCATTATTAAATTTTGTTTAAGAAAATATTCACGAAAATTTTATAATAGTAGTATTTGATGTAGGTACTAAAAAGGCAGCGGCGTACAGAGCCATACGTTACGAAAGGAAGGATAGGTTATTTTTTGCACAAGCCTACCACGATTTGGTGTCGTTATTAAGTGTTTTCTTTTTGCATTTTGTGGTAGCTTTAAGTCAGCTCTGTCAATACACACCATTCGTTTTATAAAATAATTTGACTCAGTTCTCAATAACCCTATATTCGTTTTAAAACCTTTATTTTAAGTTTTATAATAACCTGAGGCAGAAATGTCTTATGACGCAAGGCACTTTAATCACGTGATAATTGTGCATGTTCCCAACCCTGTGGCGATGCAAAAAGAAAACACCTATTGTACGCGCAATGTTTCACGTAAGGTAAATTTCCATTACAGCGTTTTGCGCATTACTACGATTTTTTTAAATTCCAATTGCTGATTGTAACCACTTTGTACCTTCTCTTTGAATTATTTAGGTTATAGTCTGCAGTATTGTGGAAATTCCACAGTAATGGATGAGCCAAAAACTAGCCCTAGTACAATAATGCGATAAAAGTTTTATCTTATCCAAAATTAACAGCCGAGTAATACCTACCAAGCTTATTGATAACCATAAATATAGGTGATTGCCGATTTTGTTAATAGATGGTAGTGTCACAATTGGTCTGCCAAATTTTGTTCTGGTGATTTTTCACTGAAAAGTGTCCAACGATCTGACCGTCCACTTGAAGTTCATGAGACCACATCAAGGCCATTATCGATTCAGATCGTCATAGCACAACGCGTGATATTGCAGAGAAGCTTTAATGTATCGCGTACATGCATTAAAATAGTATATTAAAGTATAAGTGGATAAAGAGGTCTTTAAAACACGCGCGAGTTTTCAAGCACGACGGCGCAGCCGGAGTGCTTGAAATAGAGCAACTGTTTTAAAGACCTGTTTATCCACGAATACTTTACGCTATTTTTTTTATTGGTTCACTTTAAAATCTGGTATTAAAATGGAAATAAGAACTAATAATGTGAAATGGTTGAATTCCTAATGTGAAATCAGTATACCTTTCGTTGTCATGGAAATGAGAAAAACGGAAATTAATTTGCAATCTGTCATTTTATTTGACAAAGTACTCCTGTCAGATCAATAACCAATAAGAATGCACGTTTTTCAAATTGATGATGATGCCACGGTAACTTTAAAACACGCGCGTTTTTGAAAGCGCTATATAAACACACTGGGGCGTGGTTTAAAAGGCTAAAATAGGATACCAATAAAAAAAAAATTAAAACACCTTGGCCATATCAAGAAACTCGATTTATTGGTCCCTCATCAGCTTAAGGAAATTCATTTGACGCAACGCATTAGCAACGCGACGTAATTGATCCATTTCTGAAACTAAACTACTGGCGACGAAAAAGTGGATAGTTTATAACAACATTAGGATGAATCAGTCCAAACGACACCAAAAGCTGAGTGTGGCGATCTCGTCCTCGTTCAAAACCTGACTGAGACGCTACCGCACACATCATTGACTAGCCAATGAGAACGCAACGCCGCGCTTAGAAAAGGTTTATAAGCGAATACCGTCAAGCACCAGTAGGCAGTAGTCAGTCCGTCAGTCAGTCTCAACAGATCATCATGGACCAACAGTTCCAACCGACCTCCGGTGTTCAGCTATACCTTGAAAATACGTTATGTGAATAAACGGTTTACGAAACGGATTATACTGTCAATTTTGTGGGATTATAAAGCAACGAGAAAAATCGTAATGGTCTTATTTTGCACCATGAAAATTCAAAGTCCCACACATCTTTGGTGACTTTGGTCACTCGCTAAAAATTATTGAAACTAAGGTTGGGATGTGTTGTCACATCCACCATATACCCCTTACCTTGCCCCTTGCAAGGTAAATTCTGAACATCTCTTGACATCGTAATGGTTCACCTTCATCCTTCCCTCTACAAAACCATCAGCATTATGACTACTTTTTTAGGGATTTTCAGAAAATCTTGTTGATTAATCCTTTATTGGTAATCACTATGATGCGTTTCTTCGCAAATTGTGCAAAGAAATTAGAAGTAAAGGCAACGGATAACTACGGGAAGGTGTGTTGTTGTTATATAGGAATAATGCCGCGCCAGTTGAGTAGTGGTTTGTAATGTCTGGTGTGGTGCTCCAACTAAAACAAACAAATAAATTCAATGACTGCGGTTGAATGCAATTTTGAATTACTTCCACACTCCTCGTAACTAAAGTCTAACGATTATATTTTGTTTCCAAAATTGAAATCCATCAGAAAATGAAGTTATTTTTATATAGTCTGTTACGACTGTTACCACGTTTTTTGGTGGAGTGGTTTACTAAAGTTGAAAAATCTTTTTATTTGTATTTTTCTTTTTGTACCGTGAATGTGAAAAAGCACCCTCGTAATGTTATTAAATATTAAGGTTGTTGGCAATTTGGCGGTTGAATCGGATCACCAGCAATTTGGTGATCGTGCCAAATAAACAATAAAGTTTTGGAAGTTGTGAAAACAACTAACATTTCTATTTACAAATATGTACAAGTTTTAACAACGCGGAATGCGGTTAATAATGGAGGTACAGGCAGTAGGTAGGTTGGTCGGTCGCCGGAGGGTAGACTGGTTCTGGAATGCAGGCTGAGGATGTAGACGGAGTGGTTGGTGTTGGATGCTTTCGTTGGCGGCTATGACTTCTGACCCTTCTGTAGGTAATAATGTTCGCTTATAAAGGATTCTGGCCGATGTCGACGCGTTGTCATTGGTCGACCAATGGGAACCAATCGTTGCTCTTCAGTATGTAAGCGACTGTATAGCAGCAACCTTTTTTAAAATGCACAGCTTTCTTATCTTTTGTCACAAAAGGTTTGAAATTTTGCGTCGTTTCAAAGGCAACTTAAGGAGTGTTTTTTTAAAATTAATATAAATACACCACAACTGATCTATGGTATTACCTTCCTTTTGCCTGTCGAGCGCCAATAAATTTTCGGATCACTTTAAGTGTAGTATGGTGTAGTAGTATGCTTAGGTTAAATAAATGACATTTAACCTAAGGTAGTATGAACATAAGCTTAAATATTTGTTGATATCACCCCTTTTCCGAAATAAATATCTATGAATAATGATGAGTGGTAGCTTATAAAATAGCTTATGAATAATAAAAAAACATTATTATTACAAATTGGCAACTAAAAATTCAATAGGTTAGGTAGGTTATGTTATAATTATAAATATCAAACATAAAGTAGGAAGAGTTGTTTTTTTGAAAACAGCTCAGTTCATTAAAAATCAGATCAGTTCAAGTGAAGTTCAGTTCAGTTCAGCTAAGCTGAATGCACGACTATATAGTGTTATCTGTACTATAGTCTATACTCTATACCTTTCTCAAAGCTCTATACGGATATGCTAGCAACTCCCTTACTCGTTTCCACTCTACGCCACTGAAGATCTTTGTATGAATGGGAAATGGACGATGTTCTAATTTTTAACCTAAAAAAATCATTCAATCACATCACGTTAATTAATTTACGTAAAATTTCGTAATTTGTACAAAAATTAGGAAAGAAATTCTAATTTCCACCCGTTTAATTAGAATTCAACTTCATACAGGTATTAAAATAATAACCTAGGTATTTAGTGCTCGAAAAAATTATTTAACAGTATATTAACGTGCTTTTAACTTTTTCATTTTAGAATGAGTGGACGAGAAGGTGGTAAAAAGAAACCTTTAAAACAGCCTAAAAAAGCAGAAAAGGAAGTTGACGATGAGGAAATGGCTCACAAACAAAAAATGAAGGAACAGGCAAAAGCATTAGCAGATGCTAAAGTAAAAGCAAGTCAAAAGGGACCTTTAGTCTCGGGCGGTATAAAAAAGTCTGGAAAGAAATAGGTTATCATGTAATATAATGTTTTTTTAAATTTTAATTATTAAGGTGATTGCTTACGAGTAAAATATTTGTCACAGGGTTTTTGTTTACTGTGCATTCCTACCTGAAAAGTACCAGTTAAATTGTGTAGATAAATTTTAAAAAAATTATGAAAGCTGCAAGTTATTCACCTTTTCTGTTATTCTATATACCTAAATAGAAAAATTGGGAAACATCATATAGATTTAAACTAGTTTCTGGCGATTGTAATGTAATATAATATGTAACCCCTGATGACGTGAAGTAAACAGGGGATTGGTGGATCTTGAAACATATAGTCCAGTCAAAATAGGCATTTAACTTAGCCAAAATTCACATAGAGCTGAAAATTGGTTCAATATTAATAAATAAAAATAAGAAACAATTGGTTTGTGTTACCGATGGAGGGTATTTATTACTCCGTGTTGTATGGGATCGAGATGAAACATTACATGTTATTTTTGATAAATATGTTTAGTATGTACAAAGACACTTTGGTCATAACATTACGATTGTATTTGATGGTTATACCGATCATAAGAAAAATATTAAAGCTGCAGAACAACGTCGTCGGGCTATAAAAACATCTTCATCTATTGATATCGTTTTTGATCGATTTATGAAAGTTCCAAGAAACCAACAACAATTTCTTGCAAATATTCATAATAAGTCTCGCTTCATTTCAATGTTATGTGAACAATTTACAGCCGCAGATATTCCAGTAAAACAAGCTGATAATGATGCTGATGTTCTTATAATTGAAACAGCAATAGAACAATTCAAAAGACCAAATACAACTGTCGTTGTTAGTGAAGATGTTGATTTGTTGATACTACTGACTCCAATTAATAAAATTATTTACTTTTTAAAACCTGGGAAAGCTCAAGTACATACTATCGACAATATGTTCATCACAAAGTTTGACTGCATGTTCTTGATGAAGGTCTCCATTTTTTTATAGTTTTGAATTATAATCATGAAATATTAAAATGTGTTAAAACTATATTTTATTAAAATCTTAAGGCCGAATTTTTCATTACATACATCGATCGTTCTCACCGTACTATTATATGGCATCCATACCCACATGACGCATGGCCTGATGATGGCCCGCTCTGGCCGAAATCGATCGCCTTAAGATTTTAATAAAATATAGTTTTAACACATTTTAATATTTCATGGTTTGACTGCATATCGAAAATGTCAAAATCATATTTTATTTTTTACATGCAATAACTGCTTCTGCCTTTCAACACCTATATCGTGTGTATTATCAAGTTCAAGTGTGGCTAAGCAATGAGCTGGACTCAGAAGAATGGGATTGGAAATTAATAGATAATTGTTTGGAGCCAATTCAAACCCAGAAAAGTTGCTTAATACTATTTTTTGTAACTGCAAGACGGATTGTAGTAAGAATTGTGGCTATCCAGAAGTGGGGTATTTTGTTCGCCAGTATGTATCAATTGTCAGGGTCAGACCTGCTCCAATATTTATTTAGAACAATAAACGGATAAACCCATTACACCAGTACTAAGAATATCAAAATAAAAGATAATGGTTCTGTACAGTCGTTAGAATAAACATAAGAAATTATATCTAGAGCTTAAAATAAAAATGTAAGGAAATAAAATAGTACATTACAGTATAATAATATCCAAAATTAAAGACAGGGTAAAAAAAATTATTTTATCGCTAACCGGCAATAGACCCATGCATTATAGGGCGACAGCCCAGCGTCATTTTAGGTAGTGATAAAAGCGCGTTTGCAAATCATACTACGTTTAAGATGATGTAAAATATAAGACCATAAAAATGGTCGCAAGTTCTGAAGCTCGGGATAACATGTTTAAATTGTGCATAAAAATCACTGTTTTAAAGTGATTTTAGCGCGTCTGCAATTCAGGTTAATGATTTATGTTCTTGCGAATGTCACGAAAAAAATTGCAGACAATTCGGATGTGGATAAGTATGTTAATCAGAAGTCAACAGTCAATATAAATATGATCAAACTATGTTGTCGCTTCCTATTGCCAATTGTTACACATATTATCAATTTCTATCTGTAGCAGGGAGTGTATCCAAACATGTGGAAAGAAACGAAAGTTACTCACTTACCCAAATCGAAAAGCGTTACGACCAATCAACATCTTGTGCGTTATCTCAAAAGTTTTATAGAAGGCATAGGACAATCAGCTGAGGGTTTCCTTAGAAACACATAAGTTGATATTAGAATGGCAGTTGGGCTTTAGCTGTACTACTCCCATTGAACTCTAACGACTACTGCATTAACTCAGGTCACAGATGACATAATAGAAGCAACTCACAACAATCAGTTAACTAGACTTATAGTATACTAGACTTCTCTAAGTCGTTTGATGTACTAATCATGAACTACTATCAGCAATTCTTCATTATATTGGAATTGGAAGCTTAGTTTTTTTTTTAAATTATTTATCTAATAGGCTCCAATCCGTGGTTGTGGGACATCAAAAATCTCGCAGGTTAACTTCTGGAGTACCTCAGGGATCTATATTTGGCCCATTGCTTTTTTCAATCTATACTTCTACAATATATTTGTTCCATTTCAGTTTCAATGTAAATATCATCTCTATGCCGACGACACTCAGTTCAATAAATTTGTGAAAATCCAGATGCGGCATGTAATATAATTAATCAAAATGTGGCAACATTAGTGGATCTGGCTTCCAAGTTCTGTTTAAAGTTAAACCCCGATAAATGCTCTTATCTTATATTTGGCAAGGAGAGGTTTATAGAGACATTTTTATCGCATATTATTAACGCCAGGATTAGTAACATAGCTTTAGAAAGAAAGAATTCAATTAAAAACTTGCCCTATATCTTCACACTAAATTACGTTTTGAAATTCATATTAATCAATGTATAAAAAAGGCATTTTGTTTCTAAATATTCATGTGGCAATTAATTTTTACGATTCTCTTGTGCTATCACTGTAACATATGGAACTTGTATAGATGCTGACGGCTCCAGGATGGTACAAGTTGTATAAAATGCATGCCTAAGGTTTGTGTTTGGAATCTGGGGAAAGCAACATAATTTCACATAGGAAAGTGGTGCTGGTTGGTTGAACATGGCAAGTCGCAGATACCTTCTCAAGGCATGTTTTTGTCATAAAATTCTTATTAACAAAACTCCACCACATCTCTTCACAAGACTAAAATTTTGCACAGACATTCATAATTTAAATATCCGCCACAAAGATCCCATCGTTTCATGTTTTTTAAGCGTTCATTTAGTTACAATGCTGCCAAATGTCTGAATTTTGTTAATGCTAAGTAACAGTAGCCACACTGACAACGTTTTGCTATAATGTTAAAAAACAGAGAGGAATGATACGAAAATGAGCATATCAACATCTGCTGTAACAAATTCATATTCATCTAATCTCATCACATCATGTACAGGAACACTATGCTAATAAATGAATATTATTATTATTATTATTATAGACAAAATAAACGACTATAAGTAGCAAGGTACTTGGCATTATAATCAATGAAGCAGGAAACCATGTTGTCTGGGCTCTTAAGAGGAAATTTCTGAACCACAAGCAAATCACAAAAAAAACACGGGAATGCAGTGCACAACCTTAAGCATTGAATAAAGAAGTTCACTCAACGCCTTAAGGAACTACCAAAGGGATATAAAAAACGAAGACCACTTTACATTCATGCATTTTGAAGAGATAAAATTGTCATGGTTTGGCCACCTATTAGTAATGTCAGAATATGGTCAGAAGTGGGAAAAGTATGGGTTGATAAACCTGTAGGGGAAAACAAAAGGGAATGACCTAGTAACACTTGGAATGGAGTGAAAACTATACTTCAAGGAAATTTGTAATGATGCCCTTCCTAAGTCGTTGGGATAAACCATACAGTAAAACATTAAATAAAGTAGTTGATTCTTAATTAGTTCATCCCTGAATTATTAAAGGTGTTGTCCTACACGATCTGTGTAGCCTATTCATATTAATTACTAAAGGAAAACATCATTGCATCCTTCCCTTTCAGGATTTATTGTTGTAAGTGGCGACAAATCATTACAACATGAGAAATAATTAAATCAGCTGGTGCTTTTATGGAGTTTTAAGCTGTTAACAATAAAAAATAACTTTTAAGTAGAAAATAGTGTAACATAACTGCTACCTTAGAGAACGAAACATTGGCACAGGTAACATTCTAATGTACATTAAATATTAACAAATTTGTTAGTTCTCAATGCAACAATGACTATGTGAGCTTGATTTATATATAAGTAGAAACAACAAATTACTAAAGCTTTGGTAACCAATTAAACAAATTAAACAACTAATGTGTACTTTTATTATAAAGAACTAACTAAATTCGCTTATCAATAACAAACTTAAAATGAACACGCTTTCATTATTTAAACTTATAAGATTATCTCTCATAATAATGGCATTATTACACTAAAATCTATGTAGACAAGATCAGTTTTCTACATGTCCTTCTTTATTAATATCATTAGACAATCGTTCAGGTTTCCTACAGACAAAAAAAACGCTATTGTATTCATACTGTAACATAGACATTGGATTTTGGCAATATCTCGTTTTGAGCCCAGTTTGATTTTTTTCCATAACGAAACCAACTTTTTCAATGACTTCGCATAAAACTTGAAAACTTGGTTCAATACTTTTTTCGTACTTTATATCGGAATAATGATATAATAACGGTCCAAGGTTAACCCATATACCGCCCGGCTTTAAAATATGATGAATTAGTTCGATAAACTGTACAACGTTGGCGGCACAATCGATAAAAAAACACGTTGCCACACAATCCCATTCCTCAGGGTTTGTGTACACTTCTAAGAAGTCGCCAGCTGTCATTGAAAATTTACTTTCAGGTGTTGGCATTGGACGTACATCTGGAAATCTAAATAAGATTATTTTTTTTAATATCTAAATCTAATCAATCTATCTTATTAAGATTATTGGTTTTAAAAAAAGGCAGTCAACATTTACTACGAGAAGAAGTATAAAATATGATCTATTGTTGAATTTTTTATAACAGTGTGCAGGTCATCAGCATCAATTGTTTTGTCAATAACAATATGATAACAATAATAAATGAAACGTCTGCGAAGATCTTTTACAAATAGTTACAATAATATAAGTTATATAAGTTACTTGAAAAAGGGGAAAAAGTGTTCCCCGAAACGTTGTATGTTTAAAATAAAAAAACACGAATGAACCAAAAATGAATATTCTTACAAATAAAATACTTCGTGGAAGCTTGAATGAAAATAAAATAATATAAGTAATTCCACTTAATTCTTTCCTTCAAAATATTTGTTTCCACACTATTTGTTATTATAAAACGTTATACATTGTTAAGTGATTAAAAATTATTTATTCTTGTTTGAGTTTCAACGCGCAAAGAGAATTGGCATAAGTGTGATACACTCATATTAACCTTAGAGACATGTGAAGTATATAACCGGATATTAATTAAAGTGAAAGTGAAAGGATGGGTACAGGTTATATGTGCGAAATATTAGGCATGGAATCTGTGCTTATAGTTGGGCACGAGATGTTGTAAACAGTGGCATACCAGTTAGCAACAAATAGAAAACAAGTAAATACATAGAAGAAAATAACTAACAAAATGGGGAAATATGTAAATGTCGGAGGGGGAAGTAAAAAGGAGGTCTTTGAGATGAGTGCAAAAAACAAGATCAACAAACAAACAATGTATGAGTATTTTATGGAAAGCCATTCAGAACTAAAGATCAAACAAAGAAAGTTTTGCCGATAAAATTGATATTATTAGGTATAATAGTAAACTTAGGAATAATATGGAGCATAAGATATATAACGAATTTGACTCCACAAAGAGAAATCAAAAAACAAGCAAAAGTTGAATCAAATAAACTAACATAAATGGGAGGTGGGATGATGATTAACTAAAAAAAACAACTGACAAGTTAGGGAATACAAAACTGAAAGGCACTAGGATCAGAATGTGCATGATGAAAAAGGCAATGAGGAGGGATAAAATCAAGAAAAAACCAATAATAATAAACATGGGAACCTGGACATTTTTCCATAAAGACAGCTAGCTAATGTAGTTGGAAGTAAATGATAAAGATAGACTGGTAAAAGAAGTGCTAATAAAAAAGAAAATGAAGGCGATAGAAGAACTAAAAAAAATAAACAAGGGAAGTAGTAAAAAAGAAGATAGGGAGCGGCAAGTTCAAAGATAAGACATAGATTAAAATACCACGCACTTTTGAAAAAAATGATACAAATAGACTAGATGAAGAAGACAATACTAACAGCAGCATAGAAATATGGTGTGATAAATAATGTAAACATTACATATCTTTGTCTTTAATATTTTTCAACTCGTATTTCTTTTATATCGAAAGTGTCTTATAACTCAACAAAATAATCAGGATTTTGAAATACAAGGAAGAAATAAAAGCTTAGTCCAGCAATATTTTCAGTGGAAGATGAGGTCACAAAATAAATAAAAAAGAAGATGAAACTCTGGAGATTGGAAAGAGTGATGTTGACAGAACTGATGTTTACGGATGATATGATGATAATAATCATAGACTAGAAAAGGAGCCCGCCTACAAGAAAGCCGGGAAGACCTGACAGGGGAAAGTAGAAAAGGCAGCAGAAGAGAGATGAATCTGGTGGGCGGAAATGAAAGTGCCTACATAAAATAGGAAGAAGTCCTACACCCTATACAGATGGACTTACGATATTAAAATAAGTTGAACATATCTATACAAAACATTAATACCATTATTAAATATTGGATTGACTTGTTGCTATTTTCTCAAATGTAAGTCACAGGTTGCTTTGTCAGAAATATTGCAATATTTTCTATTTAAAAGCATTTAAAATAATTCTCACTATACATAATGTTACAACAATGTTGATGCCATAATAAATTCCACCTTTTTCACATTTGTGCTTAGTATGTAATACATGCATAGTACATAATACTAAAGCTACATTGTTCACATAATTTCACCCTTCACATATAAACACAGTACAACTAGAGACGAAAATTATGCTTTTTAGACAGTTTTAGAGCTCACTCGAGTTGAAAAAAGCATAACCTTCTTCTCTAGTTGTACAACCTAAGGCAGTTTTAGAAAAACATATAAAGTCTTATTACATACTAAATGATTCTTAAACAATTGAAAAATGGATACTTACGTCACACTCATCATCTGTTGATCAGCAGTTAAGTTATTACAGTATTGATGAATCCAAGGATAGATTGTAAACTCGTCAACCTTCTTACATAAATTTAATACATAAAAAGAGACAATTAACATAAAGAGGTTAAATTCATTGCCTTGACAGGAGTATCCTCGCGAAGCAATTTCGAACGCCAATCTACCAAGACCGGCTCCAGGTACAAGAACATTTACTTCACTAAGAGTATACTTTTCAGGAGGAAAATAACGTTCTACTTCTTCAATTATAGGAACATAACACTGTTGTCGTTCAGCTGCACCTAATGCACTCCAATCACGCATAAGTTGCTTAAAAACTGATTGTACTTTATCTAAACCTTCCGAAAGAGTTCCAACTTCCGTTTCTGAATGTGAAGGATTATCGTTACACAAAACGTTGTCAAATATTGTGTAGGCGTGTTGCACAATGATGGGAATAAATTCGGCATTTTTATAGATACCTTGCTTAAAAGCATCTAAATCTTCTTTGTATCTTGTTAACCATGATCGATGATCATTTGGAAGGGATTGTAAATACCTTTCTCTACGATTAATTCTGATCATAGATTGTTCCCTAATAAAATAGGTAAGTAATATAAGTTTAAACGAAAGATGAACTTACTTATAACTTTCAAAGGTTGATAGGACAGATAAAAAGTATCTTCTTTCCTCAGTCGTATTATCGCCATTAGTTTGGCTATGCATTTTATAAAGAAATTTGATTTAAAGCTAGCAATAATATCACAAAAGTTACCGTAATTTGAAAAACAGAGTTAAATAAACATAACCTATAATTGAAGTGGTGGTTATCGACCTACATTTCGTGGTCTAAGGAACTACAATGCGTGGCTCCGCATCCGTAAAACAGGGTTGTGATGTTAAGTATAGACATAGCTTTAGCATAACATGCCAACATGGCACAACAGATCTAACTTACGAGCATGTACAAGTACAGTTCTTGTAATTGTTACTCGGCATTCATCTAACAATACATATATTAATTAATAAACAATGTATTAATTATTTCACTAACCAATACTACACAGTAGGTACACAGTACATAAAAACGTTATTTTCGGAACAATTGTCTTTTTTAGAACAACTTTTGTCATTTTATGGGGTTGTGAGCAATTTTCGTTGAAGTACTTGCATATACGATAGTAATTCATCCCAGGATCTCGATCTGGACAGGATAATCACTTTTTTTACGTCCAGAAAAAACGATGAATTAATCGAAGTGTTCCTATAGCCAACCCTCCAAGTCCAACAGCGAATCAAAAACACAACCAACATCAAAACCAAACCCCAACCAGCCGATGACCTCGTAAATACCACACCAGTCTATCCCTCACTACCTCTACCGTAATCCATTTAGAAACATTTCTACTCAATCCCAATGATCCGTCTTTTACCACCATCCCCGCTTCCAACACTACTTCTGGCACGTCGTGTTCCACCATTTCCTTTACACCGATCCCCGAGTCCTAATCATCCCTTTACCCTTACTTCAACCTTCACTCCCATGCGCAAATCAAATCCGGAACCTTTAATTGATTCCATTTCTGAGCCAAAAGCGTGTCACCTTCAGGACCCATAGCGAACTTCACGAATAACACCGGGACGTTTCACTCCTTACTGTTCACCGTAGGTAATCTACTTCCTAGCAAGCCACCGCACAGCCTAAAACTCCTAAAAGCAAAATGCATGCACCATAATGATACTAAATTTATCTTTTCTTTTACAGAGCCTAGCGAAAGCACAGACACAATGCCTCTCCAACCCTACTCCATGAGGACCACGAATTGTTGACGACTACGCATATACCAACCCAAAATCATTTGCAGTTACCAGAATATCAATTAACGTATTTTGGCTTGGCATGCAGGATAAAAATCATGGAAAGAAAATAGGTGAAAAACTGAAGGGATTCGAAACGATGAAAACTTTAAATTATGTCTAGTCTAAGATGAAAACCATCATACAACTGCTACTACACATTACCTACCAACATATCTTTTCATTAAATGTCTGATGTGGTCTTCTTGGCAACAATCTCATCCGTCCCTTCCTTTCAGAAATATTTTATCCACATTTTTTGCAAAATAATCTTGAGCTTCTAGATGGTATTCCGATTCCAATAGGCAGAGGATGTGGCATGGTCCAGTTCACTATTTTCATATTGTCACTGATTGTTTAAACACAACATAATATAGTTAACCGATGTGTTGGCCGAATCGGACCAGTTCATGGCCATCACGATCTCCGTATCTAACATCGTTAATCATTTTACAATAAGTGGGGTTGGATGAAGTTTATTAGGTATTTTTTATTTAGCACAGAAAGAACTAGGGAATGGGATGTTTAAAACCGCAGCAACTATCATAAGCGTCGCGTCGTCCCGACCCGATACACGAAGTGCTAAGGAAACATATGGCGTTGTCGTGCTGTAGGCCATTTTGAACAGCTACTCTAAATGTTGTATTATTAAAAATTAAATACCATTATGCTTAAATATCTCTCTAATAAGTTGATTTAAGACATACGCTTAAGTATTTTTTTCTTCATTTTTGGCTAGAGAACACATACCTAAATAGTACCGTGCGCTTCTGAAACACCCTGTATATAGCTTATGGAATGGAATTTACGATTATTACTATTATTATGGAGTTTCAAAAAGTTTAGATTTTGCTAGTGGAAAATCTAAAGTCTTATAAGACGTGATGCCCATTGCTCTGGAAGAGCTTTGGGGTTAAAAATCTTTTGAATAATAAGTAGATCCTCTTAGTTAGGCAACGGTACAGCAATATTGCTAAATTTTGAAGGCGAAGGTATTTGTCGGCAAAATAACTTCATTGTTCAAAATTTCGGGGGGGGGGGGGGGGGGGGGGGGGGAGGTGGTGCCACTGGTGCTTACAGTTAATTGTAATACTAAATACTAATTTTTTATTTTAAATGTAAACAACAAAACGCTTACTTTGGGACCAAGTGGGCTAAAGCACTGTATTTTTCATTGATTTTAATTTTCGCATGCCTTTTCACCCATACGATCTCGAAGGTATCATAGCTTGCTACTCACTCTAGTGGGTGACATTCGAAAATCGCTCTGCAGTAATTTTAGAGTGCTTGATTACCTCGCTCAAAATACGATATTAATTGCTATTTAACAACCTCCTTTTTTTCAGTTGCAATTGCCTACGTTTGCACACGAAGATTAAAATGATATGCCATGACCAGAGGTGGGTAAAATGGTTTTCAAAAAGCATTTAAGATGGAAAATATAAGATAGGTTAGTTCAACATATTTAAAATACAAAATAGAAATAGAATTGACCGTTGTTATTTAAAATACAAAATGAAAAATAGGCATTTCAAATAAGTTTTTAAATAAAAAATGCTTTTCATGTATTTTTATTGTCTTGTGAAACCAAACGCAATTTAAAAAAGAATCATTAACTGCCGATGAGAGTGATAGATAATCTTTAAACTTATTTTGCAAGCTGTTTAATAATGTTGTCACAAGAACAGAGCAAAATTTCAAATATTTTACCTAATTCAAATGTTTTTAAAATTTTATGTAAGCGAATTAAATGTGGAAGAAGCTCTCCATAATATGTAATTATACAACAGATGCTCAATACACTATAATCGAAAAAATATATTTCAAATAGAAAATACCTTTGCCTTCTATTTCAAATAATAAATATAAAATACTTTTACAAGAAAGTATTTGAAATATAAAATACAAAATGCTATTTTCTATTTTAAATAGGCATTTCAAATAGATTTATTTCAAATATTTACCCACCTCTGGCCATGACAGTCGTGTTGTTAGCACTGCGCCTGTGCACGCTAGCCTTTGCATAGGATTAAGAAGTGTTAAAGGTTGTGGAGAGTCTGATTCTGATTCTGAACCGCTAGACGATTCCTCGTAATAAAACATACGTTAATCACCGGAGTGAGCCTTTGGAGATTAGCCTACCGCGTAGCGACGTTGCCAAAAGGCCCAATGTGCTTTTTCCGTTTTGAGCTGGATATGTTTACTCTACTTCAGTTTGTTGTCAAGCTTGATACCTAGAATACGTTATTGATTCTGAAAACTGAAGATATTTGTGGTATAGCACCGGCGCTAGAAGATCACTCTCCTTTAACGTGCGAAAGAACTCCTACGTTTTTTTTTGGGTTAATCGACCAGGTTCCTTAAACCATTCTTCGGTTAATCTAGGAGAAGATTTTATGAGACAGCACAGAGGAACCTCAAATTTGCCGCTTATTAAGTATTGTATGTTTACTGTGATTTAGTATGGATAAACTATATCCACATACCCGCGTTATAGTTGACGCGCTCATTAAGAAACAGATAAGGCCGTTTACAGTTATGTTCCATCCTTCCATTTCATTCAACGGTTCCACAGAAGTAGTTCTCTCGCTACGGAGCACTTCAATCTTTCTTGGCGGACCCTGTCATGCATGTACTGCTCTGAGTTTGGAAGCTTTTGCAACCAAATATGTATTTGAATTTTGTTTTCGAAGCTTATTAACGAACATTTAATAAAAAATAGGCGGTCGCAGTATATTCTTAGTAGTGTACTGTGGCCCTGTACTATTTTAAGGACTTCGTTCCTAGTTCCGCCACTGCGTGATGCATATCACAAACAGCTGACTGCCGCTATATAAAAAGTGATGTAACCTTTACGTTGTGTTATTAACGTTTGATTTGTCAATTATAATTAATTCTCTAAAGCAAGTTACTGTTTTAATCACTTGTTTTATTCGGATAAAGGATTAGTGAAAGCGTCAATAACCGCAGTGATTTTAAATACTGTGCCATAACCTTGTAAACTCGTGTGTCGCGATCTGTTTCGGCACTTGTTTCTTATCGTGTGTTGATTCACGACACGATATTCTCACTGTAATAGTATATAATAAAGCGGTAGTACATTTGTTCGTTTAGTACCAAACACAGACAACTTATTAAATAGTGTGCTATTTGGTTTTTGAATTATTATAGTGTAAATCCATTTTAATTTAAAATGAAGTTAACGCTTAAACATTGCAAGAATTATGCCAAACTATTGGATGCTTACTCACAATTTAGCCCATCGCCACTTTCCATAAAAAAGTTCATTGATTTTGGTAAGTTAAATTTTTCATTTAGGTATTATATATTTTAACAAAAAAAAAATCGTCTAATCGAAAACATATTTAGATATTTTTTGTCATAATTGAATTATTTACATAATGGCATTGAATAACGAATTTCACTCAACGATAACGGTTAATTGTTATAATTAACTTTATAAACATTAAATTAAAATTAGTCTTCCATTTTATTTAATTTCTCTTGATTGGTTATTTGTGCTCATTTCTAATGATTTATAAAAAAAATGAAAGTCAGACGACGGTTTGTTGCATAAAATGAGAAAAGTTATTTGTTTGATATTCAGTTGAAATTTTAGTATGTCGCTGAAGTTGGCTTCGGATTTGGATTCGGATTCGTTTAAATTACAGTGGACCAGCTAAGTTAAATACAATTACCAAATTTATTAATAAAGGGATGAAAAAACCCACAAACTCAACAAAACTGATCTGCGGTGGTGTCATTCATAAAAAATAAGAAGTAGAGCTCTTAACCCCATGTAATATAACTGTTTCACATAGATAAATTATTAAAATTCCATAAAACAACAAAAATTGAATTTTATATAATAATTTTCGTAATTAAGTTGATAACAGGATAAAATCAATCAAAAAATGCATATTTAGTGTGAGTGACTTAATAGTGCAGTTCAGATTAAAGTACGTAATTTAATGGTCCAGGTAACTTGGGGAAGTTCTGAGGCTAAAGGGGCGAATCCACCCTCGAAAGGGAAAAATAAAATTCTAACTTTCGCTATACTCTTTGTAACAGTCTGGAACAAATTCAGAAAATACGTGTTTAGGGTGCGTAATTTAATGGTGCAAGTCGCTTGGGGAAGTTCAGAGGCTAAAGGGGCGAATCCACCCTCGAAAGGGAAAAATAAAATTCTAACTTTCGCTATAATCTTTGTAACAGTCTGGAACAAATTCAGAAAATACGTGTTTAGGGTGCGTAATTTAATGGTGCAAGTCGCTTGGGGAAGTTCAGAGGCTAAAGGGGCGAATCCACCCTCGAAAGGGAAAAATAAAATTCTAACTTTCGCTATAATCTTTGTAACAGTCTGGAACAAATTCAGAAAATACGTGTTTAGGGTGCGTAATTTAATGGTGCAAGTCGCTTGGGGAAGTTCAGAGGCTAAAGGGGCGAATCCACCCTCGAAAGGGAAAAATAAAATTCTAACTTTCGCTATAATCTTTGTAACAGGCTGGAACAAATTCAGAAAATACGTGTTTAGGGTGCGTAATTTAATGGTGCAAGTAGCTTGGGGAAGTTCAGAGGCTAAAGGGGCGAATCCACCCTCGAAAGGGAAAAATAAAATTCTAACTTTCGCTATAATCTTTGTAACAGGCTGGAACAAATTCAGAAAATACGTGTTTAGGGTGCGTAATTTAATGGTGCAAGTAGCTTGGGGAAGTTCTGAGGCTAAAGGGGCGAATCCACCCTCGAAAGGGAAAAATAAAATTCTAACTTTCGCTATAATCTTTGTAACAGTCTGGAACAAATTCAGAAAATACGTGTTTAGGGTGCGTAATTTAATGGTGCAAGTAGCTTGGGGAAGTTCAGAGGCTAAAGGGGCGAATCCACCCTCGAAAACGAAAAATAAAATTCTTTGCTCGATGAACCTTCCTACTTTCAAGCTTCTCTCGTTTAATAAAATGTCATACTTTGCAATCTTAAACCAGCCCTCTATTGGTGCATTACTGTAAGTTAAGGTGCCACAATTTTTGTCAATGGGCTGTAATATTGCTGTCCATAAGGGAACGGATGGCATATAATGGGTAGTTTGGTAATTCACTTTCTGGACAACATAAACAATTACTAACATTAAAAATTTTCTTTAGATGCGCATACCAAAGAAGTGAAGGTAGAAAGGAGATTCCGTTTATTTCCCTCTTATACAGGGTGGGCCAACATTGCGGGGATGGAAGATTGTGGGTTTATTAACGAACATTTCTAAAGTTCGTTTCTGGGATTTGGTCGGGTACCTTTAAGGCTACAAACCTAAAATATTTTCACTTGAATTGCAATGTATATACAGGGTGATTTATATCAAAGTTTCATTTTTTTTAAATGGAACCCCCTATAGATATATTATTGCATCCTATTTGGATTCCTTGGTAGTGCAACTTTGTGTATCACTTATCACACAAAAAGGGTTCATTCGTTTAGACGTGTTTGGAACTAATCAATTCTGCAATAGGGCATATCTCATTCCTACTTCCGACTTCATGCTTTCTAGCTTGAACAAGGAATCCAGTCGCATCAAAAAAGGCATCTATTTGTTTACCGCCACCAACCAAGATGTTTATTTGATCTTTACTGTAGAAATATTTGACCGTCAGGGAATTAAATGTACTCTGTACCTATTTGGTCTGTTGAATGACTTGAGACGAAGATCGATAAATGAATCCTGATGAAAATCCGACTCCGCTTTTGCTTCAGATCTGGCCTTTTGGTATATACTGACAAAGATCGTACGCGTACGTTTTGCCAGTTACCTTCTTGAAATGCTTTCATATCCCCATGTTTAATATGATTATGCCTTACACGTACTACTGGGGAGCTCCTTCAGTAAACGAACTTTTTCTTATTTCCTTTTTTTCCCCGCTCAGTCTATATGCACACTCCTCTCCAATATGATTATCTTCCACCTTATCAAACCGTACGATTATATTGACCTACCTGATTATCTTGCCGTTGGCGGGTCTCTAGTCTAAATTTTCTACAGTGCGAGTGCTTACATATTCCATACTCCACAAAAACAGCTTTTTTCTGCTATGAAGACCTTTGAATATTAGAAGGCAATATATAGAGGTTCTCTTAAAAACTGCCTTCGCGCATCATTATCTTGGAAGAAGTAGTGGTTAATGAGCGACAAATCGATAAAATGACTGGAGGCGGTTTTCAGTTTACTTTCGTGCACAATAGATGAGAATGTTTTGATTTCGTCAGACGTTACCATTCCTTTTTTCTCAACCACCAAGAGATCATTAGCGGCAGTATCTGTGAAGGATTCGTCATGAGCTTTGTTTACAGTTTCATGGATGAGCTTCTCATCGTTTCTTTTTATCATGTTGTGCAATAAAATACAATTACTATTGGTACCTCTTAATTGTAACTGACTTAAAGACTTCCATACTCTGAACATCCTCTAATGGAGTGCACAGGAGATCCAACAGATTCGCGCCTTTAGCCTCTAAACTGTTCTGCGCTACCTGCACCACTAAATTACGCACTCAATCAATCAATCAATCAATTTTATTTGTTATATACAAAATTTAATAAAGGATTCGCTTCTAAACAAAACAAACCAAACTAAACTAAACAGATTATTTAAACAGCTTATTTCTCCCGTACAATACCTCACCCACCCAACATAAACCCACTATCCCTATTGTCTAACTATATCCATATACCTTGTATTTTTCATTGAACCTTCCCTCTCTTATCTTCATCCTCATTTCCTGAGATTGTCCATCCTCATCTCTCCTTACTATTTCCGAGGTTATATCCCGTCCCGCCTCTCTTTTCCACTTTACCTCCCCTCTTGCATATCCCCCTCTTTCATAATATCTCCTTCTTTCCTCCTGCCCCTGCCTTATTTTACCGTTTTTCGCCTCGTTTCACACACATCTTAAGATCCCTCCTTCCTCCCTTCTTTCCATCCTTTCTTCGAAAACCATCGCTCTCCTTCCCGCTTCTATACGTAACTTCCTCATCCTTACCTCCTCCCCCACCACATAACCCGGTGTTTCCCTGTCTAACCCTAGCACCCATCTCCAATATTTAATTTGTATATTTTCTAGTTGCGCTCTTTCCTCCCACGCCCACACCTCCGCCCCGTACAGCATCACACTTTTCACAAGTCTATCAAATAACCACGCCCTTTTCCGGATATCACTCCCCATCCATCTTTCTACCAGGCCCCACACTTGCCCCACTGTCGCATTTCCTTTCTTTGCCAACTCTCTGATGTGTCCATTATCATTGTTATCGTAGCTTATCTTGTACCCTAGGTACGTTACCTCATCCACGCTTTCAATAGCCTCGTTTCCCCAATTCCATTCTCCCCTCTTACTTCTGCCCCTCTTCTTCCACCATCTTGGTCTTGTTTACGTTCACCTCGAGCCCTCTTTTCTCCATGTATTTCTTTGTTACCCTGATCATCTCACCATCTCTCGTCGCCATCAGCACCAGATCATCTGCATATCCTAACACCCACACCTTCTTGTTTCCAATCACTATACCAAATATCACCGCTCTGATTACTCTGTAACACGTCCCCCAGGTCCCCAATCAATATGGAAAAGAGGCTAGGACTCAGCGGGCAGCCCTGCCGTAGCCCCATTCTGGTCCAGAAAGAATCTCCAATGTCTCCTCCTACCTTCACTCTACATCTTGTTTCTTTGTATATTTCTTCCATCACCTCTACTAGCTTCTCATCCATCCTTAACGACCTTAGCCTTTCCCAAACTTTCCCCTGTTAACCCAGTCAAATACGGCCCTCAGGTCTATAAATAGCGCACACACCCTTCCACCCTTCCTATCGAAATCCTTGCTGACCAACTGTTTCAGTATGTAGATATTGTGTAAAGTGCTCCTTCCCTTTCTGAGCCCGCCTGCCAGTCCATTACCTTCTCTTCTATTTCCTTCTCCATTCTACCCCGTATCACCATCGCAAACACTTACCCCACATTTAGCACTCTTCTGGGTCTATAGTTCCGTACGTCTTTTTTGTCCCCTCCTTTGTACACAGGACATAGGACAAAATTACGCACTCTACACGTATTTTCAAAATTTGTTCCAACCTGTTACAAAGATTATAGCGAAAGTTAGAATTTTATTTTTCCCTTTCGAGGGTGGATTCGCCCCTTTAGCCTCTGAACTTCCCCAAGCGACTTGCACCATTAAATTACGCACCCTAAACACGTATTTTCTGAATTTGTTCCAGCCTGTTACAAAGATTATAGCGAAAGTTAGAATTTTATTTTTCACTTTCGAGGGTGGATTCGCCCCTTTAGCCTCTGAACTTCCCCAAGCGACTTGCACCATTAAATTACGCACCCTAAACACGTATTTTCTGAATTTGTTCCAGCCTGTTGCAAGGATTATAGCGAAAGTTAGAATTTTATTTTTCCCTTTCGAGGGTGGATTCGCCCCTTTAGCCTCTGAACTTCCCCAAGCGACTTGCACCATTAAATTACGCACCCTAAACACGTATTTTCTGAATTTGTTCCAGCCTGTTACAAAGATTATAGCGAAAGTTAGAATTTTATTTTTCACTTTCGAGGGTGGATTCGCCCCTTTAGCCTCTGAACTTCCCCAAGCGACTTGCACCATTAAATTACGCACCCTAAACACGTATTTTCTGAATTTGTTCCAGCCTGTTGCAAGGATTATAGCGAAAGTTAGAATTTTATTTTTCCCTTTCGAGGGTGGATTCGCCCCTTTAGCCTCAGAACTTCCCCAAGCTACTTGCACCATTAAATTACGCACCCTAAACACGTATTTTCTGAATTTGTTCCAGCCTGTTACAAAGATTATAGCGAAAGTTAGAATTTTATTTTTCCCTTTCGAGGGTGGATTCGCCCCTTTAGCCTCTGAACTTCCCCAAGCGACTTGCACCATTAAATTACGCACCCTAAACACGTATTTTCTGAATTTGTTCCAGCCTGTTACAAAGATTATAGCGAAAGTTAGAATTTTATTTTTCACTTTCGAGGGTGGATTCGCCCCTTTAGCCTCTGAACTTCCCCAAGCGACTTGCACCATTAAATTACGCACCCTAAACACGTATTTTCTGAATTTGTTCCAGCCTGTTGCAAGGATTATAGCGAAAGTTAGAATTTTATTTTTCCCTTTCGAGGGTGGATTCGCCCCTTTAGCCTCAGAACTTCCCCAAGCTACTTGCACCATTAAATTACGCACCCTAAACACGTATTTTCTGAATTTGTTCCAGCCTGTTACAAAGATTATAGCGAAAGTTAGAATTTTATTTTTCCCTTTCGAGGGTGGATTCGCCCCTTTAGCCTCTGAACTTCCCCAAGCGACTTGCACCATTAAATTACGCACCCTAAACACGTATTTTCTGAATTTGTTCCATCCTGTTACAAAGATTATAGCGAAAGTTAGAATTTTATTTTTCACTTTCGAGGTTTGATTCGCCCCTTTAGCCTCTGAACTTCCCCAAGCTACTTGCACCATTAAATTACGCACCCTAAACACGTATTTTCTGAATTTGTTCCAGCCTGTTACAAGGATTATAGCGAAAGTTAGAATTTTATTTTTCCCTTTCGAGGGTGGATTCGCCCCTTTAGCCTCTGAACTTCCCCAAGCGACTTGCACCATTAAATTACGCACCCTAAACACGTATTTTCTGAATTTGTTCCAGCCTGTTACAAAGATTATAGCGAAAGTTAGAATTTTATTTTTCACTTTCGAGGGTGGATTCGCCCCTTTAGCCTCTGAACTTCCCCAAGCGACTTGCACCATTAAATTACGCACCCTAAACACGTATTTTCTGAATTTGTTCCAGCCTGTTGCAAGGATTATAGCGAAAGTTAGAATTTTATTTTTCCCTTTCGAGGGTGGATTCGCCCCTTTAGCCTCAGAACTTCCCCAAGCTACTTGCACCATTAAATTACGCACCCTAAACACGTATTTTCTGAATTTGTTCCAGCCTGTTACAAAGATTATAGCGAAAGTTAGAATTTTATTTTTCACTTTCGAGGGTGGATTCGCCCCTTTAGCCTCTGAACTTCCCCAAGCTACTTGCACCATTAAATTACGCACCCTAAACACGTATTTTCTGAATTTGTTCCAGCCTGTTGCAAGGATTATAGCGAAAGTTAGAATTTTATTTTTCCCTTTCGAGGGTGGATTCGCCCCTTTAGCCTCTGAACTTCCCCAAGCGACTTGCACCATTAAATTACGCACCCTAAACACGTATTTTCTGAATTTGTTCCAGCCTGTTGCAAGGATTATAGCGAAAGTTAGAATTTTATTTTTCCCTTTCGAGGGTGGATTCGCCCCTTTAGCCTCAGAACTTCCCCAAGCTACTTGCACCATTAAATTACGCACCCTAAACACGTATTTTCTGAATTTGTTCCAGCCTGTTACAAAGATTATAGCGAAAGTTAGAATTTTATTTTTCACTTTCGAGGGTGGATTCGCCCCTTTAGCCTCTGAACTTCCCCAAGCTACTTGCACCATTAAATTACGCACCCTAAACACGTATTTTCTGAATTTGTTCCAGCCTGTTGCAAGGATTATAGCGAAAGTTAGAATTTTATTTTTCCCTTTCGAGGGTGGATTCGCCCCTTTAGCCTCTGAACTTCCCCAAGCGACTTGCACCATTAAATTACGCACCCTAAACACGTATTTTCTGAATTTGTTCCAGCCTGTTGCAAGGATTATAGCGAAAGTTAGAATTTTATTTTTCCCTTTCGAGGGTGGATTCGCCCCTTTAGCCTCAGAACTTCCCCAAGCTACTTGCACCATTAAATTACGCACCCTAAACACGTATTTTCTGAATTTGTTCCAGCCTGTTACAAAGATTATAGCGAAAGTTAGAATTTTATATTTCCCTTTCGAGGGTGGATTCGCCCCTTTAGCCTCTGAACTTCCCCAAGCTACTTGCACCATTAAATTACGCACCCTAAACACGTATTTTCTGAATTTGTTCCAGCCTGTTACAAAGATTATAGCGAAAGTTAGAATTTTATTTTTCCCTTTCGAGGGTGGATTCGCCCCTTTAGCCTCTGAACTTCCCCAAGCGACTTGCACCATTAAATTACGCACCCTAAACACGTATTTTCTGAATTTGTTCCAGACTGTTACAAAGATTATAGCGAAAGTTAGAATTTTATTTTTCCCTTTCGAGGGTGGATTCGCCCCTTTAGCCTCTGAACTTCCCCAAGCGACTTGCACCATTAAATTACGCACCCTAAACACGTATTTTCTGAATTTGTTCCAGACTGTTACAAAGATTATAGCGAAAGTTAGAATTTTATTTTTCCCTTTCGAGGGTGGATTCGCCCCTTTAGCCTCTGAACTTCCCCAAGCGACTTGCACCATTAAATTACGCACCCTAAACACGTATTTTCTGAATTTGTTCCAGACTGTTACAAAGATTATAGCGAAAGTTAGAATTTTATTTTTCCCTTTCGAGGGTGGATTCGCCCCTTTAGCCTCTGAACTTCCCCAAGCGACTTGCACCATTAAATTACGCACCCTAAACACGTATTTTCTGAATTTGTTCCAGACTGTTACAAAGATTATAGCGAAAGTTAGAATTTTATTTTTCCCTTTCGAGGGTGGATTCGCCCCTTTAGCCTCTGAACTTCCCCAAGCGACTTGCACCATTAAATTACGCACCCTAAACACGTATTTTCTGAATTTGTTCCAGACTGTTACAAAGATTATAGCGAAAGTTAGAATTTTATTTTTCCCTTTCGAGGGTGGATTCGCCCCTTTAGCCTCTGAACTTCCCCAAGCGACTTGCACCATTAAATTACGCACCCCATGTAATTTGAAATGCCTAGAAAATTAACGATGAGCTCTAAATTCGCTGCGGAATATTACACCCCCAAGATCACTTACTCCAAGAAAAAACTAAATAATTGCGTTAGTGCCTTTTTTGGTGGGTTTGTGATCCAATAACATCTATGAGATGTGCCGGGTGGTCCGAATTGGACACTTTCTTATGGATACATCAAAATTTAGACAATTTGACGCCATTTTTAAAAACCAAAATATATAGGGTGGTCGGTAAAAAATGTAGTTTAGAGTTGTACACAAAAAACCAAACACCCTGTATAAAAACTGTCTAATGCATCTTAACAATGAATAAAAGTAAAGAATAAGTTCCCAAATAAAACTTTCTCGAAAACTTTCCTAGCTTTTTTTGCTCTTTCTGAATATGCAATAAAAATAGGGGTTTCCATTTAAGTCGCCCCCTGGATATCGGGGGGGGGGGGGGGGGGGGGTGAAATTATTATAAATAAAAACCCCGTTTACAGCGCCACCTGTTGCAAATAAAAAAAGGTTTCTGAATAAAACCAACATAGTTTTTTGCGCTCTTTCCGAATCTGCAATAAAAAATAGGGGTTCCCATTTAAGATTTTTAAGTTTGAGTGATTTTCGCATTAAAATTGAGCTGTAGACACCTAGGTCCATTTTTTTAAAATAATCTCTTAAAATAAGAGTATTTCCGTAAGTAAGTAGGTAAGTGTCCAATTTGGACGGACCATCCGGTACCTAGTGTTTAGAAAAAAATTTGGAACAAAAATTTCTTTTTAGTTTTCTTGACTTTTCGGTTCTCCTTCATTTGTCTTCAATGTTTTTCTGCTTTTCGTAGCATCCTTCACACCTGGATCAGAGATGGAAGATATTAACACATTTATTAAGTCGGTCCTTATACATTTAGGTATTTTTCTTTACTTTTCTGCTTGTTCGTTGCTGTATTTATTGGAAAATTTGCAAGAAAAATTCTACATTTAAGTGTAAGAATATCTGTGGTCTTGTCGGTGCCTATATTTCTATTCTCGTTATTGCAATTATAGTTTCTTATTATTTTCTTTACGTAAAACTGTAAAAGTTATGTCGATGTATTTCCGTGTAGGAATTTATCTACTGAAATATTAACAAAAAAAGGTTTAATGTTGTTCTAAGGAGAAACAATTTTGAAAACTAAAATAGAACTGAACCTAAATTATTTTTTACATACTCATTTTTCTTGGCTGTTCTTTGTCATTGCAATTGCATTGTCACATCACAAAGACTCACAAAGTGCCTTTCCTAATTTTAGTTATTTACTTTTACTTCAAATGGAAACGTGGAGGCGTTAATGAATTAGGGTCGCAAGTACTTATCCAAGGCATTGACTAAGGTAACATCTGTTCTTATTTCCCCTCGTATTTCCCCCTTTCATCGCCCAAAGTATCTTACACATTCACAGTTTCTTCTTTTATTCCGTTATAAAGATAATTATATGCAATATAGGTAAGTAATGAAAAGGTATAAAAAATATATACAGTGCGTTCGAGAATGATTGAAGAAGTGTGTTCAAATTTCGCGCGCAGATGTTTTGGTAATTTTAGAATTAGAATGTTTAACGAAGTCATTTGACAGTTTTTACTACTTTTCTTCGCCAGTTTACTTTTGCATTACGAATCATAAAAATAAAAAATTAATTTGTTTGTGATTAGTTGACGTTGGCGCCTTAAAGTTTTGGGCGCCTGGGGCAATTGTGCATATTTCCCACCTCTAACACTGGGCCTGTAATGTCATGCAATTTGACATTTTTGAAATAATATTTCGAGTTGAATACCCTGTGACATCATATTTAAGATTAGCAGTCGAATTGGGTTTTCATATCAGTAAACGAGCGGAATAAATGATGAATGCTGATTACAGTTAATTCGTAAAGGCAGGAGTAATACATATTTAAAATTATTATATTTTCCTTTTTCCTCTTCCTTTCTTCATCTGATAAGGGAAAAATTTGATTTTGTCGTCATGACATACAGTGTGACTCATTTAGAATGGAAACACCCATGTAAAATCTGAAGTTATTTACCGATTTTAACCATTTTTTTTTAAAAATGTCAATTAACGAAACGTCTACCTCGGGACAAAATTTTAAATGTTTATTCCAATTTTCAGGGCATACTACGATAACTTTTTCGTGCTCAAAATGGAGAATTCTTATTAGCGATTTGTTTATAAAAAAAATATCTACGCCATTGGATTCAGAATGCTTCCAAATAGCTTTCACCAAAATTTTACAAAAATATATTTATTAATAACAAAGTTATGACAACTTAAAGTTCGAAAACTTTCTACGCTAACAGTTACAAAACAACACCCTGTATCAATAGATGGCCATTGAAATTATGTTAATAATTCTTAAATTAAACTATTTAAACCATCAGTGGAGAAAAAAATATTTAAAGTAACGTAATATTTAATAAAAATCTATCATAACTGTTAAGTTAAACAGTAACATAATTTCCATGGTAACTAAGATTTAAATGGAAATGTTAGGTCTTTATTTACTCAATCGCGCGATTCCGTTACTTTTATTAAATATTACGTTACTTTCAATTGGAAATTGGAATAAACATTTAAAATTTTGTCCCGAGGTAGACGTTTCGTTAATTGACATTTTAAAAAAAAAATGGTTAAAATCGGTAAATAACTTCAGATTTTACATGGGTGTTTCCATTCTAAATGAGTCACACTGTAGGTACTCAACAGGTACCTACACCTTACCTAAACATTCAAATTTTGCAAAAAGGCCACCTTTGGGTCAAAATCTTTTTTTTTATTTCACATATGGGCAGCAATCAACCTCATCTGATAATGGAAAATTTGACTTTGGCGTCACCACATATGCACCTTGCAATTTTGGTGTACAAGTGAGTACAACAGAGTGCAAATGTTTGTAAATTATTTGCAGTTGTCTGTAAGTTTGTAATTTTCTACAATTTTTATTGCCTGCAATGTTGCAATTATTCGCAATTTTTTGCAAATATTGTGCAATTTTCTATGAATGTCTCTTTGAACATTTTTTTACTTACCAATTGACATATCGACAGCAATGAACCTCATCTGTTGACGGAAAATTTGACTTTGGCATCACGACATAAGCACAAGTGCACACCTTACGTAAGAATTCGCTTTTCACAAAAAATTGCATCAAGTTAGATTCGTCAAAAGATACTTTTTTCGGAAAGTGCTTGTCAAAAAATGGTCGCCATTTGAAAAATAATTATTGCTAGTCACTAACACCTTGCGATTTTAATTTTCTGACATCACCTGAGGTCCCTCAGATTAGTTTACGTCCGATCATGGCCACCCACACACAATATTAAAAGTGACTCTAAAAAAATGAAGTAGGCGTAAAAACATTTAAAAATGTCACATTCTGATCTGATCCAGAAATGTCTCAGAAATCCAAAAATGTTACAATATACAGGATGTTCCATTTAAAAATTCAAAAACGGAGCAATTTCCGGTGAAGCCGGAAGTGACCGCAAAGTGAAAAATATGCGAAATCTCTCCTCTTCACATACCATTTACCTCGATTTACCTATACCAATACCAAATCTCATTTTGATACCTATGTCTAATTTAAGTAGCAAACACAAATGTACGATACTTGAAATATTCAATAAAAACGTTATTATTATTATTATTATTATTATTACCTACACCTAATATTCTAGAAGTTATGACTTGTCTAATCTAATAGATTCGTTGACACCCGGTATATTTTTATTTTGCAATTTGGCAAGTGACCCCTATTTTTTAATACATTGGCAATCGAAGGAAATTAATTTAAGTATGAAACTCGAACAAAAAGGATCACTAAAAATTTAAGATGGTTAATGGTTTCTATTAAAAAACAAATTAGAAAGTACATACTTACTTACATATTTAAATTAATCACGTATGTGGACTGTGGACAATCTGTCTTGGTGCGTCATTTCAATGTTCTGTTGATAGGTTGCAAACTAATTTTAGTAATAATTTGAAGGTAATTTAAGGAGAAATTAAATGAGTAATGAGAAATTGTGTAAACAAGAAAAATACACAAGAAGGTTAAACACACATTCATTATTTGTCAGTTATAAATTGCTGATGAGAACGTTAATGAAAACTAAACTCTTAGTTTATTGTTACAAATACGACTAAAAAATGCTCTGTCGGCCGAGCCCGAGAATTTTTGGATTTGTGTTCTGCAGAACCGAGCACTTGGCCGAGCATCGAGTACTCTGTGAAACAAACATTATATTTCTTAGTATTTTATTGTAAAATTAAAGTGAACTAAATGTTTGACAAGTATGAGTAATATAAGCGAAGCGAAGATGTATAATTTATGAAACACCGATGTTGTGACTTTCATCGTGGAATGTGCGCATGGTGCAAAATTGCAGGACAATGCAAAACACACCGAGTGACCGAGCTGTTTTAGAGGTGCTCGGCAGAACCGAGTGCAGAGCTGCTCGGTTAGCAGAGTACTCGTTATGTGCCTACTTTAAACTTAATCAATTTTTGATTTCGTGGAGTTAACCAATGTGTGTATGATAACAAACTTGTCTTTTTGTGTGACTTCAGGTCAAAAGTTTATGAAGCGCAGTAACTAAATAAACAATGTCGACATCACCTGCAAAATATGAGGAAATTAGATTGTGGATAAATTAAATCACAAAACCTTCCCCATAGTTGTTTATATAATTAAAGTTGAACCACGGGACGTCCCTCGTACTGCAACTTTATCTTATAAAAACCGGAAGTGACTCCATTAAAGGTAATATCAGCATTTTCGTCCTTGGCCCGAATGCAATTGATTGACGAAAACCCAATTTCGATAACTTTTTTTTGAGTATAGAGCGTTGCAGTCATTTTTTAACAATTGTTTTTTTAAACACTTTTTTCAAAAAATAAATAGCACAATATATTGCTGAATTCAGAAAAAAACACTATTTTAAACTACATAAAAAAACTGCAACTTTATCTTATAAAAAAAAATGAGTGCCGCCATTTTAGCTTATACCGGAAGTGACGTCACCAAAGGTAATATCAGCATTTTCGTTCTTGGCCCGAATGCAATCTATTGGCGAAAACCGCATTTCGATAACTTTAATAGTTTCTCAGTATGAGTACAGAGCGTTGCAAGAAAATGTGTACGGACAGACTCTACCTACACGTCTACAGACTACAGATGGAAATTTTTTATCCATTTTTTGAATCTACGTATTCAGAAACGCAAAGATATGTAAAAATTTGCGTAGCTCAATTTTCTTTTGAAACGCTACTTAGTACAATACTTCCCTTTTACTTCGTACTCGGGAAGTAAAACAAATAAATATTATTACATATTATTATTATTATAAGAAAGTTTATCAAATACACTAAGAATAATTCAGCGATACCAAACAATTGAAAAATACAGTCGATTGTGTTATACAAATTTGAAATGTGCGCTATTTGGGTCTAAATCTGTTATAATAATCTTAATTAAAATCTCAACAACGAAAACTGGTTGGTTTGCAATGCAACATATCATTTGCATATAGAATTTTTAGTTTTTTTACTATTGCACCAAAATTTTACTGGTAATGAAAATAAAAATGTAAATATGTATAAGTAGGTTGTGACGAAAGTTTCTTCTTGGTCAATGTCATTATTATCCATTTATGGCGATGCAGTATTCGTCACGTAGACATTTGGTCCCGTGATTTTAATAATTTGAAAAAAATGATTTATTGCTTAATAAATTAAGAACCATTATTAGAGCTCACCTGTCCTTAATAATTACTATAAGTTATTAATACAATAGTATAGGTAATTCCTCGCGTAATTCCATTTATGTAAGTGTGATACGTGACTAATGTATGTAATATCATACGTAGGCTGCGGTATCTTGGTAATCTAATTACAATTACAGTCTATTAAAGAACACCCACCAGTATTATCGTAGCAACGGAAGGCAGCGAACGATACGGTCGCAATTGATCTGAGGGGAATTTAACCTACTTAAAATCATAACAGAATTTATTTAAAATTTAACCGATTAATTTTTTTTGTCCATTCACCTCCGTTGGAAAAACATCGTTTACTTTAATTATTTAGCAAGCATCACCTATCGAAATCTTCAAATCTAATTAATTCAGTATTAGCTTACCTAACTTGACAGATATGTTCTCGAGTATGTTCTAATGCGTTATGGGTAAATCGGTACTTAAGTACTTGTTTAATATCTACTTAAACGAATAGGTCATGTATTTAAAATTTATCATTAAATTGGTTTATCTTTATTTATTCAAATTGTTGATTATCATATTGGTTTGTAAGTTCATTATCTGCATATACAAACAATATATTTTTTTTGACGTCATTAGTATCTAGTGAACGGAGTAATAAATAATTATTTATTGTTGTCTCCGTGAGGAAATGTTTTTTAAATTCGTTTCTCTATGAACTGAGAACGGAAAATAACGCTTTATTGAGGCAACGTAGATGATGAGTTTGTAGAAAAATATGGCCCTGAAAATAATTTACATTTTTTTATTCTAATTCTGACAATTTCAGGGACAGCACGTGCGAAAACCATTTAAATACGTGTTAAAGTGTTATTCTACTTTGGCCTTTCGAACCATTTTCATCTTTAATTAATATGTACCTGTTTTTTTTCACAGTTAGTTTTATGTTTGTTAATCTGAAGGAAACTATTTCGGAGAATGTTACCTTATCTGAAAGACCTTAGAACTAAACACGTTAATGGTCGTTAATGATTGATTGAATGTCGTGAGTGTCCGTGGTCATACTGTCATTATCAAAGGGAAGTGCAAAACTACTGAAAGTCAATATAAGTAAAAAAGAAGTAATATAGTAAACCCAATGAAAGTAAATACGTTATAAATAAAGAAAGTTAGATAGCATCTACGAAAAATTATAGAAATTCTATTGATGTGAAATAAGAATTCATTGTAGGTAGTGGAAATAAAGTAAAGGTTGTCAATTTTTTATATTTCTTTATATTATGTTACAAAGTAAAGGTTTTATCAACGTGATATGACACATAATATATTAAAAGCCCTAGATGATAAGTTCAATGTAGGTACGAATCGTGAAATAAAATGTATCAATTTATTGACAAGTAAATTAATTAACATATCTTTGGTGAGAAATTCTCGAAGTTAAAAAACTTGAAACGATAAAACACTAATGATATCTTTTTAATTATGTGAAACAAACAGATTACGTAGTGCTAAAGGTCATTTATTGACGTAAGCGTTTCCTTTGATACGCCCATTTATTTGACCAACCACAATCCACATATTGTTTACTACCTACTTTTATCTATCTGAAATGACGAAAGTAGATATTTTTGTTTTTCAAACGTCAACTGTACATTTTTTCCTTGGATAAAAGGATGGTTTTCCTAGAATCACACACTCTGTCGTTATATTTCCAAATTTGTAGCAAAATGGTGTCCTTTCGCACACAACCTGTTTACCTTGACGTATAATGTTATCAATTAGCGATTACAATTCAAACATATCTAAAGTGGTTGTGTTCTTCATTTGATCGTAAAGTATCTCTATGGTAACTAAAACACTCTTTCCTCTACTTTTCATTTGTGATATCAGATTAGGTTTGAATAACGGAAATAATCATCTGTTGGTACTTCCCTTTATTAATATTGTGATATACCTACGACGGAAATAAAAGATTGTTGCCATGGAAACATGGTTCCAATGAACTTCAAACTTCTACGAAATGTTGTACCTACTCCCATTTTAGTTGTTTCACATGAAGTACTACACACAACTAACCCCAAAAGCATTGTAATCACTTGATCGACATTATATCGTGAAATATAACGGTCACGTGTAACATTCTTGTCGTTGTTTTTGTAAAGGTAAAACAAAGTTTTCAATTTTCAACGAACTTCGTTCGTTACTGGAATCAATATTCCGTCCGTGCGTCCGTGCGTTGCAAGAGATGTGTATTGTCTACAACCGAGTTAAGATATTATGTGAAATTTTATGCTGATTCAAGATCCGGTCCCAATTTTTCGATATCTCAAATACTTTTCGAAATATTCGACTTTAAAGTTGAAATTTCGAAATTATCAAATTTTGTCTTTTTTATAAGGCCAGATTTTTTTTATACTTTCGTTATTGCGGTATTCGAAGTTCGTTTTGTAATCCAGGGATTTCAACTAGTTATAAATGTAATCATTTTTTGGCAATGTCTTGCAAACTATTCGTACATCTTATCATCACCCCATTAACTATCAATGGGTTAAGCACAAGGCGATTTACATTAACTGAAGCGCCAGTCAGTGGCAGCATATGCAACTACTGTAAGTAGTATACCCTCGCTTCGCATTGCCTTCGACAGTTAAATATCACGCTAAAACGTTAATGTAAACGTTAGTTTGTGTTTCTTACATTGACATTTCTTTTATTTTGTACCTATTATGAGTAGTAATAAGTCTAATGTGAATTTTTGGGTGTATGGATGTCATACAAACAAAGGAAGAGAGCGTCATTTAATAAACACGTTTAATATTAAATGATAGTAATGAACTTGTATTTAACATAAAGACAGACTGTAAAACTAACCGCAAGTCCTATTCTTCATGTGTAATTACATAAACACCATAACTAACTACATAAACACCTCATGGGTATACAGGTATACTACTCTGCGCCGCCACATTGTTGACCACAGTGGCGCCACCAACGGTAATGTAAATCGCCTTGTTCATAAAATGTAAATTGGAGAGGTATAAGTGTTAAATTTGGGAGTAACCTATGTATAATAAATTAAACAGTTGTATGACAACATGAAAAATCGATGAATTCAGAGTGCATTGCATGAAAAGCGAAGGTAAATACTAAAAAATATCTTGGGCATTCTTCGTTCGGTCTTCAACTGTGAAAATATTACATTGGATGTAAAGGAAAAGGCATTGCGCTTCGTTACTTACCCACCTTACAACATGTTTATTTCGGGAAGGGGTTATAAAATGAAAAATAATAAGATCCTATAGCCGCAGCCAACGTGAAGAAACGTTTATGGATGTTTTTATGTAATGCGTGTCAACATTATTAGAAGAAAATTGCTGTAATGAAAGCGCCTATAAGATATTTTAAAATTTTAATAGTTTTCTTTTAAACTTTACATCCTCTGTATGTTTATAATAAACAATGCTTTAAACTAATGTAATTGCTTTAAATTCTATTTTGAACTAGGTCAATTTGACAATTGCCAAAAAATTCGTTACTTACTTGAATTATTTAAACCACTAACATTCAGGTTGTAAATTATAGAAAGTTACCGAGTGCTTTTCTTTGTAAATCTTTTCAACCTTCAACATTTTCCTATTTATTTTTATTATTACATTGAAAGGATACTTATGTTTCGTATTGAAAGAAAAATCCGACAACCAATCCAATTTGCAAACAAATATTTAAGCTGACAAGGGATTGACGACATTGCTTCTCTTTAAACTGGATTTTTTAAGACTATACATTTAAATATTTCTAAGAGTTGATTTCAACATTTTACACAATTAAAAAGAATACTATTGATAGTGTTGCCATTAACCTGGTAAAAATATGAGATTGATAAACAAAGATAAGATTATTTTGTATTTGTATTGTGAGTTGAAATCTAAAAACAGCAAGGGATCTTAATGTATCTAAGATAGGTTTTACTTCCGTATGATTTCGTTTTTCTCCAGCTCAAACTAAGTTTTTATTCCTTAATACAAAACAATATTCTTAAAAAATAACAGTATAATACCACAGAATAAAGCTTAAGCTTTATTCTGTGATAATACAACACCTATGAAAATAAAAACGTAAGTAGGTGCACATAAGACCAGTGACATAAGACATAAGTTTCAGGTTTCTGGATTTTCATTGCAAAATTTAAACAAAAATACTAATTTCTCACTTTGTCAAGTTGCGACAATAAGAACTCTTTCGCAAGAAGTTTTTGCAAATATTTAGAGTGCAATAAATTGAATTACGGATAGTTGCCGATAAAAATCATACAAATCAATAAATTATTAATATTAGTTAAAAACAAATTAATTAACATAAAAAAAATAAAAAAATCTCAATTTTTTAAATAAATGAATGATTAAGTTTTTCCCAACCCTGAATCCAAATGTGCCAAAACAGGTTGCACAGTCTAAGTTAATAATAAAGGTGAATTGAACGGTTTGGATTCTGTCGATGTTGAACAAATTCCCATTTTTCGCTTATCTCATCAAATGGGTATGTATTTTAACAGTAGCTTTTTACTAAAAATGTGTTCAATTTCCATTATTCACCTGAAATAAATTTAGAAACACCGAATAATTAAACTGTAATTAATTCCATGAATAAAATTTAATTACCGTTTACATAATCTAATAATGAGTACATAATATAGTAAAGTGCCCGTAAAGTTATATAATTAATTCGTGCTATTTACTCGTTTCTATGTACTAATTAAATCTGTGTAGGATTTGGTTCAGATCCAAAATTGAGGTTCATCTTAACTTTCATTATCGTAAATATCGTTGTAGAATTCCTATATAAGTACGCTTTTTTACTTCCTTTAATAAACTTAAATAAACGCATTACGCAATTACGTTGATTGTCAATTATTGATGTGCGGATGTACAAAATAGGTATTATGCAGCTTTAAATCCATGCAATTCTTTGAGAAAATGTTCGATATATTTTTGTTATATTGTTAAAGTGATGAATTTCATGTAGTTAAGTAGGTACAGCTTTAGATGAGTTTCGTTCGTGTGTAATGTAAATTCAGTGTCGTATTTTCTTATTGCAAAATGTAAAAACGAATGTGTTCATCAACATCGTGACTTTTTTCATATTCAAATAATCAAATTCAACCTACATTGTCTATGTCTAAAGTTCAAGTCATTTTTTATGTTTGTCACTTTGTTATCGGAAGGTCTTCTTATTGTTTCGTGTTGGTCGGTACTACTTGAATTGATTTCTTTATCTATTTATTTATTTCAAGCAGCCCGAAAAATTGAACAATTAATTAAGAAATCTATGTAGAGTGCGTACGAACAAATTCTAAAATGTATTTAATTTATGATTTGGAATTGTTGTTCAAGCAAGAAATTTTGTAATAGATCACCTTGGTTTCATTTGCATTCGATTTGAACACAATAAGAAAGTAATCACTTTCTGTTTAAAAGTGTTGCCATTTACATTTATTTAATTCCTAAATTTGCAATATTGAGCAATTGAGCCACAAAAATTAACGTGTGTTTTGCTACTCGACCCAGCCTAAATACTCTAATTAACTAACGTTTTGTTGTAAACAAAATTACGGTTTGCGAATATGTTTGAGCTCACTTATTATAGATTACCATAAAGATTATATTTTACCGTGTGGGTATTATTTTGTACTTCGTACTTCCCAACCGTGTGCAGTGAACGTCCATAGTAACTGTACCTATTGTCCTTTTTTTGAAATTATAAAATGGAAATTACTTTCAACCATAATAATGAACTAATGATAATTCGTTTTTTTTAAATTTTATTTAGGTACATACAAAATGTGCTCAAAGTGAAGATAAATGACCACTAAACTGGCACAAAACTTTCCCGTGATTAACAATGTTTCTCGTAAAATATGTACTTATTCACATTAATTTTAATTTCATTCTAGGTATTTAACTATAACAATATTATGAGGCGACAGTCCATTTATAGGTGCCACGGGAAGAATACAATTTAGATACGTGTTAATCAGTGGCGTACGCAGACTACAGCCTTGGGAGGGGATATAAAAAGTGCGGTGTGATCTACCAATTTTAGAAACATTTGTTTTACAGAAAGTCATAAAATAAATATTATTATAATACAAAATCCAATCCCCTTGGCTTATTTCTCTTTTCTTCTTCTGAAATGGGTAGTTCCCTATGAATTGACATCATTGCCAGTCCATTTAGTCTGTTCTGTGAGCTTGAGTTTTTAAGATAGGTCTTTTTTAAGGATTAATAAGAATAAGCGTAAAATAGAATGGAGGGGTTAGACGCCTGGGGGGAATATCCCCCCCGGGTACGCCACTGGTGTTAATCATGCATAGTTATTGAGGAATTCGGAAAAGTTTGTGCTAACACATTTAAATTTTTTTGAGTAGCAGTTTTGTTGGTTCATTTAATTAGATCTTTGTAATTCTAGGGTTATGATTATGAATTAAAGTATTAAACCGAGTTAATTAGTACATAGTACCTTGTACGTGCTACCTAAATCTGAAGTACAAATAGGTACATCGACATGATGGTACCATAGCATTCAGCTTTTTGGGAGAAGCCGTCGAATATAATACGTACGTATGATAGAATGAGTATAGTATGCATTTAAGTTATAATCCATACAGCAATTATTAAAATATGTACAAAACAATAAGAATACGACACAAACCTTATCTTATCATTTATAAAAACGTGTCAATTATATCTAGTCCTTGATGACATCATTGCTGTAATAACCTGTTGCTCAATTACCCATGAGAGCAATTCCGTTTAAGCTTTTATTTCCCATGGTGCTTCTTATTTGAATCTTCGCAAAATCGAAAAAAGTATTTCTAGGGACAAGCAAATGGTAACTGGAGTGTGAAGTTTAAAGCAAGTACAATTCACAAATTTAATATCGGTTTTCGAAAAGAAATAAAATTTCCTAAATTTTGATGTATCACTTGTTACCTATATTTACGTTAAATATTATTTGCAATATTGCATTTAATACATTGTTATTTAAAATTAAAAATATTTGGAGTCAATTAAAATCTCCAGATAACTAAGACATTGTCGTTTTAAATCATGCTGCCTTTTTTTGTTAACCATGGAAACCTTCTAGATGTCTGCAAGCAAAATATTAACAAATGAAACCTACATGGAAATTTTGCTCTCTTTTCGAAAACCCCAAAATATATAGGGTGGTCCGTATGAAAAAATGTAGTTTAGGGTCGTACACAAAAAACCAAACACCCTGTATAAAAATTGTCCATCGCAATGGATACTACGTAAAAAAGTGTTCTAAAAAATGTTTTGCCAAAATCAATTATCTTCAATAATAAGAAAGTTATGGGGGATTAAAGAAATCGACTAAATTCGAGAAACGCCCCCTGTTTACGCCAGTGATTTTCACATTAAAATTGAGCTCAAGGCACCTAGGTCCATTTTTTTCTATCTCTTAAGATAAATGATATATGTATACCCTAAAAGTATCCAATTTGACCCACCCGGTACTCGGTCTAGTTACTCTGAAAAGAAAACTTGTTAAAGTTTGGTATACCTATCGTCGAGGAAACGTCGATCGTGGGTGGTAGGTATACCCCGAGAGAAAAATGCACATTTTTAGAAGAGTAGAAGCTTTGCTGGTTCATTTAATGAAAGTATGTACTTAATTAGTAATTATGTATAGGTATAGGGCTATAGGGCACAACCACACTTGTAGTAACAAGGATTTGAGATGACTTCTCTTTAATAGAATACCCCTGGAAGAATACAACGTATCTGTCACCAATCACCCATTCATACATCAATAAGGGGGAAATGGGCGGTGTATCTAAGAAATGTTTGGTCTGACAGGAAACCATTTCAATTTTTGTTTTAGAGTAAAAGTTTCGTTAGTTAATTGACCTAATTACCTGTATTTTTATAATTCAAAGCTTTAGCAATTAAAAAACTTTCATACTTTTATCATATCCAAATATGAATATAATTAGGCATAGGTTACATGAGGTTTTATTTACAATCATTAGGTAAATGCACATGAAATGCTGCATCTTCAGCTAATTTATTGTGATTACACTAAAGGTTACTATAATAGTTTTAGCATGGAGGTTTTCAGTACCACATACTAGTCAATTTGACAACGCTGTTTTATTTCTCGCGCCTTTTCTGGAGACAAATGCGAGTTGTTCAAATAAATTTAATTACATTAGGCGATGTTGCCAACTGAATTTATGGTGTGTAGTTCACACAACTTCCGCAACCTACAGCGCCCAATTAAAATTATCAACAAACATTTTAATTCAGAATTAATATGATGGTTGATAATTTTAATTCTTTATTTTACATTAAAGAACAAATATTATTAACAAACATTTTAATTCATGTAACACTTTAATTCGACATACATTTTAATTCTTTCATTTAAATTAGTTGCTGTTTTTTGTTTGTTAAATAAAAATGTTACACGAATTCCAATGTTTGTTCATATATTTTGCTTCTCAATTTAAATGAAAGGTTTTAAAACGAGCGTTACAAATTTTTGTGTGAAATATATTAAATCAAGAAACTCATTTTCATCTAACAATTTACTTGTGTGGAGTTTTTTTAACAAACACTTTAATACACTAAAATAAATGGAGAGTCATAAAAATATACTTAATAGAAATTAAAGTTTGCTTGAAATGCTATAAACAAAATTTAATATTTAATACTAAGGGCAAGCAAATATTTAATAGAATGAATTTAAATGTATATTATTAATTTTTACTACAATTTTTGTGTTTGTTTAAAAAACTTCAAATATTTATACCGATAGATGATTTAAAATGTTACTTGAATAAAAATGTACATTGAAAATAAAAGAAGTAACTTTATAATTTCTTAAATTTTAATGAATAAGTTTAAATGTTAGGATATTTTTATTAAGCAACTAACATTTTAAATGGTAGAATTAAAATGTTTGTTGATAATTTTAATTGGTCGCTTCGATCGTATAAGGAAACACATA
The DNA here is from genome assembly GCA_036250285.1 of Pyrocoelia pectoralis. Classification (NCBI taxonomy): domain Eukaryota; kingdom Metazoa; phylum Arthropoda; class Insecta; order Coleoptera; family Lampyridae; genus Pyrocoelia; species Pyrocoelia pectoralis. Next base: position 69,032,069 of record CM070075.1, read on the forward strand.
TAAATTATAGTTCAAAATAAAACCACCGATCGAAGCGCCCAATTAAAATTATCAACAAACATTTTAATTCTACCATTTAAAATGTTAGTTGCTTAAAAGTATCCTAACATTTAAACTTATTCATTAGTAGTGGAGTAAGGCCGATCCTAACTCAAAAAGTCCCTAGATTTAGTGACTTTTCTAGTGACTTTTTGAGTTAGGATCGGCCTTACATTTTCACGATGTTTTTTAGTAATGTATAAAATGTAGGTTACTTGAAGGTCACTCTGAGTTAGAATCGGCCTTACATTCTATCGATGTGCGCTCACGTAGACGATACGAATGTAAATGGCAGCGGGAGGGTTCTGAAGCGGGGGTAAAGCTGGTGGTGACTTTGAGAAGTAAATAGAGGTCGAACTCAAGGTCACGACCCCCTGGCGGTGACTTTCAAAACTAAATGGAGGTCGAATGAGTTAGAATCGGCCTTACATTTCACCGAGACTAGTAGGTGAAGGGCACTCGCGGTTGAACACGTGTTTAGTCTGTAGGTTACTGGTCACTCTGGGTTAGGATCGGCCTTGAATTGTGTGCGCTCACGTAAACTATACGAATGTAACTGGCAGCGGGGTGGTGTGAACGGGGAGCGCGCTGGTGATGAGAAGTAAATAGAGGTCGGCCGAACTCAGTTCAAGGTCACGACTTTCCCTCCTGGCGGTGACTTTCAAAACTAGAGGTCGCTTGAGTTAGAATCGGCCTTACATTGTATCGATGTGCGCTCACGTAAACTATACGAATGTAACTGGCAGCGGGGTGGTGTGAACGGGGAGCGCGCTGGTGACGAGAAGTAAATAGAGGTCAGCCGAACTCAGTTCAAGGTCACGACGTTCCTGGCGGTGACTTTCAAAACTAGAGGTCGTCTGGGTTAGAATCGGCCTTACTATTTTACGTGAGTAAGAGAGAGGTGGTGACTAACTCAGTTCAAGGTCACGACGCCTCTGGCGGTGACTTTCAAAACTAGAGGTCGTCCGGGTTAGAATCGGCCTTACTATTTTACGTGTGGGGTGGTGACTTTCAAAACTAAATAGAGGTCATTCGGAGCCTTCACTAAAGTAGGTTCTGAACTTGGCTAAAGTAGGACACGGGTTCTGAACTTGGCTAAGTGGATCACAGGTCCTGAACTTTGCTACGTGGCTAAATCACGGGTGCTAAACTGATGGTTTCCGACTCGATATATGTAAATGTGGAAGGGGTGATGTGCTATATAATGCGGCGCGTATGATTTCCAATCGTAAACATGTGGATGGCATACGCTGCAGAATCGTGGGTGAAAGCCACCGATCTTAGAACGGCGGTGGAACGCCTGAAACAAGAGTTTTCCGCGCTCGTGTTTGACGCCCAACACGAGGTTGTGTACGGGAGAGGTGATTATAGTGAGGAGCAGTGCAACGCGCTTGCCGATAAATTTACGTCGGGTGTGACAATATGCGATAAGTTTTTAAATTATAAGTATTGTGTCGAGTGCCTTATGAAAAGGCTAAATGAAGCTGGATTGGAGGAATTTGCAAACGAATTAAATCAATGGGTATGTAGCGAATCTTCAGCATCGTCGATGTCGTCCTCTGGCGAGAACGTGAGTGATGAAGAAGAAAGTCACATTTAACGAGGCTCAGAATAAGGTGTACATAATGGTAGTGTGGTCTTTTGCATATGCGGAAGCGAGAAAAGGATCGTGGGTAGCGCTGGACAGTTATCGTTTTAGGCGTAAAATAGAGGAAGTTGGTAGAATTCTGTCGCCCGTATTACAAGAAAATCATCGTGCAAAAATGTATCAGAAGATCTCAAGGTCAGAGGCGCAATATAAAGAGAACGGAAGAATGGTCGGAGAAGTTAGTCAGTGAGTGTTTGCGAATCAGTTAACATCATGGATCTTGCAAAGATGAACAACAGCACATTCTGCAAACCCTTCAAGAACGTCAAAGAAATGGAAGTGGGTGAAAAATATAAAGTAATTGGTATTGATACGATTAACACAAAATATGGGGAGCGAATAGTATTGGAGACTGAAAATTTTAAATGTGTACTACCATTGCGCTTCTACGAATATTTTAACGAAGATGCCCGAATTCAACTTTTCAACGACTCTTTGATGCATAAAGACGTATTCATTACAAGCACTGGGGCGGCAGGAAAAACGACTAATTTAACATTTATGTAAATAGACAATAAGAAATTGTACACAATGTTGACAAAATAAAGATATAATAAGTTTTCTCTGGTTTCATTATAAGAGAGATAGCTCAAAATAAATCAGTTGTACAGTGACCGTCGTCGTTGGTGCTGCTGCTGCTGCTGCTCTCATGAACATATTTAGAAAACTCTACATGGATACTGAAAAGAGTTGCAATAATAATTACTTTAAGTGTACGTGCTGGTGCTGTAATGAAAACGAGGACTACGATGGCTCCACAAGTGTGCGCGCTCCCCCATCCGAACCTACGTTCAATGGACGTTTAATCGATTGTACCGCTTATGACCTCTCCCATAATTATTCAAAATACATGGAAATCGGATACAGTACACACCATGACCTTGCGCCAGTTCTACGAATTGTATGTGGCAGTACAATAGTGATGGAAAGAGAAGATTGGGAGACGCTTCTCAAATGTCAAACGCACATAGAAATGAAATTTTTCCGATCGCACGAGATGGAACGGTGGATTGACTGGTCGGAGGTTAACGAAGAAGAAGATAGCGAATACTCCCAGACTGTGGAATCGCTTAGTGGAAAATTGATCATTTACTATAACTGGGAATCCGTTAAAGGAGAAGAGAGAATGTTAAAAAGTGTAACAATGACAACTGACAATAACAGTTCTTGTACGATGAACGAAAATGATATTGAAGAATTGTTTAATCTAAAAGATATAATTAATTATCGATTAGAACTACTGGAGTCGTACAGTCTTCCCAGTTTCTATCAGAATCTCATCGAGCAGATAGCTAACTATCGACGCTTTCGCAAGACACAGTTTGGCGACGACCACGACGACGAAGACGACGATGACATCTATCGTGACTTTGAGAATTGGTTAAATTATAAAAATGACAGAAATTCGCATAATACAGTTTGTATGATGGAACTCCTGCAATATCGACCTGCTTATATAATGTATCATTTGTACGAACCTTAGATCAAATAAACGATAACCGCAAATGTTTTCTTTCACGAACCACCTCTAAAAACCTATAAATATCTCGTCCTGCATTCATTTTCAGCAATGTTAATTCAGAAGCGGAAGAGTAAAGTACGTGAGGGTAGTGGTCTGGTAAATACGCTTATTAATAAGCTTCCAATTGAACTACATCTTCCCGGTTATCAGTACTGCGGTCCCGGCACTAAATTAACTAAACGACTCGAACGGGGCGATCCCGGTATAAACCCCTTAGACGCACAGTGCAAAGAACACGACATTAGCTATAGAGATAGTAAAGATTTAGAAAGTAGACATAGGGCAGATAGAATTTTGGAACGAAAAGCTTGGGATCGTTTGAAAGCATCTGACGCAACGATGGGAGAGCGAGCGGCCGCTTTAACTGTCGGCAGTATAATGAGGGCGAAAAGAAAATTGGGGATGGGAGTTAAGAGAAGAGGGGGAAAGAGAGGAAGAAATAAGTGCAGCAGTTTGGCAAATTTACGTAGAGTAATTGCCAAAAAAATGAAAAAAAGCAAAAACACGCAAGAAGCGATAAAGTCTGCTATTACGGCCGCAAAATTGGCCGTGAAAAGTTTAGGGGGAAAGGAAAATGTCAACCTGCCGAGAGTAATACCGATACCGAAAGAAGGCGGCTTTTTACCATTTCTAATACCGCTATTCGCCGGTCTATCGGCGGTCGGTGCTTTGGCCGGCGGTGCATCAGGAATTGCTAAGGCAGTTAATGCTTCGCGCGACGCGAGAAAGATGTTGGAAGAAACATCGCGTCACAATCACACTATGGAATCGATTGCTATAGGAAAGAAGAGTGGCGGTGTGCTATATCTGAAACCTTACAAAAGTGGCGGGGGTATTGCATTACACTTGAATAAAAAAAAAAAATTTTAGGGAAATTACCAGACAGACCGCTGACGGATGTAGATCTACGAAAATACGCCAAGACGGTACCCTATTTCAGGGACGTTTTCATGCGCGATAATATGCCCAAATCACCGCGGAAGAATGAAGCAGGCATAATTAACTTAGATAGTCAAGTGGGACCCGGTACTCATTGGGTCTGTTACAAGAAACGTAATGCCAACGTGTGGTATTACGATAGCTTCGGAAATATTCCGCCACCGAGAGAGGTCGTAGACTACTTTCGGGGATGTAAAATATATTACAATTATGGGCAGCAACAACAATTTGGCAGTATTATCTGCGGTCACTTGTGTCTAAAGTTTTTGCATAAATAACACGTAAGGGAGGTAATCGCGGTTAGTCATCATGTCGACGACATTCAGTATAGAGGGTGCGGGTAACACCGCCAGTCACGACTTCTATCCGCCCATTGAACTTCCTTCAGAGAAGCAGTACGTAATCGGAGTGGTGGGGTTTTACGGTTGTAATAGCATAAGAAACATTCACGAGGGGAACGATAAATTTCATTATAAGGAGGAGTCAAATAGCGTATATCCAAGTATAATCGCAATTCCGCATGGCGCATACGAGTTGGAAGAATTGAGCGCCTATATAAAAGGTCACATCCCTACACGTAAATTTAGTTTGAAGGCAAACAACAACACGCTCAAGTGCGAGCTTAGCTGCGAATTTGTTATAGATTTCACACAAGCAGATTCCATTGGGCGTATGCTCGGATTCGAACCGCGAATATTGGAAGCTAACGTTTTACACCGATCCGCTCTAGATATACAAATAGTTAAACATACAAATATACACATCGAGTGTAATCTCGTAAAGGGATCGTATCGTAACGGAACACCTGCCAAAGTTCTGTACGAAGTAGACGTATCAGTCCCTCCAGGATATCGATTAGATAAAACACCCAATCATCCTCAATACTTGCAACTAAACACAAGTACCATTAGTAACATAACAATTAAGTTGACCAATCAAAAGGGCGAACTCATCGATTTCGGGGAAAACGAGCCATTTACGGTACGCCTAGAGCTGAAAGAACATGGGATTAAGAATTAACCAGGGTCCGGCTCCAGCTTTCCTTATAAATAAAAAGCGCACAGACAACTCGCGTTCTATTAATCGTCAACCACGCTCGAGGACGGTTGCAGCTGGAGAATTAACATCTACCGAAAAATATTTCTTGACATCTATCGGTTTAGTAGCGTACAAAAGAAGAAGAAATGGCAGTCGACTCACTGAACGTCTTTCAAAACGTACATTTTGACGAAAGCATAATTAAATCCGATATTCACACCTACCTCCCGTACGGATCTTCCAATTACGGACCCTCCGATGAAATTCGTATACTAATACAGAGTCAAGATTTAATAACGGCCACATACGACAGTTTTCTGTACATCGAGGGAAAAATCGTGCGCAAAAATGAAGACGCGGAAAAAACGTGCAGTCTAACAAACAATTTCCCCGCTTTTCTCTTCGAAGAAATCCGCTACGAATTGGGCGGGCAAAAGGTGGATGGTTGTAGAAATCCCGGAATTACATCCGCACTAAAGGGATACGTATCGTATACGTCTAACGAAAGCAAAGGGTTACATCATCTGGGATGGTCGCCGAAAAACGAACAGCCGCTGCAAGTGGAATACACTAAAAACGCTAACGATTTGGAAAAGCATTTTGCGGTGTGTATACCGTTAAAGCATATATTTGGTAGTATGGAGGATTACCGGCAAGTTATCGTAAACATGAGGCAAGAATTGATTCTCATTCGGTCTAGAAGTGATGCAGATTGTTATCAAGGGGAGGCCGAAGCGGCAATAACCTTGAGTAAAATTCAATGGAAAGTACCGCACATAACGCTTAGCGATGGCGCTAAACTCAAACTGTTCGAACGAATTAACAAAAATGCGGCAATTACAATACCGTTTCGTCAATGGGAACTGTACGAATTGCCCGCTTTAAAACAAGCACAGTCCGACATATGGCCAATCAAAACATCTACCCAATTGGAGAAACCTCGATGGGCGATCGTCGCATTTCAACGCGGAAAGAAATTTTCAAAGGCGGCAAAAGCGGCAGACTTCGATAACGTTAAAATCCGCAATTTAAAATTGCATCTCAATTCGGAAAGTTACCCTTACGAAGCGATGCATTTAGATTTTAATGCCAACAAATACATAACGGCCTATCAGAATTATATAAACTTTCGAGGAGCCTATTACGCGAAAGAGGAACAAGATGCCCTATTCGATTATTCGCATTTCAAAACTTGTCCAATATTCGTAATGGACTGTTCCAAGCAAAACGAAACGCTGAAATATTCAACGGTGGATGTCAAACTGGAAATGGAGTCGGTAGAAGCGTTCGAGGCGGGAATCGTCGCCTACTGTCTCATTCTTCATGACGCCTTAGTTCAATATAATCCGCTTACCGGAGAAGTGAAGAAACTATAATTTGTTATTAGTAGAGTAGTGTAAAATTGTCTATAAATAAAGATACGTTGTTAAAATATACGTAGTTTTACTTAAGCCAGACGACGACAAACACGCACAAGTGGAAAGTATGAAGGTAGTTGTTCAGCAGGAGAAATTACCCATTCATAATCACGATCTTACGAATGGTGGGGGTTTTAACGGAGAGGGTAAACATGGAAAGTTGCTTCCCAATACCGTACGTGTCATACTATGCGGTCCATCTAATTGCGGGAAAACCAACGCCATGATCAGTTTACTAACGGAACCTAACGGTCTCAGATTTAAACATGTATACGTCTACTCAAAATCGCTAAATCAGGATAAGTACAAACTGTTGAACGATATTTTACAGCCTATGAAGAATATAGGTTACTTTACGTTCACGGATAACGCTGACATTATGGAGCCTGGACTCGCAAAACCAAATTCGATTTTTATTTTTGACGATATCGCTTGCGAAAAGCAAGATAACATTCGATCGTACTTTTCGATGGGGCGTCATAACGACATCGACTGTTTCTATTTGGGCCAGACGTACACTAAAATCCCTAAGCAACTGATCAGAGATAATGCCAATTTACTTGTGCTATTCGAACAGGACGATCTGAACTTGAAGCACATTTACGAAGATCACGTCAGTCCAATTATAAGCATTCAATCGTTTCGTGACATGTGTTCGGAATGTTGGAGGAATCAGTACGGATTTTTGGTGATAAATAAGGATGCCGAAGTACACAATGGACGTTTTAGGAAAGGGTTCGATAACTATATAATAGCGTAAACGCGTACTTGAAATTTAGTAGCACATCAACGGTGCAGAAGGAAACAAACTGATCAGCGCATCATCAGCTTCAAACGGCTTTTTGCACAAACTGATATATCTGTTCATTAGCCGTTCATTAGCCGTTCATTAGCAGTTCATTAGCCGTTCATTAGCCGTTCATTACCCCTTCATACCTGTTTGTGCCGTCAGTTGTACAATGGATAGCAAGGAAATGAAATTGAAACGACGTATAGTGCAAGCTCGTAAAGCTATACAGCAAAAGTACAACCGTCTGAAGGCGGATAGGTTCACCAAAGAACTCGATTTTGTACAAACGTATAAACCTCTAATCGAGCCGCTGTCTAACATACAAAAAAATTTCGAGCAGAAACACGAAATTAAATCTGAGAAAATGGAGAGGAAGGAGGAGGAGGATGAAGGAAATGTATTCCGACGACCATCGCCCAAAAGGCTTGTCATTCCGAGAAGTAGTACTCCAGCCGCGCGACCTTTTATCCAACGCTTAAAACGAAGACACTCCATTAGCGGTATTAGTCCATTATCTAGACTTCCATTTTTTCACAGAAATCCTCCTCCTTCTCTAATACAAGCAACTCCTTCTTTTTGGAAACGACGGTAATCGGTGAAATTGAACAGGAAGAAGAAGAGCGCCCCTCAACGTCGTCACGTATTGACTCTTCATCTGTCTTACTCGATCGTTCAGGTGCGGAAAAGTTCTTAGAACAATACGCAGCCCTGCCTCGTATATACGTTGAACGCATGATACGAGACACCGAAAATGCGATTGACACTACTTACGGCATTCATTATAACATTGACACGGATAAATGGATGATGGGTAATACGCCCGTAGGCATAGAAGGGGAAGATATGATAATTAATGGGGTGCGTTACAAGGGTACGGACGGTCTCTATGAACTCATCATCATGAACGAACCCGACCGTCGCCTAACTACTCAACAAGACGAAGAGAATTATAGGAAAATTTTAAATGCCACCAATGTGGCGCGACGTTCCTATGAAGCGGGCGAACAGCTAAGGGGTAGTAAAAGTAAAAAATATACCCAGATAATTAAACGTCTATTGGCGGGCTCCAGTCCTCAGCCAACAACAGGAAGAGGCCTATTCAAAGAACTCGGTCGATCGACTGAATATAAGTATTGGAATAACGTTCACGAACTCATTCGCGAATTAGAGGTCTTATGGGCGGAGAAAATCGCCGGGAATACCGGACTACGTAACGATATAATATCAATCGTCGAGGAACTGTACGAGGAGGGGTACATAGAGAAACCGGCCCACAAGTTTTTAAGCAAACTATAAATACTCGTACCGTTCCGGCGAGGAGTTTATACCTAAAATGGCCATGGATAAATTTGGACGTTCACATACGCGCGTACAATTGAATAAAGTCATTAGGACGCAATTACCTCAATTCTCCATTGACGATAACAACCTAAATATTGAAAATAAGAGGTTGAGTAATGTCGCCGATCCCGTTGAACCTCAAGATGCTCTAAATTTACAGTACTACCTCGCGGCAAGATTAAATCTAAACGGAAACCGTTTGACCCAATTGGCCGATCCGGAAGACGACGGCGACGCCATAAATAAAGGTTTCCTAATGTTTTGTCTGCAGATGGCACAAGCACCCTTAGACAATCTTCGCAAACAAGTACAGGCGCTAACAGAAGACTTAAAGGTCGCCAAAGAGACACTACAAGAGAATGTCAAAGCAGCAGGTGGTGAACGAATTGCATAAGCCCGCACGCAAGAATTTCCCACGCAGACGTACCATTATTAAAGGATACGATGACCTCTGGCAGGCAGATTTAGCCGAATTTACATCATACGCCAAAGAGAACAAAGGCTACAAGTACATACTGGTGGTTATCGACTGTTTCTCCAAATATCTATGGACGAAAGGGTTGAAGACAAAGACGGGTGAAGAGGTGACAAAAGCAATGGAAGCTATTCTTCGAGAACGTAGACCTAAAAATTTACAAACCGATGCAGGGAAAGAGTTCTACAATAAACAGTTCGAAAAGTTGATGAAGCAGCAGCACATCAATCACTATTCGACGTATAGTACAAAAAAGGCCGCCTTAGCCGAACGAGTGATAAGGTCCGTTAAAAATGCCCTATACAAAAACTTTAGTTTTCGCGGTAAATATCTGTGGCTCGACATACTCGAGAGCATAACGGCAGACTACAATAATCGTAAACATCGAACGATCGGAATGAGACCGCGGGACGTGAATCCCGACACGAAACTCGGCGCTTATACTCACATAATGCTGTTCAACGCCAACAAGCGTCGCTTTGATGTCGGCGATGTAGTGCGAATTAGCAAATTTAAGAGCATATTTGCCAAGGGGTATACGCCCAACTGGTCCAGCGAATTGTTTAAAATCGTGAAAGTACGGATAACAAACCCCGTTACGTACCTATTGGAGGACATGAAGGGGAAGCCAATACTTGGAGGCTTCTACGAACAGGAATTGCAAAAGGCCAAGTATGCCGACGTGTATTTGGTAGAAAAAGTGCTTCGACGCAAGAAAGACCAGGTATACGTAAAGTGGTGGGGATTAAATGAGAAATCGTGGATAGATAAAGAAAATGTCGTTTTGTAGTCATATGCGATATCGCTGTTATTATTAGTATTAGTTGTTGTTTCTGTAGAAGTAAGGGTTGTAAATAAAAACCGAAATGCTATATATTGTTTTTATTCATATAAATATCGATAAAAACCCAAACATAAATGGTACATCGTTTTATTCATATCACCATACAAAGTGTTTTTTAACTTTATTGTCTCCCTGTTTGCTCGTCATTTTTGACAGTAAGGCAAACGTTTGTTTGTAGTCGGTTAGAGCCGTTGAAGGCCAATAACCGCCGTCTGGACCGGTCGTCCATCCAAGGGGTGCAGTCGGATCTTCGCTTCCTTTGCGTATATTCTCTACTACCCATTCGTGCACTTGTTTATGTCGGGCGTCTTCGTGCGGTCGAAAATTGTACTTCACCTCTCTCTCACTACATATATTATAAATAATTTGCAGCGCCTTAAAATTAGCATATTCGACGGCCGTACATATGGCCTCATCCATGACGTACAAAAAATTCTTATATTTACTACAAATAGTATGCACATTAATGTCAATATTAGGCTTAACTAAATCGATTATATACATTTTGAAAGGCAACGGTAAACTTAAGCTATCGAGCTGATCGCTAGTAATGCAATCACTATTATAGATTTTACATAACTGCACAAAATGCTTAATTAAATTGTCCGTTTCGAATTTTTTGTTGAACAACAAGTTCATATTACTCTCGCATACATTTATTGATTTGACGCACCAGTTGAAACAGTCGTCCGGTATGACAATGTTCTGCAATATGCGGTTAATCAAAAGGTAATTTTCAATAGACGAAATGTCCAATAGAACACTCCTTAAATGTTTCGTATATACGACGCGAGTAGCGTTAAAAAGTTCTCGCTCCAAATGTTTAGCATCGGAACGATTGCTGCTGCAACTGGCGCTCATGATCTCTCTCTGAAAAAATGCAAAGCGTACAATAACGTTTATAAGGCTGTGGAATAAGGTGAAAGTGCTTGGGGGGAAATGTATCCCCAAGGACGAGTATCGATGTGATTTAAACTTATGATTCGCTTGTCATCGTGAGGACTGAGAACGACTTTATGCTGCTTGATGGTAAACACAGAATGATCTTTAGACTTAATGAGATGCTGATGGCTCTTTACAATCGTTTCGTTAAACAAAGAATTTTTATAATCCTCGACGGTTATCTTTTTAATACTGGCAGCAGTGGAACCCTTCGATTTTTTAACAATTTTGTCATCGTCGTCGTCGCTACGTACTCGATAAGCGTACATTTTAGCACGAAGCCCAACGAACTCCAACATAATCGCGCCGTTATTCTCGTCCTTCATCAAGCCCGGCACCTTTTTATTGACGAGGGGTATTCCAAAAACGTTATCGCGCGCATAATCGGCGGTATCAAAGCGATGAATGTCCTCCTTAATGGATTGATATATATCGGGAACCGCGAAATTATAAATGAGGCTGTCCGTGTCCGTGTATAATAGCTTTGCGTCGGTGCCGAATTTCGGTAGCACGTAATCGTAATGGAAATCGTAAAGAAAAGTTTTGGAAACGTCTAAAACCGCAAATCCCGCATAAATAGGCTTATTGAGGAACACCTCTAGTCGAGTCATTTCAATAATGACCATATCCTTATCGAAAATAGTGCAACTATGAAAATTTGGCTTGGCAATCAAATTTCTAGCGCCGTGACGGCCCTCCCAGCGAGTTACTAAACGCACATCTCTATATTTTCTCACATTTTCCATCAGCTTTCCGAACACGCTGTTAATCATTAACTTGTAGAAGTTTTTGTCAAACTCGTTTCTCGACTGCTGTCTCATAAGCGTATTCAAATCGATATATTTCTTTAACCATGACGATTGTTTAAAACGTAGCACACGATGGATTTTAGCGAGTCGTAAGCCATGCTTGATGTACAACTTTAAATTCCTGTAGTGGACTATGTAGTTGCGTTTCGGGTACAACGTAAGCAGTAACTTCTTTAACTTTGAACCGGGGGGAACCATGTGTTCAGGACCCAAGGGTAGGTCACTATGCAAGCTATGTAATTCCTTGGGATACTCTAAATCGCACTCTACGATGTAACCAATATCCGCGTCGTCTGGATGGTTTAATATATCCAAGTTTTCAAAATCTTCTACAAAGGAAAAATCGCCGTAAGGCAAAGGCTCGCACATTGTGACCCCGTACAAGGAATTTATATCAAAGTACATGAGGTAGCTCGGTGCAACGTTAGGATCGTATCTCTCCCCCATATATTTATTGTTCGCTTTCGCGTATCGAGTAGAGCATTGAGTTACGCCGCCGCGAATACCCTCCTCGATAAACATGATTTGATCGATGTCCGTCATAAGTTCCAATCTAATCTGCGTCATTTTGAGCATGGCGTCAAAAGCTAGACCGGGAGCGGTAAAATAGTGGAGGGGGTCAAGCTCGTAGGTACGGATACACGTCGATCGAAAGTTTTCAAAAATATCCGCCAAAAGTAGGACGTCCGTTTTCAAATACAAGTCCGCATATTGACCCAAGTTATCGATCGAAAACGTATTCCACACCGTCGACGCATGAGCGTACTCGTCATCGCTAACGCCTTCGTTACGCAAATGGCTAAAAAAAGCGTCTTTATGCGGTAACTCGGTTTCACTTAATCTCTCCCACGAATCTACATACTCGTAGGGGAAAACGCCCTTTTTCGTTAACAAATTAAATTCGACGTCATTATTACTATGCGATCTCGTAATGGTTTTCATCTCGTTGCCCAAGTACGAAGACAACTTATCTAAACCGCTACTCATAAATCTAAACGAATCGATAAATCTAAAATTAATTTTCGTATCATTTACATACTTGGTAAAGGAGATGTACTTATCTTTGTTTAAAGGCAAGAGTTTAATGTCGCCAGGTATACCGGTAGCCAGTTCGCGGATGAGAAAATGTGAGTCGTACCCGCTAAGGTTGTGAAATACGACCGGTATTGCGTGGGAATCTTGAAAATTGAGGTTACACCCTCTGTGTGCTGGACCTCTGTACTCCCCCCTTCCCAGATGTGAATGATCCCGAACCTTAATTTCGTTCTCTAAAAAGGGTTTCTCGCAAATGTGACAATGACTGGCACTATCGAAGCTTTGAATCTGCGCCGGGCTTAACGTTTCCATCGGAACTATGTCGTCAAAAATGCTATTACACCGAAAGGCGATATCCAGCAATTGATTAACAAACCACGTGATGCAGTCGGCTCCTCGATATGCTAAAAATTTGGACTGCGAGTCATCGTACGAACATTTCAAATAAAATGCTATAGAAAAGGGTAAATGTTGTTGTTGATACACCGTAGCGGTTCCATTGTCTAACGTATCCTCGCATTTAGCTAAAATGCTCTCGATATCCGCGTAAATTGCGAACGGTACCTTTTCTTTGTACAAATGATGTGTAAACTCTAAATACTTTTCGGTGTCGCTCCCCGTGGGCAATCGCACGGAACATTCATTAAGTTTGTGACAATTGGTCGTGTGTTTCTCTAGTAGAGTATTAGAAGAGAAATGGTTTAAGCATACGTTACAAAAAAATTTTTTATGACCCCGCTTTGAGAGCTGCGATGATAATAATGCCGACAGATCTTTAATCCACGCGAAATGATAAAATTTTTCGCTCGAGTTATTAGCGGACGGCAAAGTGAACGATAGCACTAACAAGTTGATAGTTTGCGCATTAACATTTTCGCTTAACAGGAAAGGAAGGACCTTTCTTTTTACCACGCAATACAGGTTAATAGCTAAATCGTTAAGCCGCTCAAATTTCTTAATATCGCTAAGTTTCATGGGGAATTTTATCGAATCACGATTCAATACCTCATCAAAATGAGGATAGTTATTAACTCTATCGGCATTTCTTTTAACGGGGAACAAAGCTGAAACAACGGCCCAAAGAAAACAATATCGATCGCGATTTCTAACATTAACGACGGCCCTCTTTAGGGCTATGAAATGCGGAACTTTAATGTAAGTGGAAAAGAAGCCTCCCCTAATGGGAACGTACCGATTTATATTTACTTTTAAATACAACACCTCACTGAGCGCCCAACCCGATCCCTCTTCCTGAAACTCCTCCAATTTGGTTTGCAGTTTCTGCAGCACGTTATCCGCATACCATTGTTTAAGGTCGGTGCCAGCTGTAATTACGTAGTTTCTCGTAGAAAATGTCTTTACATCGGTATCGTGATTGTGGGGATCGATGAAGTTACAAGCTAACACCACGTTTACCTTGACCATGGAACGCTTTAATACGCTATTGACTTTACGCGAGAAACAGTCGTACGCTTTTTGTAAAAAAATTAAAGGATCTATGTATACAAAGTTCACGATAATTCCCGTGAGGAGTCTACCATCAAAGCAGGACTTTAACGAACGCCATACCAAAGAACGCGTATTAGTAGGGGGAGGAGGAGCACTACCTATTCCACAGCCTCGTTTCTTAGCAATACTTAATTTACGTTGTTGAAGGATAGCAAGATAATGCTTTAATAATGCTAAATTAGCCTCCAGTCTTCGAGGGTTCTCCTCGTTACTACCCACGTGAATGTTATTGGTAATAGCTTTTTCTAACAAAGATATATTAGTCCTAAGTATGCCAATGTGCCTTACAATTTCAGATTTACGCTTCACTAATTTAAGCGCACTGCGAGTCAATCGTACAATATCGCCGCTCGTATTCGATACCGATGACGATTGCATACTTACTAGCACTTTATAGAACGTATACCACTATTGTAAGTATCCAAAGAAGTTTCTTTGTAGCACACACGCGCACAATAGACGTACGAAGATAAGGTATTATTAGTACTACGACCGAGTAAAAGTGAGTATCTGCGTGTTTTACAATTACTCGCATATCCTTATATAGATTCGGACTCAGAGGTCAACTGTGGTGCACGTGTTCTTTTCGCATACGTGCTATCAGTTTCCTAGAAAGTACGATGACCGCCCCCCTGGGGTACAGATGTTCGTCTCGCGTGTCAGCATTATTTGATTCCCACGACGGATACCTGATAATGTTATCAGTTTACTAGAAAGTACGATGACCGCCCCTGGGCTGCAAGTGTTCGTCTCGCGTGTCAGCAATATTTGATTCCCACGACGGATACCTGATAGTGTTATCAGTTTACTAGAAAGTACGATGACCGCCCTGGAGTGCAGGTGTCCGTGTGTCAGCATTATTTGATTCCCACGACGGGGAATGCAAGTGTTCTTTTCGCATACGTAGCAGTATTATATTTTTCCCATGGGAAATACGACGCCCCTTACCTCTAGCGTACTGCTAACCTTTTCGTATAATAAATGACGCTATATAAAAGAGGTGTTTATTTTTAAAAATGAAACGTAGGTGTTTAGTAGAAGATGAGGAACGAAAGAAGGTAACGTACCATAATAGACGTACGTTTGCAGTAGTAGAAGCCTAGCACGAGGCAATGTGGCTCTGTCTCACCCCGAGGGTTTGGCGGGGGTATGGGGCGAGTGGGCTTAAGGCAGCTTTTAATTATCGCGCTCCTCAATTTTTAAATTTCCAGAGGATTTTAGAAATCAAAAATTGTTTCACAAGCGCAGTTGATATTTTTTAAGAAGTTCCTAATCTTTTATTTTACAGCTACTCGAATTTGAAAGTACTTACGTAATTATCGTTATAAATAGGCCTCCTGTTTTTCATAAAAAAAAACTCTAAAACCAATAATATTTCCGAATTCTAAACTGTAACTTTTCATGTGCAACCGCGCAGTTAATCGCACAATGCCTTCATTTAATATAATAAGCGGAAAGACGCTAAATTTAGATCGTTTTACTTGGAAGATAAACGACCGGATTACATACTTAGGTATTTCTTTAAATTGAATATTTTAACCCACTAAAAACGTATACGAGTTAAAATATTAATTTCTCACAAAAATTAATAATACTAAATGCGACTGCAACCGCGCAGTTAATCGCACAATGCCTTCATTTAATATAATAAGCGGAAAGAGCTAAATTTAGATCGCTTTACTTGGAAGATAAACGAACGGGATTACAAGGTATTTCTTTAAATTGAATATTTTAACCCACTAAAAACGTATAAGTACGAGTTAAAATATTAATTTCTCACAAAAATGAGACATTTCGCAACTTCATTCTAACTTCCTGAAATTCATGCTGTAGTACATTAAACTCCGTTTTTACTTATATCCAAGCTACATTTTTATAGTAACCAAGTGCTTTAAATTCACTTTTCAACGTGTGGTGAAATGTATGAAAGCGTACGTTAATTTCGCCTCAACGATCGTTGTTTTACGTAGCGATTAACAATTAGTAAAGTATTTTCAGCTCATTTGGAGTCTACTATTTAACATTGTATTATAAGTGATTTTTTTTTAGAACGCAGTTTTTCGGGAGAAAACTTAAATTGCTCGTGAAAATGCAACTTTAATATGGCCACCAATATAGCTGCTGATGAAGCTTTGACATAATAAAAAACATGTGCAAATTCAAGCTTTCCTTTAATATTTTTTACATTTTATACATGATGTCCCTTCTTAAAGACTATATTGTAATACTAAAATTCAGTTACATATTTTACGTTCTTATTTCCAATTTACGAGAGGTCTTTTTCAAACAAACGCGAGGCACATTTCCTTCGCTTGTTCTTATACGGGGGGTCGTCAATAGTGCGTGCACACTCCCCGAACTCAAAACTTTCAACGAATACATATTCGTTTCAGCTTTCGCTGCACCTCAAGCACTTGAACATCCACCTTCAATTTTCTAATGTTTTTTATCAGCTCCTCAATCCTTCTCCGCCGTCGCTCACTCCCCTGCACCGTCTTCGTCATTACAATTTTGCTTTGAGTTGCCTCCTCTACGTTGCGATGCTTTATATAATACCACTTTAGCCTTGAACTGAAGACCTCTATTTACTTCTGAAAGTCGCCACCAGAGGGGGGGGGGGGGAGCCAAGTATGCCAAACTTATTATAGTTCCTGCGGATCAAGGCGGCCTTTTACATAATAAAGTCTTTTTAAAACACACTTTTGTATGGCGCCGTAGGATCTGATTGTGGATAATGTTTAATAATAATTTTCTTTGACTCTTTTATTAATTCGTTCATGCATTCCTCGTTCTGGTCCATGAGGCGTAATGTCCTAGATAATGCTGTGGTGTAAAGCATGTCTCGAAATTCTGGAAACGATATCGGTCTTTGCGGATTATCTCCTATCCGTACGAGACGATCTGCTATGTCCACCATCATATGGAGAAGTCGTCCAAAAAACGTTTGCTTTTCCCGTTTCTCGGCCCGTTGAGCTTGGTACGTCATGTATCGTATTAGTTCCACTAGAAACGATACAGAGAACCCATCCGTCCACATCATTTTCAGACTCTCCCATATCACATGCCCCGTTACCTCTACTGGTGCGTAAAGCTCGTTTGGCTGCCTCATCACTACATCTTTCAGCGCCGACATTGTCGATGGTTGTGTACATCCACTATCACAAGCAAAACTACATTGCAACTCCAGACCCCGCATATATAGCACTTTAGTCAAGTTCAGAATCACTGCAGTCATCTGACCTTCAACTGAGTTAGAATCGGCCTACATTATGAACGACCTCTATTTAGTTTTGAAAGTCACCACCTCTCACGTAAAATAGTAAGGCCGATTCTAACCCAGACGACCTCTAGTTTTGAAAGTCACCGCCAGGAACGTCGTGACCTTGAACTGAGTTCGGCCGACCTCTATTTACTTCTCGTCACCAGCGCGCTCCCCGTTCACACCACCCCGCTGCCAGTTACATTCGTATAGTTTACGTGAGCGCACATCGATACAATGTAAGGCCGATTCTAACTCAAGCGACCTCTAGTTTTGAAAGTCACCGCCAGGAGGGAAAGTCGTGACCTTGAACTGAGTTCGGCCGACCTCTATTTACTTCTCATCACCAGCGCGCTCCCCGTTCACACCACCCCGCTGCCAGTTACATTCGTATAGTTTACGTGAGCGCACACAATTCAAGGCCGATCCTAACACAGAGTGACCAGTAACCTACAGACTAAACACGTGTTCAACCGCGAGTGCCCTTCACCTACTAAAAACGTCTCGGTGAAATGTAAGGCCGATTCTAACTCATTCGACCTCCATTTAGTTTTGAAAGTCACCGCCAGGGGGTCGTGACCTTGAGTTCGACCTCTATTTACTTCTCAAAGTCACCACCAGCTTTACCCCCGCTTCAGAACCCTCCCGCTGCCATTTACATTCGTATCGTCTACGTGAGCGCACATCGATAGAATGTAAGGCCGATTCTAACTCAGAGTGACCTTCAAGTAACCTACATTTTATACATTACTAAAAAACATCGTGAAAATGTAAGGCCGATCCTAACTCAAAAAGTCACTAGAAAAGTCACTAAATCTAGGGACTTTTTGAGTTAGGATCGGCCTTACTCCACTACTTTCATTAAAATTTAAGAAATTATAAAGTTACTTCTTTTATTTTCAATGTACATTTTTATTCATGTAACATTTTAAATCAACTACCTGTATAAATACTTGAAGTTTATTAAACAAACATTAAAATTGTAACTAAAATTGTAAACTTAAGAAAGACGTTATTTTATACATTGAGTATAAAAACTGACAATAAAAAGTAAAACGGCGTTCCATAGATATCCTTTTTTATGCCAATGCATTTTTTTAAACTCATTCATTTATTATTAGACTTTCAAAAATAAAATAACAACCAACGCCTTGTAAATTTCATGTGTTCATATCCCACGTTTCATTTTAGGTTCCCCGTTGAATTTTTCATTGTTTAATCAGAAATAAATTGACCTTAAATAATTGAATGTTACGACTTTGGAACTGCAAATTTTTGATAAGTATTATTGAACGACATAAAATTCATTGCTTAGAAAACGATTTCAAATTCATTTTCCAAAAAGATAAAGGTTGTACGGTAAATGTGTTTTGATTTACAAAGTAAGACAGATATTTTTTAGTTTCTTCTATTTTTATTGATTTGCTTCATTTTTCCATTGTATTTATTTACTTACCAGTATAGCACAATGTAAAGTTTTCCTTGTTTATTTTTTGTGTAAATTCATATTCATTCAATTATTTCAATAATATTTTAATGCAATGGGAAATCTCGAATTAAGTACAAAAAAGAATTTGATTTTCTTATGTAAAATTCATACGTCATTATTGAGATAATAAGATCTAATCACGGTTTTCTCTTGCTCAGATTTCAACATAAAATTCTTACAATCGGTTTGGCGAAATGAATGCTCTTGAATTATTCATAAGTTTGTTCAGCTTTTAAGTTGACGTTTATCGTTCCTTTATATTACGCTTACGCCACATTTGTCGATGTACTGAAATTCGACTGAAATAGTGTGCAGGAGTAAACCAGTGGCGTAACTGTTATTTTTGGCCCCCCCTGCAAACATTGTTCTGGGCCCCTACCCTTCCCTACACAATATCAATCGGTAAACTCTATCAATTTTTATATAATTTTGTTCCCTTGTTTACAGTCTCATCCTTTTGGTTTGTTTAATTAATAATTTACATAACATGCCAAATATTTAACTACAGTGTAAAGTCTATTAAACAGTAGGAAAGAAGAGTCATAAATTGAAACCAAAATACATTTCTTTTAAAGATCATTTTTATTCAAACATTTTACTCAGTCCTTACTAAGGTTAAGCCTATTCCAAAAACTGTGCTAAAACTATTAAAGAGACGAGTAAAAAGAGTCATAAGCTATACATTAAAACAAAAATACTTTTACTTTTAGGAACTTTTTACATTTAAATATTGTATCTAGGTATATTGTAGGTATAGTATTTTAGGTATTACTAACCTTAGAACTAAGAAACTGTAAAAATTATTTAACAAGAATCTAGTCATAAAAACCCAAATTTGAGTGAATAATGAGTATCACATCAAATTATGACTCAATAACGACTTTTTATTTTTATACACCATACGAGACCAGAGACAAGAATACTAAGGATTAGTCAGGATGAAAACAAAGCAGACGCATGTGGCGGCAGGCGATCTGCCACTGACTCTGACTCACTGACTGGCGGGTGGTCGAGGTAGCGCGTGTGCCTATTTGCTGTGTACTTGCTCAATACCTACTCAACCACAGTCTAAATACAATTTTACACTGGGACTCAACAGTCAACAGTCTTTCAACATTCAGCTCACCCCTACGCTGACTCGCTCCCGTTTCTTCAAATTAAAAAGTAAGAATATTTTACCATACAATACTAAGTGAATTAGTAATATAACTATAATAAAGAGTATTGTATGTAATTTTAAGTTATTTTGGAATGTCGAACTGGCTGGCGTAACCTTTTTCTTCCATACCATGTGGGCCCCCTGTACGGTGGGCCCCCCCGCATTGCAGGGTCTGCGGGTTAGGCAGTTACGCCACTGGAGTAAACGTTAACACTGTATTTAATTTAATGAAGGTTGTTCAAATGTATAACTGTTTAAGCCGTATTATGTAGGTTCATTACCGAGCGAAATTACATGTGCACATTTCCTGTTAATCCAAAAACATAACGTAACCGCTTCTGATAATTTTGAATTAAGTATGTAACTATACAAGGTGTCCAAAGTTAAACGTTCACCATTGCTATCTCCGTTATTATTGGAGCTACAAGGTCGGTTAAATGGGCAAGCCAATGTCATTTTTTCCGCTGGTTACAATGGTGACAACAGAACAACATGTCGAGATATTCACAAAAACAACATTTCTTTCAATGGATCACCGTGTATATTTTTACACATTTCGAAAGGAAATTTAATTTTGAACAAAAAATTGTTAATACATAACCACCCTAAACTAAACACATAAACAAATAATAAGCACTTAAACTTTTAATGTTAAATGTTGCAAGATTTAAGTAGTGATGTCACATAAATTAAATCTGTCAATAGGTAGTTGTTTCACAATATTTTTGTTTGTGACAGCTTTAAAATGCCTTTCACTCGTTTACAAAACTGTCACATTCGGAAATGTAATCTGGTAATGTGGTAGTGCTTCTGCAGATGTTTTTGTATATACACACATCAAGTATGTCAAGCTTTTTTCTATGTAAGTTTTGTGACATTTGACATTAAATGTTGCTCTGTTGTCACCATTGTAACCAGCGGGAAAACTGGCATTAGTTTTCTCATTTAACCGACTTTGTAACTCCAATAATATCAAAGATAGTATGAACGTTTAACTTTGGACACGGTGTATAGTATACCTATAGTAGTGCGTTTTATTTTTACATTATGGTATAACAAATAATTACATTTATTTCATACTGACTAGTAATCTGTGTTTTACCAGACTCATACGAGTCTGGTAAATGAAACTTTACCGTACTAGAAATTTTGTACCCGAATACAAAGGTTTCCATAGTAACATAAAGTGAAATGACTTTGGAAACGTCAAATTTTATATAAAGTTAATAGGAAAACTCTTAAGAAATGAATGTATGGCCAGTATGAAATAAAATGTTTTACATTATTTGTACGTTAAATCAGATTACGTTACTCGTTTCGAAATTCTTGCCTCAGCTACGCTTCGGCAATAAACATCTCACTCGTTAACGTAAACATTGATTTACCGTACTCATATGTAAATAACTATTGCCGAAAAGTATAATAATGGTGTTTGATTCATTAAACGAAATGACGTGCTACTATATTCGACCACTTTTTTTTGTATTTGCCACTATAGTAAAAATAATTTCGTCCAATCTCAAAAAATCCTAATCATAGTTATGTAAAGTGTAATGTAATAATGAATGATGTAGATCAGACGTTCTTTTTATTTCAATGAATGAAAAGTTCTATTTGTTGTTCTATTTGAAAATGAACAAACAGAATTTGTACTTCTTCATTCTGTGTGATATTTTACATTGTTCTTTCTTAGAAGATGACGAATTGGGAATCTCTGGAAAAATGCCAATATATGGAAATGTGTGAAGTTAAATGATGTTACCTATAGTGGATTCACAGAATAAAGGGGAAATTTTGGCGCAAAAAATAGTATCAGTAACCGTGCTTATTTTCCCCAGCACCAGTTTTAGCTACCTACTGCTTTAATGTAACTAGTACACTGCTTTTTCGAGCTGAATTTTTTCGACTGAAAGCATACATTGCTGTTTCATATAAAAGACCAAAATTTCCCGAAGGAATCGGTCGATTTGTAGTATGTGGAGCATTTAGTTGTATTATTAGAATTCGAAGGACCTTGACAAGTTTGATTTAACTATAAATAATTGAACCCGTTTAGTTCAAATTGGCACACTCACCATCGTAATAACCGCCTTCATAACGGTTTTTACCATTCACTCGGAGTTTATATGCGTGTAGCATTCTTTTAGGCCATAACCCTGTATTGCATAATGATGATATTGGTCTTCGTGAAAGTAAATTCTATTCTGAGCCGTGGTGCATTTGAAATGTGTATGAATTGCTATCAATTTACTGCATTTATAGTTCTTTAATCTAAACTTTGAAGAAAGATGACATGTTGTCAGTTAGTGCGCCCTTCTTTGCTTGACAGATAGTGTCGAGAAAAGGTTCTCCGTGTGTCCAACTCCAACTCTTTTACTCTTTCCTTCCGATTTCGACAGTCAATTACTCCTCGTACTTTATGAAATATAAGACGGTTCACGACATCGTCTGTTTTGATAAATCAAGTTTGGAACCACCATCATGTTCTCTTGCGTGATTATACAGTGTCTTCATAAAGGTCTGACTCCCACGTGATCAATTTTAAATTTCGCGCTTTAAATATGTTTGGTAGGTTGGTAGTTGTTAGCAGGTCAAAGAACGACAATTACTAAATGATATCATATTTAGTTTTATAACCTCACATTTACGTTACTTCTCTATATTACCTTAGATAAACATTGTAAAAAGTTCTTTTTAAAGGTGAATTCTCATTTTTGACACTCTGGTAACATGTCTAGGAGAAAAATAATCAGATTTGCGATCGTGCATCTTTAGTTGCTAAAGCACCTGCAATCACGCGGGGTTCATACATTGATGAAAACTCTATACAATTCACCTGCTCCGAGTGTGGAGCGCCTGTCACATTTTGAATTCCATTTTTAAACTTGTTATTTTACAAACATTCAAATACGTATTGACTAGATACAGTTTTTTTTTATTAGTGACAATCAGATTCACTGGGATTACGTTTGGTTTGATTTTTAATATGTTTATTTCATATTATGGTATATTCAATAACACGATGTGCTGTTACGTAAAGTCGTTCGATTCTCTATTTGATTGTGAACTCTTTCAGACGTAATTTATGTTATGGTGGTTAATTATTATTGATCTCTCTTGACTTAATAGTTAATTTTGTCTGTAAGTGCTTATAATCATAAAGGTCAAAGATGATTACAAACAATTTTAATGGAATGTGGTAAATAACACACAAATGTCATGTAATTTTGAAAGAAAAAGTCACAATCATGATTATACTCCACATTGATCCAAACATGCCCCCTAATACATATACCTAGTTCTGGTAAATTAACGCCTTTGTAGGTTAACCACTTCCTTGATTATAAATTATATCCTTCATTGTGCTTTTGACATTGGTAACATTTCCCTTCCGTTAGCATGTGTTTTTAATCGTTTCATCTTCTAGATTGAAAAACGTACACGAACGACCTATTTAAAAGCTCGTCTTTAGAGAAGTGCTTTGTGATTCAAATTTACGAGGGAACTGCCAAGTTATAACTTAGAAATTAATAAAGTCGTATAACAAAATGTGTGTAGAATTTGGATCAATGTGGTTGACTTTTATAAATAACCTTGTATTTATTTAATCATCGCTTTCGGTGTCGTAAGAACTAATTAGATATAAAATTTATGCAACATTTAAGTGGAAGATATAATATAATAACAACACATTTTCATTTTTGTTAAAAATTTTAAACGACGTGTTTTTCTTTTTAGCGCAATTAGGTATTAACCTATGTGGAACACTTTCAGATTACGTCAGTAATACTGGAATGTGAGTCATTAAAAATATTTTTTTATTAAAACTTTCGAAGGGCTATTTTAGGGTATTTGGTGCGTCAGATGTTGTAATTAGATTTAATGCGTGATTTATTTTAGTTACGTAGTAAACGAGAATATTCTGATATTCAAATAGGTAGAATGTTTTCTTGTAAAATAAATGTAAAGAAATCGCCGTATCGTGTGGAATTTGACATAGTATTTAATTAAACCTACAATAGGCAATGAAAAAGCCGATAAGTTAGCCCGACTGGCCTCAAAACAACCGTTTTATGGTCCAGAGCCGGCTCTTCCACTTACAGCATCAACTGCAAACAACTTAATAACCCAAGACACCCAAGCCCAACACAGGGCTAAGTGGAATTTGATGTTAGACTGCCGCCACGCGAGGGAGGTCTTCAGAGGACCATCTCGTAGCCTGGCGCGCTTCTGTAGAGGGCTATCCAGAGGAAACCTGCGGCTACTTGTAGGCATACTTTCTGGACACTGTAAACTTAACAAGCACATGCACCGCATGGGCTTGGTAGATTCACCATCCTGTAGAGGATGCCACACAGACGACGAGACGGCGCAACACATACTGTGTGAATGTCCCGTACTTGTCAAGTTAAGACGATCCATGTTGGGAGAATCCTGGCCGGACATGGCTAAGATTAGAGCCGCTTCCCCGTCCAGCATCCTCAGGTTTATCTCACGTGGCTTGAGTGACGTTGCGGGGTCGAACGACTCTAACCAGGGAGGCAGCACAAAGGGCCCGAATAAGTGGCCTAGGTGCGTGTAGGATTTCCCACCCTCCCATCGAAATCCAGAATCCAGGAACCTACAATAGTACAAAACACTAAGTTAGAATTATTACTTTGATTTGAATACGGCATTTGTTTATTCTTAATTAAGTTAAAAAGGGCGATTTTTGCCAATTTCTTCATTTTATTAGGTATATCATTTACATTACGACGTTTTTCAAGTATTTTCACAATAAAAACAAACAAGTATATTTTAATTAAAATTAATTTCGAATTGGAAATCATTAAACGTGCAATTATTCGTTTGCAAACGTGTTTTGTTGGAGGGGGCAGCGAATAGTTTGTTCTCTATTTTTTTTTATTTCAACAAAATTGGTAGACCTACCTAATATACAACTACCTATAAGTATTAAGAACTTATATTATTATTTATTATAATGGAAGTTTAGCTTAATTTTTTTTCTTTTGTGTTTAAATACACAGTCTCACAGTCCAGCTCACATTCTTGGGGGGGGGGGGGGGGGGGTCGCCCCCTCAGCCCCTCTAAATGCCGCCCCTGCTTACGATATGTTATTTAAAAGTACTGGAAGTGATCAGCTATGAAAAAGGCGGGGAAAAAACTTATATACAGGGTGGCTGATTTTTCATTGACCCGTTTATTATTAGAAATATAAGAAAAAGTCAGAGGAAATACTAGGCGACTATGACTGCTGTTTATTTTAAGTACAATAAGTTGATAGCAACAATAACAATGCTATAAACGCCTTCTCAAACTCTCCAGGAACCAAAACAAAAAATTTCTGCTGCTTGTGAATTAGTCACACTGACACAATGCCAGAAGAAATTTAATGTCGAGGGGCAGGAAGTGTCTTTAGAATAACGGTGGCCATTTTGAACATTTATTAAAATAATTAGGTATTTGTTTTATTTGGTCGCTGATTAATTGTTTGTAGGATCGTTATTGTTGCTATCAATTTATTGTAGGTAAAATAAACAGCAGTCATAGCTACCTAGTACGATTCTATTATCTGCGTTTTTATCCTCCACATAAAGCCCAAAATATTACTTATGCTACATTTTTGAAAAGAGAATTTAACCATGGATTCATTAGTTAATAAATAGACAGGGTGTTTCATTTAAAAAACCAAAGTTACATATTTTTCCTGAAAAATAATTAATTCCTTTAGGCTTTATATACGTAGTTTTGTACTTATTTAATTGGTCAAATGTATTATAATGCTCAATAAGAAACCATTTTCCCTATTTTTCGTCGCTAGTATTTTGGATTACTTATACATTTTCTGGTTTATTAAAAATTCGACGTTAGGTGTATTATAAATATGAAGTCGTATGCAAACATACAATTGTAACTCTAATTCAATTATCCATAAAAGTCCTGAATTTAGGAATTTGATTGAATAATTGTTGATTTTATTTATTAAATTCCAAAATTGCTTCGTAAAGCTTATCAATGGAAAGTTGCAAAAAAGTGATCCTTGCAACTAATGAAAGCAAAAAATGAATAGCGAAGGAGGGGGCTCAAGAACATTGTTTGTGTCATCTGTATTTTTTTTTAAATCAATGAAACAAAAATTGCAAAGAAAAACATATATTTTAATGTGCTGTATTCACGTTCTAACAACATAAAAAAATCAGTTTTTATGGAAACCTAAATATCATAGGTACATATTTTTCATTTACGTATAATAGTATTAATTATTTGATCTTTTCAGCCCTTTTAACTTTGTAATCGATAGTTGGCTTGATAATGATGGCAGTAAGGCGTCGAAACATGTTGCCATTACCATCCACACTTTTATAAAATTCATTTCAAATTTTTTCACTTATCATTACTTTTTTGATCGAAACGGCTAGGCACAGTAGGCTATCATTTCATAAGCTGTGTCAGCGTCCACTCAGAGGCGTATTTATGCTTCTGCCACCTAGGGGCACAAGAAAAGTGCCGCCCCATCACATCCCTCACCACAGGAATAGACCTTAGGTATTTATGCAAATCTGAAGTCAGTAAAGCTTACGCGAGAAATAAAAAACTTACATTGAAATGCATTAAATGTACAAGGTGCGTAAGATTACGCGAACAAAAATTAGAAATATCTGGCATGGCCCATGGGTCACAGAGCTTATATTTTATTCATAGAATCTTTTCAGAAAATAAATAAAACAGTGAACTATTCTTCATAAAGGTGGCTTTGTGACTCCAATAAAAGACAGTCGGATGTCACATCACTGTTGAAGTGAAGTCCGTATGTGTGTCCTTTGGCCCATTTTATCAACAGTTCGCACAGTTGTTGAGATTGGGACTGAAAAATAAACTTTAGTTTCGAATATTATCTACTGTTTAGGGTATTATGTCCAATTTGGTATTAGAAAGGAATAATTTATGCCAGAGGACAATCAACTATCGCGAGTTAAATAGATTATAATGGTTAGCATGTTTGTCCTTTCCACGAGTTAGTTAATTTGTCCGTACCTAATTATTGTTCTTACATTAAATAATGGTTACCTACTTTAGAAATATGTACTTAAAAACAAAAAACCAGTAAATTATTGAAATTTTGTTTTGTTTGTTAATGATGTACATACGTTAGTATAATAAAATAGATTTACAAACATTATTTTCTTAAATATGACGTGAACACGGACACGGTAATAATTGACTTGTTTTGATAGTAAGTGCCCTTGTAATACTTTATTATTATGGGCAATAGAGGTATTAAAAAGCAGCGCGTGATTAAGATAATATATTTTCTTCTTTAACTATAATTTTTATAGGTGTAGTTTTTGAAATTATTTAAAATACAATTAAATTTAAGAGACAAAGACAATTGCCCATTATTTAGTTTGGACTGTAAAAATTTTATAAGGAAATTAAATAAAATGTACTGGACAAATCCGAATCGCTTACTACACAAAAATAAGGTTAACGCATAATTCAAATACAGGGTGGCCCATTGAAAAGGTAACACGCCTGTTTTGGGATACTTAGACCAGTTTCTTAAAAAAACGCTCGGACACGTCGATTTTCTATTTTTGGGGGACAACTTTTGATGTCAAATTTGACTTTGTCAGGTCAACCCCCTAGCCCCAGCAACCCCTAACTCAATAATTTAAATTGGGAAAAGGAGTCGAGCGACCACTCATTTGAAGCGTCTTTTAATTCTCTATTCGACAGTACAAATGAAAATTAGTTTTATTCAATTTTTTTTTCGCCCCGATGAAAAGCACCCTCCAGATTAACTAAGGTGGGAGTGTTGTTTAGGAAAAATCCTGAAACACACCACCTTAGACCTTTTGAACGCCACATTTTGATGTCAAATTTGACCTTATCAGGTCAGCCCCCTAACCTCAGCAACCCCTAACTCAAGAATTTAAATAGGGAAAGGGTGTCGAGCGACCCCTCATTTGAAGCGTCTTTTAATTCTCTATTCGACAATATGACCGAAATTAGTTTTATTCAATTTTTTCCACCCCCATGAAAAACGCCCTCTAGATTAACTAAGGTGAGGGTGTTGTTTAGGAAAAATCCTGAAATGTGCCGTTCAAAAGGTCAAAGGTGCCGTGTTTCAGGATTTTTCCTAAACAACACCCCCGCCTTAGTTAATCTAGAGGGTGCTTTTCATGGGGGCGAAAAAAAATTGAGTAAATCTAATTTTCATTTATACTGTCAAATAGAGAATTAAAAGACGCTTCAAATGAGGGGTCGTTCGACACCCTTCCCTATTTAAATTCTTGAGTTAGGGATTGCTGGGGTTAGGGTCAAATTTGACATCAAAAGACTATTTTAAATAGAACACCCTGTATATTTTTTCATGAATGAACTGCTTTTTAAGTTAGCTTTAATTTTTGTTAAATATCTCCTATATCTAAAGGTAATAGTTTCCGAGATAATAACCTTATTTTGAATTATTTTGTTTTTTCGCCCAATTCTGAAAATAAAATTAAAGGAACCCACAAACAATAACAATATTTACTTATTATTGCCTAAATTGTGTTGTTACTTAAAAAACCAGGAATGTGAAGCAAAAAAACGACTAGGTATTAAAATGTTATTGAGACAGTACCTATGCTGTTCTTTAATCATAAATACATTTAACATAATTGCCATGCCAATAACAATAGACCAGGGGTTCTCAAACTGTGGTACGCGTACCACTGGTGGTACGCCAAAACCTTCCAGGTGGTACGCGAGTAGGACTTATACTTCAGTAGCAAAACTGGCCGTTAGTGATGTTGAAAAAGTAACTATTCGTTACTCGAGTACTCGTTACTTTACAAAATACTAAGTAACGATTACTGATATCTCTGATTAATAGTTACTTTGAATACTTTGATTACTTTTGAGTACGAGTATTCATTAGTTAGTGGAGTATTTGCATTGTAATTGTACGATTGTATTCGCTATATTGCCGTTACCGATACCGAATACTTTCGTGTTCTTTCGTTACACAATATCAAAGTGTAATCTTTGACAATACAAGGTTATGGATCCGTGACTATTTTCGAATTAAAAATAAATAAAGCAGTTTATATTACCTACTCTGTGTTTACTTTCAAAATAAAGTTAAAATTATCAACATATCCTAATACTCCTAATTTATTGATTTTTAAAAAAATTCATTATTCCTATAAATATGTAGGTATATTATATTGCTCCAATTTAATTTTTATTGCTCCAGTTTTTATTTTTTTTTTGCCGAAACATATACTAAATTAACTAAAATATTTATTAAGGTAGCAAGTGGTACGTGACTGAAGCTTAATATATAGAAGTGGTACGCGAAAAAAAAAGTTTGAGAACCTCTGCAATAGACGACATACAACAGTTTAATTTCAATTGATTGTATTTGACACATTATCGTCTTCACTTTGTTAAAAAGGCTAAATCGAATCGAAAATGTCACGTTCTCCAAATAGCGAACTGGTTGATATGGTTTTCATTCTCGGCGAATGTTTCCAGGATACGTGAAACTTTCAGATCAATCATGTGAATCATGCCTGATATCCTGGAAGATGTTAACAAAAAATTTTCAAATCGTGTAATATACAATATACAATACTGATGGGTTGTTTGAAAATTAATGTTTAGGTAATGTTTTCTGTTTTGTACTGTTCGATTTTATGTAAGTTTATTTATTAACTAATGTTATACATCAGCAAATAATAATAAGTAAATATCTGTTATTGTGTTATTTTCAGAATTGGGAGATAAAACAATATAATTCAAAATAAGGTTATTATTTCGGATTAGATATAGGACATATTTAACAAAAATTAAAGCTAACTTAAAAAGCAGTTCATTGCTGGGGGTGAGAACGTGTATACGCGTACACGTGTACACGTATATTTTTTAAGATACGTGTATAAAAACTAATACACGTTACATAAAAAGTTAGGTTAATCTCTGACTCATAATTTTTAAGAACCCAATTAAGTCCAGAAAAAGTAGACATTTTGTTATTTTTGCTTAAAAATAAAATGTTAATGCTTACTTAAAGTACCCAAATGTATGCCCCAAATGTTCAAATGAAGAAAATAAGTTGTATATATTTTAAGGCGCGTGTACACGGCTACACGCGTGTACAAGTGTCGTTTACACGTGTATAGAAAATGCGTAAAAATCCCACCCCTAGTTCACTCATGAAAAAATATACAGGGTGTTCTATTTAAAATAGTCAACTTTTGGCAGTTTTTCTGTGGTCGTTAGAAAAAATTCAGTACGTCCCTTTTGCAACAAATTTCGTTCAAAATCAGCATATCGAGAAAAAAAACGCTCTTTTATTTATGATAATCTCAAATTTTGTTGCTCTGTTGCCAATGATTGAATGGTTATGATTTTTTTATTGATTGTTGATTTCGGCGACAATTAAAAAAAATTATTTTCTCCTAAATGAGTTGACTTAAGTAAGTGAAAGCCTAAACAAACTTGGTC
Source organism: Pyrocoelia pectoralis (assembly GCA_036250285.1). NCBI lineage: Eukaryota > Metazoa > Arthropoda > Insecta > Coleoptera > Lampyridae > Pyrocoelia > Pyrocoelia pectoralis. The sequence continues at coordinate 69,062,819 of CM070075.1, forward strand.
TAGAATCGAATATGGATTTCAAAAATATAAAAATCTATAGGGTGTTCCATTTGAAATAATCGAGTACGATCCTGTACAGACGAAACCGAGAGCAGTGCGGGTCTGAAAATATTTTTAGGTTGTAAACAAGGAACATCTGAATAAGAAATGTCTCTTGACCTTTTGTCCAAAAATTAATATTAAAGGTACTATCGAAGAACGAAGGGCAAGTGGGCAACACTGTATACGTAGATAAATTCACATAGGTATACAAATGGGAAAGCCAATAAATACGAATTATTTTCAGAATATTTAGTTTGTCTTTTAGAGGCTGGTGACAAATTGTATTAAAAAAATGGAATGCAAAAGACCTAATTTCGAAATGTTTTAAAATCCTTGGCAATGACACTGAGATTTCGAGATCGTTTAGAAAAGTTAAGTAAACGTTCTATGTATACATCTCTACATTATAAACAAAAGCTTATATATTTCGCCAGCATCTTAGTTATATCTAGTTATTTCTACCAATGATCAACCGTCATACTATATTTATTCCATTATTTGAATAGTAAATATCCTTGGCCAATTGCAGTGTAATTACCGTAGTCATAGCACTATTTGAATATAGTGAACATGCTTTTTTCATAACATGTTATTAGTATTATAACAAGTTGTCATATCATATTTGCTTATCTTATCTTTCTCGAAATTGGATGTAAATAATTATATTTATAATCTTTGTCATTTATCACTTTTCATTTTGCATGTGATCCTTCCATGAAGCTTTTGTTGACCCATTTTGAATGTATGGAATTTTTTTATTAGATTATTTTTCATTTTTTCCAGATGATTTCTTCTTCTTCCTGTCAACGATATATTTTTCTAAATTTTGAATAGGCGAATATGGTGACTTAAGATTTGGATTAAAGTTCTTTGTGTATAGAGCGGCAGCCCAGCGTCTTTTTAGGTGGTGATCTGACCGCGTTTGCGAATCATACTACGTTGAAGGTCATGTCACATATTAATAGCATAAAAATCGTCGCAAGTTCTGAATCTGGGGATAACATGTTCAAACAACCCTTTTTTTCTGCATAAAAAATCACTGTTTTGAAGTGATTGGACCGCGTATAATTCTTGTACGAATCGAAGCGACAAATTAAACACGTCGTCAAAAATGTATTTGCAGACGGTTTCGGTGGTGCAATAACCCTGCAGACGATGTTGAAGGTGCATTATTTTTATTATTTTCAAAGTAATTTGACCGCGTATGCAATTCAGGTTAATGATTTTTCTTCTTGCGTATGTTACGAAAAAAAAATTGCAGACAAGTCGGATGGGGATAAGTACTTTAATCAAACAATTAAAGATGCATTCATTTTCGTCGAATTCAAAGTCATTTGACCGTGGCTAATTTTCAGTATACTATTTTGTTATTGTAATGTACGTGATGAAAAAAATTGTTGCAGACGATCTGAATGGGGATAATTATTTTAATTAAACAATTAAAGTACCATTGGTTTCGGCAAATTGAAAGTAATTTGACCGCGTCTGCAATTTTAGGTAATGTTTAATGTTGGTATTTTATTAACGAAAAATTACATTGCAGACGATTTGCAAGGGGATAAGTATTTTAATTTAACAATTCAAGTACCATTTATTTGACCAAATTTAAAGTAATTTGACCGCGTCTGCAATTTTAGGTAATGTTTAATGTTGGTATTTTATTAACGAAAAATTACATTGCAGACGATTTGCAAGGGGATAAGTATTTTAATTTAACAATTCAAGTACCATTTATTTGACCAAATTTAAAGTAATTTGACCGCGTCTGCAATTTTAGGTAATGTTTAATGTTGGTATTTTATTAACGAAAAATTACATTGCAGACGATTTGCACGGGGATAAATATTTTAATTTAACAATTCAAGTACCTACCATTTATTTTACCAAATTTAAAGTCATTTGACCGCGTCTGCAATTTTAGGTAATGTTTAATGTTGGTATTTTATTAACGAAAAATTACATTGCAGACGATTTGCACGGGTATAAATATTTTAATTTAACAATTGCAGTACCATCTTCTGTAGCACATTAAAAGTCATTTGAGCGCGTCCGCAATTACGGATTATGTTTATATAGCTACGCGTAGCGTACCTATTTATATAAGGTACGATATACTATACAATGTTAACATTCGTTAACGTCTATTTCGCTAATAACTTCCTCAATTTTTATTACTTTTCCAAAAATTTCGAATACCTTAATAACTCCCGACGGCGCTTCTTTGGTATGCGGTTTGTTGAAAATCCTTTCTGCGGTTCACCCCCCACCCTCTCCTGAGCGAAAACATTCGCGGAAGCCGAACGGTGCGAGATACGGTCTCGGAGCATACATATTTTTAGGTAGCTGAGGTTCGTGGCTGGCTTTCGTCCCGGGGAGAGAAATACCCTCCGACGCTTCACAAGCGAGGGACGCGGGTTGGAAATCCCAAAATTGCGAAACAAAAATCCCAAACGTTCCCTTAGATCTTGATGGCGCTTTCGGTAACAACGTCTCATTTCTATACGAGTTCATCGCCGACGGTTCCATCTGGACGGTTCGCATTGGGAGGAGTGATATCTCATCGAGAACGGGATCGCCGGTTTTTTCTCATCTCGGCGACGTTTGCTCGGCGACGGTGGGACGAAGAGATGATCGATAGGTTTTCGGTTTTTACTTCCCGAGTACGAAGTAAAAGAGAAGTATTGTATTAGTGTTCCAAAAAAAAAAATTTGACCTATGCAAACTTTTACGTATCTTTGCGTTTCTGAATACGTAAATTCAAAATATTAAAACAACATTTTCCGTCTGTCGTCTGTAGTCTGTAGTAGTCTGTACGTACACATTCCTTGCAACGCTCTAAACTCAGAAACTATTAAAGTTATCGAAATGCGGTATTCGCCAATCGATTACATTCGGGCCAAGGAGGAAAATGCTCATATTACCTTTCATTACGTCACTTCCACTGTAAGGTAAAATGGCGGCACTCGTTTTTTGTATTACATAAAGTTGCAGTTTTTTTATGTAGTAGTTTAAGAGTATTTTTTTCTGAATTCAGTAGTATTTGTTTTTTTGAAAAAAGGGAAGTCTCGTGGCAACTTGCCAGAATTTTTTTCTTTCGATTCCCCTTTCGAGACCGCATCTTTCATCGGGGAGTGACAAACGCGATGGTTATGTCGGGGTGTAAAACGTCGCCGCGTCCTATAACTACAAATCGGAATGCGACCGACCCCATATTTCGCGTGTCGTACTACCTGGTAGGACTAGTGGAACGCCAGACGCAGCGAAGTTTCGATATCCACCGTTCGACCTCCATCGGTACTCAAATTTTCGAAATTCCAACGCGCTTTGCGGCCGAACGGTAGGTCGGATCAGGTCGAATTGTTGTGCGTTACTCTCACGTTTGGGCCCCCCTACGACAAATCGACGCGAATCGATTTGATCCCCCCACGGAGGGGTCGTTAAATTTGGTGATTTTGTTGCCCCACCTCCTTGGGCGTAACTGTTCCATCCGTCGACCGATTTTGACGAAACTTTCGCGGAATCGTTTCTTTTTACTTAAATGGCATTATTTTTCTTCACGGCATCACGGTCTACTTTGGTGCCTAAGCTCGTAACTAAATAGGTGCGTTTTCGAAAAGATTAAGTATTGTAAAAACTACGTAGTTTAGACATTTAACATCCCTTACGAAAGTTGAAGATTATAAAAAATGCCTCTGGGTAGCGGAAAAAAAAATATGGCAGTTGTATTTGAAAATAATGAGTTATGGCACTTTGAAATTTCGAAAGTTTGACATGTTGTTCCGAATACCCTGTATAACCAAATTTTAGTTTCTAAACTTCAACACACAGCTCTTTACCCATACTAACATTATTGCCGATACCTACTTGAGAACTTCAAAACACAAGGCCGATAGGATTTTTTGAAGATAAGCCTACTTACGCACGATTTTTCCGCAAAAAATTAATAAGTTGGCAACCCTGCTACCAAATCACAAAGTAAATAGTTGCCAATGTAGACTTTAGCAGATAACATCGAAAGGTCATAAAATATAGGTACACGGTGTTCCATTTAAAAAAATTACTCTTTTAGTGACACCGCAAAAATGGAACTACCTGTATATTCAAAAATAATTTCTATTAATGCGTCATCTCGAGTAGTTGAAATTTTCTCTAAGAAATTTTTTTATATCTCTCATGAAATATGAGCTAGGAAAGAAATACGCACTATTGCAGGACCCTGTATATTACATATGAAATTATATTATGCGATATAATGTAGATTAGATTCCCGTTCAAAACGGGACGTATGGTCACGTTACGGTATGCCGAACTATTTTCACTTTCCTCGCTGTCATCTGTAAATTGGAATATCAGATACTCGTCATCCTCTCCTGTATTGTTTTCCACTAAAAATAGTAATGTGTCATTGTTTCATGCCCGTGATACAGTTTCATGCACATTTGAAAATAATTACAATGGTTTAGAATTCTTTAATAACAAAATTTTCCGATTCAGTAACGTACAACAATTTTTACAATACACATTTTATTTATATATACCTTTTTTGTGTCATAGATTTTTTGCACCAAGAGTTGATTAATAAAGTTCATGCATAAAATTGCATCATTCAATTTCTATTATTAGATTACTGCAATGTGTGCAATAACTGGCGCTAACGTAATACGAGTAGGTCGCAAAATATGTAGGTATACCAAGTGTACAATCATGATCTCGTATCGATCTGTTTTCCTCATTCGTAAAGATGCTCGTGATGAGTCATAACACGAACAGTCTAATTGCTGCATTCATCAATGAAAGGAACAGGCATTTTTAAAAAATGACTGACAAACTCTTCTTTTTTTTGTAATGTATTTAATGGCTTCTCTAATATAAGCACTAGCGTTCACGAATTAAATCATAAGTAACTTAATATTTCCGTTCTTGCAATTTACTAGTACATAAGGTAGCTATTATTTGCGCTTTTAATTAAAGTACATTTTCAAACATTACGAGAATATTATGGATTATAAGAAAAAAGTCATAAAGTGTAAAATATAAGAAAGTTTAAAATGAGAAATTAATGTTAAAAATGCACTCATTTCTATGTACATGGTAACTGTTCAGGAACTTCACAAAAAAGATGACATATCATAAAATCAGCCACCTAGTAATAACAATAACATTAATCATACGCTTGAGAATGCTTTGTAACGATTAGTCTTTATCCTTATCCTTTACGTAATTCGTTCACCTTTTGTAGAAACACTGAACAAATAAAAGATGATCTCATCTTATTACCCTGAATTGGCAACGCGGTTAAATTACTTTTACAACCTTACAAATACTGTAAATTCAACCCCGCCTGGAGGGTTGATGTCAACACGAAACTGTCTGCAATTATATTTTTTGTCACTAACTCATCAACGACAATTTATGATTTCAATTGCAGACACGGTCAAATGACTTTGAATTCTATGAAAATTATTGCATCTTTAATCGTTTAATTAAAGTACTTATCCACATCCGACTCGTCTGCAATTTTTTTTCGTGACATACGCAAGAACATAAATTATTAACCTGAATTGCAGACACGGTCAAATGACTTTGAATTCGATGAAAATGAATGCATCTTTAATTGTTTAATTAAATTACTTATCCCCATCCGACTTGTCTGCAATTTTTTTTTCGTGACATACGCAACAACATAAATCATTAACCTGAATTGCAGACACGGTCAAATTACTTTTAAAATCTTAAAAATACTGTAAATTCAACCCCGTCTGCAGGGTTGATTGCAACCCGAAACTGTCTGCAATTTTTGTTTTGTGACATACGCAAGAACATAAATCATTAACCTGAATCGCAGACACGGTCAAATGACTTTGAATTCGACGAAAATGAATGCATCTTTAATTGTTTAATTAAAGTACTTATCCCCATCCGACTTGTCTGCAATTTTTTTTTCGTAACATACGCAAGAAGAAAAATCATTAACCTGAATTGCATACGCGGTCAAATTACTTTGAAAATAATAAAAATAATGCACCTTCAACATCGTCTGCAGGGTTATTGCACCACCGAAACCGTCTGCAAATACATTTTTGACGACGTGTTTAATTTGTCGCTTCGATTCGTACAAGAATTATACGCGGTCCAATCACTTCAAAACAGTGATTTTTTATGCAGAAAAAAAGGGTTGTTTGAACATGTTATCCCCAGATTCAGAACTTGCGACGATTTTTATGCTATTAATATGTGACATGACCTTCAACGTAGTATGATTCGCAGACGCGGTCAGATCACCACCTAAAAAGACGCTGGGCTGCCGCTCTAGTAGCTGGGCAACAGCATTGATTATATACTTCGTATAATCCATTAGGTATAATTATGTGAATGCGTAGCGACATTTTATAAATATTGTTTTTCTAAAGTACTTCTCCGACAAGCCTTAGTGCTATTTAAAATTCTATTATTTCCGTCCCCAAACTCCGTGAGGAATACTCAAAAAAATGGTTTCACGGGTTTATGAAATATGTGCAAATTTATTATCTGAAACTGATGAATGTTTTCAAAAAAATTAACATTAAGTATGAAATTCGTACAATTTGATAGTCAAAATCGTATTTTTCGTACAGAATTTATATTTAAAAAAAATCTGGGTCGATGGTTTTCGCTCACATGCAAAATTGATTACCTAGTCTTATCATTCGACCTAAGCCGTCATTTTAAATGCAGATTTTATCATTTACCATTTCATTTGGCTTTAAAATAAAACAACGAGATAGTTCTCAGATGCGTCTAATCTAATTTAATAGCTCTGATAGGAATGATTGAATATACGTTTTATTCAGTCTAAATGTAGAACACGTTAATAGAATTCAATATCACTAAAGCGCTTCAGACAGACAAAAAGTCTAATGGAGAAAGGTATATCACTATATCGATTGTAAATCCATTAATATTAAAGTTCAAGGTTTTCCTCAAATTCAGTGGCCAATAAACAATTTTTGGTGCCTAAGATGAAGTATGAGTTGATTTTAAAACGATCTTTACTCCTAAAGCAAATTGCGAATTTTAGCAACGCAAAGTGTGGAAAGTGGAAAGTTTGTTTGGGAACTGCTACAGTACAGTGTACATTAATTTATTTTTATCAAGGTGACTTTGTTGACACGTATCCCCGATTTAATTTAGACTTTGTACTCTTACGTCAATGTTGTTGACTACGAAAGGAACTCCTAAACAAACGTTCAGTTTAAAGTCCAACTTTATTTTTAAATGTATTTACTTGTTTGGATTTCCAATTTTCTCGATTACATTGTTTATAACCAAAAATATTTTTTTAAATTTAATATTGATATTCAAAATGAATGTATTGCAATAACTTTTGATAGGGAGGATTTAAAAGGTCGTTATCTTGGGCCCTTATGGCTTACCGCTGGACAAATGGCATTTATCCAATATGGAGTGCATGAGAGATTTTTGTTTGTCGAGGTACACGTCGTTGGCAATATTAATTGAATATTTAACTGACTTCCTACGCGTGACGTAGATTCTAAATTTTGGTGGGCAAAGGTACAAGGTTGACTAGGCAAGTAGAGAGTGTTTTAGTAATAAAAAAGGTGCTGTTAAATTATCATAGGTATTGGTGCAAAAGAGACATTCAATGTTGAACTTTGAATAATATTTTGTAATTTATTCCAATAGCGTTGGGTTCATTTTCACTGCAACGCTTTTAACAATTTGGATCGTGATTGTTGTATAATATGCTCAAAAAACCAACCATTAATGAGCCGCATCCTGTTTTTCCCATCTCAAAAATATTAATTCGTAATTTTTAGTTTATATATTGCGAAGTACAAGTTGTTTATGTAACATAAACACGATCAAAGTACGTTGATATATATTTCAAAATTTAAATATTGTTATTAGGTATGTTTTTCGCTATAGGACAATGACTTTATTGTGATAATGAATGGGTTAAGTAATTCCTTTTTTATATATGAATAGGTATGTGAACTTATTACAGTTGGATAATAATTATAAAAATAAAATAGAATTTTTTAAGAAGTTAGTGTTCATTGGTTAAGCTATCCAATGCCATATTAGCTATCTGTGACATACATACATGTTCTTTTTATCAGAATTTATTTTCAATCTTTGATGTTGGTGTCACAGAACATCTTATAAGGGAAGAAGCCACCCAAAGTGGCAATTATGTGACGACATAATAAGATGTTCAAATGAACATTAGTAATTTTGAAAGTTGTGCTGAATTTATTTGTTTGCATTATAAACGCCATAAGAACGTTTATTGTCTCTGACACGCAATACATTATTTTATTTTTCAATGTAATTACCATGAACTGAACTTATGGCCCAAAACAGCATCGGGAGCAGCAAACTTTTATGGGCCGGAGCCTTTTACGGATGAAAAAGAATTCCCACTTTTTTTTCTTTGATATATGTAATTTCGGAGACACTTAATTAGTCACCAGTTCTTGAATTACAAGCACCTTGAACAAAATCCCCTCAGCATCTCAGCTAGATCCTCGAAACTGCCATTCTATGCTTGGCATTTTCGACACAGGCGGTCGAAATAATTAATCCCAGTTTCATCGACAGCCACAAATTCCTTGACACCTGTACTCATCATTTTTACCTTCTTCTTGTTGCAGTATTAATTCGTTTCAAATGTTGACAATCATCATAACTACCTGAATCTTGTTAACGGCTGCACAGAATCATCCCTCTATAGACTTATGTACTTATTAAACCATATACGTCAGCAACGAATTCTTTTATCCTCCAAGTTTCTTTGCAATATCATTTGGAATAAATCGTATCTTCTATTATTCCTCATCCAATGTACTGTATAATGTTTCTAGTCTTATCATATCAATAATTCCTTTTCATGCCCATATTTCAAAAGCTTCGATGATATGGTATGTATCTTAACAATTTAATTTTTGTTATTGTGGCTAAAGCACGCACAGGTGAGCACAGAACATATGCTTTGGAACGTTTAGCGATTTCCGTAAATGTCGTATCGTACTCTTCCGTTTTTTTCTGTTAACAATTGGGGGAGTGATATATTCCCCTTATCCCCCCTCCCCCTTGGATACGCCACTGACTGCACGAATTTTAAACTAATAGCATTTTTATCCAAATAATTTTATCGTGTTAGGTAATTTTAAGCAGCAAATACGTTAAAGACAATCTCCTGGATATACAAAATTATGTTGCACAATTTGTTGTTAAACAGCTATCCCTGGATTCTCACAACGTTTGAATTTGTCCATTATTAACCTAGGTTAATAATAGAAAACATTATTGACTACTACTAGAGAAATTCAGTTCGCTAGGATACGCAATAATTGTCAACTTCACAGCTAGTAGTGGGAAAAATAATGAAACTGTATCTTGTAAAATATTCATTAATAATAATTCATGCAAGCGACGTCTATAATGTGAGAATAAAATTAGCAATTTAATACTAAAATTTGTATTTCAAGCGTCACACTGTTTACTTTGTAATACACTCAAAATTTATTTTATGGCCAATTGTTGCTTTTTGTTTATCAAAGTGTATGTAAATTCGGGCAATTATAAAGATCAAAGTGTTTTTTTTTGTTCTCTTTTGTATTCAACAAACAATACATAGGTAATACCTGTTTTTTGTGAAATTTGTTACGTAACGATAATATTCAGAAATTTTTTTAGTAATGTGCTATAGCAGACTATTACAGTAATTGAAATTAGCAACATTAGTACAGTCAATCTGTATTTTTTTGTTCGAAAAATTGCCAAGTGGATTATTTTTTCATATATCATTAGGAGGTCAGGAGAAAAGCTTAACGTCAGATTTGCGAGGTACTGGCCCCATTGAATTTTTAAGAAAGTCAAAAAGTTTTTGAAATGCATTTTTCCCGGAAATACTGCGTTTTAGAGAAAAAGTTTATAAACAAAAAATGTAGAGGACATTTTCATCTATAATTAATGTCAATGATTTGATAACGTACGACTTAAAATTTAAGCAATAGGTGGCGTTAAAGTACCAGAAAAACTGTTTTTTTGCTTTTTTGCCTAGACAAATTTTTTTTCGCAATACTGTAAAATAAAATAAAAATACCTACAAAATTCATTAAAACTATTTTTTTCTTCGACTTCCCGTTTTAGAGCTATAGGTTGCCGAAGTGTGAAAATTGTACCATTAAGTTGATTAACAATAATACATATCTATTAATTACTATTGTTTTTAACATGAATTAGAATAAATTTTTTTATTTTATATTTTTTATATTTTAGCGCCACCTACTGCTTGCATTTTAAGTCGTACGTCATCAACTCAATAACATTATTTGCAGACGGTAAGGTCCTCTACATTTTTTGTTAATAAAAGTTTTCTCTAAAACGCACTTATTCCGACAAAAATGCATTTCCAAAATTTTTTAGTTTCTCAAAAATTCAATAGGGCCGCCAGGACCTCCCAAATCTGGCGTTAAGCTTTTCTCATGACCCCCTAATGGGCCTAATGAAATATGAAAAAAATCCGCTTGGCAATTTTTTGCGAAAACAGCCGTTTTTCACGACAGATTGACTGTATTGTCTGTATTACATGTTGGAAATGTTACAAATGTGCAATTCTTATAAATAGAAATTACATACTAGCAAAGTACTTTTTATTAACAATGTAGTTCAATGCGATATTCTTATTACAAGTTTCTGAAAAAATGTACACATAAACGTTATGAATGTCAATAGTATGTAATTGTTTATTATTTATTGTTCCTAGCATTGAGGATGTACTAATGAGTGAAGTAACAATATCTCTCTCTCATAAAAAAGTTTCAATACAGATGGTCTTTGTCAGGTGCATTTGTGTCCTACGTCATGATGAACAATACTTTTTGTTCAAATTGTTGCTATTCCTTTGGTCATTTTTATAATTTATACTTCATGTTTACAATATACATATGTATATCCCCTTTGTTTTGAATTTTTTGTTATACTTTTTTGTTATTTAAATCTTCCAAATGTCTAAAATTTCTTAACTTGAACTCAATTTAAATTGGCGTCATGTCAAATCCACATCTTATAAAACTCTCACTGGTTATACATATTATATAAGAACTATCAGTATCAATAGGTAATATATAAGCACCCGAAGCATATTATGCTTCTCAAGGAGAATTACCTATTGTTTTATGATTTTCCAAAAGCAAAAACCCTTTCTTAAAAAAGGTAGATAATTTTGAATATTTTTGCTTTGTTAATTTGATAAAAATATGTTCATTAAGTTACCAATAGATTTCGGCAATTCTTTCAACCAAAATGTAAAAAGATAGTTTTTCTGGTAGAGTATTAACGTAAGTTAATAATAATTAAAGTTAATTAGAATGTAAGAAATACAGGGTGTCCCTGAAATGCGTGGACATCGCTTAACCACAGATTCCTGGTTCGAAAATAAGACGATATAACTAAACTTACCTATATACAATTACGTTTCGTTTAGCTAGTATTCAGCTTCAAAGTTCTTTAAAAAAAAAGTTATTTTATCCATAACAACAGAACGCTTGGATCGATTTGGATAATATTCGGTATTGTACTCCTTACAGATGTACGTCATCTTTTAAGGTGATATTAGTTATTATCAGTGAACCATTAGTGTACGAAACACGGGTAACACGGCATAAACCAGTCAAAAACTTTTTAATATTAAGGCCAATAACTTTCAAAAAAATAGTTTCAGAAAGAGACATTCCATAGTAATTTTTTTTGTTACTTGTTAATTGATGATATCTGTTAAGGTTTAGACACAAAAAAATAAAATCTGAGGGACGGCGCACTGCATACACTATACTTGCCATTAATAAAAATATCATCGTCATTTATTTCATAGAATACCAGACTCCCTGTTGAAAAAGTCATATAGAAACCAATAAAAAAAAACTATATTGGTTTTTATCTGGTTGAATGTGAGTATGTGAAACCGGAATTCCTAATACGACCAGATAAAAACCAAAATCTGGAATTCCGTATAGATCCTAGTTAATTTTAAAACGGAATCCGAATACAAACGAAAACCATTGGAAATCCAAATACATACTTGAGCCGGAATTCCTAATACAACCAAATAGAAACCAGATGTTTTGTGGAATTCCGCATAGATCCAAATTAATTTAATACGGAATCTCCAATAGAAACAAACAAATTATTGGAAATCCTAATACATGCTTTAACACCATAAATATAGATTTCGCCTGATAGAAACTATACAATAATAAAAGATTTCGCATAGACAGATTCGTATATACGATCCGTTTGATAATTCCTGATAGGGTTATATTTGTACAGCCATATTTCGCGATTGGATTAATGTAAAGATGCTTTCACATGACGCGAAAGCGAATCCGCAGAATTTAGTGTTCGTGAATTTTGATTGGTCCGAATATAGCGACACAGATTTCTACGGACTAATCAAAATTCACGAACACAACAATTTTGCGAATCCGCTTTCGCGTTTCGCGTGATGTAAAAGCACCTTAAGATTTTTAAATTATGCAAAAACGTCCTGCAAGTTTTTAGACACCTTGTTTAAAATTTAATTGCGCATGTACATGTATGTTTTTTGAAAACAAACATAACCGTATTTGTTTAGATATGATAGCGTTAATTATTTTTTAACTACGGTATTGACTTTAACTGGTAGGTACTTATTATAATGGATACTCATTCCATAAAACCGAAAAAAGGAAAATATAAATTGTATCTGGAACCATCAAGCACAAATAATTTACCACCTTCAAAGACAACAGAGTGGCGTTGGGAAAAGCAATTGAAATTAAGAAAATTTAGTACTAATGGAAATGAATTTATTTGTGAATTTACTTTGGCTAACTGTTCTTAAACAGTAAGGAATGTTCACCGTAAGGGTAACTAATATCCTTATCGTAACTAAGCAAAAATGACTGAACATGCAAAAAAGTACCTATACTAATTTGATTTCTTATAGTAACATAACTGTCTATTACCTTATTTTTTACAGGAATTTCAGAAATATCTTCAACCTCAGTAACTTCGGAATCATCATTATTATCGTACAATAACCGAGAAGTAGGCACTCGAATTCTTTTCCATTCAACTACTTTCATAATGTCTTCTTCGTTGTCTATAATTTTAAAGAGTAAAAAATGTGAATGTTTTTTTTAATACCAAACAAAATCCTCTTACCACCGACACAGATAATGTGGGCCCGATAATATTGTTCATCTTCGAACAGTACTCTGTACTTTTTGTTAGTATCGATTGTTTCACCCGGTATAAATTTTTTTACATCGGTTGTCTTAACAATACGTTGAATACCATCATCCACAAACCTTACAATTGAAACACAAATGGAACCATATGGAACCTTATTAAACCTAATACAACTACGAAATTCTATGTAAAAATAAACTAATAGGATCCAATAGAAAACTATTAATACATTTAAATTTTGGAAATTCAGGTAGAAACTAATAGAGTGAACATAGTCTTCCATATAAATTCTGATAGAACTTATACAGACAAATAGAGACTTATTAATTTTTCTATTTGTTTTTATCCGTTTTTATTCGTCATTTTTAACAGGGCTATTAGGTTACATTTGTTAAGAAATGCAGTTCGCCGTCCCTCAGATTTTATTTTTTTGTGTCTAAACCTTAACAGATATCATCAATTAACAAGTAACAAAAAAAATTACTATGGAATGTCTCTTTCTGAAACTATTTTTTTGAAAGTTATTGGCCTTAACATTAAACAGTTTTTGACTGGTTTATGCCGTGTTACCCGTGTTTCGTACACTAATGGTTCACTGATAATAACTAATATCACCTTAAAAGATGACGTACATCTGTAAGGAGTACAATACCGAATATTATCCAAATCGATCCAAGCGTTCTGTCGTTATGGATAAAATAACTTTTTTTTTAAAGAACTTTGAAGCTGAATACTAGCTAAACGAAACGTAATTGTATATAGGTAAGTTTAGTTATATCGTCTTATTTTCGAACCAGGAATCTGTGGTTAAGCGATGTCCACGCATTTCAGGGACACCCTGTATAATGAAGAAGGAAAGGGAATGAAAAATAAGAACTGACAATTAGCTAAAAGCAAAATATAAAATTGTTACGTACCTACTCCTTTTCGATTTTTTTAATTATGCAATTTTAAAGAAATAATAATGTTAAGATAGGTACTATAATCGACTTGTGAGGGATGTCAAATAAAGAAATGGAAAGAGTGTGACATTTTTATTTACTCTTACATCGCTGATTGTGGATTATTTTAACGTAATTGACAATTTATTATGTCAGAATTGATCTGTCCGCGATTTTTTTAGTTTTTAAATGCCTCAAACGCTTTCCTCATTTTCCATTTTTGCAATTTACATTTTTTTGTTAAAATTTAAAAAAAAACTAAAAAAACCTGGTTCACTGAATTCAGAAAAGAAAGACCTTTCAAATGACGTATCACTTGCCCCACCATCCCTATTTAAATTTTAGGAGTTGTTCTCACAGCGCTAAGGGATGAAATCATTTTAGGTTGAAAATCATGACAAAAGTTGTCTCCCTTGACATAAAAATTGACGTGTTCCTGCATTTCTAAAAAAAAATTGTTTCTAGCCAGAATCCCGTCTGTTACCTTTTTGATGGCCCACCCTGTATGTATATGTACTAATGAAAAACCCATCCATTGATTGTTTTGTAATACTTAACAATAAAATTATTGTGCGTCTTGAGAAAAATTACGTATAAAATGATTTACATATGGTTACTAATAGCCTTTTTATTTATTGTTCCAATTGTTCGTAGCATTGAGAATGTACTAATGAATAACATTATTGTTTTGATGTAATATGATTAACAATGCTCAATGTAGGTACAAATGATAGAAACGATAATTAGAAATGTGAGATCAACATTAGATTTTCAAACACTCTCGTTGTTTAAAAAAATGTTTAGATCAGCAAAGTTTTTTTGGGAATAAAACACACAAACTTCTCCTTCACTAAACGTTTACTTGTAGAATGTTAAAAAAATGGAAGTTTTTTGAATTTTTTTAATGTGCTTTTCCATTACTTCACTTTTCTTGAAATTGTACCTATATCAAAATGGTGGGTTTGTTAACTTTAACATCTTCGTCGACGTATTTGATCATCTTAACTTTTGACTACTATAGGGCGCGTTCAAGTGTTCGGTTGTTGTGGGTTGTGGGGGATGGTGAAAGTGTGAGGTGTTACGGGAATGTTGGCATATATTTGGAGTCGGCAGGGTTGCCAGATTAGGAGATTTTTTTTGCTTTGGGTATTTTTTGGGGAATTTTTTTTCTAGGGGTTTTTGTTGGGGGAAATATTTTTAATAATTTTTTTAAAAATTAAGTAAATCTGTTTAAAACCTAGTGCAATATTCAATGCAAAATTCAAAAGTAGTTACTTTTTGGATGGAATTTATTCGTAAAACAGTGCTTTTATGGGGATTTCACAATTAATACAATATATATTTTGTTTTAAAAAAATACGTAAGATTTAAAAATTATGGATAATAATAAAAAATATATATTCTGGGGTTTTTTTGTTTTCAGTACCCAATATAGGGGATTTCTCAAATCCCATTGGGGAAATTTCGCTGACCGATCTGGCAACCCTGGGAGTCGGTTAGTCTTTCCATGGTCTCTCCCGCGCGGGCGCTTTTTCTGACAGTGTTCGTTTCACTGAGGAGGTTTCTGAAGGGTTTTGTATCGCTATGTTTATGTGGAGGTAGCTGAATTTCCGTGGGAAGAGCGGCTTATGAGGGTCATGCTATATTCCACAGAGTGGTGAATTAGGGGAACGTAAACCACTTGGATAGATGATACGAAACTTTGATCGATTTATCTTTGCTTTGTTGGAGTTCGAGGTTGTCCATGTGCTCACTTGCTTGGTCGGACTTGGTGGTCTGGATAAGAGACTCTTCTTGAGGATTAGAATTGAACGAACTAGACAATAATCAGAAATGGTATCAATTATGCAATTATGCATATTATTTACATCATTATTTTATGATTTTTCAACTTGTTCAAAAACAAAATTTAAATGTCGATAATTTTTAATATTTTTGATTTGTTAGATTGATAAAAATACATAACGCTAACGATAAGATGATTTAAACACAAACTTTGCATTAGAATAAATCATTAAATTAAAATACATAGTTCTAAATAAATTTGTTTGTTACAGGTTTAAATGCATGTGAAACAACGTCATATATTTTTCTACGCAAGGAATTGCCAGTTCGACTTGCAAATATAATGAAAGAGATAGCACTTCTTCCCGAAAATCTACTAAGAATGCCATCCGTAAATGCAGTACACCAATGGTACATGACAAGTTTTCGGGAGATACTTGAATTTGAGAAAATGGACGACATCACACCTAGAAATCTACGTAATTTTTGTGATAGCATAGTAAAAATACGCAATCGACATTCAGATGTCGTAGAAACCATGGCTCAAGGTGTTATAGAACTAAAGGAATCGCATGATGTAGATCAACAGACCGAACACAGTATACAGTATTTTTTAGATCGCTTTTACATGTCCAGGATATCAATCCGTATGCTTATTAATCAACACAGTAAGTAAATTATTCTTTCAGTTATTGTATTCTAATTATTTTTTTTAGCACTTTTGTTTGGAGGGCAATTAGAGAGAGCACCTGGTCCCACTCAAAGCAAATATATAGGATGTATAGATCCGCACTGTAATTTAGTTTGCGTAATTAAAGATGCATATGAAAATGCAAGATTTTTGTGCGATCAATATTATCTCGACTCACCAGAGCTGATTATTGAGCAACATGCAATAAACGGTAAAATATTATTATGTACACTATGCTTTATAAACTACAAGAATTATATTTGTAGAATTAAAGGCAGAATCTGATGTCAGAATAGTATATGTTCCTTCCCATTTATATCACATGTTATTTGAGTTATTCAAAAATTCGATGCGAGCAGTGATGGAATATCATGGACAAAATGAACAGTATCCACCAATTCGTTTGACTATTAGTAAAGGAAAAGAAGATGTATGTTTAAAAGTAAGTAGTAATCTAAAGACCGGTGCAGATAGTAAAATATCTCCACGAAACTGTTTTTCATACATTTTGTATTATTTGTAGAAAATTATGTCAATTTTAAAGTTGACAAATAATTTATTTAATTTAATTTTAAATGTACCTATTTACAAAACATGTACCTACTGACCTTTTAAATCAATGAAATGCAATAATAGGCCATTAAATAATAAGCACCACTTTAAAAATATATCATGCTCTTTCTCAAATTTTACGAGATTTGGAAGGCAGTAAGTCTTCTAAAGCCTCTTCAGCGGCAAATTCGTCGTACATATTTATTACCCTTTTGTACAAATTTTTTCAAATATGGCTACCTCTGTTTTCTAATTCCCATGCTAACCGACTGGTTTTTGTTTTTTCAGATAACAAGATTTCTAGATAATTTTATACAAATTTGTCACATTGACACGAACAAATTTGGAATTATTGTACATCAACAATAAATTCTTTGGAAGTGCAAAAAATAGAGTATATACCTCGGAACCAAAGTGCCTAAATGCCTTTAGTGGTTGTTGCCCTCGGGCTTCGTCCTCGAGGCAACAAACTCCATTCGCAGGATTAAATGCTACACTTTGGATCCTCGATATATAATATACTATTTTTGCTGCAAGAGCTTAGGCAGTATGATTTTGTTACTGAAACAGTGATTGAGAACAAGATCCTTATTTCTCATCGAAGATTAAAAGGAATACAGTACCATAATCAATTACCTTAACAATTAAACCACAAAGCATCTAACCCTCAAAAAGTTTTCTCAATAGTTTTTTTTTTATAGTATTGGGTGTGCTGAAAAACGTACTAAAAGTTTACCAAAGTTTGATCACCCGAAAGGCCTAATTTTCAAGATGGCGTCCAAGATGGTCGTCAAATACCTAACTCCTACAGTTTTCATTCTACAAAAGGAACGTTGGTGCCTACCCCTATATTTTTAGGGTCTTAAAATACATTTATCAGTTATCACATGTAAATTATAAAAATATTTTATTTATCCTTAGTTTACCAAAAATTTATCAAATTATATATCAATGGTAACGCATTTACAAATAGTCATCGTCACATTCTTCATTCTAAATGGATTTATTGAAATGATTTTCACAATTTTCCGTTTGGCATGGTCCACAAGCAGACGTGCATGGTAGTTACTAGTTCATATCTTGTGGAACTGCACCGTGTTGTACTTCAGGCAGTTGTGCAATTACAATGGAGCATATGAAGAAGATTCTCTGGTGCAACAGATATATCAGTCATAGCTGGTACATACTGGTTGTGCAATAGCTTCCACCCCCCAATCGATATACTCTAAAGCCGTGGTATTTTGTTGAGGATTTGGTAGGAGGAAAGCCCTCTGGAGTCACAAATTACGTGACAGAAACAATTCTTTTTCCAGGGGAAACGATGAAGAAAGGAACCACCGTCTAACACATATTGTTCAGTTGGTGGGGTGGAATCCATCGTAGCTTTTTTGGATTCCTTGATAGTATATCACTTCATTATTAAAACTATCTTCGTAAAAATTGTTGCACTTTATGACAGCTGTGCGAAGAGCACCCATCCATTTGAAACCAAATTATGTGTTTATATTGTAATTTATGTGTCATATCTTAGTTTCTAATCTATTTGACTGAGGTATTTCATTCCTATCGTGTTGATTATACTTTCGCGCTTTTTTTGTTTCACCCATGTGTAGCAGCTATATTAGTGTCAGTGCAGTTAGTCTTATATACTCGTAATGTTGTCTTTTTGTCTACCCCCCGTACATAACATTGTTCTATTTACAGTGGAATAAATTTTATTTGCTTTTTGTATTTCTATTACTTCCTTCTATCATTCAATCTTATTACTCGGTAAGCATTCATATGTTGACACTTCTAACTTCTTACTCTTACATATTATGGTATTGTAGTTTTTTTATGCTGATAGTTTCTTGTATCTTCTTCTCTAGTTTCATCTTCAACTTCTTCATTAGTCTCGAAACTTTCATTTAATTCTTCTCCATATTTCTTTTTCCCTTTTCTTATTTTTCTTTTAATTGTATTTCGTCTGTCTCTGCATTCCATTCTATCCTGTTGGCTTTTGATTTGTATATATCTTCTCCACATCATGGTTCATTATTATTCCACCACCCTGTGTCCTTTTTTTTCATCCTTATATTGTTGTAGTTGTTCTTGCAATATTTTAATTCAAGTCTTCTTAGGGTTTGTCTTCACAGTTTTTCAAATTCTAGGTCTGTTTTTTTTTGGTATTCCTGCCATAGCTGTTCTTGCTTTAATTTTATCATTTCTCATCTTCTTCTTACTTACATCAAGGTATTCTTTTACTAATCTGGGTGGTAGTTCTAGTTCTACATATATTTCCAACTCCATATCATTTTTTCTCTGTTGTTATTCTCGAGTGTACACTATACAGGGTGTCCCAGATTTAATGATCAGAACTTTGACATTTTGTAGAGAAACACATTTTAAGGTGGGTTGCTCCTATATACATAGGTCCTAAAATTCTTTGTTTCTGAGATACAGAGTGCGTCACAATTTTCTAAAAAATAAAGGTTTTATTTATTTCCGAATTGTTGAAATATTCAAACCAAAATTGACACACAAGACATGGACAGAGCATAAGATCCATGGCAACCATAATTTTTCTACACAGCCAAGATACATTTTTCGTGAAATAAATGACAAAAATGTAGTTTGCGGCCGCACGGTAACAGAAACGAAAAAAGTCTAGAGACATTTTTTGTTCAGAATTGAATGCTCCATCGAAAAGTGTATTTCGAATATTTAATTCAGGGCCATACTCTTTTTATTTATCAAATTAATAGAACGGATTACCCATATCTCCGCCACTGGTTGATTAAAAAAATTGATATTGTTCAGTCTTGTGGCCCTCTGTCCTTGTATCTTGTATGCCAATTTTGGTTTGAATTATTGCCACAGTTTGGAAATAAATAAATAAAAACTTTAACGCCCTGTATCTCAGAAACAAAGAATTTTAGGAACTATGTTTATACGAGCAACCCGCCTTAAAATGTGTTTTTCTACAAAATGTCAAAGTCCTGATCATTAAACCTGGGACACCCTGTATAATCAATTTCTTCTTAACATTGTTTCCAATTTTGAGATCATTGATCTGGCGAAATTCAATTATTCTTAATCCATTGTTCCTTATATTCTCCCCAAACTCTATCAATTGATTAGTTTCTTTGATTTTATCTATATTACTTTGTAATTCTTTGTACAATACTTTTGTTATGATGCATAATATTTTTTTGTTTCTCTGACCTTAACTAACAAAATTTAATTTAATCTTTGTATTAAAATTTTCAGTTATCAGATAGAGGAGGAGGCATTCCACGTTCGTTACACGATCAACTTTTCAAGTATATGTATTCCACAGCTCCTCAACCTAGCAAGTCAGATGCTCATACAGTGCCGCTGGCAGGTTACGGTTACGGATTACCCATATCGCGTCTTTATGCACGTTATTTTCATGGAGATTTGGTAATAATGTCGTGCGAGGGCCATGGAACAGATGCAGTTATATATATGAAGGTAAATATACATCCTTATTGTGATTCACTGTTTTATTCAACATTGTAACAGGCTTTATCAAACGAAGCTAATGAATTACTACCAATTTTTAATAAGACTACATCAAAATTCTATCGTACTGGATATCCAATTGGCGATTGGACGAATCAAGCAACATCGTTAAATAGTAGGCAAATTAGTATGCAATGCAAAAAGCATCAACTTCCTCAATCAGTTAGAGCTTTATAGCTAGACGATTCAGATGATGAAGATAATGAGAGGGTTTGATACCTACACCTCTCTTAATTTTATGCATTTTCAGTTTCATTTTTTCCATAAAGAATATTTATATTTACTGCAGCACTAATGGATTGCCACATATCCTGGTCATATTATACTTGTTGATGGTAGTTTTTGAAAAAATTCACACTATTGTGCAAATATAAGGATTACTAACACTAAATTTACCAATCCAGATGAGTATCTGTTGTAAATAGTATATCTAGAATAATTTGAAGAATATTTATTTTTATGTGATATTTTAATTACGAATAGGGAATAAAGTTAATATTGACTGATTGTTGTTTTTTTTTTAAAGGAACATGTTGAGTAGTGTAGAATATATATTTCTTTAAGTTATTAAAGTGAGTTCACAGGTTCCTATCTAAAAATATTATCAAGTGATAACACTTCAACTATTCGTTGTTTAATAGCACAGAATTACTTCAAAATGGCTTAAACAAAAATCACGAAACTCTACTTTTTATTGTTTAATATTCATCTTTTTAAACAATAAAAGTGTACCAATTCAATAGACAATAATTCTTCTTGGATCTCTATAAATGTAACTAGATAGGAGCCTTAACGTTGAAGAATATGTGATTAAGTAATTAGACAATGTTTGCAGTTTTTGATAAATGCAAACGGGAAAACCTATTCAATTAATGTAATTTCTTAAAAACCTGAACATATGTCCACTGCATGTTGCAGAACTACCTATAGGACATAGAAACTGTTCAAAAACACATAAATTGTTAAAGAATTATAAACTATGTAGAAAAGTAAAAAAATATATAATTAAAATATCTTTTAAGGTTGAGTAGTTTCTATTCTTCAAACAATGCATTTTGATATACTTTAAATTCATATTCAATTCCATTTTCCTCGTGAATTCCTTGTGGTACTACAGGATCGCTAAAGCATATCCAAATTAATCTTTTAGATACTTTATTAGAATAACTAACCTACCTAACTTCCTTTACATTGCTAAAAGTTGGAAAAAATGTATCGCAATCGAATTCCTTTTTTATTTCGGTTAAATATAATCTGTAGAAATATTTAGATTCCAAAGCATGCTTAAAAAAGAAAAATTATTACAACTTAATTGTGACGGAAGTTAACAAAAGCAAGGTCAGTAAATCTTTTCCAACTGTGTTACGAAAATTGCATTCTTTTACGAAAATTGCATTCTTTCTACGGTAATTTAAATTGATCTGATTCAGTTTAATTTCCAAAAAAGTGTCCTTTAAAAGAGTACAAGGACTGCTGCAAGATATTTAAGTGCTAAAACGGAAAACGAAATAAGCTGCCTCAGAGGGGGGATCTGTGCAAGCATTTGTTCACATAGGCTTCAGTGGTTGGCGTATTTTGAAGGAACAAAAATTCAAATCAAAAAGCCCATATATATGTTTTGATCCAAACCATGTTGCCTACTTAAATGGGATCACTGATGGAACAAAGGGAGACCACATGCAACTGTACCACACTACCGTCCAAGAAGCTATGAATCAAAACTGCTTAGTCGGTTCTGCCACGCTCTGTAATAGTAAAAATAATAAACAAATTGATGCAATTCTTTTAATTTGAGCAAATGAATGTATAGTGGGTACAGGACAATTATCATTGTATCTGAACGAGAAGAACAAGAAAATTGAAGAACAGTTCTCGAAGTTTGTTCCTGTTTTCTTCAACAGAAAGAAATCTAGTTGGTTTCTTAATACCTTAAAACAGATAATGAGTTTCATAAAATATACTCAGAAAATTAGCCATTCTATGAGAGTGACATAGAAGTTACTTGCGTTAATAAAAAAGCAGACTAAGAGGAATAATGTACTGCACTTAAATTTTGCAGAAGATTATAAGTGTATCTACAGGGTAGCCCATTAGTGCGAAGAAGTCCAATATTTCATTCAATATCATACGGATTAAGAAATGTTTCAAATAAAAGTTGTAGGATACCAACCATTATGACATTTTTTAATCAGACCATGTTTTTTCATAAAAAAAATTCATAACTTGAGAAAGCTGCATTTAAAACAAAAAACCAAAATTTGGACATAGAGCATTTTAAGAGAGTAATCGGAATATAACATCAAATATAGGGTATTCCACTTAAAAAAACAGGCCGGCACAGAGCCACGATTATTCGAAGCAAACTGTGTTTATAAATATTTTACAAATATGCAATGGTTTGTATCCTACAACTTTTACTTGAAACATTTTTAATCCGTATGATATTGAATGAAATATTGGACTTCCTCGTACTAATGGGCTACGCTGTATATGTACTATATTTACTATCGGAGTAAAAATGCAAGGCCTCTGACTTTAAGTGGTCATAACAAAAAAAACTGGGGGGGGGGGGGGGGGTGAAATTTCTTCATTTTTGGGCAGTACATTAGTCATTTATATATGTTTAACATGTGTAAAAATCAAATTGGTAGAATCAGTTGTTTAACTTTTATTTTAATTAACAGCAATAAAAACGCTGTATTTAGTGTTTTCCTGGCTGACGGTCAGTTTTAACTTATCATAAAATTGTTATTGTTTCATAAATTGTTACCAAATTTACAAATGTTGTAGCACACATACTTCTGAAAAGTCGACAGCCAATAAATATTGATTATTCATATAATTAACTGGTTTTATAAGCCCTAACCGAAAATCTGCTATTTTGCAATACACGGTAACTGAAGAAAAAATTCTTGTTTTAAATGCTAAATTTGTATTACTCAAATCGAGCTGCATTATTGCTTTATTGAAAACAAAATTTGTTTTCTTGTAATTCAAAGTAAATGTTATAATTATCGCAAAAGAAAGATGCACGTATTCCCGCGAGAGGTAATCTACCACATCGTAAATCGTGAGCGGCAAACCACAACAATGTGATTATTCTTTAGCATTGTACCAAACCATGCGCTTCATAGCAATAGTGTACGGCACCATCTTCCACCCCGTACTGCACCTCACCGCGCGAACACTCCAAATTTCTTTTAAACAAAATATGTATACATGGCATTATTTTTGTGAATCGTGTTAGACCACAATATAATTGCTTTAACCTTGTTATGTTACTGTCAATATTATTAATATCGAACGTTCAGGTATTGAGTTACACAAGATGTCGTTTTTTTCATTATAGTTTTAAGACGAATAAACCAATTGGCCTCAAAAGCATCTCACACCAACAAAAAAGTATACACTTGTCAAATACATAAGTATCTACCACTCAGTTTCAATAATATAGCCGTAATTAATTTTTAAAGTCGAGCGCTAGTGCGATTTGAGTCATAATTAGCGCTTTTTCGCACATAAATTAATACAGAAAATTAACGATGTGTTGCAAAAATCTAAAACTGTACACCTTTATGTAGGAATAAATGGTTTTTTAAATGCACTTTATTTCATTAAATTATGATTGCTAATTACTGAGATACAAGCTTCTAAACTCAGAGGCCTTGCATTTTTACTGCGATAGTAGATTGTTGATTTTATTAAGTTTTGATCATAGAGAACTGGACACAGAAAAACTTAAATTATATTTTCCGGAACAGTTTCTAGAGGGCCAAATTTGAAACTGCACCAAAGAGACCTATACAGAGTCAAGTTCTTTTTAAACAAAAAGGATTGTAAATATTCCCTATTAAACTTTATGCACCATGCAACAGCTTTAAATGAAAGTAGGTTTTCTACCCTTCAACAACAGAAGAGTTACTTACAAGTACATGGAAGAGAGGATTGAATGGTTTCAAGTTATTGACAGTGAAATCCATAGGAAATGCTCAAAAAAGAAAGCTAGGCTGTTTTATATTTTTTATTTTATTCATTATTGTTTGTTATACACGGGTATTCGGATTATTGACATGGAATTCCTTTCTCAAAGGAATATTATGACTAAAGTGATTTTGTTTTGTAGGCGTGTTGTGTGTATGAGATTAGAGATTAGAGGTACATTCTAATTTGAAGGAACAATTACGGCTAAGTTTTGTATAATAGTGGCATGTAGTAATCAATTTTTACATAATTACACGCCAATTTATTAAGATAAGAGTTTACGTTTCGCCCAAAAATTTGTGGGCATATTTATAACATGTTGGTGGAGGGAATTAACACCTCCTTCTTGAAGCTAAACATGTTGGTTGTAAGAAACCTAAGTTAATTATTATTAAAAGTATTTAATTGTTAACGCAAACTATGTGTTCAATAAAAAATTAAAATTTACTGTTCACGCTTTTTAATAAATTTTCCATAAATTAATAATAATAAATCCCATACCTCCAAAACAAAACATTTTCAAAGTCAACAAAGTTCGTCAGTGGAATATGTAGTGATCAAGGCTTAATTTAAAATGAGGAATACTAAACAATAAATAGGCATTATAAAACTTGATATTTCAAAAGCTGCCATTGTTCAAATCTCAAATTTGAGAGTATTATCAATTATGCTTGCAGTTAATGGAAAGTAAACAGTGATAACACTGATAACTTACCAAAATGGTTCAATTAATAACAGCAAATGAATACTCTTTGGAAATAAGCCAGCTAACCTTTACATTATATGTATATAAAAGGATAAAGTGATGACTGACTGACTCACTCATTGATCTATCAACGCCCAGGCCAAACCAATGAATCTACAAACTTGAAATTTTCAGTGAACCTTCCCCTAATGATATAGGCACCCACTAAGAAGTGGATTTTCGAAATTCATCCCCTAAGTGGGTCAAAATAAGGGTTGAAATTAGGTGTTTTCTTTTTGCATCGCCACAGGGTTAGGTAAAGTCACAATCATCACGTGATTGAAGTGCCTTGCGTCATGTAGACATTTCTGTCTCAGATTAATATAAAACTTAAACAAAGCTTTTAAAACGAATAGGGTTATTGAGAACTGAGTCAAATTATAGCCCCTATACCATTTACCATTGAACTCTATATTGAGTTCAATGCCCTATAGTTAACTATAGGGGCTATAAGTCAAATTATTTTTATAAAACGAATGGTGTGTTATAGACAGAGCAGACTTAAGTCTACCACAACGTGCAAAAAGAAAACACCTATTGAGTTGAGTTGAGTTGTGATTTTATTAGTAAACATTGTAAACAAAAGTGCAATGTTATTACTTATTACTGTCAAACGTAAAAGCTGTAATGTAGCACCTTTGAAGTTCAAACAATTTTTATTGGCGGTACAAAGTTCGCCGGGTCAGTTCGTTGAAGATAAAATAATAATACATGGATATGTCTAAATTTGGAACCACCCATGTCTGGTTTTGCACTCAATCATACTTTGACTATATAATTTTAAACATTTTAATTTTGTAATGCATACTGCAGGTAAAAAAAATACCTAGTGTTTCAAGCTACCTGTTGCAAGAAAATAGGTCTCTAAATAAATGAACAATAATGAAAATAGAAGAGTTGTGTAGGTTGATAAGCAGGATTATGCTTTTGAAATGGTGAACATGTTTCCTTATCTAGGGGTGGTGTTACGAGGAAGCCTGGAAGGAAGAAATGCAAAAAAAGATCAACATCCAGAAGTAAATGTATGCGTGCCTTAAAAAAGTTATTAAAATGTAAACATCGGTAGGTATATACAGAACAATAACATAAAAGTGAAAGGTAGGTCAATAAAAGGAAGACCTAAACCAAGGTTGACGAAAACATTACGATGCCAAATATTTTTGACTGGTAAACAAAACAAAAACAATGATACGGAACTACTCCATAAGTAATGGGTCTTCTAGGTTAGTGGTGCAGGCAGCACTTTTTAAATCCCTAGGGCAAACATTAATGTGCAGAATTATTATTGTGCAAATATGTCACCATTTTTCCATATTATTAAGTCATGCTGCATGCTGAAAGAATCTCTTTTCAGCATATTATAAAATAAAAAGAGCAAGTAGTATGTGAGGGTACAGCAATCCATACAAATCTTTTTGAGACGGCATATCTTACCTTGTAAATAGAACTACCACCAATAATCCAAATTTGTTCATATTCCTCTTTAAATTTGTTATCATTTAACTTATCGTAAATATCATTCCAAGAGGTAAACCCGCATACATCATGGAACTGTTCTAAATCTAATTTCGATTTGGATAAAATAAAATTAATACGATTGGGTAAAGGTTGATATTTGGAAGGTATACTATCCCATGTTCTCCTACCCATTATAACAACATTTTTCTTTGAGTTTGACTTAGTCGTCTCAGTCATTTTGCTAAAGTAATTCATCTCTGCCCTAAAAAAACGATTCCCGCCATAATAAATTAGGTTAACAATACAAAACTTACTTTAATTTCCATGGTAATGTGTTATTTTTTCCTATACCACGGTTCTGACTTGCTGCAGCAATTAAATTAAATTTCAACATTTTGGTTGTACTGTTCAAACAAAAATGATTTAATTGGTTTAAGATAAAACAAAATATAAATACATAAATTATTGCCAAATGATTTGAACCAAAGAATAGAAACACAAGTGTTGTGAATGTTTACACAATTAATTATAGTGGTCTGTGGTTTATGTTTTAACATTTCTTTATACCGGGTGTGTCTATTTTCTTGTTCCAGTGAGATATTCATTGTGTGCTCTATGTAAATGTTAAGGCAAAGAGCTATATCGAATCGTCGAAACTCCTAAGGAACGCTGTTCCAATTGAAATAATGTGGAAATCTAAACAACAATATAAAACAATTGTATTTCCTTCTGAAGAATTGCTTATTTAAATTTCCTGAAATAATGGATCAAATTTTTTTTTCATAAGTAATTCTTTAGAAGAAATTATGAATATGCCAATTCGCGAGTATCAATGCACTCAAGCCATTCTCCCGGTAAAACACGGAGGTCTAGGTGTTCTCAAAATTTCTGATATTATTGTTCCGCTTTCCTGACATCATCACATGGTTGCCATAATCTAGTCTCATAGATTCTATCATTTATGGACCTTGAGATTATGTTACATTATGTTGAAGATGCTTTAACTATGTGGAAATAATCAACTGCAGCAACTCCAGCTCCAAATATACAAAAAAAATTGAGCCAATATAAACATTTCTAAAATAATCCAAAATGAGCTGAATTTTTCACAAATTGAAGACGAATCTCGCAGTTAGACGCAAAGAATCTGGGTCATGGCTGCATGCTATTCCTTCCAAAAACGTGGAAATGCTAATGGACAAGCAAGCTTTCCGTGTGTGCATTGATTTAGGACCTTGGAACCAATTGGATTGTTTTGTGATGATCTGGGTTAAGTGCACACCTTCCTCGTCTACCTATATGTGGATAGGGTCATGTATAGAGTTGTGCAGAAAACGAAACAGCTGTTGTATATTTTTCTGGATTTGTCGATTGTTGGATTGCCCAGCTTTTCTTGCCAGTGTCTCTTTACATAGATGCCTCTTAACACGCCTACGACGTAGGCTCAGAGAGTGAGTGGTTAGTATGCATGTAGATGTACGGTGCACGGTGTCTTAAAATATTTATAATAATAATAATAATAACATTTATTCTTTTTGACATACAAATGTATAAGAATCGTCACAGGGTTAATGAAAAATAGTATAATAATATAAATAATTAATAATATGAATATAGTACCCATAATTATTATCTATATGGTAAAAGAAAGATGCAAGTAAATGAGTACAGCACTAGATGAATGAATAAACACTCACAACATATCATCATAGATAAACCCAGTATCATTAAACAATAAAAAACCATTGATTTCATACGGGCAGAGATTTATAGCAACAAAATTTTTTAATGTTGATTTAAATTTTTTTATTTGTTTTTTGAGATTTTGCAGTTCTCGAACCGTTAAAAAAATGTTTTAGGTTGGTACCACAGTACAGCCCGAAAAACCGAAGAAAGGAAGGAATTTTAAAATTCTGACTGCAATGTGATAGAACATCTCAACATTGAAAAGTAAACTTGGGGTTTGATGCCGCCCGCCGTAACTCTTCAGGAATACATTCAAAATGGCGTCTGAAATGAAATGAAATGAAAATTTTATTACCCCGACGTATGATATACCATACCAACGCAATTGTACATGTGTTTTTTAACGCTGAGTACGAATATCCAATTTAAATTTTGATATCTCTTAGGCAACCCCTTCAAAATGGCGAAAAATATAGAAAACTCAAATCAGTTAGTCTTCATAAAAATGAAAATGTTTGTTCTTTCATTACAATTTGTTCGTTCTATGCTAAATAAGCATTTACAACTGGTTTATTTCAGAGAAATGTTTAGTAGGTATAACATTTCTCTGGTTTATTTTTAATAATTTAAAATAAAAATTTGTTTGAGCCGTTCGATACAAAAATTGAGGTCGAAGGCTTTCTGAAAAACTAAAAATTGTGATACACACACGAAAAAACCGATTTTTTTATTCTTAAAAGATGTACAAAAAATGTATTTGAATAAGATTTGAATTTTTAAAAACAAATTATGTAACATTAATAATTTATTAGCAAAATTTGGGTTGAAGGCATCATATAATGTCCTCCCTAGTAAAAGTGAGGAAAAATAGATGTAATTTTAAAAAATAGATAAGGATTTATATGATTGAGGTACCTATACAAAATTCGCAGTTCAATAGTTTGCAAAGACTACATAGCAGCGGTATTAGTAACAGTAGGTACCTACCTTATAAGCTTCCTAACAAAATTTATTTATTGAAGCAGCATTTATTGTTAGATATTTTCTAGTTTTAAAAAGTAAACAAAAAAAACTGTACAGCCGCCACTAAATATGATAGCTTAATATAAATCGCACAATTAATTATTTAGTAGTATTAAATACATTCCACTATTGTGCCTACTTTACAGTAAAGTAAAGTACCTACCCAGGTGTGCTATAGGTACGTATACCGTATACTATACATAAGAATACGAAACATAGAGTAGGTACATGTTCTTATATCTTTCATCATAATTATTGCTTTTTAAGGGTATGTAACTTATCCCGTAAATGTTCCTTCTTTTAAAAATAACATTTGCATTTGGAAAAATTCTGTTGCCGCGAGACTTCCCTCGTATTAACACTTTTTTCAAAAAATAAATATAGCACAATTGCTGAATTCAGAAAAAAATATACTCTTAAACTACATAAAAAAACTGCAATTTTATCTTAAAAAAATGAGTGCACCATTTTAGCTTATACCGGAAGTGACCTCATCAAAGGTAATATTAGCATTTTCGCGCTTGGCCGGAATACAATCGATTGGCGAAAACCGCATTTCGATAACTTTAATAGTTTCTGAGTTTAGAGCGTTGCAAGGAATGTGTACGGACAGACTACAGACGACAGACGGAAAATTTTTTTACTTCCCTTCTTCTAAAACTTCAAAAAAAAAACAATTGACCTGTCCGAGCTTTTTTGGATTTTTAAATGCCTTAATCTCTTTCCTCATTTTCCATTTTGGAACTTCAATTTTTTTGGTTAAAAATAAAAAATAAATAAAAAAAACTAGTGCACTGAAATCAGAAAAGAAAGACCTTTCAAATGATGTATCACTTGCCCCATCATCCCTATTTAAATTTTGGGGGTTGTTCTCTCAGCGCTAAGGGATGAAATCACTTCAAGTTGAAATTCATAGCAAAAGTTGTCCCCCTTGATGTAGAAATTGACGTGTTTTTGAGTTTCTCAAAAAAAAAATTTCTCTAGCCAGAAACTCGTCTGTTACCTTTTCGTTGACCCACCCTGTATTTGCTATACCTCCATTACATTTAATAACAAAAGTAAAGAGTTAGAGTTACAAAACAATATTACACCAATAATTTAAAAAAATCTTACCTAAAACATTTTTCTAGCTTTCTTTTGTGAAAACTTTTTGATGATATCTTTACAGTCAAGTTTCTTTTTCTATCGATATCATTGCTAAACTAGATAGATGATCTGAGTCATAGTACTGCGTAAATAGTTTTTAATCAGCTTCAATTTAGAAAAACCTACTACTTGAATTGGCGTTTTCAAATAAAAGTGTACGAAAATATATGTATAAGTACTTTGTTGAATAATTTCTGGGCTCAC
This sequence comes from Pyrocoelia pectoralis, assembly GCA_036250285.1. NCBI lineage: Eukaryota > Metazoa > Arthropoda > Insecta > Coleoptera > Lampyridae > Pyrocoelia > Pyrocoelia pectoralis. The sequence goes on from CM070075.1 coordinate 69,093,834, forward strand.
CTTTTGGCTTTTATAGAATTGTTTTCTATATGAAATTTCCCTAGAGTGTCTATTTTTTAAGCGAAGAGTATCTAAATGTTAATTAATTAGGTACGTTTCTTTTTTATAAAATATTTAAAACGTTCTAGTTTGTTAATTTGTTTCAATAAAATTATTGCACATTTTTAAATTTTGGAATAACAAACACTTTAGATACCTAACTACTAAATAAGGGTGGGTGTATTCAATGGCGAAACAATTGAAGGTCTTAATTTTTCGGGACAAGGGCAATGTATAGGTTTATGTTACTTTAATCAATAGTAGTCTCATTACCTTTATTCAACCTTACATTTTCTGAAAAGGATCAAGGTTGCCAATAAAAATAGAGATTTTTTAATAAAAGTGAACGAAGGAGCAATTTTTATCATCTTGAATAACGAACCTCAATTTAAAGTATCGCTACTTATTTATGAGATACACATTAATATAAGTCAATCATTCCGTTTCAATCAAGACAAAAAAAATCGTATTAATTATTCGAATTGGCAAATAATTAATTTATTACTTAATCAATAGCTCCATTGGGGGTATGCAATCGCCTTTATTAGTGTAGTCTTTAACGAAATTTTACAAACAAATTATTAATGGAAAATCAATTAAGTAGGTATACATAATTGATTTTCCCTTCATTCGTTGGTATATTGAATTGTTGCATTGGACGAACTTAATTTTAACAAATATCAAAAGGCGCGAATTCTCATAGAATTCTAATTTCAACAAACTTCAAATCTATACCTAACTAATTATGGCATAGGTATACTATACCTATACAATAGAATTAAATGTTATTTGATTTTATTATTATATAGTATTATGTATTTTTTGCAATATAGGTAGTTAATTAGATATATAAAATCTTTATTTATTTAACGCAACGGAAATATTTGTGAAGATTTTATATATCTAATTGACTATATTACAAAAAATACATAATACTATATACAATATAAATAATTTGTAAATCACGATTAAATGTTGGAGAAAAAAAAGTAAAAAAAAATCGTTTTTCGCCCCCTTTCCACTTCCAAAAAAGGGGTTGCAGCTGGGGGTGAAATTTGCAATTTGAGAATACTGTTTTGTGGAGAATCCAAAAGTGAAATAAAAAATAGGTGTTCTCATTTAAATTTTCAAAACTCACCCCCGCTCCACCCCCCACAAGGCGGTGAGGGTGACGTTTACGTATCATGACTCAATAGATTTCAAAAAATAAAGGAAACGTGTTTTTTTTCCTTTTTGTAATTGGATGTGTCGTTCTCCAGATATTAAAGGGTGTATATTTTGACTTTAATGGCGTCCCGACGGCGAACGGGTGATCCGATCAAAAATCTACCAGAGATTTGGAATCAGTAAAGAATTTCCCATAAGATGACACTACTTCCAGTTTTCCAAACCTTGTAACATCGACCAACGCACAGACACACAGGCATCCGGACGAATTTAGTAACCAAGTTTTTGCAGTTGGTTGAAAATTCTTAAGGCTACGCACCTTTGGAACTTTCATTTTTAATTTAAAAAATGTACCAGCTGTTTGTGTTTTTCCCGTGAATCTGCCCGTCCGTTTCTGAATAACCCCTTATTTTGTTTATATCTGATAGATTTTAAGCATAGTGGCTTTGAAATGCATTTTTGTCAAAAATTTGCCCAATTGTGATCAGAATGCGGTCATTCATTTTTTGTATGCTGAAGGTGTGCAACCATTGCAAATTCACACGCGAATATAAGCATTGCATCTAAATGCGTGTAACGCGTGTGATATAACTGTGCCGTAGATAACAATATGGCATGTGTGGAATATGTCGAATTTCAATCAGCAAAATCTCAGAAAATGTTGGAATGAGTGAAGGATCTGACAATAATATTTTAGACAAATTGGGTTACACCAAAGTTTGTGCACAATGGATTCCTCGTCCTTTGCCTGTGGGACAGAAAAGCTTGCGAATGGGGTTGTTTTTTTAACATCTCGGGTCCTACAGCCAAAATCGTAATGATTTTCTCTTGTCAATAATTGCTTTCGACGAAACTAACCAAAACAAAAACGACTAATATTATGCAACATCCGTATTGGTGGAAAATTGACATTGAAGAAACAAGAAGAAATTGCAATAGCCTAAGAAGACAGCTCTATCGAAAATAATAAATAAAAGCTTCCAAATAATGGAAGAGACAATAGCCTTACTCAAAGAAAGGAGAAACTGCCTATTAGAAAAGCTAAAAAAGAAAAGTGGCTGGAACTATGTGAAAGGGGGTGCAGGATACCAAATAGTTATAAAAGAAATAAAAAAACCCAGTCAACCCTTCTGTATGAATCAGACAAAGAAGGAAGAAATTGTGAGAAAACTGTTTCCCAAGTGTATGTGACCAACGCTGTAAAACCACACGTAGCAAACATAAACCCTTCACTATGGCAGAGCTGTTAGATGCAACTAACAAAGTGAAGACCGAAAAATCTACGGGGATGGATGGCATACCGCCGTGATGCAATTAAACTAGAACCCGCGAAAATACTGTATCTATATATAACAATTTGATGAAAAATTACGCCTTTCCAGCTAGCTGTTAGACACATGAAAGGCTAATAGAAAACAGATTAGTCCAGCAATTTCGAACAGACAATACGGTTTCCAGAAAGGCAAATCAATTTTACTTGCAATTGAGGAGATGTTAAAAGTTAGAAGTTCAACTAGGAAATGGTGCATGCTTATCACGCTGGACGTACGGAACTCATTTAACACAGTACGCTGGAGCATCATCATAGAAAGTTTAAAGAAAAAAAGATCTGGGATTACATTATTAAAATCATCGACGCTTATTTTGACGACAGAATGATATTAATCTCCAAAGAATGCCAACATAGAATCAGTACGGGAGTTCCACAGGGGTCTGTATTGGGCCCGATTCTGTGGAATGTATTTTATGATGAAATATTCCAACTAAAACCATATGGTCAGGTAAGAACCGTTGCTTATGCATAAAGCTTATGAAGGTACAAACAGTTCACTAAGAATGATAGATAAGTGAATGGAATAAAATCACATATATCTTGCGCCCGAGAAGACTGATGCAATAACACTAAAGGGCCTACTATCAAGGAAAACTGAAATTATATGTTCAAGCTGAAAGAGTATGAGCTAAAGCCAAAAAAATCTATTAGCTACTGGCACGCATACTTCCAAACACTAGAGGACCGACAATGTTGAAGAGACGAGTGCTATAAATACTACTCATTAGAATCAATTGTATGCTGCACGGATATGGGAAAGCGTGCTGCAGATAAGCAAATACAAAGGCACGCTGGAGAGTTTCCAGAGGAAAATACTGATTACAGTAGTGAGCGGGTGCAAAATAATATCAACCCAGGCTTTACAAGTTGTGTCGGGTTAGGTTCGTTTGAACCATTTATTAAGTAGACATTCATGCAAAGAAAATGATCAAATTTATCCACGACAATGTTCGGCCATACGGTGACCAGACGTCCCGATTTTGCCGGGACAGTCCGTTCTTTTCAATGTTTATCCCGATTTTTTAATTATTGAATAGAGACGTCTAATGTCCTGATTTCACGATCCAAACAATTATTTTGTTTATATTTACAGGTCGCGCGCGTTAAAGTAAACTAAACCGGCGCATGCCGAAGTCGAATCGAGTCCCGAATGAGCAAATGCGCCAATGTGCGGTTCATAAAACACGTATTTTCAGTTTAGGCATTCGCATTCTCAGGTTTCCTTAACGTGCCCCACCTGTACATCTAATCGTAGTCTTTGGTATGTAATAACCAAAGCTAGGATAGTTAGGCAAAATAAAATTCAAAAAAGGCAGGCAAAAAGGGATAAAAAATAATCAAAAAAGGCATCTAAAAGGGCAAAAAAGGGCCAAAAAGGCACGGAAAAGCAAAAACTGTCGTGAAAAAACCGGTAAAATCAACACATACGTATTCAAGTTATGTATAGGAAAAAAAATTTATTTGAAAAACTAAATACAGTTGATAGATGCGAATCCAACTTTATCCACTGATTATACTTAGTACTTTTTGATTGCCTATCTGCTGACATTCTTTTTCAATAAAGTTTTTTGGCTAATTTAAAAATACGCTTAACACCGCACAACGTATATGAGAAAGTTTGTCTTCAGTTTGTACACCAAATTCCTTTCCCTTCAAACAATATGGTTTCTTAAAACTTTCTCAGAAAAATTTATATAAAATTTAAAAATTAAGAAATACTTACATTAGAAAAAACTAAAAAAAATTGACCGAAAAGGTACTAAATAGGCAAAAATGACAAAAAAGTAGATAAAAAAACTAAAAATAACCAAAAAAGGCAAAAAAGGCAAAATAAAGATTGCATTTTTGGATAACGGATAACGGATTTTAATTAGGGTCTGCCTTATGTTTCTCCATTTATAAGAAAAGGCATTTTGCCTAACTATCCTTGCTTTAGTAATAACTGTAATCACAATTAACGCAATGACAATTACCAAGCTATTTTCTTTTTATACAGCTATAGTAGGGTTAGTCAAAGTGATATTAATTACGTGATTTGAGTGACTTGCGTCATAAGACATTTCTTGCCTCAGGTTAATATAAAACGAATGTTCAAATTGACCTAAATGGAACATGCTCGTTGAGCATATTCACTCTGAGGCAACCCTGGGGGTGACATAAAGGTTTTAAAACGAATAGGGTTATTGGCAACTGGGTCAAAGTTTTTTTATAAAACGAATGGTGTGTTATTGACAGGAGTGACTTAAGTCAACCACAAACTCTAAAAAGAAAAAGCTACTCAACTACGAACAGGAAAAGGAACTCTTGAAAGAGATTCATTCATTTCAAAAATATCAACTATAAAGTATAATTTTTTCGGTCCATATCCCCCCCCCCCCCCCCCCAATTAATAGTCCCGATTACGGAAATTCCAAATATGGTCACCTTAGCTATACATAGGTGCGCAAATACGTTTCAAAGTTGAATGGCAAATAAACACTTGCGGGAAACTGTGCTTTGCCACTTTCGAAAATTTGCTTTTGCGACATGAAAGGAAGAGTTTCCTGCATCGAATTGTTACTGCTGATGAGAACCCCAAACGCAAAATATCGCGGCTTTCACCCGACGAAGCATCAACATCGACGGCACCAACAAATCCCTTCGGAAAGTAGACAATGCTCTATTGCCTATGAAGTCGTATTTCCATAGTCCAGCATACCATTAAAACGATGAAATCGCCGCAACCGTATTCATCACATGGCCTCTTCCGATTATTCCTTATTCCGATCGATGGCGCATTGCTTGGCTGGGGTACACTTGACCGATTTCGAATAAGTTCAAAATTCGTTGGTTGAATGGTATCGGTTCAAAAACGATACATTGAATAAACCATTTTTTGAATTTCTTTGTTTTCGTTAACAAAAATAACACGGATATTTAGGTGCGCCCCTAGTATATCGCCAAAGTTGGGTAAATATGCAGCAAATAGGAGTGGAGGATTTTAGAGGGCTATCCTTTTAATCACTAGAATAAAGAATTGCTGATACGCGATGACAATTTGGCTGATTGTCATAATTAATTTTGTGTCCTCCAGTCATGCTCAACGAGTTGCTGGACAACTTGGTATTAATTATATCCACGGTATATGTGTTGCATATCAATTCACATCGCGTGTCACATATCTCGATGAAGAATCAGTATGTTGTGCCTACACCCTACATATAAAAAAGTGGAAAAGGATTTATTTATAATTATCCATCAGCTTAGATAAGCATATCGCGCCCCCTTATAAATAATAGGTAGTCAAAAATTTTCGATCAATATAAAGTCGATTCATGGCATGGCATTATCTTTAATAAATTAAGCAAAATCATTTTCATTGTCTTATGTTGAATAAAAACGGGAAAATTTCAGTCTTCTTCCAGATTATATGTGTGAGAATTAAACACTGTGGGAGAGAAAATTTGAAGAACAGGAAAGTTACGTGTTCTTAGATCATTTTATAAAAGGGATACAAATATCGTATTTATTTTTAGCTTAGGTCGATGCATGCTTAGCCTTTGTTCTTAGACTAATGAGGGGGATTTTTTTATTATATAGGAGTAACCACAAGGAGTGACATTGAAACACATGTTAACTTTTTGATCTAAATTAAAATGAAAAATTTTTCAGTTATTCTCACGATGAGGATGTATTAAATTAAATAGTTAAAGACAAATGCGTCTTTCTGGAGAACTAAAATAGTTTTGCCGGTCGTAGTTTTTTTTTTAAATAAACAAAATGAAAATAAACGGGTGTGTGGCGCCCTCAATATATACAAATTGAGGCTAGGGCCGAGGGAGCTACGCAGAGGCGTGCGGTATATTATTGATTAAAGACGTTGGGGGTTTTAAAATCAATATCAGTAACGAAACCGGTAGCGTGGTTAAACGGGTAAAGCTTTAATATAAATCTATCGACCTTTATTAGTCTGTGAAGCTCTTCCAGGTAAGTTTGTGTGCAAAGGTGTATGTGTGAAATATTACATGTTATTTGTTATTATAAAATTTTTCAAAATTTAAATATACACGAGCTGTTTTTTTTTTAAATAGGTATTGTTGATGTACAGCATAATATTTTCTTCCGTTTCAAAAATGTTTCAGCTATTAATGTTTTATATGATAATTACCGTAAAGTGGTCTACTCTATTAACTTCCTTAGTAGTTACTCTTGTTGCGTCCGAATACACAGTGCGTTCTACATTTTAAGTTTTAAACGAATAAAATAGTTTCACAGGTTTTGTCGTTAAGGTAAGAACTGATTTGTTAGATTATTTATCAATTAAGCTATCTATCGGAGAGCTTTTAACTCCGACATATTTTAAGTGTTTTGTAAACGTTTCTGTTGTTAAAATTGTTTTCTTATCTCTATAATTTAATAATATGAATAATTGTCATTTTGAAATAATATGATATAATGCACTTTCGCATACTTAAAAACTGGGTTAATTATAGTTTTTGGGGCAAAATGATGAGATAAAGATAAAACATAAAAATTGGAAGTTTTAAATGTACAAGTACAGCACCTACAGTCCTACACGTTTGATGCAGAAATTGAGTAGTGAGTTACGCGAATGACTCGGTGAATGATGTAGGTATGCAAAATTTTTCGTTTCTTCAACAAAATACCCATCCTGCTAAAAGAGCGATCTAGGTAGCAAATAAATAGGATTGTCGGCCGAATATCATTCATTCGCAACTGAGGGAAACATTTTTGTAAAGACTAAATTTTACCTTCTTTACAGACTAAAACAGTTGCGACTAATATCTTGCAAATAATTTGGCCATCAAGAGAAAACAATAGGTACGAAATGGTTGAAGTTTAAAGTATCGAACCTTATAATTTCGTTATTTTTACAATAGTTCAGCATTCATTCAACACTTTTTAGTTACTAAGTAACGTGAAGCAATCACAACTTATCGTTTGGTAAATTAGCGATTTTAACGTAAAGTGTACCTACAATAATTATTAACTTTATTGATAATTTGGCTAATAATAATTTGTCTTATTTTTAATATAACACACATAACTTTAATCTGTCATACACCATTTTTAAAGCTCACATTCTTGCAATGTAACTATGACCAAAGAGTATATGTATACTCATTACTGTGACTCCTTTCATTATTAATAATAAACCGGACAATATCATTTTAGTCTGCAAATGTATTAAAATATTGAAATGCGAGACACTTTACTAGAAATATTTATTGTGTGACTTACAAGCGAAACTATACTAAAATGCGAGCAAAAATCGTAACGAAAATCTTTAAAATAAATATACCTATTTGTTATTATAACTTTTATAAACAGATACATAATAATAAGGTTATTATTACCTGACTCACCTGAACATAAACGACTCTTAATGGTCCGCGGCCTCTTTATAGCCCGTCGTGCCATTAATTAATTCTGATTTTTCGGGTATCTTCTTACTGTCTCAGCCAACTCGTTAATTTCGGCCTCGCAAGCCATCGCATTTTCTTCATCTGATGAAAAATCTATCTAAAATACCGGATCTCACAACGGAAGTAAACAGTTTACAAAGTTAAAACGGATACCCTTGTGCACTGCTTTTACTGTAGCAACGTATTTCAAGCGGCTTGATACATCGACTCAAGATGTGATATTTAAATTATTTGAGATAAATATTTAATCTGTGCATAAAATAGTGTACCTATGTACTTCTGGCGTAACTTGCTTTTATGGCCCTACAACCTTTTCCTAGTCCTCGCTGCCCGCTCTGGCTTGAAATAAGGCTTCGGGCCATAAAAGCTTCTTTATGCCCTTAATGCATAAATAACTATTATAAGGTACCTCTATGACCTGTGGTGAAACATAATATATGTATAGTACCTACAGGGTAATTACAAATGATTGGAGCGATTTCGTGTGTTTATTGTAGCTGTATTATTTGACATATCATCAGTATCATCACGAAACTTTACAGATACAGAGTTCTGTTTGAGATGTTACAAGGTGCTCCATATGCTCCCCTCTAGTGACTGCAGATATCAAGTCTGTAATCAAGTTCGTTCCACATTCTACGTAACATATCCCTATTAATTTGTTCAAATCTGGTAGGTCTACTGGTAAACTACTGGTCTACTGGTAAAGCAGGCACAAACACTCTTTTACACACCCCCATTCAAAAAAATCGCACGTTGTCAAGTCAGGGGAACGTGGAGGTCATGTCTGTTCATTCTCTCCACCGCGATCATCCATCTGTTTGTCAATCTCATGTTTAAAAATGCACGAACATCATGATGAAAGTGTGGTGGAGCACCATCATGATGGTAGATGAAGTTATCAGTTATCACTGTCGGTCTCCAGCTGCAGCAAGAGCCAATTTTCCAACATGTCCTGTAACATTCTCCTCGCCGAAGGAAAAAGGGCCGTAAACTTTGAATACCGTGGGGATTTTTTGTGCCCCAGATTCGCACATTGCGCCTGTTTACTCTGCCATTCACAAAGAACGCTGCTTCATCACTGAAGACAAGTTTCTCAAAAAACCATCCTCTTCCATAAACTGTTGAACTTGTGTACAAAATTCAAAGCCACTCACTTTGCGATTGGGCGTAAGAGCTTGTAGCAATTGCAACGGGTAAGGCTTCTGCTTCAATCTTTTCCGTAAGATATTCCAAACGGTCGGTTGTGGAATGTTGAGCTCTCTGCTCGCTTTGTGCGTTGACGTTTGTGGACTACGAGTGAAACTCGCCCGCACGTTCCCAACTTTTTCTTCACTCAACTACTTTACTGAAGATAAAGTCGAAGTATCGACTGATATAATATGTTAGTTTAAAACACTTTTTCCTCAAAAACCTATTTGTAGATAAGAGGTCCAGCTCGAGGTCCATTAAAATATTTAAAACTCCATTGCTCGGCGACACGTAGCATAAATTTAAAAAACGAAACGTCATTTTAAAGAAAATTTAATGCCCTTTTAGAAGATGTATCACAACAGACCCCTTCTCATTTGGAAAAATACGGGTAGATGCCGTCCCCGCTAAGAGATTGAAGTTACAGGGATGGAATTAATGTGTAAATATGTCCTCCTGTAAAAAAAGTATCGGGTGCGAGGATTTTTTTTATTTTCACATAGGTACAAACCGTAAACCTTGCTGGACTGTTTTCGATGGGCCACTCTGTATACCCGGTTTTGGCTGTTTTGCATTCGTTGCGTAATATGCTTTAAAACAGACACCTACAGCTTTCGTAGGAGTCTCCAATTTGTATTAATCACAAACAGTTTATTTTTTTTATATTGACTCCACTAAAACAACTAAGAGTTGTAATTTGTTTCTTCCATTCCTCTAATTGGTTAGGTATATCGTCATAAAAAGGTACTGTAAGGAAACAAACAATTATAGTTATCTGTTATCTCTATGAATTAACAAAATACCTACACCTGTGTTTCCAGTTTGAAGGGCTTATATCAGGTATAAAGCAATAGAATAAATCCCAACATAATCCCTTTACTCTACCTAAAGTAGTAACTGACAAACTGTTAAACATTTAATGTTCGTTTTTCAGTCGCACTAATCCACACCACAAATTGGTGTTAGGTAGGTACTTAACTACTAATTTAAAATTTATGCAGATCACTAAGTATAGGTATAAGTTATATGAACCATAATCATAATTCGTACCAAATTTCTATGTATCTTTATTGTCCTTTTCCATTTCAGCAAGATTAATTTATATGTTTCTGGAAAGTACAGCCTGCACGTATGAATTAAGTGGTTTCCTTTTCTTCCAAAATGAATGTCAAAATCAAGTTCTAACTGAAACAAAATGCTAAGTATTTTAAATTTGTATCGACTTCCTACATACTTCCTACTAATTAATGTTCAGCAACAATTATATCAATGGTTATATGAATAATGAATATGCAATGAGGAAATATTGAATAAAAAAAAAACGATTTGGGCTCGTGATCCTTGCCCTTACCCTTACCTCACACACACCCTACTTAATGCATGACTACTTAGGGACCCGGGACCCCATTCTTCTTCGACTGACTGAAAGTTAATTCGTTATCGGATCCCCGTAATACGACAGGAAACTAAAGATAGAACGATATAGAAGTAATTTCAAATGAAAAAAAAGTGATTAGTTAAATCAATCATCCAAGACATTTCATTGTAATAGTCTTTCCAAACAGTACCTTAATAGTTAATGCTTCGCTAATTCCTCTAAACTAGGGGTTCCCAACCGATGGTACGCGTACCACAGTGGTACGCGGGAAGATTTCAGGTGGTACGCGTTTGTTCTTCTTTTATTGCCTTAATGTTATTGAACCTAATGGAAACGTGAATGAATAATTAAAGATAAGGTTTTATTACTTATTTAATAAAAAATAAAATAAATAATAGACATGTTTCTGATAGAAAATGTGTTTCTAACTAAAATTAAGATCAGGGGGGTTCTTCCAATCTAAACCCCCCCACCCCCGACCCCTTGGTGATGGTGGTACGCCAAAATCTTCGAAAACCTCCAGGTGGTACGCAGTTGCAAGAACGTTGGGAACCGCTGCTCTAAACTATAAAAGGAGTCGTAACTAATCATCTAATACTAAAATCTTTAACTGGAGAAAAGTAATATACAAAGCAGGATTTCCAGAATCATTTTTTCCCCTAATGTACGTACCTATTTGCAACATTTCAGTCCAAGCATTGAAAATTGCATCTTCGCGATGGCCTGCATTCTTCAAGGCGTTCGGAAAAGTTTTGTTTAACTCGATATAATATATTGCTCGGCAATTTCTGCTGTTTGTCTTGTGGTGGCATCCGTCAAGTCACGTAAGGTTAGAGGTTTGTTCAACGTTATGGCAATTCTCTTGGTATGGAAGTAATTGCATTGTTGGTCGTAAGGTGTGGACTGTAGCACCGTCTTGTTGGAATCAGACGAGGAATTCAACGTCTGCGTAACTCAGGAGGAAAAAAATCGGAACAATACAACTGTTTCTATTGCATTGGTCTCTCTCTTGAATCTGCAGTTCTGTTAACGCATCCAAATAGGTGAATGTGAGAGTGAGAAAAACCGATTAGAGCTTTATCTTTTTTTTTTAATTTATACTAAAGAATTCATCGAAACAGTACGAGTTATTTTCAATAAGAAGATGCTTTACTTTGCTTTTAAAAGAATTAGAATTTTAGTTAATCCATTGGAGAACTTGAATGTTTATTAGTTTTGATGAATATGATCCCCATTCGTGGTCTTTGAATATGTTTGTACTCCACGTTGATTTCTAAACCTATCCACTAATTTTCGAAAACTTAAACGAGGATTTTCTTCAATCCGTTAATTATTTCATATTATGTCATTGTGACATAAGTAATTGCACTTTTCAGATATTTGAACTATAAGGTTGCTATTTTGTTTGTTCACTAACCAATTTGCATAATCGAATCTAATCAATTTAAAATTTTAAGGTCGCAGGAAAAAAGAATATTTGACGGGTTTATTTTATTTCCTTTTAATCCAGACGGTTAACTTAAGTTCATCCATGCAAATGAGTAGAACAATAAACGTAAAAGCGAATCAGGATACCACTCCTGTTTGCAAATTTTAGTGCCGTCACACCCTCCAACCACTTAACCCTTTATTATTAAAAGGATTCTAAAACCGTATTTAAATTCTCCTATTCTCCTTTATTGACGACGCCGACGGTAGAAGTGGATGAAATCTGCATATGAAATTTTAAATTAAATTTTAATTAGTTTTCAATTATGCTATGTATTTTTTGACGTAAAATTAAGTTTTATAAATGAGGTATGGTATTTAATTATAAAAATTTATAGACGTAAATACAAATTTTCCAGTATTGTTAATTTTAATTTTACTATTAATGAGTGTTATGTTTGTTCAATATTTACTTTTTACGATTTAGTATTCGCTCTTATTGGCTTGGTTTTAACTTAAAAATAGTGTCGAAATCTCGTCTGTTTTAATTATTAATGTACATATGTACAACATCCTTATAAACGTGCACTATAGGCCATTAAGGTCTTTGGCTTGGTTTACGATTCTACTTTTCGCCTTTTTTCCACTGCGCCACCCCCATTCTAACCAGGTTTTCTTCCACTTCTTGCAGCCACTTTCTCTTCGGTCTTTTCCTCTTCCTCATATCTTCTCCTGTTCATCATTTGCGTTACCAGACTATTTGCTGGTAGTTTTTCTATGTGGCCGAGCCAAGCTATTCACTTACGTTATTGTAGGTCGTCCATATGATGCTTTTATTTCTTCGTTGTTCCGTCTTCTCCACTCTGCGTCCCAATACCTCCAGCATTTTTTTTCCGCTGTTGGTTAGGGTCCAGGTCTCGGCGGCATATACATATTACTGTTTTGTAGACTCTTACTTTCGTTTTTCTAGATAAGTATATTCTTATTGCTCAGTAGTCTGCGCAGCATTCCCAAACATTTGTTTCCTTTTACTATTCCGGCCATTATCTCCACTTCCATTTCATGTTGGTCTGTGATGGTCGTGCCCAGGTAGCAAAATCGCTCGATTTTGTCAAACTGGTATGTTTCTTCCTCGACTTAAATTTCCAGTTGTGGGCTATTCCATTCCTTTTAGTTCTCAGTTCCATGTATTTCGTTTTGTCCTAGTTAATTCCAAGACCGAATCTTGTTACTTCCTTTATCAGCTTTTGTGTTACCTTTCGCAATTCCCCTTGTTATATCCTTAAAGTACTTTTAATTTTATCGCCAACATTTTTTTTGCATATTTCATTGTTATATTTTGAATTGAAATCAAAATTAATGATTCAAAATAAAAAACACTGACCTACCTCAGTATTCATCTTCACAACGTCCACATTGGAAACACACATTTGTGTCCTCCTTATTACAAAACGGACGAAGGAAATTTTCAAACTACCTGGCGTTTAAGATGGTATACGTAGTTATACATCCAGATGTAGGTTATGGGCAGGTACGTGCTGCCTATAATTTTAGGCACAAGGAAAAATGCGGGAAGGTCCTCATGTACCTATTCCCTATTTTGCCATTTATAAGTTTCTTTGGAGGGTCACATGGCACAACGGATGTATTCTTTTTTTAATTTACAAAACAAATTAAATAGTAGGTACCGAATATATTCCTAACAAGTTTAATTAATTCGGGGTAAATCGGCCCAGTAATTACAAATCCTCCAATTGGTTTATTGGATATCCAATAACGTGTGTCTCAAAGAATTTTCCTTTCGGTGGGTAATTCCGTTTAGTGAATTTTCCTATACCCGTAATTTCGTAACTTGTTTTCCAATTGTTAATTTACAACCTACAATTAGTGGAATTCATTGGTTTTTGGCGAAGTGTCTATGGGGTGATCGATAAGACGAGGAAAAAAGATAATAAAATCATAATCACCATATTTGTTTCGATCAAAATGGTCATTTTTGTGAAAAATTAGTGAAAAATTGGCAACTCTTCTCTAATTTTTCTTTTTCTTTGAAGAACCTTCAAGTTACATACCTTTTTTAGAATACTGTTGCATGGTTACGCATTATGTGAAAATATCATCCGTTAATTCCACCCTTATGATTCTAATGTAAATCAACAAAAGTCTACTGCAGTTAATTTAATATTTAACGTCTCCCTGTACGAAGTGAGAATTTGAATAAGAATTCTTTTCAAAATGCAAAATTAATCAGTTTTACATAAAATTTCAAGCCGTAAATTGCACTTAATTTTTCAACCATCTGCAAAACGTTGGTTAGTAAATTCGTCCGGATGTCTGTGTCTGTGTGTCTGTGCGTTGGTCGATGTTACAGGGTTTAAAATGCTGGAAAAGTGGTGCCATATTATAGGACATTCTTTACTGATTCCAAATCACTGGTAAATTTTTTGATCGGATCACCCGTTGGCCGTCGGGACGCCATTAAAGTCAAAATATACACCCCTGAATATCTCGAGAACGACACATCCAATTACAAAAAGAAAAAGACACGTTTCCTTTATTTTTTGAAACTTATCGTAAACATCACCCTCACTCCCCTGTGGGGTGGAGCGGGGGTGAGTTTTGATAATTTAAATGGGAGCATCTATTTTTTATTGCACATTTGGATTCTCCATAAAAAACTATTCTCAAATTGCAAATTTCACCGCCAACTGCAACCCCTTTTTTGGGGGTGGAAAGGGGGAAAATTGCACATGTCCGCAGAAAAATGATCTTTTTTTACTTTTTTTTTCCTCTACTATTTTTTCGTGATTTACAAATTCCGTCCGTCACCCTCTACGCTCCCATCTCCCTTAAGGGTGGAAAGAAAAATAATGACTCATTTGTGCAGAATCCGGTGTGCTTGTGCCTGAGGGGGGGGGGGTAGTTATATACCTATATGTTGTATATAGTATAATACGCCATAATTAGTTACAAACTTGAAGTTGGTTGAAATTAGAAATCTATAAGAATTCGCGCCTTTTGATACTGTCTTGTTTTTATTTTAAATACAACCCAACGTAGCCCAGTAAAATGAGACGAAATTTAACAATTTGGATGAAATAATGGTTACAGCTTTGAAAATTTGGGAACAGGCTTGTTTTGTGCTCCCTTTGAAGTGTTCAAAAGTCCCCATTCGTACCCCCCCGCCGAGAGAAATGGGGAGCGAAAGTGTCAAAAAAACAGTTTTTCGTAAATAACTGAAAAAGTATCAATTTTATCAAAAACAAAAACATTAGGAAAGTTGTAGCTGACAAAATTCCGCACATTTTCGTGTTACGCTTGAAAATGAGAATTTTTCATTATTTCTTCCTCCATCGTCTTATAAAGATTACCAAAATGATATTTCGGGTATACATATAGATTCAAAATTTAATTCTCTACAACTGTTATTATATGCACTAAGTACGTAGAATCAATAGTTTTCGACTTATTATTGATTTTATTATGCAAAACGAGCAGCGATTGTGTCTTAGAAAAAAGTTTAAATGATTATATCTCTGTTACTATTAATCGCACGGAAATGCTTAAAAAAGAAAATTATTCGTAATTAAATTCTCTACAACTTTTATTTGAAGCATTTTGTGATATGCATGGCGATTATCGAGATATAAGCGAAATTCGCGCGATGCGCGCACATGTTACCGTTTCGCTGCAAAACAGTTGACATTTAAAAAAATCTATCTGGGCTCCTATTGGTCGTAGAGACAAAAATAAAACATGAAAATGTGCGGAATTTTGTCAGCTACAACTTTCTCAACGTTTTTGTTTTTGATAAAATTGATACCTTTTCAGTTATTTACGAAAACCTGTTTTTTTGACACTTTTTCGCCCCCCATTTCTCTCGGAGGGGGGGTACGGATGGGGACTTTTGAACACTTCAAAGGGAGCATAAAACAAGCCTGTTTCGAAATTTTCAAACTGTAACCATTATTTCATCAAAATTTTCCCATTTTATGATTTTACTAGGCTAACGCGTTTCTACAATAGATTGTGGCTTGCCGAGTTACAATGCAAAAATGCAAATTAAAACATCAATTTTTGATGAGAATAAATACACCCAGAGATTTTATTATTGTTGCAACATGGCATCCTTGTTTAATATTAATCTGTTACGATCCTTGATATTATCGAAACGCGATATTTAAATGGAGTTTACGTCTCAGGTCTCAGTATTATAATATATAATTTATTAAGCTACCCAATGTAAGTTCAGATAAAATTAATGTAAATGGTTCTTTTGTTTTTGCAATAAAAGTAAATATTTTCCTTCCTTATTATTAACAAAGAATGTATAATTTATTTATTAGTATTCATTCAGAACAAATAGTTATTTTGGAGATATACGTTCACTATTTAAAACAATACCTACAGTAAATAAAAGTACGAGTATAAAAGTCTTTATTTCGGTTGGTTTATTAATTAACATTCCGGGAAATTCATTTCGTGCATCTGCATGACTCATAATAGTATTTCAGTGTCAAAGACATCTGCCTAGATGACTGTAATTTTAGATTGTCTCTGAAAGAAATTAGTCGTAGATTTTGTATAGACTTGCCATGTAAAAGCATGTCATTTATCACCTTATAGTTTCGGATAATATAGATGTTACCCAAGGTTTATTATAATAAACCTTAGATGTTACCATAGTTTGTATATGTATTATTATTTGCTCATTACATACAAAAAGTAGTAATTCTCATATTCTTATGGAAATATATGCATAAGCATATGTACATCTGTAGTTACAAAAACTATTCAGAAGTAACATGTGAATGCCAGTTATTCAATTTAAATTTAACAACGCTGTAGATGAAAAATAAAATAATAGCGACGAGCGGACCCTCATTTTTATAAGTTTATTTTGATTAGTATGAACGGGATTCATTGCCATTAATCAGTTATCTCATACATTTTTTATGTCCTGCTTCGTCTAAACTAAACTAATATGGGACAGTGGCGTACCTAGAATTTTTGCCGCCCGGGGCGGTCTCCAATTTGCCGCCCATTCTAAGTCAATCAAATGGTGGTTTTTATAAATTAATAAACATAAATAAATAGTTACAATTGAGACGAACTATAAGTAGGCAACTTTTTTACCGTTTCATGCAATATTTAAATTAGGCAGTAATAAAGGAAGCCGCATAAGGCATAAATGCAACCTTTATAAAAATACAAGATACTTTTTAGGCTACAAGAAACTTACGGAGGGCGAAGGTTCCCCACCTATGAGACAAAACCTAATTTACAAAAAATAATTACCATTAAATATTTTTTATTTTATATTTATAAATGCTTGCGTACATTCCAAGCACCAACGTAAACAAAATGCCGTTCGGGCAGCGAGAGTTAAGGGTGGCTTCACACACACACCGATATTTTGTCGGTGTCGTGTCGGTATGCTGTCGGTATCGGTATACGACAGCTTTTCACACACACACCGATAAACAGTATGTCGAAATTGCAATAGCGGTTATATCTTTGTTAGCATCACCAGTGTCGCTGCGCCTTGTGAATATTCCATAGGTAAAAATTATGGAATTCAGTTGTACTAGAGTCACTTAATATGAAGAAAAGAACCTTGTCGTTACTGTGTTTATTATATTTACGAAAGAAGAAACTCAGAGAAGGCAATTCAATTTAACAGCACTCGTAGTTGATTACATTTGTACTGAGACAACTCCGAATTCAGTGAAATGCAAAAGCCAGCACACTGCACAACGATACCGATGTGTTGGGACTGGTCTGTGCGAATCCAAGTGTATTTGGTTTGCATTGCGTACTAAAACCGAACGATAATTTACTGCCGATATCCTCAGAACCATCCAACTTACACATCGGATATGACAACCGACATTTTTACCGGATCGTTGCCTGTGTGAAGCAGTACCATTTAAAACAATACATTATTGATACAGCACGATACCGACCCCGACATCGACAACGATAATATCGGTGTGTGTGAAGCCGCCCTTAGGTACTTGCCGCCCGGTGCGGACCGCACCCACCGCACCCCCCTAGGTACGCCACTGATATGGGATTGACAGTCGTTACAATCTATTGTTACATGATTGATAATTGAGATGATACAAACTATTAATGTATGGAATAACGTTGCAGATGCCATTGGGGAAAACATTACATAGGTAGTTAATGTTTTGTTTTCCATTGTTACAAATCGTGAATAGTTATACTAAATTTGTTTGTATCCCCTTCTCTATAGTGGGCCTTTTTCTTCTTCTTCGAACCGCTGTCCTCCATAGTTTTTTTGAATTCCCTCCTTTCTTCGTCCTCGGCAATACCCATTTGAATAATATTTTTTTTCTCCTGTCTTTTTAACTTGAAGCTCATCATTACTCAATCTTCAATCATGCAATTTACAAATGTTAAAGTTCTCAAATTTTCAGTTTGAATAACATATTCTTTGCTTTGAACAAGTGCTCTGAGCTACATTTCATGTTGTTTTTTCCCCCCTTTCGACTTCAATTCGCCTCATCAGCTAAAGAAGTCGCCGACCAGTACCTTGACGAAAGAGTAGAAAGGGTTATTTTCATTCTTATCAGTTTTGAAGTTACTCGGTTTTGATAATAGAGAAATAGTACCAAGCATTGATGGTTTATATTATTTAAACTTTTATTATCGAACCATTCCTTTGTATCATTATATTCCGAGGAACTTAAGATGTAAATTATATAAATTCGTGTTTATATCGTGTTATCACTTGACTATATGTTTTACTTATAACTTTATTGAGACACTTCATATTTTTACATTACTTCCCTATATGTATATTTAACTCGATATCAAGCCGGACTTTGGAGACAAGATGAGATGAGACTAATAGAGTCCGAGATCGACGCTCAGTCTCATCTCAAAATAAAGGACAATAGTTGAGTCCCAACCGTAAGTTTCCTCTTGTCTCATCTGGTGGCTTTATTATATATTTACATGTAAATTGTTACAGGATTGTGTGACGATCAGTTTATTTCGAGATATCTAATTATTATTTTTTCAGCATTTGTAGAATAGATGAGCTGTCCTTACGGACTTACAAAATCCATTTATTGAGGTGGATTAATCCTCTTAAATACATCTCATTACAAGTTCCGGTGTGTTTTAGCTTGATGCACAATGTCCCTCCATGCCGCACGCATTTTTTCCCTCTTGAGCTCAGTCACTCACATCTAATTTTTTAAGGTCTTCCTCCACTCAATCTCAGCCTTGGTCTTCCTCTCGTTCTCTTCTTCCCTCTTGTGTTATTGTTCTTCTTATTTCCTCGTTGCTAGCGCTCATTATATGTCCCCACCATCTTATTCTCTGGGCCTTGATAAATTTCACTATATCTTCCCCGGCCATTTCTTTGAGTAGTTCTGAGTTATTTTTACTCCAGTATTGTCGATTTATTCGCCTATATCCCACTATCGTTCTCCAGACCTTCCTTTCAAACACCCTGAATTCCTCCTCTTCTCTTTTTGTTAGACAGATAATCTTCGATGCGTATGTGAGGACTGGCCTTATTAAAGTTCAGTATATCCTAATCTTTGTTCTTTTAGATATCTGCATATTCTTTAATAGCTGTTTATTTGCATGACACTTCCATAATTCCTTTTTTAGTTCTTGATTTGATGACCACGTCGTCTGCATATGCTATTTCTTGCCTTTCCTTATTCATTATTGAACCTTTGCAGCCAGTAGCTCGGATTACTTCCTCAAGTTGAACAGAGTCGCCGACAATGTATCGCTCTGCCTTACTCCACTGCTCACTTCAAAACTGTCTGTGTCATCTTCTGTCGTTCTAACTGTGACTTTTGTTTGTACTAGTGGCTCTAACGCATCTAAAGATGAATGTATTCCCAAACATTAGAAGTGAAGCATTTAGTAATATTTCATTCTAATTAGAAATAGATAATATTTTTTGTGTACAGGTGTAGTGCTATCTTGGGTAGTTGACTCACTATTTTCCAAGATGTATTGTGTTGTGGGTTTCTCCTGTGTCTGTCAGGATTACTAAACCATTTGTAATGTGGTTGTACTTTAAACTATTTTGGAATTCTTGGAACAATCTTGTTTTTTTCATTCCCATTGGTGGAAATATTATAAATGGTATCGAGGCCTTGTATAACACTTTTATTTTTAAGTTAGTTCCACTTGTAACTTTTAATGAGAAGGAATACTTTGTGTAAGATTCGCTTAAAGCGTGCAAAACGACGACGAGTGATTGATTCTGGATTATGCAAAACTGACCATGAAATCCATGCGATTGTTGTAAGAAGGAATTAAAGAACTACACATTTGTAATATTTATATAATATGAAAAAACATACAAAATAAAATATTTGATTCAATAAGTCTGTAATACTAAATGATAAATGTGATTCTTTGGTGATGCGTATGCGTGCAGTTTTGTTTGGAGTTTTCTGCGTGATGTAGCTATCCCTTGGCTTCTATGAAGTATGAAATATGACTGGTAACGAATTGATTTTGATGATCTTCTTCAGGTTGTACGATAGTTCGATGATGATACGATGCGAATTTATTGAAACGACGACGATACGATGAGTGCACTATTTAATTTAATTGAATTGAACGAATGTAATTAGAACTGGCGGCGTCTTTGGTTGTAAAAGTTAAGTCACAAAGTAAAGTCAAAGTTGAAAGTTGATCGACGACTCACGCATTTAATATGCTATCGCGCTTAACTCCGCGCAACGTAACGATAGGGAAGGGTAACAAATAGGGTGAAAATGATGGGATTTTAAGGTGACGAAAGGAATACAGGAAAATGATATTTCGAGACTAATAAAGGTGATAATGAGGACGCAACATACCGCCCACCAAATTCATATTCAAATAACGAATTTTAAAAAAGTAACGAAAAAACAATTATTCAACTAACACATATAAAAAAAATCTATTGTGATGGCAAAGCGCACAATTTAACAGCGGGGCGCTTAATTACACCGCGGGTGGTGCGAACGTCTGCCACCCGAATAATACCATCTTTACCGGGGTATAGGTGTTCGATGCGACCAAGCCTCCACTGTAGAGGTGGCGTGGTTTCATCTTTAACTATCACTAATGTGCCAATATCAGCAAGTACAAGTTTTTTTGTTTTGGCCCAAGGGCTCCTTTGATATAGAGTGTGCAAGTATTCGGTTTTCCAGCGCGCCCAAAATGATTGCTGAAGCTGCTGAACGAGTTGCCAACGCGAAAGGCGCGAGGTCGAAATATGTGATAAATCAGGATCAGGAGGTGCTGATAAAGGCTCTAACGTAAGAAAATGACCAGGTGTCAAACTATTTTGATCATTGGGATCCGTACTAATAGGACATAAGGGTCGGGAATTAAGGATGGCCTCAATTTGTACAAAAACAGTATTTAATTCTTCTAAAGTAAGAATTTGATTTCCAATGATTCTATTAAAATGTCTCTTGACCGACTTGACACCACTCTCCCACAGACCACCAAAGTGTGGAGCAGCAGGTGGGTTAAATGACCAAGAAATGACTTGCGAATCTACCGCATGTTTCAATAAACGATTGAACTCCCTATTAGCACCGACAAAATTACTGCCACAATCACTAAAAATTTGAACGCAACGACCACGACGGGCGATAAAACGTCTTAAGGCAGCTATGAAAACATCTGTTGATAATGAGGTAGCCACTTCCAGATGTACAGCTTTCGTAGCGAAACAGACGAAGATGCAAAGGTAGGCTTTCGAAGTTTTGTTTCCTCGAGTCCTACGAAGGCTTGAAGAAATGGAAAAGGGACCTGCAAAATCACAACCGACGATACTAAAGGGTTTAACCTTACTTATTCGAGTTGCAGGTAGGTTGCCCATAGGAGGGCGATAAGTACTGGGATTAATTCGAAAGCAGCGATTACATTTAGATATATAGTGACGGATTGATCGGCGACCCGAAATAATCCAAAAATTTTGTTGTATTAAGTACAAAGTGGCGTTAATTCCAGTATGAAAATTGTCCTCATGAACTTGTCGAACTAATAGTTCAGTGAGGCGATGAATTTTAGGCAACAATGCTGGATATTTAGTTTCAAAAGGCAACGTAGAATTATCAAGGCGACCGCCCACGCGAATAATATTATCCCCGCCCACCATGGGAGACAATCTTAAAAACCATTTTGGAACGGTCTTACCTGATTCAAGGTTTTTCAAAAAATCACTAAAACAGTTGTTCTGAACTGCCCGAACCATAACCAATAAAGCCTTATATCTTTCTTGCTGTGACAAAGGATCAGTAAGTTTATCATTAGTATATCTAGCATTATGGATAAAACGTAAGACATAAGCTACCACTGCTTGGATTTTAAATAACGACGACGTTTTTTGTAGCAACGTAAAAACGAACGAGAACTGATCTTTGCCACCATGATTAAGGTACGAAAGTACACAACGGGTAGACGAAACTATCTGATTTTGTCTCATTTCCTCAACAGGAAGAAGGGGATTGCTATACGAATCTCTCGGCCAATTATTCTGAGATGATAACAAAAACGAAGGACCCGTCCACCAAAGTGGGTGAGACAAAATCTGTGTGGGAAACAACCCTCGAGAGGCAGAATCGGCAGGGTTCTCACGAGAAGGAACATAACGCCAACAACCTGGAGGGACTCTATCATGAATGTAAGCTATTTTGTTGCTCACAAAAACCTTCCACTTGCGTGAATTGGAGCGAATCCAAGTTAGTACAACACTAGAATCTGACCAAGCGACGATGTCACTAACAGGAGCGATATTGCGAAAGGAGCTCGATACAAATTTTATCAATTTAGCAAGAAGAGCCGCACCACATAACTCTAGGCGTGGAATGGACAGTTGTTTGATTGGAGCTACCTTTGACTTGGCGATAACGAAGGCAGTACGAAAACTACAGTCATTCAAGGTGAAACGAAAATATACAACAGCCGCATAGCCTGCCTCAGAGGCATCACAAAACCCGTGCAACTGAAAGGACTCAATGTTTGCAGGGAACATCAAACGAGGTACTTGAATCGATGAAAGAGTAGACAGCTCCGATTTAAATTTAAACCATTGCGAAGTCACTTCTTTTGGTGGTTCGGTATCCCAATTCAAACCCAATAGCCAAATTTGCTGAATTAGACATTTAGCGAAAAAACTAATTGGGGCGAGTAACCCGAGAGGATCATAAATACGAGCTAACTCAGATAATAAAGAACGCTTTGTACAAGGCACATTGCGAGGATTAACCACGAAAGAAAAGGAGTCAGAGGTTGAGTGTCAACGAAGACCAAGAATTTTGATAGTAGTGGAAGACTCACTATCGAAAGATAGAGCCTGTGAGTGGATAAATTCCAATGGAATCGAATCCAGTGCCTCTGAATGGTTAGATGCCCATTTACGAAGCTCAAAACATCCCGAAGAAAACAAATCAACTAATTGCTTAACAAATCTTTGGGCCTCATCTACGGAAGAAGCGCCACAAATAAGATCATCAACATATAAATTGGAGCGAATAGCTTGAGCAGCCAAAGGGTATGTGCTTTCACCCTGCTCAGCTAGTTCCAATAGTGTACGAATAGCAAGGTAAGGTGCCGAAGAAACACCATAAGTGATTGTATTTAATTGATATGTAGTTATTGGATCGTCAGTCGAAAATCTCCAACGAATGAGCTGATATTTTCTATGATCGGCCCGAACGAGAATTTGACGATACATTTGACGTACGTCGCAAGTGAATGCTATTGGTTTCACTCGAAAACGCAACAGCAATTCGGTGATATCATTTTGTAATTTTGGCCCAACGAGAAGTGTGTCATTAAGGGACTGCTGATTCGCAGCCTTGGCCGAGGCATCAAAAACGACACGAATATTTGAGTGTTCTCCATCAGACTTAAAGACTGCATGGTGAGGAATGTAATAACAATCTAGCCCCATAGGGTTCGTAGACAAAGGAGTCATGTGACCCGCAACCAAATAGTCGCGCATAAAATCCACATACATGGATCTCAATTGCGGTTGCTTAACGAAACGATTTTCCAAAGAACGAAGACGACGATCTGCAATGGCCATAGAACCCTCGAACGTAGGGTTAACAACATCGAAAGGAAGAGCGACTCCAAACCGACCAGAAGTTTCTCTAAACAATGCTTCCTTGAAAGAAGATTCCGCAACTTCCTCTTCAGGAGAGATCAAAGCTTTTGACGGAACTTCCTCGACACTCCAAAATTGTTCGACAATCCTATCCGAAGGTGCCGAGAGCGAATGAGAAAATGACGAAAACAACGACTGCATAGCTTGTTGAGGCTTTGCGAATTTTACAGGACCCAAAACGACCTGACCAAATATGGTGCCAAGTAAAAATGGTTGATCTTCCATAGAAGGAACGATATCCTTACTGGAGTCTACAATTGTTGGATATACATCGGCTCCCAGCAGGATGTGAATAGGGCGAGATTCATACCACAACGAATCCGCTAGTTTAATGTTGCGAGGCAAACAAATATCGGGGTTAACCGTATCATTAGGTAAGTTACCACAAATTTTGTCCAATACGAAGAATTCGAGTTCGAAATTAGGAATTGCACCGTCACTGGGACGAACTTCCGAAGTAACTGTGCACGACGATTTAGTAGTGACTTGTCCTAAGCCACAAATAGGGACAACATTGGTTTGCTTAACTAACTTGAGCCTATTAGCCAAACTGGAGGTAATGTAAGAGGCTTGACTACCAGAATCAATTAACGCTCTTGCGAGATGGTAATGTCCCCAATTGTCACGAATTTTTAAAACCACAGTACCCAATAGCACTGGAGGCCGACCAGCATACGACGACATAAAGGTTGCAGAGCAACGACTTGTACAAGATGTGACTTGGTTCGAGTTATTACCAGTGGCAGATGGTCCAGCGATCGGACCCGAAGATTTAGTCGAAAAATGTAACAACGTGTTATGTGCCGAGTCACAGGTGCGACACCTTCTCTCAGATGGGCATTGCGCCACAACATGTCCAGATGCCAAACAATTGAGGCACAACCGATGGCGCTTGACGATTTCAAAGCGTTCTTGAGGTTGCCTTTTTCTAAACGACGGACATACAAACAAAACATGCGATTGGTTGCACAAAAGGCACTTATTAGAAGTGTTGGGCGAAGTGGTGACTAACGAAGTTCTGGTAAAGGTTGTCTTAGGAGGAGGGCGTCTCGAAGTTAGGGGTGACTGCGTTTGTTTCGAATCGGAATACGACGAAATCATTGCTTCAAGCGATAAGCAATGATCATTCAAAATACCTTCGATGTCCCGAAAGGTGGGAATCTTTCTTTTATCTAGTTTAATCTCTATTTGCTTACGAGTGGACGGATCTAGCTTCTCTAAAATAATGTTAAAGAGTACAAAATCCCAAGTGTCGGACAATTTCAATAATTTCAGGGCTTCGCAGTTCTCCTTTACCTGACTTAACAAACTTCTTAACTCCTTGCCGGACTCCGACGACATTGTGGGAATATTCTGAATCTCGTTCCAATACAAGGTTGCAAGAGCCCTCTCATTATTATATCGATCTAATAATGATTGGAAGGCAATCGAATAATTGTCGCCGCAAACGGGAATGGCCTTCACGAGATTGAGGGGTTCACCGCTTAAGCTAGTAACTAAAAAGTGATATTTTTCTATATTGCCATACGGCTTGTCATCAACCAAATTAATAAAAAGGTCCCTGTACTGAAGCCAATCTTTAAGGTCGCCATTAAATGACGGAAGTGGAATTCTTTTCAAATTGTCAACAAACGAATGCGACGAACTATTGCGTGAATCTGTAACCGCAATCGGGGAGGAACTCGACAGGGAAGTAAACAATTCTGCATACGCCACCTCAATCTGTACACACTTTGTTTCGAAGTCTAACCCAATGTGCATTTCAATTTCTAATTCATCCGGTTTATCAGCGACAAGTGCAATTATCTCATCCTGATTCGTTTGAAAGTTACGTTTGTACGAATCGAGTTGCCTGTACCAAATATTAAATAGGGTTTTTTGCTCAGGGTTTGTCAATGCGACCTGTGACAAATTGTGAATGGTAATCAAATTATTACAAGCAACATGTCGAAATGCTTTTAATTGTTTTAACTTGGCGGCCATATTGAAAGGTGGTCAAGGGGGATGCTAACAACAAGATCGATCAGCGAAAAAAAAACAAAATCAACGAAATCCGCCACGAATTGACTAATGAAAATGACAATTCAAAATATTTAAACGCTACAATATAAAAATACGAAAAACTAAGGGTTAATAATTATGCTTTATATGTCCAACTACGTGCTTAAACAAACATTAAGAGCGAGCGCCGTATCGGCACAACAAAAACGATACAAAGAACGCACTAATAAACTTGCACGTGCTAGAATTGGAACAATACGTTACTGTATTTTTATTAGTTATGACTATCGAATTACGCTTGGGGTAGTTCTAGACACGGGAACATTCGAGTGGCAACGTTCTACCAAAATTAAAATTTTGAAGTATTTCTTTTATATTCCTTCACAAACACATGGAAAACATTAATTAGGTCAATAAGATCCGGCGACCCGAAGGACCAAATAATTATGTAAGATTCGCTTAAAGCGTGCAAAACGACGACGAGTGATTGATTCTGGATTATGCAAAACTGACCATGAAATCCATGCGATTGTTGTAAGAAGGAATTAAAGAACTACACATTTGTAATATTTATATAATATGAAAAAACATACAAAATAAAATATTTGATTCAATAAGTCTGTAATACTAAATGATAAATGTGATTCTTTGGTGATGCGTATGCGTGCAGTTTTGTTTGGAGTTTTCTGCGTGATGTAGCTATCCCTTGGCTTCTATGAAGTATGAAATATGACTGGTAACGAATTGATTTTGATGATCTTCTTCAGGTTGTACGATAGTTCGATGATGATACGATGCGAATTTATTGAAACGACGACGATACGATGAGTGCACTATTTAATTTAATTGAATTGAACGAATGTAATTAGAACTGGCGGCGTCTTTGGTTGTAAAAGTTAAGTCACAAAGTAAAGTCAAAGTTGAAAGTTGATCGACGACTCACGCATTTAATATGCTATCGCGCTTAACTCCGCGCAACGTAACGATAGGGAAGGGTAACAAATAGGGTGAAAATGATGGGATTTTAAGGTGACGAAAGGAATACAGGAAAATGATATTTCGAGACTAATAAAGGTGATAATGAGGACGCAACACTTTGATCGTGTGAAATCGCGTCGGCACAATTCATGGCGAACAACAAATACCTATTCATAAGGCTTCAGTCAGTGATTAGTTATTTTTGTTGATCCTTAAATGTAATATATCTCTACAATCCCAACAGGTTCAGCGTTTTATACTTCGTTTAAAAAATGAATTTACATGGTAAGAAATACGTATATATCTAGTAATTCCTTCTGTATGCATTTTGGAAGACCGTTTACGGCTGAATTAAAGGTTTCATTGCAAACAACATTATCAAATAGGAATTGTTTCTAAAGTAACCGCGCTTGTCCCTATTATCAATACTTAACGAAAATTAAAAATTGTTAATATTTTGGAGGAATTTGTCCCTAAGAAATAACTGCATCTTTTGTGATGCAGAATGGTTTGCAAATTTTCCAAGCCATAAATTAGGGTTATTTCTAACTATGTTACTAAGAAATTACGAACAATTCAAGCCGCACATAATTCTTTAGCTGGGAGTGTTCGTGCTGTTATTTAATACTTTGTGGACTCTTTCAGGATATTGCTTTTGTTTAATTTATTAAAGAAGATCGACCCGATTTATGACCATAACCCAGTTCTATCGAAATAATATTTAATTAACTTCCCTTCTCTCATATTAACTTACACGTTATTCAAAACTAACAACTATTGGAAAAACTCAAGTGAAAGTTAGGTGAATGGTGAATCGTATACAGGATGTTGCAAAAAGGTGTAGCGGGCTATGCATATCCGGATTCTACATATGAAAATAATACTAAAATGTGCAGTAACATTTTTATGATTTCGGCTTAGTGTAGCCTTTTTATATTTTCTTGAAAATATTATTTCAAAAACCCATATTTTGATGAAATTTGGCATATATCTTCATTTCTCAGAAAGCGCATTATTACCTCTAGTCCATGTGCCAGACCCATCATTATAATTTGGCGGGACTGAACGAAACTTATACCACTTGTTCCTGGAGGCATGTGGAGCAAAAAAGTCGAGGGGGAGGGGGGCATCATGAGGAGGTAGCTTTTAGCAATGCCCGACAACTGTAAATCTTTGAATTCAATTATCTCGGAACAAAGTGGACCTATCTTGAATAATTTTTTACTGGCTATGTTTTTGTTCTTATATCTATGGTCGGAAAATCGGTATTTATTGGAGAAAACTAAAAAAAACAAAAAATTAGGTTTTTAGATATTTACGTTTTGCGCATTATTGGACTAACGGTTGAGTATATCGAAAAAGTGCTTAGATAAAAGTTAGAGAAAAGCATCTTACCTTTCAAAATCAAAAAAGAAAGTGAAGATCGGGTGAAGAGGACCTGAGAAATTAATATACAAAGCGAGCGGGGCGGGGTTGAGCGCGTTGACCTAGTGCTCGATGCCGCTTAACGGGAGGCGAGACTTTATTTCCACCATTAGTGATCGATTTATCACAGTTTCTACTACTACTCAGCAGCGCTGGGTCAAGAAAGTAATAAGTATCTCCGACCCTTGAAAGTCATCAATGGACAAATTGTTGATAGTCGGTGGCCCAATTTGTTCTACCGAGGAAATGAAATTGTTTATTGAACTCTTCAAATAGAAGCTGCTCCTTTTCCCCACAACGTTATTATACTGGAAAATTTGGCAACTATGACAATGTATTTGTAAAGATCAACCTTTTTACCAAAAAACGGTGCTATTGTATTAAAAGGAACCGTTTTTGAGAAAAACGTCCGACGCTAAGACAATATTTTCCAATTTTTGATAGTTATTGCGAGAAAATCAAGTAAACAATTGCAAAACAAATATAGTCTGCGGTTAATATGCGGTGATTGGTGTTAAATTAATTAAGGTTACTTTATGTGTAATTGTTATTCTTTGTGATTATGTCGCTGTTTTTTTTTTTAATTTCCGCCTTACCAAGGGCGGTTGAGGGCGTCATATACGCTTACAAATATCCATGTCCAGAGGTATTGTTATTACCAACCGGTCGGGATTCGAACCCGAGATCGTGCACTTGAACAATCCTTCTTACAGGCACGAGATATAAGTTGTAAAAGCGGCTCGGGGGCGGGTAATTGTGTACAATAGATTGGTACCAAACTACCTTCTTCAAAACGCCATCCCCAAGAAGTAGCTGGCAGCAAATTTCCAAACTTAGGGTTAGGCTAAGGGTAAGGCTTAGGCTTAGGCTTAGACTTAGGCTTAGACTTAGGCCTAGACTTAGGCGTAGGCTTAGGCTTAGGTTTCTAAGTACCTATTTGTATTATAAAGATATTAGCGAGGATATATTAGTCTAATTTTTTAAAAATATATTCAGGTTTAATTTCTGGGATATGAGACAATATTACATATTGCTCATTGATCCTAGCAAATAAATTATTCCTACCATTACTTTAAAAAATATTTAAAACAATAAGTATACATTAAAAAAAATCTGAATGAATAATATCAATCTTTGGGTGTATTTAAAGAAGAGAGAGACACTTAATAAACGCAAGGACGCAAACTGGTGTGAGTCCGAGTGTTTTAGTATGTTGTTTCTAAGCCCAAAAACTAACTTTGTTCAAAATTTCAGCTTTATAACAATTTGTTCAAGGTCCAAGCTATATTTTGTCTAAGTTGACTGGACTATTGGTGCTGTCAACTTGTACACACTAACATTCTGTTCCTTTTCAGATGATTTACAATATACCATTCAGAAATTATCTTACGAGAATAGAGAGGCAAAATGTGTGAAGAATCCGCATGTTTAGTTCCCCCACTGGAGCAATCACAGAACGGAATCCCCGAACCTCGACGTAAGTTTTTTTTTACTTTTGATTAATACCGTAAACATTTATTACAGTGCAATCAATATACAGTACACATACAATACAGGGTAGCCCATTAGTGCGAGGAAGTCCAATATTTCATTCAATGTCATACGGATTAAAAAATGTGTCAAATAAAAGTTGTAGGATACGAACCATTGCATATTTGTAAAATATTTATAAACATACAGAGTGCTTCGAATAATCGTGCCTCCGTGCCAACCTGTTTTTTTAAATGGAACACCTTATATTTGATATTATATTCCGATTGCTCTCTCAACATGCTCTATGTTCATATTTTTGTTTTTTGTTTTAAATGCAGCGTTCCCAAGTTATGAATTTTTGGCCTGATTAAAAAATTCTTAGGCTCGTTCACTCTTAAACTTTTGAGTCAATTTTTGGTACACAAATTAGTGAATATACCAATATTAGTCGATTTAATTATACAGGGTGTTTTGCAATAATTCGTAAAGTTTTGTAAATTTTGTTATTTTAAATGGAACACCTTATATGTATATTGTGATCTAGGTCGATAAAGCTTTTCAATCCCTCCCATTCATGTCTGTACTATGTGTCTTCTAAAACTAGCAGTTTTTACTGGTGTTCCATTTAAAATGACAAAGCTTTTCCTATTTGAAGGGGATTATAAAATTTTTGGCGAAAAAGTACAGCATATACAGGATGTGCTTATAAAATGCAAAGCAGAGAAGAAATAGTAGTATACAGAATGTGCCGAAAATGTTGGTTATAAATTTATAAAGTTGCGCTAAAATACATTTTTCGGTCAATTCTCCTTTCGGGTAATTGTTCTTTGGGTCCATTCGATCAATTGCGTTTCGGGAAAATGTCCATTCGGGCAACTGTTTTCGGGCAATTGTCCGGAACCGGTTTCCCTTATCACAACATTAATATAGTATTTGAAGCTGCAAAATGTAAATCATTGAACATTCATCTGGTTACATACCAAACTCCCGATTATGAAGAAGATTACGTAACGTTTGAAATGGAGATTAAATATATTGACGGCACTCCAGATTGCGACGACAAAATGATTTCGATCTGATTTAATCCATTTAACTGGAAACGTTGAGTCTTTATTCAATGCTGAAAGCAAAAATTGAATATACAAACCCAATAGAAAGGAAGTAGGCTGCAAGACATAAAAGCTCGAAACACAAAAGCTTTGAAAATGTTTAAAGTTTAAAAATATAATTGGAAAAACAAAATGGAATGGGGATGAAATTAAAACGAAAATAGGGTAAAAATCGTATAATCTTATGGCAAAACATTCGTACTGTTTTAGGGTAGTTTACAGAGGTGTGTTTTGTAATAGTAAAAATTGTTTAGTATCCGCTTACATTTTTCTAATTAAGGAAACATTTGCACGGTTTCTGAGGATTATGATAGTATTTTTTTCGTTCTTTAACGATAAATAAAGAAACATAAGTAAAAGTTTTAAAATTAAAAAAGGTTTCCTATTAAATCACCTTTACGCGACCTATTTATTATTTTGAAAATGATGAAGTTCAACGCACCCCTAGGTCATCCTTTAGTCAATTAGTCACGCTCTATTATTTTCGCACAAATTACAATTTACAACTACAACGACAACGAAAGCTTCTACTCTACATGTACGGCAATAAAAATAACGTAGTTGCGTCAGTTCATTTTTGTATTGCCCTGTACGTATTACAAATCCCAAACAGAAACTTAGTATTTTACTACATTTACTACATTTCAAAACACAGGTTAATGAAAGACGACGGTATAAATAAATCACAGTAATAACTATAGTAAGTGGATTTTCTAATCGGCTGTAATGTAAATAGAAATAAGCTTAATATGCGACCGACTGACGCGACGTAATGAAAAGTAGAACGCCAACGAAGGATGAAATTGAACGGCAAAAAGCTTTTAAAAGCAGTATCGAAAAACTGAAGTTATTAAAGAAAGATTCAATTCGAAAGCAGTGATGTAATGGCTTTTACATTTGCTGTAACCAAGATAAGAAATTTATTAAAAAGCGTTAGACGAAAGGTATTATAGAGGTCTCAATCTTTTAGTATGTTGCAAAGAATTTGTTCAATCTATTAGTTATATAAACGGGGGTACACGCGATTCTCGCGTTTTGCGTGCTTTGGGGGAGGGGGTATCTGTGATTGTAGGTTGTAATAGCTTTTGTTTTAAAATATCACACCTTGTTGAGCTGGCTTCGTTGCTTGAAAAAAGAAAAAAAAATTACATTTTTGTACCTTTCAGATTTTTGACACTGTAGGTATCTGTAATTTAGCAAGTTATTAAAGTAACTAAAATAAAGGATTACATTTACTTACATTTAACGTAAAAATCACAAAAATGGGTTGATATTTGGTAAAGATATACGAATTCGTTCCTACCTATTTATAGTAAATTTTTACCAATTATTAAAAAAAACGTAAAATGCAAACTTTTTGGAATAGATTTGAGACCAAAAATACATAATGGCCCTTTCACAATGTTAATTACGTCTTTGCACATAGTCTTTGCCCAAAAATTAACGAAAATATAACAAGTTCCGTGTGAACTTCATAAGGATAGCTTAGAATGAATTTTGAATGTAAAAGAACGCAATTTGGACACTGGCAACTTTTTGGGAATACGAATGGCCTTAGGGAGAACGTTTTAACATTCATCTTTAACTATAGTAAAACTAAAAATACCATAAAACATAAAATGTACAAATAGAAGCTGGTCTAAAGTTGCATAACATCTGTTTTATAGAAAGACCTTCTCTACCTTAAACAGTTTCAAATTTTTGTTTATTTCACTAACTAAAGGCCTCATTTACACGTATATGTACAGCAGTAAATATGGATTTTACTTCCTCTTAATTACAATATAAGTTGTATATACAATACAGTATAGGTATTCTCTTTGGTATAGTGTAACGTAACAATACACTTGCCACCTACTTTCATCAATAGATATTAAGTTAAATATGTAGACAAAAACATTTTTCTCGATGAAAACATTCGACTATATATGTTACCTACGACATCGTCCATCGTTCAAAATCTCTAAATTCGAAATAAGCACACAAACATGTACATTTCGAAAGTTACCGAAAGAAGGTATCGGGACACATAAATTAGTCTACGATGAATGAATGCTGTTACTACTTTTTACATCATTTTAACCATGAAAATGTTAACGCGAGGCATAATAGAATCATTTTTCATCATTTGAATAACTTTTCAAATTGAAATAATTAAATTTCCATGTTATCGAGAAAAAGTTTCCAATACTTGTCATTTTGAAAATTTTCGCGAAAATACTTTCTGACGTTGTTTTAATGTTCGAAATGGGTTAAGGACCTCGGACAGACAAACTATGCATGTTTACACAAAATTTTCACCCAAAAATAAGCACAAATAGCGAATTCTATTTTACACGTAATCTCCATAAGGAAACTTTTAACGGATTTTCTAAGTAAATAAAATATATTTAGACACAAATATCGCTTGAATAAGATGACGGACTTTTATACTAAAATGTTTAAAACTTACTTTGAAAAAAATTAGTGCAGATATTTACGTGGTTTGCGGGGTATCTATAATTGTAGCATTAATTTGTAGGTTATAAATTTATAATAGCTTTGGTTTTAAAATATCACATCCGCATTCGTCAGGATTCGGCGACTGTCGGAAAAGTGCACAGCAACACAAACATATACACATCTTTCGGTTATTATACCTATAGTGATTAACCAATATAATCCCTTATAGACGAATCTTTCGGTTATCAATTCTAAAGGTTGGTTTGTACCATCAGACTTTTCCATCCTGCTGCTCATTTTTCCGTAGGTCTGATAGTTAACTCTTTTCTGATTTTTGTACTGTAATTGTGGTGGCCCTTTTGCATTCTTCCCGTATATTTCTGGTTCCATTGTTGTTTCCAATAATCCTTCACATCGCATCATAGCCCTATCACACCACACCTTTTCTTTTAACACTTTTCCAAACCTTTTTCCATCCTTCTATTCTGTCTAGGACTTTGTCCTTGATAACTCTTTGTATCCATTGTTTGTTTGTATCCCTTTATTCAACACGTCCTCTGAACAATTAAAACAACTTTTGCTGCAAAACTCGTGATACTCTTTAACATAGTCTTCTTCAAGAGCATTACAATCAGTTTTTCAACATTTGTATATCTTTTTTACAGTATGATAATTATAACTTCAAAATAGACCCCCGTTTAGTCGCCAGATGCAATTTACAGAATACGGTTGGTTCAGTGCCGTATAATACTCGCTGTTCATCATCATTCAGCATCTCAAAATATAAAGGCTGTAATTTTCTCAACTGACTTTTGCGTGTTTGGTCGTTTTGAGCAACTGTCGCTCTTTGCTTTCCACTCAGCTTCTACACCTCCAGGTTTTAAATCAGAAACCTTATGTTCTACATAACCCCGAATACTATCGCAGATTGGACACTGAACTTTCAAAATTTAAATTTAAGGTTTCAAATAACTGTCATCGGTGCTGTGGACTGGTTCGATAACTCCAAAGGTAGGTATATTTTAAGTTCGACACAACACCAAAGACCCATTCATTAAATCGCAGGCGTTTCGACAGCGAAGCTTACATCGTAATGAGTTGGCAAAGGTATCTTCATATCCACAACGGTAACTGGATTTGGCAAGCCACGAGGTATATAATCCGGGTGGAAGTTAATCACGAAGGCCAAACATTCGGATGGATTCAAAATATGTTCAATAACTTTTGCAACACAAGATTGAATTTTGGTACTCGGTTCATCCGTGATTTCCAGTTGATTACCGATCATTAAGGAAATTGCAATCTTAATCACTGCACACTTCATAATGAACACATCACACTACTACACTTACACACGTATACAATAATACTAAAAGTAAAACGTTTCTGCTCTTACTAAAGTCAGTAATCAATAACATACCTTAATGTTCGTTTTAAAAGGAAATAGAGTGGTTCAAACGGCAAAAAGCACTCAGATCCACCAATGTAAGTACTTACGAACTGTTCGAATAATGCACGAAATATCAAAACCATTAATTTCGAGATTTGTAATGCTAACCTTGGTAACCATACTGACGATACAAACAATGGAAATGGAACATTTTTACATTAAATACACAATATGATCTTAGTATAAAAACCAGTTCAAACAATGTCAGGGTTAGGTAATGGTAGGTAATAAAAATTACATTATCCTGTCATTTTTATAAAAAAATACTTACTACAGATTTAAAAAATATGCTTTATTTTTAGGAGAGACTTACTTTTTCTTTATTTGATGTGTTATTTCAATCAATTATCAATCAATCTTGCCTTTAAATTAATAAAGTTTACACTATCACCTTACTGATAGAAGGAGGAGCTATTTCGCCTAAGGTGGTTATTCTTCATTAACTCAGCATTCCAAAAATACAATTTTCTTGATAAGATATACTTAAAATACAATTATCCGCCAATAAATAACGAAATAGGTAAGTACTTATTTTTCTTTTTACTTACTGACATCTAAACCATGATTACGTTCAAGAAAAACATTTTCTTTTGTGATTTAATTCTTAACCCATTGCAGGTCAGATACCACAAAGGGGGTAAATAGTAATAAATAGAGTTATTAGAGTTGTTTTATTTATTTAATTCCTAAATAAATTGATCACATAAATTATCTACGTTTTATTGTTAAATAAATTATGAATGTTTTATTCAAATATGTCTTTTATGGTTTCATTGAAAAGCATTTTCTCTAATAGAACAAAATATGTCCAATTGGAACGTTTCAAAATGTCTCTCTGTATAATGCGTGACACGGCGATTGAACGCAAGCTTTTTTATTGACGTCTTTGCTGTTTTTCAATCGTCAAGGGAATTTTGGCTAGATAGATATTCGTTTGACCTTCTTGTAAAACTTTTATATAGGTAATATTTATTTTGTACTTCACTAAAAGATTTAAAAGGGCATGCGGCAATATTGCGTTATAGTTTTGATAAGTTTAGTTAGGTACACGTCAGTAAATAAAATAAATGTAGATGTAGATTATAAATTCCATATTTGCTAAACGAATGTTTTAAGATGAATTTACATTTATTTTATAAATTTATCAATTATGTAAACTAGTCTTTTGCCTTACTTTGTGATAAAATATGTCATATCATTAAATCACTGGCCTGAAGATGACTGTATAAGTCGAAACTAGTCGCAGTGCAACAATTTTTAATAAACAGAAAAATATGGGATAGGTTTTGTTGTTTTTTGTACATTTTTGTCGGAATTTGCACCCTACTGTGAGAAAATAATCATCGATGGATCCAACCAATTCTTTAGTCAAATTGTATTAATCCTTACAATATTCATTTTATGTATTTGTTTGAGACGAAGATGACCTACAATAATGAGTGTCGAGTTTCGGGATCTATCACGAAGTTTTCCCGTTATTCATGATTCGTCTAATTTGCTGGTTCACATCTCCTGACAACTCATTTCTTAAGGCCCCTCTAGATAGCTTGACGAAATATAAACCGATCGCAGCGCTCCCTAGTGTAGCTGAGTGAAAGTTGTTGAAACTTTTACCTGAATACATTGCCACAGGCAAGATGAGGGATTAAATCAAAATTCAAAAGAATTTATGCAAACCTTTTATTATTATTTCACTAATTTACAGAAGATATGAACACTAAAGTAACTTGCAATAAAATTGATTTTTTTTATTTTTTATAAAATTTTTTAAAAATGTCGCTTTTATACTATTATCGCAATTCTATTACCTAAATAGATACCTCTACTACATCCTTTTCTTTAATTACATGTAATCAACATAAAGCAAATAAATTGTATAAAAAATTCCTATTATTTTTTAATTAGTTCATTACCCAAATTTAAAGAGATATAGGTAATATAATTAGGTGTAAAAAATGGCTAAATAATGTACAAGGTATCCCATAAATACTTCAATATTTTGTTAATTTCCGGACAAAAAAAAGAAATATACAGCCTGTTTCAAAGTAAGCGCCTTATTTTTTTAAGCCACACTATGGGTACTACTTTCAAAATATTTGGCACTAATATATTTCAGGACATTCTCTACACGATGGTGATACATATCAGATTTTTAATTGAACGATTTATTTCAAAATGGCGACTTTCGATTTTTTTAATCGGAATGATACCATTTTTTTATTATTGGGATCCTAAAAACATTCTTTTTACGATAATATTTCGTTTTTCTTAAATATTCATTTCTTTCCCTATCAAAAAG
Source organism: Pyrocoelia pectoralis (assembly GCA_036250285.1). NCBI lineage: Eukaryota > Metazoa > Arthropoda > Insecta > Coleoptera > Lampyridae > Pyrocoelia > Pyrocoelia pectoralis. Next base: position 69,131,145 of record CM070075.1, read on the forward strand.
TAAACTAACATTTGAATCTAGTAGCGCATGAATGTTTTACACCCGATGTTATTTTTGTCCAGATATCAAGTAGCGGTAGATCCTTCGATTTATTGGCTCCATTGGACGACGCGACGTTTCAATTTATGTATTGAAAAAGAAGGAAAACACTTTCAGCATTTTTTGTAAATAAAAAATAAAAAAATTCGTGGAGCAGATTTTGAGATAATTGATTTTTAATTTTTGACCAATTTTGGGCACCAATAAATTGGTCACGTTAAATTTTTGATTATTATCAATTATATTATAAGTAAAAGTTCTGGCGTTTTACACCAAGGGAAATTAGTTTGGGCCCCTTTGGTTTGATATTGATGAAACGCTTGTTTTACCGATGAAGTTTTTTTATAGGGCTTAGTTTTAAATGTCATCAAAATCGGTCTAGTAGTTTAGGCTCCACAGACAAACATTTTTCAAACATGGTGATTTTGGACTCGGGAGGACTCAAAACGTAGAGATTCATCAAAACCTCGAGTTCAATTTTTTTTCGATTACATTACTTTCCCTATGTATACAGGGTGGTTTGGCTTGCAATGTCCAGACGATATTTCCTAAACTAATAGCATTAGGGAAAAACATTTAAATTGGAAGTTATTGAGTATTATCATTGTATTTATTATTGATTATGTAAATAAATTCCATATCAAAATTTGAAATTTATACATTGTTGAATTTAGAAAAATTTTCTCTTTTTGAAATTATAAAAAAAAATTGTTGTCGCTATTTAAAAAAAATTTTTTTGTTCACAAAAAATAACTTTCAATTTAAATGTTTTTTCCTAATGTTATTAGTTTAGGAAATATCGTCTGGACATTGCAAGCCAAACCACCCTGTATAAATGTGTGTATATGCACGGGAAAGTAATAATTAGAGAAAAATTTTATTGTAAGTTTTTATTACCGGAATTAGTGGATTCACGCAGATGTAATTTAAATATTCGATCGAACTGTACATATGACCAAATTTTAAATTGTTTTGTTTGTTCACCTCTACAAATTGTTTACAATATTTTAGAAACCTTGTTTTTTTTCTTTGATACAGAAAAAATAATATAAAAATACCTTTTATATCTAAATAAATAAATACCTAAATAAAAAAAAATAGAATAATTAATTGTTTTATTTTAATTTTTTCTGATACGAATAGATTACAATTTAATGAGGTGCATACATACGGTACATACCACTTCCGTTATTTTAATTTAAATAATAGTTGGAACGATAATCCGGTTACGTTTGTGTTTCAATGGAAATAGGTACCTGGGAATACCTGAACATCATTGTGGCCCCGGGTCATTTAATGAGCAGACCATGCTGCTATATTTTGTAATGGAATTTCAACCTTATTGACATCAGAATATTTATCGTTTTTATAATGTTTTAAATAGTAAATTATAAATCTACAATTTTTTCAAAATTGCAACAGTTCGTATTTGGAAAAACCTATGCCTGAATATACGGCTTTTGTTAAAAATATTATCAGTTATAAAAATATTCCAATTTAATCACTACTGGGAAAAAAATTCCATAAAAAATTATAGAAATTAAAATTTTAAAAAAACCCTCTATTCAGGCATTTTGGAAGGCTTCGGGATTAATTTGACGTCTTACGCGTTTCTCTAAAGTTTCAGGTAACTTCATAATAATATAAAAAGTTAGAACGTTTTTAACATTGCTCTTATGGGGGTTTGATGTGTTGCCTAACTATCTATCGAGACCCCCCTTAATTATCAAAATATGGAGGAACATACATTTTTAAAATGGACACTTGTTCCTTAACCTCTTCTCCTGTGCACTCCGCCTTCATTTTATTGGCTTAAGGCTTAACTTTTACGAAAAAGTGTTAGAATGTTGTAATTCCAATTATTATTATTTTTTTGTTTCGTTTATGCACAATGCTTTGCCTTCTTTTTCATTTTTGCTGTACTCCTAATCGTTATTGGACATGTTTATCTCACTTACGAGGTGTTTTTTAATCGTGGGCGTTTTCAACTTCAAGATTTTTTAGTTTTTTTTCTGTTTATATGATCTTTTGAGCTACCTACCAAATATTATATCACATCATTTCAGTGGCGTACTAAGGGGGGGGGGCGAACGGGGCGGTCGCCCCGGGAGATGGGGGGCGCAAAAATTGAAGAACATCTTTTTTAAGGGTAATTTAGCAATTTTATTAATTGAACGTGATATGGCTGCTGCTACAGACTTCAACTGTATTATAAAAACGTTTGCATCAATCAAGACACTAGGAAGGCACATTTTTAAGTTCTTAACTTTACTGCTGATTTATATTTGTTTAAAGAAGGATCTTGACTTTCGTCTACATCATTCACAATAAATTGTTGCCTTTATGTTTCGCGTCGTGTAAAGTTGAATTAGTAGGGCTATCATTAGCCCGGCTATGTAGAGATTATGCAGTCCATAATTAGTTCTAATTCGGTTATATTCAAAGGTTTATCGTATCATTGATTTAGTTTACATTGAATTAAGAAAATTTGTCAAAAGTTTTGCCACGTTTGGTCGTTCCTGATAAACCTAATGGAAGATTTTGGTGTACCAGATTATTATAAATCGCATAATATTCTCGTTATATTAATAGCTATATCCGTTCTAATAAATTATTACAATAAATCATATCTGGTTATAGTGTAACTAACGTGTTATGGGATTTCTATGATATTATGATCCATATAATTGCACAGAAATATTTGCAATTATAGAGAGATAATACACGATGATACGATATACCTATAATTCATCATGAAATAAATATGTCCCAGAATTTACAATGTGTAGATCTCTTTTATTTGCATGTATGCCAGTTAATGTGCCAATAGACCAAAAGGTCGCAGTGCAGCAACCAATTGGGACCACCCCAAGCAATAATAGATAATAATGTGCCCCAGGAAGGCTGCTATAAAAAGGTTTAATCAAGATTAATATTCATATGATATAATCACATTATGTAATCAGTTCCTTTGTACTAACATATTTCTAGTATATCTATGCAAATTTATGCTTAACACACTTATACCGATGTTATAATTGTAGCGTTTTACATTATTTTATACGCAATACGTTCGCCTGACTTACCCATATATTCATGGAGAAAATTAAATTTAATTCACTCGCAGCAGAAATAACTTTTCCCTGGCCTCCATCTAAAACAAAATAAGTAAATTAGCATTAGTTACTGTCGCAATCCGTGGAAATGTTCCTGATCCTTATCTTCATAATTTAACACCATTTTGGTCCTTATGAAACATAATATCAAAACTATTTACTTATGCATTGTTTTTATAATGAAATCGATCGCTATTGTGGTAAAAAAATAAAGTTACTTATCCCGATATCTGAAATGTTGAAGTCCATCTAACGTCCTTACAATATTGATTTCGCTGCGTCTAGTGGAAAAGGTCATGTACTTAATAATACATATAGTTATCCTATTTTCTATGTTTGCTTTCCATTCCCTTTGTAATGAAGAAACCATGCCAAACGTATTTACGTGGTATCTAAATTTTGTTATCTTATCTATAATACAATGTAAAAAATGTAAATGTTAATTTTATGGTAAAATAATTGGAATTTACGTAATCTAAAATGGCATTCTGTAAGGTAATAGTCAGTTGCCAACAGTGCTCTATATTTATAAGATCATAATATGACTTTAAGACAATGAAAGTAGGTCCTCGTTGCGAAAATATTGCAAATGTGAAAAGCCCGGGTACATTTTATTCAAAGCGAGACACTTTTGGCGGAACTAATATTTTGTTTTGATTTGCAGTGTCATCAACAGGCAGTGGGGGAGGGGTTGGAATTGGTGGTGAAGCATTAGTTGGATTTCATGAAGATGCAATTTCTCAAGCTGCAGTTGGAAGAGCCCAATTACTATTAACGTTAGTTTTAGGGCTTGGACTGGCAGCTGAGTGTTCCGAACTTTCTATTTTATCTTTTATTTTACCTTCGACAGAATTACAACTGTGCATCGACGAACATCGAAAAGGATGGCTGGGTATGTAACCAACCTTGCGAGATAGTTTGAAGTATACCGTCTTTTAGTATCGATTACTTTGCTGGCCTTGGCTGCGGGATCATTGGCGTGGGGAATTTTAGGAGATCGATTAGGGCGAAGAAGGGCACTAGTAAGCGCTTTATCTGTTGCGGCACTATTTTCGGCGGTAGCTGCAGTGATGCCCACCTATGGAACCTTCATGACGGCGAGGTATATGTTTAAAACGTTATTGTTAATCTATTCACAGTCTCTTTTTTAAGATTTTGTTCCGGACTTGGAGTTGCCGGTGCCGTTCCCTTAACATTTAGTTATTTATCTGAAACGTGTCCGAGAGCGACACGAACAAGATACACTGGATTGTTACATTCGTTTTGGCCATTAGGGGCACTATTTACTTCGACAATTGCACATTTAACCTTGCCAAGTGACGGAGCCGAAATAGTTTTAGATAATCGCGAACATTGGAGTTCTTGGCACAAATGCCTTATATTAAATATCCTTCCGACCATTGCATGTATAGTAGGTTTAGTTTGGGCTTCAGAATCTCCAAGATATCTTTTAGAAGCTTCGAGAGAAGTAGAAGCTTTAGCTGTTTATCAAAGATTACATAGATTAAATAAAGCGAGAACACAGTATGGTTTAACGGAACTTGAATTGCCTGGACGAAGCGCGTATAGAGATAGGCCTGTTAGTCCATCGAGAAATGTTATATCGCATGGATTAAGTACGGTGAGTACCTCCTATATTTCTTGTACGAGATATTAGAGCATGTGTTACTTACTATTTTATACTGGTCAAATCAGTAACTTATGAAATAATAACATACAGTATGCCTCGAAAAAAGTTATAAGGTAGCTCAACTTATATTAGTTAAGTTACGATACCAACCTTTTGGGGACATACCGTATGTAAGTCCCTTTCGCAAAGATGTTTTTGACATATACGAAACACTCAATATAACAAGTGACACATGTTCATTATTGAACATTTTGGTGTAGACATTAACATTCAACAGCACTGCATCAATCCGACTGACCGCTGTGCTAATCCCGCCTACAATGTTGTTGATAAAGTAGAATAGTCACTTTCGCCAAATAGTTCATCATAATTATTCCACGATCATCCAATCACCTTCGACTTAAAATTTAACTCAACAAGACATGTGTTCTTTACACTTTACTTTTTTTAAGAACAGGTTCCTTAAGATTATCGATTTTCAAATTTTCCGTTTACATGATATCTTGTTAGCTCTTCGCAGTGACATTTGGCTTAAGTTGTTGTTAGTTGCCATGGTAACGAAAATACCTAGGCTAACTAAATATCAATTTAATCAAAAATCAATAGTTACATACAATTCAACTGGAAGAACTGGAACTCTTATGACAGTTGAATTACACAATACTGAAAACGCTAAAAACAACAAAAATTTGTAGTTTTCCATATTTCAAGTCGTAAATAATCTTGATACCAGAACCAAATTTCTCTTGATGAGCTATCGAAAACTTTCCCCAATTAAAATGACCTTTACTACAAAAAATCAATAATAAGAAGTAACAATTTTTATATTAGAACCATAGTAATGAGAATAATCAAGACCAATACCATATCAAAGTACCTATGTATATATGGTGGAGTGGGCGAATATGGTCAATTGAGAGCTGATTTTGAAGGTATTTTAAAGATGAAAATAATGTTTTTTATAAATTTCGCTGCGATTTTCCAATCGAAAGTTATCGTAAAAAAATGAAAATTTGCGTGTCCTGATTTATTTTACCTTCGGCTTACATCTTTGTCGATCCTTGACGCATATCCTATGAAAGCGATTACATGTTTTCTGTACAGTCGCTGCAGAAATCTTTTGTTTTTCTGACCGAAGCTTAACAATAAGTATAGCTATTTTGATGATGTGAAAGTAACAGTGACCGTTAACTATCATTTGGAGAGGTTCAAAAATTATTTAATGCTGAGTTTAGGCAAGAGGAGCAAGGGATTTCTGCATCCATTGTTCAGGAAACTATAATCGCTTTCACAGTAAACGAGGAAATGGAATATTTTCTGGAATTCTCTCTCTTGCCCTCTGTGAGAGGGTCATATTTTCACAAAATATGGCTTTAATGACTTTCCCTGATTTCAACTAAACATCCAGATTCGTTGAACAGCATCAATACTTTTCTTCCAGCCTGTATAATATTAACAACAAATTAAATCGTAATTTAACACCTACATATCACATACATATACAGGGTGTTTTTTTGGGAGCTTTAGTTAAACGTTTCTGGGAAAGTTTTATAGGTAGATTTTTGAAAATTTGTACTTAGAGGTTACTCAAAAAGCCGAATCGATCTAAAATATTTCAAAATGGCAGCACTTCCGGAAATGCCGGAAGTAGTTACCAACTTCGTTATTTTAAATTGCAACCCCTATTTTTTATTGCATTTTTGGATTCTACGTGAAATGTCATAACTTTTGATACTAACATGTCAATATCTACAAGTTATAGTTTTTAAGTTATTTTCATTTATTTAAAAAAAATGGCGGATGCAGACGGTACTTTAAGAATTCATTACTTGAAAACGGTTGTTGCTATGGAAACCGAGTTTTCACCAGCGCTTAAAGGAAGAATAGGGCTTTCTTTTGGTGTACTTAAAAAAAAGTTATGTTGCGTACGAGGTCACCTATGAGGCTCCAAATTTAAGAAAATTCAAAGACTGAAAACTCAGTTTTTTTAAATGAAATGACCATTTTCTTACTATTGCATTTGATAGAGAATCAAAATGCGTATATTTTGGTATTACATGTTCCTATCCCTATCTGTCACGGAAATAGTCAAAAAGAGAGAAAGTACGGAGCACACATCCGGGAAACTAGGACCAAGTTTACCAAGTCCCTGATAGAACGGATTTTCAGACAGCTTCGCAAGGACAATAGCTGATTGAACAGTTGGTGGGTTACGTCGTCATAGTACGTTTCGCTGAACTTTACTCATTTCTTCTTCTGAAAACTCCAATAACTTCAAAGTAATGCCAAACTTAAACGTAGATTGCCACTAAAGCGCCTAAGTTATTTGCAGGTTTGGTATATTTTTTTTCAATTGATGCAAAATGGTAACATGACACTAAACAAAGTTTGGAAGTAAAAAAAATGCTAAACTTAAACGTAGATTGCCACTAAAGCGCCTAGGTTATTTGCAGGTTTAGTATATTTTTTTTCAATTTTCGGGGGTTTTTCTTCCGGGTTTTTTTCCTAGGGTTTTTTTTTCGAGGTTTTTTTCCGGGTTTTTTCCGGGGTTTTTTCCCAGGGTTTTTTCCTAAACTCGACCACTGTATTGGTCAGATTTTTGACTTTTATATCTGAAAATTACCCCAATGAACCCTCACGGCAGTTATGCCTATCGATATCGCAATGCTATTTCTATTGTAATTTTTAAAGAATCGCAAAATATCGCAAGAAAACAGTATCTGTCACTTTGACACATCCTAGACAGCTTGAAACATTATACTTTTTGCTAAAACTAGGCATATGAGCCGTAGCATGTTCTTAGGGTAATTTTAAGACATAAAACTCCATGATCGGAGCAAAACTATCGTCAGAGCGAGTTGTCCAGAAATGCATGCCAAAGTACAATTTTAACATGGCGTTTATATGGGAGTGTGATTATGAAATTTTGGTTACTTAGGACAATTGAACCCCTCCTTATCGGTATTTCAATTGACTGACTAGTAGTAGTTAGATTGAATATCTGGAACTGCGGCTCGAGGCCAAGAGGGATCGATACACGACATGTAAATGCTTTAATTTGGGTTCTTCCTTAATGTGACTACGAAAAGTTTTAAATTATTTATAACAAGACTCTCAGCTGGGCCCCTTTCAAGACATGTAAGCAAGAAACAAATAACAGTTTTCCGAAACCACAATATATTCAATTTCAATTTCTTTGTCAATCTTTTCAAAAACAAATTTGGTTAAATAATGGGGCCCCACTAAATAGTGGAACCTACAATTTCAAGTTGATGTTTTAATGGGAGTGTTTGGAGAATATTCTTTTGGGATTATGAACCACGGCAAACACATTTTGATTGGTATAGCTCTAACATTTTGGTAAATATTTCGGAAATAGTTTTATTACATTTCTTGATTTAAGTTTTCAAACATATCGTTTTTTAAAATTAGTATTAGTACTCAAAAATAATAACAAGGTATGAATAATATACAGATAGAATACAAGATATCCAACGACCAGCTGAATCGATTTTTATATGGGAAACTAATGTGAACAGATTTTTAAAAATTGGTACATACCTAAGGGTTATTCAAAGAACCCGTTTCACCTAAATATTTTCAGTTTTCCTACGATAGGTTGTACCGGAAATTGATATGGTCGTTTTGTTTGTTCGTCCGTCCGTCTGTCTATTCCTTGTCTAACTCGAGAACGAAAAGAGCCAGCGATCTCAAACCTTCCCCAATCGATTTCTACGAGTCAAGGGTCAGGATTGTGTCACATGTTATGTTACACTAGGTGCTATTGACATAAATTATATTAATAATAAATAAATTACGTTACGTATAATAAGTACACAAGTTCGAATTATAATTGCGTGTTTTCTAAATTTTTAGTAAATGCGCCCCAAAATAAATTGCCGTTTGAAATTCAAGCAAGATTAATTATTTTTAGGATATACGCGAAAATTTGCCTAAGAAGTAATGATTATGTCTTATATAACTTTTACGAAAAGTATACAGGGTGCTCAGAAACTCAAGTGAAAGGTTATCTGTCTCAAAAATGTGAAAACTTATTTTTTAAAGACACACCTTTTTCTCGTCGCTATAATACGTAGTTACAAACTGTCCTTAACGTCCAGTATAGCTCGCCCTTGGACACTCGTTACAATTACTTACCTACGTTTAATACCTACTTCATGATTCTCAACGATATAATTTACAGGCACGTGTAGAAAAGAAAATATTTAATTTCCTTTCATGCACCACTTAAAAATAAATCATTGTTTGTTCGATACCTCCTTAGAAAGTGAACCGTAACTACAGTTACTATTGGGCGAAGGTTTTATTTTCGCTCACCGCTTTTTGCTCACTGCTATATTATATTTTATTTGTTTCATAGCAATGGATCCTCACGACTGTGTGATTTTTTGAATAAAATAATTCCAATTGTAATACATAGTTACAGAGTCACTTTCTAAAGAGGTATCGAACAAAATCAAATACAGCACTCGAGAGTAAGGTCACATTCGTTCACTTGAATTGCATCGTCCACTCGCTGCGCTTCGTGGACGAACACGCAATTCGCATGAACGAAAGTTTTACCTTCCTAACTCTTACTGTAAATAACTACATATTTATATGCTTATCTCAAATAGCGCCCCCTAAATTTTCGAAGCCCCAGCTTCTCAAATTCTTGTACACTTACGCTATTAATTTATTGCCGTTCGTTGTAGGTATAACAACAATTTTTGGTAGGTAGTTAAACAAACATTTTTCAGCACCTTCACTTTCTAAAATCGATCTATAATAGACTGCGAATTCTAGATTTTAATTGTACCTAATACCTTTTTGGTAAAACAGGTAATTGGCAGAATCATTCTATCCTGAGTTTAGTATCATTTGTTAAACAAAAATTGGTCATTCCTTGTTTTCCACAATAGCTCATTTAAGCTCATACCTTCAAACGATAAAATCAATAAACGGCATTACCCTGTAATGACTGTAAACGTTACATACATTCTACTAATATTGGTGTGAGGTGTCGTCCACATAAATCTAAAGTGCATTAGTATTCTGACAGGCGAACGTGGAAGTAAAAATTCAAATATAATTATGATGAAATACGTACTGTGTGACGAAAATGTTCACAGATATATTATAATTATTCGAAACTTACATTAGCGTTACGGAGTACTTTATTATAAATATCATATCAGCCTAAAATGTTTTAATGAGAAACCAACGAGCATCCAAAACAGTTCAATAAAAATGAGGAGGAGCTTCGTCGTGTTGCAACGAAAATCTAGACGGAAAATACTGAGATGAATTGGTACAATATCATTTGGGAGCATGGTTCGTACTTCTGTGCTGTCAGATTTCCATCAAGGGTACCGTCCACCTATTTCCGCCCAAACATTGCGTTTCTGTGAATATTCGCTTTTAGATTCTCTGATTCATTCTAAGATCGTCTGACAAGCAAATTTCATTTGTTGATCATAACTTTTGATTGGAGAATCGTAACGAACTTTCTCAAAAAACATTATTTTTGTTTTTAAAATACCTTTAACATGAGTTCATTATTGACCCTATTACTATTATGAAGTTACCTCCTTCGCCCCTCACTTGCACAATAATTAGTTTGAACGATTCTATATAACTTCACCAAATTTCAACTGTCTGTCTTTCGTTCAAATGTTATGTGTATAAAGGTGCACCCAGTCGTTTTCTCTTTATTAGTATAATACTACCCGATCTCCCTGCACACCTATGTGAAGGGTTCTGTAATATGGCAAATTATAAGGCTATGGAAGGAACAATGCTAATATATGCACTAAACACGACGTACCCGCGATTTTAGAGCACCTACTTGTGACATTGCGACGTTCGACGTTAAACAGTTTTATATTTAAATAAATAATTTGAGGTTTTCGCGGTTCCTCGCGTCAACTGTCAACATAACTAGTTTTCGGCTTGTACCGCGTCGTTATATTTAGTCCAGAGCCTGTCATGAAAGGCTTGCCTTGCCTTTTACCCTGTGAGCCAAATCAAAATTTTTTGAGATGATTATCCATCCTCTTAGCTCACGGTGATGGTCAGCTGTTAAGTCTAGGTTTGTCTTGCGGAACGTCAGAATTTTTGGTTTCAGGTTGAGCAGTCAGGCTTGGTAAACCTAGACTTAACAGCTCTAATGATTGCCAAACGCAAGACCAAGATAAGACCACATAGGTCTTGGTCTTGGTCTTGCATTGATATCCTTAATCTCGGTCTTGCTCTTGGTCTTGAATATGGAGTTTTGGTCTTGTTCTTGGTCACGATCATGAATACTTTTTTACTACTTTAATGAAAAGTAGAAAATTCTCTCTAACCCACATAAACTATAGGTTTCGGCTTTTTTAATACTTTAGCCATCTACAACTGCATCTGTAGATGGCGAAAATTCACAAATATTAAAGAATAAGCACTATCGCATTTACAATGTGTCTATTGTATTTTATAATGTAATTTTAGTTACGTTAGTTTTGATAATTCAGTTGTTTTGAAAAAGGAACACCTCGACATGTTTGAGAGATTACAGGTGCCGCACCGGTTTAAATTCCTTTGTACATGCTTTTATTGTACTTAAGGCTATGTATGTACACATGAGGGCGTTAGACGCCGCGTTTGTCAAACATACGTTAGCTAACTACCAGGAAGCAAATTGAATCGTTTACATGCAACGTACGCTTTGAACCAACGTCGCCAAAACGCAGCGTTAGTCGTTTTCTCTTCAACCGCGCTTCGAGTTATTAGAGTATGCATTGGACCGTACACATGATCATTCTACAGCGCGCTTTTGCCCAATTCACATCATAATAGTAAATAAAAAAAAACATAGAAAATAAACGAAAACGGCGCGTCTAGCGCTCTCGTGTGTACAGTACCACTTTTTGCTAACGTACGCTCCACGCGGGCGGCGTCCAACGCCTCATGTGTACGCAGCCTTAACTAAGTACAACGTGCTTTTTGGTACAAATTTTGGATTAAGAATTTTTGACTTTCTTACAAGTTATTTTATTACTTGTATTTAATTTAATTAATTATTAAATCTTAGAAATGTGAAGGGTTCATATTCAACGAACTCAAAAATATATTCAATTAATTCAAATAAGCTAAGGTTGCCAAAATTCGTGGTGGAGTGTGTGGTATAAATAAAAAAAAATAAATAATCGTTCGTAATAAGAAAAACTGCAAAAGTCTTTCGAGATAGTCTTGTTCTTGCCGATGTCTTGCAGAGCGGGTCTTGCATCCAGTCTTGGCCTTGCAGCCTTGAGTCTTGGTCTTAGTCTCGTTGCGAGACCAACACAGGTCCAAGACCGATTTTGGCCATCACTAAACAGCTCACCACCACCGATAGCTAAGAGGGTGGATAGTCATCCCAAATCCTTGTTTTGGCTCATAAGGTAAAACGCAATTGTAGCAACCACATGATCCCGGTACACAGTCGCTTACGTACTGAAAAGCAACGATTGATTCCCATTGGCCGACCAATGACAACGCGTCAACATCGGCCAGAATTCTGTATAAGCGAACGCTGTTATCCACAGAAATCATAGCCGCCAACGAAAGCAGCCAACACCAACCAGTCCGTCTATACCGACCCGTCAGCCTGCATTCCCGAACCAGTCTACCCTCCGGCGACCGACCTACCTGCCTACTACCCATATACATATAAAGAATATACTGCTAGCATTGGACCAATTTATCTGGTAAACATTAGAAGACAGAAGATATTACTCTCTCTGTAGATGGGTCGTGTTAGAGGTTAGAGCCAATCGGGACGAAGGTTTGCGCATTGCGATGTCCTTGCTATAATGTCAATATGGAGCATTTTTCCATCTATAGAGCGAAAATATATATGTCTGCACCGTAATGTTAACCAGATTTTTGCACACGTATTGGATAGGATGTTAGCAGTATATTCTTTATATGTATACCTATGCTACTACCTGTACCTCCATTATTAACCGGTTTCCGCGGTGTTAAGGTTGTACTACATAATTTGTAAATAGAAATGTTAGTTGTTTTCACAACTTCCAAAACTTTATTCCTTATTTGGCACGATCACCAAATAGCTGATGATCCGATTCAACCGTCAAAGCAATACAGGCTGTGGACCAAATATAACGACGCAGTATAAGCTCAAAACTAGTTATCTTGATAGTTTTATATCTTTTACGTCTCTTGTTCTAATTAGTCAAGTAGTACGTAAAGTTTCTACGTATAAATTCAGTGTTTAAGTTATCTAAAAGCTGGAAACACTGTTACGGTTTATTGTTAAAATGCAATGCACCTCCTGCTACTTTGTTAATGTAGAGAAAATGTGAAAACCTGTAAAACCTATAACAAGAAATTTGTATATTAGGTATGTACAGAATTTCACAAAAGCCAAAAAATTGTTAACGGTTGTTATTTACATTTACAAAGTACGTACGTGTTGGAACTCAACATTATGACGTCAACACTGAGTCATGGTTTGGATTTTTGCTGTTCTAAGATTTCGATTTATTCGGATTCAGCCAAAGAAGCTTCGTAAATACATACAAATCATGAACTTCGACAAATTCAACAACTTTTGTGAAATTTTGTACAAACATCAAAATTCCCATGTATTTTCTGCTTTGAGCAGTTGCTCTAAGTCTAAGTTAGAGTTATGTTACGTTTTGTTTCTTCTCTGTTTTGGGTTCAATTTTCCTTATCAGCTAAAGCGTCGACCAATACCTTAAGACAGTCTGTAGTAGTCATCGGCTTTGAGCCAAGCACATAACAATAAGGAATACACTGGCTATAATAGTCACAACTTAAAAGTTGTTATTATTTTAATATTAACCGCCACAGTCAGTGTATTCCTTATGTTTTGAAAAAAAGGTTCATTGCCATGGACAAGTAGTGAGTTTTAGTTTTTGACGTGTATCAAAGATAAAAATTTGTATCTCATCTTTTATAACAAATAAAAGTTGTGTCGTTCGTGAATTGAACCTACTCTTGAAGATACCCACACTGACCATCATCTATGATACCATAATGTGTTGTGACCATCAAAACAGATAGATTTTTATAGTTCTTTTTCTTTTACAGTTTCGTGAAGCATTTCAAAGAATTTACTCGCCATCTCATTTCAAAACAACATTACTATTAGCAACGTTACATTTAATACTTGGATTTTGTTGTATGGGAATTTCAACATTTTCCTACTCAAGAATAAGAGAAATGAACGACTTACACTATTTTTCGATGAAAAAATATATAAATAATGAAAATTATAGCGATGTAATTTTTAACTCGACAATTGAAAACGTCCAATATAAAGATTCCATATTTCAAAATGTAACCTTTACCCATTTAGATTTTAATCACGTCGAATTTGTTAACTGTTTGTTTGAAGAAATTGAATTTACTAATGTTAAATCGTCCATTACGTATTTTGAAAATTGCACCATAAGAGATTCTAGGTGAGTATTTAAAAAATTAATTGGAAGTTAATTTTCTCTTTTTGCAGATTTGTGGATACAGATTTGACGGAACAACATTTTATAAATTGCAATTTAATCAATAATACAGTTTTGTCGTTGCTAACGGATTGCATTGTTGATTTTGACTACAATATCTATTTGAATGACTTGTTTGAGGAAACAATCGCATGGGCTGTGCCAATGGTTCCCGCTCTTTTGGTTCTAGGATTCATTCTTGAAGCTACATCTAGACCTCCGGTATTGGTTGTACTTCTAATATTAACAAGTTTAGCCAGTATTGGAATTTTCTTTTTGATCAACTTTGTGTCTACAGTTATAGTTGAGGCTACAATTAAAGTACTTCTTATTTGTGCCGTTAATACCCTAACTATGGTTGTTATAGAAGGATATCCTTGCCACCTCAGGTAAATTTAAATTAAGTATTGTGACAATAACCGCGTTTGCCTACTTTTTTAGATGTACTGCACATGGAATGATGCGAAGCGTCTTTCATTTGGCATCTCTTTGCGCTATTCCCATATTTAATATGTTAGTGCACAGCATTTTGTTATTCCCCGCTGTGACAACAGTTGCACTTGCATTTCTCGCCGCTATGTTGTCAACTAGAATACAAGATAATAGTAAAGTACTTTTATAAACCAATTTTAATAATTATTTTTTAAGTTCTTATATATTTTTACCTAGTATCTGTGATATTATTTACTTAACAATAAGATTCAAAATAAATGTAAGAAATGTCCCTAGATGTGTAATTTGAACCTATAGTTTTTTAGCAATACATAGACTTGAAATGAATGTAATATTATGATAAATACTACAACTGCATATCAAACCAGCCTCAAGCACAAGAAATCAAGTCAAATTATAAACGATAATTCTGAATGTTTCAATAATTAGGTAACATATCGTACGTTATGGTTAGTGATTTCCTACTGTACTTTCTTTTCTATAACTAAATAAATTCTGCTTGTTTCATTATGGAAGTCTTTAATGACTGCAAATGAAATGTAATTGCAATGCCACCATTTTATTTTTTGAAATATGACCTTCTGTGCAGATATTATTTTGGTTGTTCATGTTCCCTTTGCGCTAGTCGTGTGGAGTGTGGACGATACGGTATTACCTACTAAGACTGGTTTCAAATTATAAAAGGTTGTTTCAGTTTAATGCACACTTTTGATTCATTGTTGTACGCAACATCAAGCAATGTCTAATTTATCCAATTCTTTTCTAGACGATTTGTCCCAGGAAAAATGAAGTTCTATTAAAAGTTCTATTAAAAGTTTCCAAAGATGTAAGATGTCTTAAGAAAGTAGGTAGGTACCTACTTAAATCTTCATCTTTATTCATTCACTTTTCGTCTAATTATACACTGATCATCTTCACTAATCATCATTTTGGATTTTTTGGAGGACGAAGTCGGTCCTTCGGTCCTTCACAATGCCCGTAATTCGAAGTCTATACAGTGTCCCAAATAGTTTTATACAAATGTAGAAAAAGTTTATCTTACATTACACAAAAAAAATATTCTTGATAAAACTCTGCATGACTCATGTAGATCCATAATCCATAAACGTATGCCGCAATACAGGGAAAATCAAAATTATGATTTGGAGTGTAGTGGACAGCAAAATGTTCATTGAAATAATGTCAATGAAATTGTTATTAAGTGGCAAAAAATTACGCACAAGATTATTTCATTAAACACGCCAGCAATTGTTAGATTAATGCACAGTACGAAACATCGTAAGATCCCATTCATAATAAGCGCCTGATTTTGTTTTATTCATCCTTATTTAATAGTACAGTCAATTTAAACACAAAAATATACAAACATTGCAAAAAGTCCTATGTTAGGTTTACTTTTTTCATGGTGTTAGGTTCGGTCCCAGTAGTAAATACTCAATTTTGCAACTTCGAAAAACTTGTGGAAACTGGGGGGGGGGGGGGCACCAAAAACCGCGATTTTTTCGGACTTTTTTCAGTTTTAGCCTCGTAAATCAAAAACTATGAGATGGAATAGAGGGCACTAGAGAACAACTAATTTTGTGGGAGGTTTAGAGCTAAATCTGATATGTGAGTATTAAATACAGATTACCTGCATCCTTAGCCAAACAATTTCACTCTTATGCGCCACCATGTTTAATGGTCTCTAGTCTTTTCTAAATACATTTATGATAGGGTTAATGTTTGACGAAAAGAACAAAAGTATTTTCTCGAGGTAGCTTTTATTTTATAATTGGCCATTTCCCACTACGATCGCCTATTCAAGAGATACAAAGGGAAAACTTAAAAAATCCGCAAATTTTGTTACGCTACGGAGTTAGCTCATACGGTAGGGCCGTGGACTTTTCGTATAATTATCACCAAACACCTCCAAACACATCTTAGAAATAAAATCATTAGGATCAAAAAGTCTGTCTACAAGCCCTTTTTGAGCGTTCGTTCGCTAGGCTAAATAAGAATAATCAGAAAATGTCTTCTAATCATACTAATGCTATTACATATATGTGGAGGATTTCACTGTTTTCCGGTTTTCCGTCTTTTTCTCGAGAACTGTTAAGCCCACAGGAATGCATCTATGCTTAAATAAAAGGTGATAAAATGTCCTACAATTTTTTTCTCCGTGACAAGAGTCGTAGGCACGTCGTTATGGCAATATCTGGCTCGAAACATGGATGATACGTTGAAAAAAGATTTTGGAAAAAATTGCCTATTTTTGAAGAGCTGTATCTCGGAAACTATTATACTTACAGACTTCCGGTTAGACTCAAATTGTAGCAAATTTAGTCTAGTTTAAAAAAGATAATCGTATTCTTTGCACTATAACTCGTAGTTTTTGAGCTACGAGGCTAAAACTGAAAAAAGTCCGAAAAAATCGCGGTTTTTGGCCCCCCCCCCAGTTTCCACAAGTTTTTCGAAGTTGCAAAATTGAGTATTTACTACTGGGACTGAACCTAACAACATAAAAAAGTCAAACCTAATATAGGATTTTTTGCAATGTTCATGTTTAAAATGACTGAACTATAAACACGTTCTGGATAGCGAAGTGCTTTGGAATCATTGAATAAAGAATAGATTTGGAATATTTAAAACTGTCAACAAATGTCAAATGTTACATCAGTGTGTGTTTGCAACAGAGAAATGTTATACCTATCTACTACATTTCTCTGGTTTGCAATAATTATGTATCATTATCATGTCTTATTCCTTTGTTCAATAAATAATCCAATATAATATCTTGTAATTTTTATCTGGGAAAATTTTTATGCTACGTAATAACAATTTCAATGAACATTTTGCGCTCCACTACAGTTTGAACGTTTAATCCAAATCATAATTTTGATTTTTCCTGTATTCCCGCCAATGTTTTAAAAATGTTGTACTTGATTGTAGATCTACAAGTCATACAGAGCTTTTTATCAAGAATATTTTTTTTGTGAAATGTAAGATAAACCTTTTCTCCATTTGTATAAAACTATTTGGGGGACACTGTATATCCTGCTTTTTCCAATCACGATCTTATTGGAACCACTGAACTCTATTTCAGTGATCGGAACACATTTCCACAATATTGTCGACACTGCACAATGAGTTTTCATAGTTATTCATTGAAGGGCATTAATACCTACATTTAAAACAATAATTTTGTCGTTTACAGATAGCGCTTCACTTTTAAAATGTTTCACAGGAGAATAACGAGTCATTTTTTTCATTTTATTTTCGTTAAAGCTTTATATTAATAAATTAATAGTTAAATATTATACGAAAGTAAAGCGCAAGTCATTGCAACTACAATATTTAATATTATATATTATACAGGGTGATTCATTAAGAATGTCCAATCTCTGAATTGTAGATTCCAGACCTCAAAATATGATGATTCTGCCCAACATGCCTTATACAAATATTGCTAGTTTCCGAGATACCGGGTGTTTAAAGTTTAAATATGAATTTTGATTTTCGCAATAACAATTAATTAATGTGATTAAAAATAATAGACAAGGGTTATTTGATATGAAGAGATCTTTGCGAAAACGGATCATAAATAATAGTTTATTGTTGTTACACATTTAGAGAATAAATTTTTTTTTTAAATTAAAATTTATTGAACTGTTTAGAAGCAAATAACTCGATAACTGATCGAGTTACACGAATCAAACAAGAGTAACTTTTTTTTGTAGAATCTAACGCTTTTCCATATTTTATTATTAGTTTGCTAATAGTTCAGCCGAAAAAAATTTTTGCTTAGATTTACTAAACACAACCAAGTATAACTAGCGCCCTCTATTAGCAATGCTAAATTAGAGTCCAAATTGGCAATCCTCATGCAAAAAAAGGTAAAACTGCCAATTTTCAAAAAGAAATTGTGAAAAAATAGAAAGTTATTGCGAAAATCAAAATTCATATTTAAACTTTAAACACCCGGTATCTCGGAAACTATCAATATTTGTATAAGGCATGTTGGGCAGAATCATCATATTTCGAGGTCTGGAATCTACAGTTCAGAGATTGGACATTCTTAATGAATCACCCTGTATATTGTATTTTTCACACCGAGAATTCAGTATCGAGTCTTACGGAGCGCGCCGTTGCCTTATGCAGCATGGCTGGGTCGGTCAGGAATCAAGTGTGGCCTCAACTAAACTGCGCCACTCGGATCTAACTTTATTAGTTTATTTTAACGTTATTTATGAACAATAATCTTGTTAATAAACAATGCATTTTATTTTTATTAAGTATAATGTATACAAAAATCAAAGGTAGGTATTTTTTATCTTTATTTATTAATATTTTTTGCAAATATTCAAATATAATTTAAAACGATTATCCGTGTGTTCTTTGTAGCGAGCCGACCCTCCTGTCACTATAATATCCCAGTTAACGCTGCCGCTGCTAAATGAATTGCCTATGCTAGCCATACTGAATTCTCGGTGTGAAAAGTACAATATAGTTAACCATACCAGACATAGGGTAATTTATATGGAAATAATATATGCATACAACAGAAATATTAAAGTTTTAGCGTTAATATTTATAATTTGAGCACAATCTTGTTTATCAACCGGTGTCCAGTGCCATAGCAATCCATATGTTACTTGCTTTTGCCTTGATCCGGCAAATATAGTTAAAAATTGATTTCATTGTTAATAGAAGAAAAGAAGAAAACATACTTCACTACCTGGTATCGTTGAAATACTGAAATTGACAAGGAAGTATCTGCAGCAGAACCATTCAAGAATTAAATTGTACAGCAAATTTAAGAAAAAAGGTCGCAGGAGAAGCTAAAGGCAGAAAGCATCTTAGAAACTCTGATTTGTTCTACCAGCGTTTTCTCCTTTCCTACCTGGTGTAGAATCTCAACCCCTTATGCTCTTGCTGCCATTCTGATATTCATTTGCAAAGCAAATTAAGTATGCCTACTTATTTATTAACGTACTTTTCACGGTAGTGTAATGGCTATGTCTTTACAAACATCGTGAATAAGAATAACTTTATACCTATCCATAGACCATAGTCTATGACCTATCGTACCTACCTATATACGTATTGACGTAAAGCAAATTTTGCACGTGTTGCCGTACATCGGAGGCGGCATTTAATAAATTAAAGTTACAATTTGAGAACACTTTTTTTATGGAGAATGCAAAAGGGAAATAAAAAATAGGTGCTCCCATTTAAGTTTTCAAAACTCCGCCTCGCCCCACCCCACAGTGAAGGTAATATTTACATATCATGAATGAATATGTTCTAAAAAATAAAGGAACACGTGTTTTTTCTTTTTGTAATCGGTTGTGTCGTTCTCGAAATATTCAAGCGTTTCCACACTTTTTGGAAAAAGGTCACAAGAAACAAAAAAGAACAAAAGCAATATGAAGATTACCTTACTTGCATTACATTACAGTGTAGTAGCTAAAGGACAGAGAGCCGAACCTAGAGTAGCAATCCTAATAACAGAAGATACGAGAATAATGTAGAGTGATGTGATGTTTATGTACAGGATGATTCAAAAATAGTTTGACAAACAAACAACAAAGTTTATATAAACAAATGTCAATTGTATATACGTAGTAAATTAACTGAAAGTGTTCCGTTCAATCACGGTACAATTTCATTTAATGGCCAGACAAAAATTTTCTTATGTACGGCAGTAGGTAAATGAGACTGTACGGCGTTATCAGATGGCATTTTCAGACGAAAAACAGCCGGGTCATCCATCCTCTGCTGATGTTAAGTGTAGTCTGTAGAAATGCAAATAATAACGTTCAAGTTGAAGGAGAGCATATTATGTTGTGGGGAAGGTCAAATACATAGCCATTATTTTAGTTTTTCAAAAAGTTAGCTGTGGTTAAACCTAGAAAGCTAACTAGTGATTTGGGCGAGTCTCGCATTCTGGACTAATCCACAAGTTAAGATTCATCGGAATATCGGAATTAGCGAAATTCAATTTTTTCCTACCTCTCGGACCGCGTGCGTTCAGTGTCAACACTTTATACTTCACTTACTGCCAAACTTCATAGTTATGGCTCCTCCTACTCGCAGCTACGCGGTCACGTGTCGTTCACGAGATAATCCAAGACCTTTTATACGTTTCCATTTGCATGACTTTCATTAAAAATAATTGTAATTAATCTGGCATATACAGGGTGTTTCCTAAGTAATCTAAAATATTATATGGGGCGCGTCGTCACTCAATTTTAAGACGAAAAGTTCATATAAACATGTGTGATAAGTCTTGTCGTTAATGAGATACAGGGTGTTGAATTGTTTGTAATAAATCAGCTCTGATTGTATTTGAAATTAATTTTTCCTGGTGACGCTACTGGTTTTTAGAAGTACAGTAGAACGCCGATTATCCGAATTAAATGGGACCGAGGTCGATTCGGATAATCGAAAATTCGGATAATCAGACATAGACTGGTAATAAAGAAAAACGAACTGTGAAAAGCCGCGCGACGCAAAACATGTACATATGTAGTGTCTTGCCTCTAGCTTTCAACCATAACCCTTGAAATAATCTGGACTCCAACGAGTTCCAACTTGTTACAACAAAACAAAACAAATTTACGCTTAGAACCCAGTAAACATTAATTATAAAATGACGTATATTTGACGTACTTTTTCGGTCATAATTAGTCAGTTACGTTACACCCCCAAAGTCCGACGTATTATAGACGTCATTTCTGAACGTCTTTAATCAGGGCCGGATTTAGAACTGTGGGGGCCTGTGGGCAGGTCCACTGTGGAGGCCCTCTGTGGACTGGTCCAAGATATGCATTTTTGTGGCGAGCACTTATTTAGCCAAATAGTATTTTAAAGGTTAATTGATATTTATCTCCTTGGATCAAAATAAATGCCTGTACAAAAAAAAATAAAATTGTCTTTTCCTAAAACATTTTATTTAAGAATCACATGGGTCACATGTAGATGGCCCACCCCGTATATGGTAAAATCTCAAAATCTGAATCCGAAAAGTTTGCGTTCCGGTTCGTGAATAACTCCATTTCGAGCACTGGTTTAACTTAATAAGTAATAACTTACCTACCTCGCATTTCTCTTGAAATAAACGCAATAAAGGCAGAAAGTTGAAAAAATGAAAACTAAAACGCAGTCATATCAAACACATCCAACTGCTAAATTTCCTTTCAGTTTCAGTATCAGTTTTCACATTTCACACCCACATTGCGAACATACTATACACATATACAGAAAACAATTGACAATGTACAATTTAACGTTTCATTATTACGAAGTATAATTTCTTTCTAATACCTACTATAAATTCTGTAATGCTTATAATGTTTTTAATGTAAGAAATCAGTAATCACTGACTGAACAAAGATAAATTTGAAAGCCTTTCGTCTTACCTGGTTTTTATTTCCTTAGAACTTAACCGACTTAACATCAAAACAGTAGATAAAATAATATCTAAACATTTGTACATAATATGATATTCTTATTGCAAACATTTTGTATATGCTGTCATATTAGTAATTTTTTAGCTAGTGAAGCATAAAACTATAAAAATAAACTCAGTTTAGATAAAGGGAATAAGGGAAGTAGAAAGGAGACACCTCACCTTTCACTTTTGCCCACGTGAGCGACGTCATTTGACCTTGGAGGCCACGTAGGGGGCGCTGTTTGACCTTGAGATTTGGTTCTGAACTTTGCTAATGTAGGGGGCGCTGTTTGACCTTGAGATTTGGTTCTGAACTTTGCTAAACCGATTTGGTTCTGACCGTTGGTAGATTTAGTTCTGAACTTTGCTCACGTAGATGGCGCTATTTTGACCTTGAGATTTGGTTCTGAACTTTGCTAATCCGATTTGGTTCTGACCTTTGGTAGATTTGGTTCTGAACTTTGCTAAGGTAGGTTTAGTTCTGAACTTCGATATCATTGGAATTTCCAGGACTGATTACGTCATCGGGAAAAATATAGTTAAATACGTGTAATTGAGACTAGTTAATTAAGTTCTGTTTGAAGATCGTTGTATTTGGAAGATTATTATTAATTATCGAAAGTTTCTAGTTCTATTTGAAGTGTGTTACGTTTGTTTGTTTTCGCCGTCATCCATGGAGTCTTTAAGTGCATTTGTCGATTTACAGGGGTTCCGCGGTGAGGATAAAAAATTCATACCAAAAGAGTTTGCTGTTGTTACGGATGATTGTAAGTTAGTTGTTTTACTGATTAAACCGCCTACTACGTATTCGGTATTGTCGGCATCGGCAAAGAAAACTGTAAATTATCTCGAGAAACGTCACCACGGTATTCGTTGGAGTTCGGGATATGTCCCGTTTCAAGATTTTGAACGAGAGACTGCAAAAGTTCTGGAACCTTATCGTAGATTTACGTAAAGGGCCTTGAAAAGTGTCAAGTGTTGAGATTTCTTAACAAAGCAGTCTTAAATTTGGAAGATGCTGGCTGCACATCGCTTACAAATCTGAAGAAGAACGAAACGCAAACTTATCGGTGCGTGTATCATAATATCGAGGAGCCAGTGTGTGCATTAGAAAACGTTCTACTGCTTCAAGATTGGGAACGTGCAAATTCTCAAGATGTTGTACGTGGATGTGAAAATATATAGAGTTTTTGTAAATAGGTTTTGAAAACTGTATAATGATTGTTGTTGTTTTTATGAAATTGTAGCAAAATAAATTCCTTTTTAAATAATTGTATGAATTTCTAAAACATAATGCAGCAGCGGCTCCTACACATGTAAGGGTATTTCACCATCTCTCCCTTACACCCATTACTTTAAATTATACAAGATCCGTAATAAACAAAAAGGCCTATAATTCTAAGTAAGTAAGCATAAGTGGGTACTAAAATGCAAATTTTGAATTTTGCATGGCTGTATATTTGAAATGTGGAGTTCTGATTGGTGGTAGATTCGGACGATTTCGATTTAATAAGGAATTGGTGCTCGTTAATTTCCGTCGATCTATGTATATACAGAGTGATACATGCTCAATCTTATATAGCAATTTGAGATTTGATTATGAATAAGATGCTGTAGTGTCCTTTTAAATACGACTAGCAATTTGAGATTTATTTAAATAAGATGCATTGAGATTTGCTTAAATAAATAAGATATGCTGTACCTACTGCCCTTTTAGATACGAATATATTGAGATTAAGTTCTATAATATTGTATTAGCAAAAAATTGTGTACAAAAATATTGCGGATCAACAAGTTTCAATTAAACAATTGTTGTATCAATCAATTGAAGGAGACACATTATGGTAAGAGCGTGTGGTCAATACAAATGTCCGATGTTCGTTTTCTAATATTGGTGAAATAACTTTGCTGACGATTTCAACTCGTCTTGCGAAACGAACAGAATCTCTAGCATGTTGTTTCCACTTCCCTTTACGGGGCTTGCTTATAAGCATATTGCCAGACAGTCATATAATGCACAGAATTACGAGTATCGTTAAACCATACCTTACGCATGCTGGCTGGAATGAAAAAAACAATAACAGTTAAGCTATTTAATATCGTTTTCGATTAAACATTTTTGCAAAATATAGTGTGAGAGTTTTAATGTACAATATGAATAAACAAATTAAGTCTAATGTTTGTTTCTGTATTCACGCACGACTTGTATATGCAATCGGTCCCAGTAGATGTAGTTGGTACATTTTGAGTTCTAGATAATGTTGCATCTGGTTTAAGGTCTCCAGACCATTCAAACTCAGATAAACTTCCATTCCATTTTTCGCTTCAAGTTTGCAAATACCGTTTTCAAGACCATAAACTATGATTTCTTTTACATCTATCCCTGTGTGCTCCATGCCTATTGAAAAATATCTTCTAGCACACCACTAAGTAGAGGAGCTAGTAGAAATGGTAGAAATGCACCGCCGTTTTGCACTAATATCTGTTTCTTCTCTTCTATAGGTTCGTCGTGTTCGGCCAGATTCCTTAGAACTGTTTTATGATAAGAGAGTTGTCGCTTCTGATACTTTGATAACGGTACATTACCCTGCAAAGTATTATAGATGCATTCACAAATGCAATGAACTTGTTTATCGTCTAAACATTCTAGCAGGGCGATTCTTTCCTTATCACCTAATTTTGTTAATGCTCGGAGCAGTTCCACATTGTTTTTATTTAGTGTTGTTTTTGCTTCAGCCATTATGTTTTAAGAAATGATAAATTTTTGCCCATTTTGCGTTTTATACTTTGAGTGCGCACCGAAAATTTGGTGTTGCGCGCCCTAAATGGTGTTGTGCGCACCGTAAATTATGTTGTGCGCACCGTAAATATTGTTGTGCGCACCGTAAGCTATGTTGTGCGCAACGTAAATATTAACGTGCGCACCGTAAGCTATGTTGTGCGCAACGTAAATTATGTTGTGCGCACCGTAAATATTGTTGTGCGCACCGTAAGCTATGTTGTGCGCAACGTAAATATGGTCGTGCATCGTTTACAAGAAATGGCTGACTTAAAGGACACTACAGCATCTTATTCATAATCAAATCTCAAATTGCTATATAAGATTGAGCATGTATCACTCTGTATATACATAGATCGACGGAAATTAACGAGCACCAATTCCTTATTAAATCGAAATCGTCCGAATCTACCACCAATCAGAACTCCACATTTCAAATATACAGCCATGCAAAATTCAAAATTTGCATTTTAGTACCCACTTATGCTTACTTACTTAGAATTATAGGCCTTTTTGTTTATTACGGATCTTGTATAATTTAAAGTAATGGGTGTAAGGGAGAGATGGTGAAATACCCTTACATGTGTAGGAGCCGCTGCTGCATTATGTTTTAGAAATTCATACAATTATTTAAAAAGGAATTTATTTTGCTACAATTTCATAAAAACAACAACAATCATTATACAGTTTTCAAAACCTATTTACAAAAACTCTATATATTTTCACATCCACGTACAACATCTTGAGAATTTGCACGTTCCCAATCTTGAAGCAGTAGAACGTTTTCTAATGCACACACTGGCTCCTCGATATTATGATACACGCACCGATAAGTTTGCGTTTCGTTCTTCTTCAGATTTGTAAGCGATGTGCAGCCAGCATCTTCCAAATTTAAGACTGCTTTGTTAAGAAATCTCAACACTTGACACTTTTCAAGGCCCTTTACGTAAATCTTACGATAAGGTTCCAGAACTTTTGCAGTCTCTCGTTCAAAATCTTGAAACGGGACATATCCCGAACTCCAACGAATACCGTGGTGACGTTTCTCGAGATAATTTACAGTTTTCTTTGCCGATGCCGACAATACCGAATACGTAGTAGGCGGTTTAATCAGTAAAACAACTAACTTACAATCATCCGTAACAACAGCAAACTCTTTTGGTATGAATTTTTTATCCTCACCGCGGAACCCCTGTAAATCGACAAATGCACTTAAAGACTCCATGGATGACGGCGAAAACAAACAAACGTAACACACTTCAAATAGAACTAGAAACTTTCGATAATTAATAATAATCTTCCAAATACAACGATCTTCAAACAGAACTTAATTAACTAGTCTCAATTACACGTATTTAACTATATTTTTCCCGATGACGTAATCAGTCCTGGAAATTCCAATGATATCGAAGTTCAGAACTAAACCTACCTTAGCAAAGTTCAGAACCAAATCTACCAAAGGTCAGAACCAAATCGGATTAGCAAAGTTCAGAACCAAATCTCAAGGTCAAAATAGCGCCATCTACGTGAGCAAAGTTCAGAACTAAATCTACCAACGGTCAGAACCAAATCGGTTTAGCAAAGTTCAGAACCAAATCTCAAGGTCAAACAGCGCCCCCTACATTAGCAAAGTTCAGAACCAAATCTCAAGGTCAAACAGCGCCCCCTACGTGGCCTCCAAGGTCAAATGACGTCGCTCACGTGGGCAAAAGTGAAAGGTGAGGTGTCTCCTTTCTACTAAGGGATTTATTCCATTAATCACTGGTTGCGTATTAGATTAAATTACGGTTTCGTTTCTATGTTGGTATAATGAATATAATGTTAATAATTCGTATTATTTACTTAGTGAAATTATAAAGTTATGTGGGGGCCCCAATTTTGTGGGGGCCCATGGGCGATCGCCCCTTCCGCCACCCCTTAAATCCGGCCCTGTCTTTAATACGTGAGTTATATGACGGTATATATACGTAGTTATTTAGTAACTAAAATTTGTTTTTTTTAAATGTTCAATATTTAGCATTTTTAATTCATTTATTTGAAAAGCGTGTACTTTCGCCGATTTAGAGATATCAAAATACGGTTTGCCTCAATCGACGTTGCCTTATTGTTTGATTACCTTCAATTTTTATTCCTTTAACCTCAACCAAAACGCAGTAATTCTGTATCTAATATTGCTATCTGTCTTCAGCATCATAACTGAATGACACTCTAAAGCATTTTTGGTTTCTTAAACAATAAATCAATAATTACATTTGTTAAAGAATTAAATGTCATTTATTCCCACAAAATTATATTTATATCTTAAATACTCGTCTATGTCAAACAATAAATTAATTTCAAATTTATTAATTATGACGTTACAATTATCTTTAGGTAATTGGGACCAAAAATTTCTATTTGGAAAAATAGACATTCATATACTACGCGATATGCACGTCCTTCTCCCTTTCTCATAGTGTTCAACTTCAAATTACTGCACTTAGCAAAGTCTCGCTAGCGCAGATAGTTTACTTGTCTGACTACTAAACGGGCGACTGAAGTTCGAGTCCTACTTCAGGCAAAAGTCTTTTTCAGCATTAACGATCTCCTCCGACTCTACAAGAAGCGAAGGAGGGCTCTGGCGTAGGACTACCGGAGAACACACAGTTGTCAAATATTCTCAAGTATGACAAGATGGTCGGAGTGGTAAGATGTGGCCCAGGTCACCCCCCCTTTTTTTTACTATCACTACGTCAATGATTTACGTCATAATTACGTCCCAAAATGACGTCATTGGGCTGTGACATTTACCCGTAATTCTGACGTCTTTTTCACGTCATGTTTTAAGGTCTCTGACGTAAAACGTGACGAACATTTCACGTCATTAAAACGTCCTTATGTTTGCTGGGAACCGATTACAAAATTACGCTTAGGACCAATTCGGATAATTGGCGATTCGGTTAATCGGCGTTCGGATAATCGGCGTTCTACTGTAATACGAAAAACATACTTATTCTAAGTGGCCTTTGGAGTAACGTTAAACGTACAAGATCTTCAAAATCGTATCATACAAAGCTGTAATGTTATTCGTAACAATCCTGGTATCTTCGAACGTATTCGGCAATCAATTAGACATCGAGCAGATGCTTGGATTTTAGCTGCAGGTGGACATTTTGAACATATTCTCTGAAATATACTATTTTTTCTTTATGTCTAACACATGTTAAGTTGCTTCTAATAAAAAATAATAAAACACCCTGTATCTTATTAACAACAAGACTTATCACACATGTTTATATGAACTTTTCGTCTTAAAATTGAGTGACGAAGCGCCCCATATAATATTTTAGATTACTTAGGAAACACCCTGTATACATTGTTTGTTAAAATATGCAATTAATCGTTTCCACTCTCCCCTCTTAATAGGATAAAACGGTGCCTGCTGTTCTTTCCGATGTGAACCACAACAATAATAGGTTCTAGTCCGAGAAATCATCTGGAAAGTATTCACTTCCTTATTGGTTGTAAAAAAGGGAATTTTATGCATGGAAACATTATGATGCTCGCTTTCAAGCATATTTGACATAGGGTTAGGGAGCTTTAAAGCTTGATGAACTCTTTTTATTGGGTCACCTTGTGTAGGTATTATTGCAAAAGTTCTTATGGGGGTTTTACGCTAGCGTTGATTATACGATTATATTATGTTTTAATTCAATGATTATACTAATTACTTTGTGTTTGACAATTTCGTTGTCTTTTGTCACAGGTATAGGTTCTTTTTTCTGTTTTGATAGGGCATATATCCTTATTGAGAGTGCTGATAGGAATTAGGATAGGAGTGTGGTCGAACTGATATATAAAGTCATGAATAATGAATAAATAATTCCAGTGTTTGATGATTCTATTTGTCATGGAAACCTTCAAAGAAACTAATTCAAAAATCGCAATACATGTGGAAACTGCTTTGGGGAGAACTGATTTATTAAAGTTATTCGTTGAATTCAAGTACCTGTTCCTAGCTGATAATAAATGGAATTTACAAGTTTCGGAAGATTGTTTACCATCACGTAACATTAAAGTTTCCTTTAATTTCATTGGTAGAGACATAGCGACTTGCGTATATAATACAGATACCAAAGAGAATCTTTATATACTCTTTGCAGATACCATCTATGAAACTTTCTATGAATGTGAACACCAAAAAAAGGAATTGGACGTTAAGTTTGAGATCGCAACTGTTAGATGTCGCTCAGTAACATGAATTCAACATATCTCTATAGTTTGAGATTTTGAAGATAACAAGCAGTCTTGGTTGGTTGTTATTAATATCATAAGGGAATAAGCTGCTGTTATTGCGCAGCCCAAAGCAATTTTCCGCTCCAATCTCACGAGACATCTAAACGTTGCATAATTGTTTAATTATTGAATATAATCTAGAGGTAGCAAAAAGCACGGTTTACACCGTAATATTTTCATATTTAACATATACTTTACTATATTAAATTAGTGGGCGCTATTAAATGCGAGACTTTTCAAATTAAAGTAACAAATTCGTGATAAAAATGTAATTTGTTTTTTATTGTTATTATATTCGATTTTCTTTCAAAATACAAAGTATGTCACAATCCTGCTACAATCATAAGGGATTTTTTTTATAGTTATATACAGATGTTTCTCCTAACATAAATGGTTCTCAAATAAAAATCCAATTAAGTTAAACGACAACACAAGCTTAAAATCTTCTGCTATAAAGTCATAATAAACATACATACGCCACATCTAAAAACAGCCCCGTTAATAAATAAAACAGATAAAATCGAGAGTCCCTATTTTTGGCCCTATTAACTCCCCTCGTGTTTTGACTACTTTAAATTGACTTATAATTTGTGATAAAAAAGAACTTCATCGTATAGTTGGGGTTTTAATGAACAGAACTCACTTAAAACATTTTACAAGTTAGAAGGGTGATTATTCATAGACGTCTCAATATCAAAGGTAATTTTTTAGGGTGTCGCTAATTGCAGTTTAAATGTTTAAAGCGTAAAGATCCGAATGAGAAATGAGAACTAAATGTAAAAGTAGTTTTTACCAATTAAACTCAATCGGAGAGTGATAAATTGAAGTTTCTTTTATTTTTTCAACGGGGATTTACACTTTTAATAGGGTTTATTCCCCAATGTGCTATTTAGCAGGTTTCCCATCTGGACGTGATGAGCTCAGATAAATCCATAGGGTTAAGTGTTGATTATTTCATTGTATTTATACACTGTAATAAAATTATCATTTCGTGTAAACCTACTTAATTACATTTCAGTATTACTACATAATTGAAGTCCGTATAGGCTTCAATAATTTTTGGGGTATCTATACAAGCGTTGAGTGAATCGTTATTCAACGATATAAGTGAATGATGAATGAAAATGTCTTAATATTTATTAGATATTTATTGATCATTTTGAGAGTGTTATTTATTTTTTAGTATTAAATACACAGGGTATTAGTAAATACGTGCGGCAAACATTAGGGGGTGGTTCTGCATGGAAAAATAATGACAGTTTGCTATATAAACGTATGTCTGCAAATGTTTAGTTTTCCGAGATACGGGGTGTTAAAGTTTTTCTTGAAAACTGACGATTTATTTATTGCTATAAAACCGGTCGAGATATGCAAATCAATTTGGTGGGTTTTTTTTATTTTAACGAAATGTCAAATTAGCGTTTCTTCATTATTAAGCTACAACATTAATGTTAATAAGTAATTAATTTTTCTTTTATCGAAAAGAATGGAAAATTTTACAAATGCGGAATTGTCAGACATGCCTTTCTCTATGGTCGGCAAGCTCGACGATTGTATGCTAAGTTGTATTCAGGACGTAGGGTA
Source organism: Pyrocoelia pectoralis (assembly GCA_036250285.1). Lineage (NCBI taxonomy): Eukaryota > Metazoa > Arthropoda > Insecta > Coleoptera > Lampyridae > Pyrocoelia > Pyrocoelia pectoralis. Next base: position 69,161,959 of record CM070075.1, read on the forward strand.
CCCCAAAAACTTTAACAACCCCCATATCTCGGAAAACTAAGCATTTGCAGCAAACTGTCATTATTTTTTCATGCATAATCACCCCCTAATGTTTGTCGACTTATTTACTAACACCCTGTATATTGTAGTAATAAAAACAAGTTATTCCACTACTTTTTTACTTTATAAGTGTAACCCAACACGTTTCGACCTATTAGTAGAAATACTTTTACTTATTATTACAATTAAGTATTTATACAGTTCCACAAAGTAAGTTTGGGGAAAATTAATTCTAAATACATAAGTAATAAGTATATCTACCTATATACATATGTACTTAATAAGGTACAAATGGTTTACAAAAATTATGTTTGGGAATTTACCTGATTTATTTCATTTTTAAGAGGTCCACTGCTACCCTTTAGGTAATTTTACACACACAAAAATTTTATACACAAAATAAAAGTCTAGTGTGCAGTTAAAATCAATTATATGTATTACAATTCAGAATTCCTTAAACTGTTAAGTAATATATTGGATACAAAAAATAAAGAGCATTGAAACGACTGACAGCAACAGATAACTGCCTTTACGACTGAAGGGTATAAGTAGTTGGAGCATTTCTTTTACAAAGTAATGCTTCTTCATTACTCTTTTATTCCTTTAATGTATATGTATTACTAATAGACTTGCTCTAAAAAATTTTCGTTACGTTATTTTTTAGTATGTTTTCTTTATTTCCCGTAGTATACACAAGTCTTCCAAAAGGACCAAGCCCTGTACAAATAATTGTTTTTTACAATGCTAATAGCTAAATAACTTGACTCCATTCATGGTACCAATCTTGGTGCTGACGAGGGAGCGCTAATCTTGTAACTCGATGACTCGCCTCACATTTTGGCGATTTTGCTGGCACGTATGACTTCAAGACCAACTTCATTAACCATCTTCTCACTGTTCCTTCACTTAGTCGCACGTTATGCACGTCTTCCAAGAGATTTTGGGTTTGAACAGTCGTTTGACGACGATTCCTCAACGTTTGTACCCTTTCAAAACGGTCGTCTACTGGTTGCACAATTTCTGCCTTGTCCCCGTCCCCGCACATAAGATCCTATTTGTCTGCATCGTTGCACATTACGGTGGATCACAGATACTGATACACCCAACGTTCGACTTACTGGTCGGTAGGTGTGACCTTCTTCAGCTCTCGCGTCTTCAGTTGTAGGCAAATTATTCATTTTGTAAGCAAAACAATGTTAACTCTCAAAACAAAAACACTTAAAAGTGCTGACTGTAAAAAAACACATATGAAGGTATAATTTCCATTAGTCTGTTAAAGAATGTCAAAAAGCGCCATAATGTTATGACTTAAGAGGGTAATCCAGTAATAATTTAACTACTTGAACTACTTTCCGAATTACCCACAAGTTTTAAAAAAATTCAACCTCTTTTTGTGTTCGGTTAATTGTACCGGTGTGTGTGTATATTGCCTGAAATTCGGTCTGGTTTTAAAAAATCTCATAATTGTGCAACGGCATTAATGAATAGGTATAACAAATGACGTATTGGAGACTATGAGTGGTGGAAAATTAACTGTATTTGTATTCCTGGACAAAGCATTTGATACCATCATCATCAATCATAACGTCTTGTTTGCAATACTTCACATATGTGGGATTCTCTAACAACTCTGTTACATTACTAGAAAGTTACTTAGCTCCATAGGTCACAACGAGTAAGAATCGCGAAGATAACCTCCACGTCTCTTCACAACTCAGTGGGTGCCTCAAGGATCAATTTTAGGTCCATTATTGTTTACCATATACACTTCTCATTTCCATAAATGTATTAGGTACATAAAAATTCACGTGTAGGTATGCTGATGACACTCAGATTTACTACTCGTTTCAGCCCTGAGACGTTGACACAGCCTTAGAAATATTAAATAATGATTTAAGTAGAATGTATGAAATTTTTCTTAAACAGTCCCTCATTCTTAATCCAACAAAATCTTGCGTTCTTCTATTTGGTCGTCAGCATGACTACAACAATATAGTAAATAAACTACATGTAAGTAATCATAAACAACCAGGAGGTCACGGTTAAGAATAACGCAAAAAATTTTGGAGTCTTTATAGATAAATAATGGTTCTAGACAGTGGCGGATGTAGGGGGGGCTTTAAGGGCTGGTACCCAGGGAGGCAAAAATTAGGGAGCGACAAAATTACGGGGCACCAAAATTAACTGACGGAATCTTTTTGAAAAAATTGGAAAACAATGGGAAATAAAATTGAAGAAGAAATACGTCAATACGAGCTACAATTTAGATAAAAATCCCAAACATCGTTTACGCTGCACTTTCAGTTCATTCAGTCGGGCTCATTTAAATACAGTCTTAATCAGATGGATTATCCTATTTAGCCACAGGCTTTCTAAGAATTTGCATGACCAATAACCATAAATTGCCTTTGCCACTTCTCGTCGGTCGTCCAGATGTAGTATGTTTTATTGTTTTATTAATTTGTAAAACGCCGAAAATGACATAATTGCTTTATTTTTTTAAGAAAAAATGCTTTCTGGACTTCAGACTTGCATATCTGGCATTGCAAACCCGTAAATTTCCGGAAGTATGGAAAATAGCGAAAATTTCTCCCGTATTAAAGAGTGGCGATTCTGGGGAAGTCTCAAACTACCGGCCTATCAGCATCCTGTCGAATTTCTCAAAAGTATTTGAAATGGTACTTTACCACCGGATTTATCCTCTAGTCAAACATCGAATTTCGGACGACCAACATGGCTTTATGGAAAAACGATCCACAGTCACAAATCTCATGTGCATCACTCAGGATATCTCTGTTTGTTTGGATGCTAGAGGGCAAGTTGACGTTATATATACGGATTTTGCAAAAGCATTTGATCGTATTATTCATGATATAGTGGTAGGTAAACTCAACTCATTTGGTTTCTCGGAAGCATTATTGGAATTCTTCACTTCTTACTTAAGCAACAGAGTTCAATATGTCTGCTATAATGGGTTTAGATCCGATTCCTATGTTGCTAAGTCAGGAGTTCCGCAGGGGTCGAACTTAGGCCCTCTTCTATTTTTGATGTTTATCAATGATATTTGTAATGTTATTAAATGTAGTAAACTTATGTTTGCTGACGACATCAAATTGTATGCTTCAATTGACAGCATCGATGACTGCATAAAACTACAAGATCAACTACACAATTTGGAAAACTGGTGTGTGGAAAATTATTTGGATTTGAACACAGGGAAATGTAAGGTACTCTCGTTCACAAGGAAAACTGAGGCTATCACATACAACTACAACATACATAACAACGTACTTCAACGAGTGAAGACAACAAAAGATCTTGGAGTAATCTTTGATGAAAGACTATCATTTGTTAACCATATCGACGGAACTGTAAAATCTGCGTTAAGGTCGTATGGTTTCATTGTACGAAATTGTAAAGAATTTAGAAATACTGCATCTTTAAAAGCGCTATATTTCTCTTTGGTCAGATCTAAATTGGAATTTGGTGCTCTTATATGGAATCCGTACTATGACACTCATATAAACAACCTGGAAGGTGTTCAGCGTAGATTTTTGAAATTTTTGACATGGGTTGAAACTGGTGCCTACCCTGTTAGAGGTGTAAACCAAGCTGAACTGCTGGAGACGCATAATCTCAAATCATTAAAAGCGAGACGTATGATTAACAGTCAAGTGTTCCTATTTAAATTATTACATAGTTTAATTGAAGCTCCTTCCATACTTGCAATGCTAAACTTTAATGTTCCTTCGATTTCTTTTCGAAAGAAAAATGATTTTTACAACCCTACGCCTCGAACTAATATATTATTGAATTCTCCACTTTACTACATTTGTAACACCTTTAACCTTATCTGTGACAACTGCGACATCTTTAACACAACATTGCAATCACTCATTCGAACAATTGAAGGTATTATTGATTAATGTATTGTAGGTTTTTTTTTGTCCCCCCCCCCCCCCCCCCCCCCCCCGTTTACTTAATTATTATATATTGTTATACTTATGTTTTGTATAGATATAATTTTTAGTGCACTTTTATTTCTTTTGTATTATCATTTGGTATTATCCTATTATTGGAAGTTTCTTCTGTTGGGTAATAAAGTTGTATTATTATTGTATTATTATTATTATTATAAATAAGTTTTATTCCTGTGGTGAGGGATGTGATGGGGCGGCATTTTTCTTGTGCCCCTAGGCGGCAGAAGCATAAATACGCCTCTGGTTCTAGATACTGAAGTCATATAAATAAATGTATTCAAAGAGCATACATGAGTCTAAAGCTGTAAGAGATCGAGATCGTGATGGTGAAGTACATTGACATATGTCAATTTAGCAGTTTACTGACTGCTTCATATTTAGATACACGCTTTTTGACAGATGATATTCATCAACTTCCATTTATGTACTTCACCATTCACCACTATTATCATTTATCACAATTTGTAGCTTGTTAATTTCAGCTCGGCCTGATGATGGCTAAATTTTAGTCGAAAAAGTTTTAAGACATTTGTTTTTATTATTTGGTTATCGACAAAATGAACGGGGAATACCACCACAAAGGCTCAGAACTTCACCAGCTTTTAGTGCTTACCTATCAAATTTACCTCAACTTTTGGATCAAAATCATATGATGGGACGCCTTTTACTTTCAAATACTTTGATCGTACTACAGCACGCACCATCTCCACATTATCTGACGAGCAATATGGACCATCAACAACCGTCTTATAGTTTATGGGCTTTAGAACCTCACTGTCGAAGGAATTGGCTTATGTCATTAGTGGTTTTGTTATATAAAGTATGATTTATTACCCAAAATTGGCACAGAATAATATGTAATAACTTCTTACAGTATCAATATAATCAGTAACCGCATTGCGTGCAATTGACCGCATTAATACGAATAGTATTGAATACGTTAGACTCCCAATATCATCATTTTCGACGAATTCCAGCTACAGTTATAATGGGAGCTCCACCATCACGTTCCAGAGGTTACATTGATCAACGATACTTTTATAATTTCTTATTTGATATATTTCAGATGTAAGCCAACCATCGTTAGGTATTGATAATGAACATGAGCGATTAATGACACCTCCATTATCCCCAATGTATTCACTTGATGGACAATCAGGACACATCGTTAAACTCTAAAGGAGGAAAAATGCAAGTGATTTATGCGAAGCCTTCTTCGATAACAAGTATGGAAACACACTGGGAGGAAATTATACAACAATCCCAAAAAAAGACTCGAAAATCCACCGATTACGATATCGATGATTCAGAATCGGAGCTACTTGCAATTCCCGAAAGTGATGTTTCGGACAGCACATTACAAGGCAGTGGTCAGGTGAGTGCAAAGCTTTTTTCTCAAAGATTTGTACCTATTTGCACCACAAGCTATTCGAATTGTGCTCATACCATATCCGAGAATAGGCGTTTGAAACATTCGCGAGCTAACTTCACGCTACTGTCCCTTCTGTTCAAACTTATCCAATAGAATTAATAATGCAGAGTAGCTGTGCACTGGAACAAACTCCTCTAACGTAAATGGCTGGTACTAGTTGTTTGTTACTAGTATTGGTTGTGCAAGGAGAAGGCGTGTAACAAATGCTGATGAAAACGTGATGGTACTCGCAAAAAAAAGAACGTGCACCCGATAAGTAGAATGATGAACCCAGGTTTTGCTACAGGGAAAAAAGTTGGATGTGTAATAAGTATACATGTCTGCGTACGTGAGTAATTTTTGTTAAACCACCTTTGGTTAGTTAGAGTAATATGTAATTAATAACTTAAAATCCATACCGATCACTCAACAGAAACAAGAGACTACATTATTTTACGTACATTTTTAGTGTGCCAAACTCCATGTCATACAACATAAAGAAGTCTTCCGAAAATCAAAAACCAGAATGGAACAAATATCACAGTTTTTATTTTCATCGATTCATATTGAATTTTACTTCCATTATAATTTCCTTTAAATTTGAAGCTGCATAGATATGACAAAATCGTCCCACAAAAATATTATGGAATTAACTTTTTTTTTTGGTTTTGGTGTATCATACCTATATTTCTTCTTTGTTATAACACCAGAATTTCAGAATAAAAATTGCAAGTTTTTTTTGTGAGCTAAAAATCGCAGAATATGCATCTGCATTCAAAAGTGTGTGCGACCCCATTTACTTAGTTAACGAACCAAAATTAACACCAAAGTTACAGAAAAGTGTCTAATCAACCAAATTATTTAATTTAGTCTTTCAATGACCGACTGAGAAAATATCCCATAACAAAATCAGACTGACATTTAAGTGTCAAAATGTTTTTACAATATATTATATTATTTAATATATTTGGTGTAAATACCATCATTCATAGTCCAAAAACCGAAAGTCTTTCTGATCGTACAAAAACATATGAACAGTTAGATCGCGAGTGGGAGAACTCAATTTGTTGCCTCAGAAAATTAAGATGTTGTCACAAAGAACCACGTATTGAACTGAGAGCATTGTTAGTAAAATGTACAGATGCTGAAAGTTGTGAGAACGGAGATGGTAATTTTAGTAAAAGTTCAAGCCAAATGTACGACTTTAATAATAAAAATGGAATGATCAGAAACTGTCATAAAAAATTAGTATTGACAATAAAACTTCAAACTCCGATCGAAGATGTTCGTAATTGTGAATATGTTATTGTAGATCACGTTTACGATACTATCAGTCATCGGAAAGCACGCTTGCTAACACCATATGTAATTAAACTTAAACAGGATGTCATACGCGAAGTTTATTCCCTGGATTTTTTCCATATTGTCAATTCACATGCTCATGAAGTTGTTTATAACAAAAATGTTCCTAATTTCACTGGTTGTGATTCTACTTCCCGGTCACCAACTTGTGGGAAAGTTACCTACAGAGGCACCGAACTTCCTTATAGTGAAGGATTTTGTTGCTCGTGTAATACATTAACAAATGTACAACGACAACCAGAACCCAACGAATATGTGGGAAATATTGTCAAATACAGCGATCCTGAATTTGTTCTTGGTGGAATGGAGTGTCCAAGAAATTTAAGAGGTATATACAATTTTATGCAGTTCCTTTCATTTAACTAATCTTCCTAACAGCGAGGGACTTTAGAGATGATTATGAAAATACTTTGAAGTCTTCAAAGCAAAGTGACAGTGAAGTTAAGGGTCAGAAAGTAGTATATTTTAATCCTAAGTTATTCAACCAAGAAATGCAAGTGGATACCCACTTTGACAAAAGGCAAATCTACTCAAGCGGCGACCAAGCGAGAGGAGGACAAAATTGTGCCGATAGATACACTCCGCCAAAACTGAATCCGGAAGAATATCACGAAAGTGCACATTGTCTGAAATTTTCAGATGTCTGGTACACCGTGTACCGTTTGGGAAAACCAAAGTTGGAACATTCATCCCTTGTAAATATATTTGAACGAAACGACGGTTTAAACGGGAACGCAATTTGGAGAGACCTTACAGACGGCAAAATGATAAGAGTAGGAGTCGATCATTGTCACTATGTGGATGAAAAACAAACAATTTCAATTAGATATAATTCGAGACTTGAAGATGTAGATGAAACAACTTTTGCAATTAATTACAAAGTAGCATTATTACTTGTGCCGGAGAATGGGCAGCAAGTAGACCCTATGCACTATCCGGAGATAATGAATGGACCATCGGAGTATTTAATAGTCCACAAAGATCAAATATCAACCAAAGGTGACAGATGTAATGTTGGAGGAGTCGGTTTTGAGGCATTCGCAAAACAACCCAATCGTTGTTCCTCCCCAAAGGGAACTTGTCTCTCTAATCAACCTTTCCATTTATGGAAACACGATCACAAAGCTGAACAAATCGGTAAAAAAGGATGTTTCTTTCTCAAGAATTATGGCAGCTTTCCGGTTGATCCTTTAAAAATTAACTCAAAAACGAAAGAAAAGTTCTTAATTATGAATTATGCGGAAAGCCAACCGATAATGATCGATATTGAGATAAGAGCGGACTTTAACACCATTCTTAGACCTGAAGGTGCTGCCAAAATTACGGAAGTCTATATTGACAGTACCCGTCCTTCTAAAACTATAATCACCGCAAAAATAACAAACTCGGGTTTAGTTTCAAGTTTTTTTAGCGTTAAATTATGTAATTGTCCTTTGGAACTTCCTGCTAGTTTTAACGATATTGAAACACAAATAGCTTTGATACCTCCCCAGACTCAACATATCTTTCATTTAGAAATAAAATACAAACTTCCTTTGAAGAGATTCCAATGCTCGGTCATGGCGTTAAACGTAAATAGGGAAGTAGCGGCAATTAGAACAATCCTAATTCAGCAATTGGATCGCTGTTTATGTACTTGGCACTGTAAGTGCGCCTGCGTAGGTTCATCGAATGGATTAAAATGCACACCGATGTCCACAGAACAGTATCATGGTGCAGGTTTTTTGGGTTCACTACCCGTTGTGACAGTTGAAGACCAGGACAATTCCTTAAATGAGACAGCAATTGTTATCGTCCATTTAACAGTATCGCTAATAATAATCTTACTCCTATTAGGTACGATTAAAGGGTTAATCGGCATATTGTACAGCCCTTCTATCGGAATATGGGGGTTGAAGAATATTCTAAACCTACCGAAACCCATAAAACGTTACTTTGAAAGAAATCTCGCCTCGCAGATAGTTGTCTATGATAATGAAGGATGGCCAATTCATCCCGAAACGAATAAACGGGTGAGGTGCATAAAAAAATCAACAGAAATGTTTCTTAATATTTTATTCTGCTTTATTTGTCCGGCAAATGTTTGTATTCCAATTGTTCAGCGATCTGCAAATGATGAAAAGGTGAAAAAGTGCAAGCTCAAGGAGAAATGCGGCAATTGTCTGACTAAAAGCAAACATTTTCTTCAATATCCATTGAGAAAGGTTCGCGCAATATTTCAGCGGCGTAAAGATAGAAATAGAACGCCAGTAATCGAAAATATAGACGACGTAAGCAATTTGTAATCGATATTACTCTAGTTATTATACTTTCTACAAAAAATTATCCCGGCCGTGTCTTAAAGAATCTGGAATACTTTGGAAGGAATGTGGTTTAAGCAAGATGAGCTCCACCTTCAACTTAGGTCTAATGTGACCCCAACCTTTTTCAAATGCAGAAGACGAAATCGAAGAGAACATCGATTAACCCCCGCGTTGCCCAGAATCTTTAAATATCTGTAGGTGATCATATCCAAGTAGGACTGACAAAGAAAAAAACGAAAGCGATGTAAATAAACATCACCATATTTACTTATTTGATCAGTGTGTTGTGGATAATTGTGGATGAATAAAATGTAGTTTGTTTTATTATCTACCAATAATATTAGAAAAAATTGCGGAAAAACGGAAAAGATTCCTTTACCCCCAAATCCTAGGTTCGAAAGAATAATTTCTAAAATTTAACTGTGACATCACACCCCTATTCAATGTAAACAATCGCATCCAATTGACGATTCCAAAATAACAACCCGACTGTATTGGTTATGTAACGAATTATTCAATACTGATTGGAGTATCACGTTTCTCCAAATGACGTTTGCTTATAATTTTGCCAGACTCTATTCGTTATTTGATTAGGTACATAATATTAAAGAAAATAAGAAGAATTTGTTATCACTTTATCATAACGAATATAAACGATTTCGGAAAATCCCAAATTGCCAGCTGTCTAACAAAAATTACCCAACTGAATTTGAAAGTTCCATGAAATCCAGCCTAAAAGCAATGGGGTCATGTCATGCATCCCCCTCAATGTTTTTGAAAAACTCTCTTTTTGCTTATAAAATTTGTTCAATATCTCCAAAACTTTAGTACTTCCTATATCGACAATAAATTCTCGTTATCTGCAACGCTTTCACGGGCCGCCTCATTAAAATGTTTGTACCACTCGCAAACTTTTGCATTACTCAAAAGAAACGGTCAACATTTCGAGCTTGGTTAGATTTCAATCAAACCTATGTATACTGTGTAATTAAGCATCAATGGCATGGAGTGTTCTTTGGCGTCAAACTGATTTATTGGACTGAAGATGTTCAGAAACCAGTTAAACATTTTGAAAGTTAAGTTCCAAGTTCACTCAAATTTTACCATCCGTTAAATAGTTTTTATAACTCACCAAACTCATTTGTTTATTTTTTCAAAATTTTACTTCTTATCTTTGAATCATTTTTTTTTACCGGAGAAAGTTCTGTGGGTGTCGCTTACAAAAAAAACTTCTACGTTTCATGTACTAATATGTACAAATGGTATTATTTTCAGAGTAAGCGCCTTATTTTTTTTTAGCCACACTATGGGTACTACTTTCAAAATATTTGGCACTAATATGTTTCAGGACATTCTCTACACGATGGTGATACCAGATTTTTAATTGAAGGAATTATTTCAAAATGGCGACTTTCAACTTTTTTTTAAATGGAATGATATAATTTTTTGTATTGTTGGGATCCTAAAAACATTTTTTTACGATAATATTTCGTTTTTCTTAAAAATTCATTTCTTTCCCTATCAAAAAGCAAACTAACATTTTAATCTAGTAGAGCATGAATGTCTTACACACGATGTTATTTTTGTCCAAATATCAAGTAGCGGTAGATCCTTCGATCTATTGGCTCCATTGGACGACCGACGTTTCAATTTATGTATTGAAAAAGATGGAAAACATGTCGAACATTTTTTGTAAATACTTACCTAATTTTTATTTTATGTAAATTTGTAATTTTGAGTTTCAAAAAGTAGATTTATTGCAAAATAAAGTTTAATTGTTGGTTTTGTGTCTATCGTCTACCGATATTTGCACAAAAATAACGTAAACATTCATGCGCTACTAGATTAAAATGTTAGTTTGCTTTTTGATAGGGAAAGAAATGAATTTTTAAGAAAAACGAAATATTATCGTATTATCATTCCATTAAAAAAAAATTGAAAGTCGTCATTTTGAAACAATTCGTTCAATTAAAAATCTGATCACCATCGTGTAAAGAATGTCCTGAAACATATTACTGCCAAATATTATGAAAAAAGTAGGTACCAATAGTATGGCTAAAAAAAAATTAGGCGCTTACTCTGAAACATTATTGGCATGAAAAATATTATCAGCAAAATGATGATGTAGAATTCAAAAACTATCAACACAACAAGAAGCTAACTTGAAAATATCATTTCAATAAAATTTGTTCACAATGATTATGTTGATAAACGGAAACAATTATAATTAACAAAAGATGTTATACAAAGAAATATGTTCTTTTCGACAAATTTGCTTATTAAAAATTTATATTTCCTGTTATTTACACTAATTGACTAATTTATAAAAGCGAATTAGCTTTTAGAAGCTATAAGATTTATAATAATAAACTTAAGCAGGAATGCGTTTATATTTAGTTAGATGGTGGCAAAGTAACCTTAATAATAACTGTGGATTTATAGGTACGACAAAAAAATATGAAACATTTTTTTAAATTGAAAAGTATTCTATAAATATCTTTTTATAGTTATATTTATTACCGGAAACAAAATTGTACCATGGACGAAAATTTTGATCTAGTGCATTATTTATTCAAAACATATCGTGATTCGTCAATTAATTTCTGATGCCATGCAATGTCGTTGAAGTTTAAAACACAGCACTGAAATTTTCTGTAAGGGTAGGAGGCTTACATAGGTATACAGGGTGTCCCACTGCTCCGTAATCGGTCGATAACTCAATATGGGTTGAAGATACAGAAAAAAGTTTCAAATAAAAATTGCTTTGATTTGAATTGCGCATTTTTTAAAAATATTCTTATACCTACAGTATGTTGCATTTTCACGTGGCAGGAAAATGGTACATTTTTTTAAATGGCACACCGTGTATTTTTTTCTCTTAATGTATCGACCAACCATATTTATATCACGCCTGAAATTTTTTTTAATATTTGTAGTGCGGTTGCCAAGTTATTAATTATTTTGTCAAAATTTGGTACAATTCAAGGTCGAACTGTAATATTCATAACTAAGTTATTCTTCAAAAAAGAAAAAATTTATTTGACGAATAATATTAGCCTAATGTCGTGTTACTCTACAAAAAAAAACTAAGTGATTAATTTTATACCGAGTGTTTAAAATGAGAATTCAAACTTTGTGAACTTTAAATAGAATTTATACGAATATTTTAAATGGAACACCCTGTATTTTTATTTACCATCAAATTCTCGACAAAAAACCCTATTCAACGGTGTATTATTTCCTGGATTATTTTTTGTACTTTTGTTAATATTTACGATTTTTAAAATTTCACGTAAAAAAAATTTGTTAAAAGTAATTTTTATTTAATTATTATTACAAAATACCGTTTAAATAGTTGGTATCAACGCAAAAGAACAAAACTCAAGTCCTGTGACTATATCTTAAGTTCTAAATAATTAAAGCAAAACAACAGTCAGAGGTGCGCGCGAGAAATGGATTTACTGTAGGTACCCATAAAGTAGAGGAGGCCCTGTTCCTTGGCCACCAAGGTCACCGGACCTTACCTTTATGGATTACTATCTTTGGGGAACTGTTAAATCTCAAATATATCAACAGGTGCCACAACACGAGATGACATGAAAATTTGAATTCGAGAGGCGTTTCAACCGATTACTCCTTATGACTTTAAACAATGTGAGATTATTTGGGGTTACGCTTCAAAAGTGCATTGATCAAAGTGGAAGACATTTTGAACATTTAGTTTAATGTTAATGAGAGATATTGTATTTATTTTCTATTTTAATTTTCCAGAAACACCGTTTCTTAAAAATTCGAGAAACACCGTTTACTAAAAATTTTGTTGTAATTATTTAGAAATTAAGATAGTCACAGGACTTGAGTTTTGTTCTTTTGTGTTTATAACAACTATTTAAACGGTATTTTGTAATAATAATTAAATAAAAATTACTTTTAACAAATTTTTTTTACGTGAAATTTTAAAAATTGTAAATATTAACAAAAGTACAAACAATAATACCAAGAAACAATACACCGCTAAATAGGGTTTTTTGTCGAGAATTTGATGGTAAATAAAAATACAGGGTGTTCCATTTAAAATATTCGTATAAATTCTATTTAAAGTTCACAAAGTTTGAATTCTCATTTTAAACACTCGGTATAAAATTAATCACTTAGTTTTTTTTTGTAGAGTAACACGACATTAGGGTAATATTATTCCTCAAATAAATTTTTCCTTTTTTGAAGAATAACTTAGTTATGAATATTATAGTCCGACCTTGAATTGTACCAAATTTTGACAAAATAATTAATAACTTGGCAACCGCACATCCAATATCAAAAAAATTTCAGGCGTGATATAAATATGGTTGGTCGATATATTAAGAGAAAAAAATACACGGTGTGCCATTTAAAAAAAAGTGACATTTCCCTACCACGTGAAAATGCAACATACTATAGATATAAGAATATTTTTAAAAGATGCGCAATTCAAATCAAAGCAACCTTTATTTGAAACTTTTTTCTGTATCTTCAACCCACATTGAGTTATCGACCGATTACGGAGCAGTGGGACACCCTGTATAGTTAGATTCTTAAATATTTTTGGGCTAATTTTTGATTTAATGAATGGAAATATTTCATTCTTCATGAACGTTTTTTTTTATGCGTAGGTACGTTATGGCTGTAGAGCCAAAACTTCGACCGATTTTGATGAAATTTAAAAATAGGGCCTATACAAAAACTTCATCGGTAAAACAAGCTTCTTTTCAAAATAGGCCCAAAGGGGCACAAACATTCAAATTGTAACGCGATCTAATTTCCCTTGGTGCAAAGTTAGTAGACATGATTACAAGTAAAACGTCATTTTTCGTTTGTTTCTAAATTCAAAATGGCGGCCAATACAGCCATTCTCCAAGTTTTTACTTTTTAGGGTGTAGCTCAAGAACCGTTTAACTTAATTAAAATTTAAAAATTGGAAAATATAGCCAAAGGATGACTAGAACATTTACTTGTAATTGGTAAAGAGCAAAAATTAAACGTAGCCAATTTATTGGTGCCCAAAATTGATCAAAAAGTAAAAATAGATTTTCTCAAAAACATTTCTCAAGCATTTTCTTTATTTTTTGAAATGTTATATATATAGTTCATAAGAAACTACTGGCACTACATTTATTTCTTTATTTCTCATAGGGGAAGGGGGATGAATGTTTGAAGATGAAAATTTTAAAAATTCATAACTTTTTTGCTAACAAAGATGAAGAAATAAAATTGTACAGTGAAGTAGAGCACATACGACTCTTTTAACAGAGTATAATAAATACACCAATTTACTTCCGGCCTAGCAGGAAATTAACAAAATATGAAAAATATTTATGATATACTTACCCTGTATATTATTTTAGAAAAAAATCAGAAATCGTTTTCTGATTACAACTATACAGTCCTAGTCACCTAAGAAGGCGAGCACCGGCGCAACCCGATTTATGGCTCCGAAATAATAGCATACGTAGGTAATACTCAATAACTTTCAATTTAAATGTTTTTCCCTAATGTTATTAGTTTAGGAAATATCGTCTGGACATTACAAGCCAAACCACCCTGTATGCAGCTTTAACCTTATTATGTAATTTGTTGAAAATAAACTTTACAATGAGTGCGTTTCAAATTTTGCCTTCCACCTTCCTTGTTACCATGTATGCCTCATAAGATCATAAGTATAACGCCTTGGCTTTTAAGTTCTTGCACTATTTCGTCCATTATTGTTCATGATTGGACGTCAGCTTACGTAATTACTCCTACCAACTTATTGAGACGATTGGGGTTATTTCTGCGTATGGTTACCAGCTTTTTCAGTTTCGCTAACTGTTTTTTGGCTCTATTTTGACACTTAATACTCATGTTCCCATTCTTTTAATTTCAACATTCATGCCAATGCACTCACAAATTTGTTTTTGTTAAAGTTTTGCTAAAGTCAACATGGTACAATGTAACAATAAAAGAGAAACTTCAATTACGTGGTCGTACGAGATTAAGTATAGATTAATAGGGTAAGTAATAAATACATATTTAATACTTAATTAACAACCTCACCAATTTTTCAGTGTTTAATCTTGAAATAATTCATAATGTTAATAACAATAGGTACATGTCCGGTCATTTATTGGTGTTTGTATTGTTTTCAAAATTTACTAATTCGAATGCAGTAAACACTCATTTCATTAATTGATAAATATTACAAAAGATAAAGAGTATGGAGTTCAGTGTTTTAGAATTTCAAATTATATTTTTACAGTCATAATAATGTCTTTTATGTTATTAGTACCTGTACTCTCTACTGCTTGTACCTATTTAAAAAATATTCATTTTTAACACGTAGGTACTCTTGTTCTTTAGGAATAAGATATTAAAAGAAAACCTGTCCATACAATAAAATTTTTAAAACAACTGAAATATGTGGTTTAACTAAATTCCGAGAGCAAATATTATTTGAAACTAATTTCGGAGAAAAAGAGCACGGAAAGTTAGGTACTTAAAGCCTCCCACCTTACCCGCTTCCACGCCAGGATGCAACCACGATATAAATACTAAAGATAGGATGTTGCGCATGGTGGGCGGTCCGCAAATATGACGCGTGACGTCACTTGTAGAGTGAATTACATTTGAGGAATACTCATTTGATGTGTTTTTCGTCTGTACCGAGTTTATTTTTCGAGATACAAAAAATTTAATAAGATCAAATATGTTCCTTATGATGTCTTTTATATGTTAAAAATAATAGGGTAGCTCAATCTCTCTCAGTTAACCTGAAAAATACTTGTATTAAGTAGCATAATTACATCTGATGGTGTTTGCGCCGCGACGGCACAAAAACGGTGCTAGATAGAGGAAAATTGCATATGAACAAATTTGTAGAGCACAAAATTTACTAAAGAAAAGTTCGCGGTAGGGTGTCACGATCTTCGATAGTTTAAGAGTTACAGGCGTCCAAAATGATGCAACCCTTATTCGCGCAACTGTCCACGCCGCCTTTTTCCCAAACTAATGGAGATAATTACACCCTCTCGCGGACTTTTCTTTAGTAAATTTTGTGCTCTACAAATTTGTTCATATGCAATTTTCCTCTATCTAGCACCGTTTTTGTGTCGTCGCGGCGCAAACACCATCAGATGTAATCATATGATACATTATACAAGTATTTTCGGGTTAACTCAGAGAGATTGAGCTACCTTATTATTTTTAAGATATGAAAGACACAAAATGAATTTTATCTTAATTTTATCATATTTTTTTATTGGTTCCTTACTTTACCTTTTTTTATTGGTGCCCTACGTTACCTTTTTTATTTCACCTTTTTAAACCACGCCTCGGCGTGTTTAAATCGCTCTTTCAAAAATGCGCGTGTTTTAAAGTGGCCATGGCAACATCACCAATTTAAAAAACGTGAAATGACAATTTTTTGATTATTGATCTGACAACTACTTTGTAACGTCAAATAAAATATTAGGTACCAACAAATTCAAAACCTTTATTCAAATATTATTTAACAATTTAGACAGAGAAAAAATGCACAAAATTTACTACAAAAAAGTCCGCGGGAGGGTGTAATTATCTCAATCTCAGTAGCTCAATCACTTGTATAAAGTATCATAATTACATCTGATGGTGTTTGCGCCGCGACGACACAAAAACGGTGCTAGATAGAGGAAAATTTCATATGAACAAATTTGTAGAGCACAAAATTTGCTAAAGAAAATTCCGCGAGAGGGTGTAATTATCTCCATTAGTTTGGGAAAAAGCGGCGTGGACAGTTGCGCGAATAAGGGTTGCATCATTTTGGACGCCTGTAACTCTTAAACTATCGAAGATCGTGACACCCTACCGCGGACTTTTCATTTGTAAATTTTGTGCTCTACAAATTTGTTCATATGCAATTTTCCTCTATCTAGCACCGTTTTTGTGCCGTCGCGGCGCAAACACCATCAGATGTAATTATGCTACTTAATACAAGTATTTTTCAGGTTAACTGAGAGAGATTGAGCTACCCTATTATTTTTAACATATAAAAGACATCATAAGGAACATATTTGATCTTATTAAATTTTTTGTATCTCGAAAAATAAACTCGGTACAGACGAAAAACACATCAAATGAGTATTCCTCAAATGTAATTCACTCTACAAGTGACGTCATGCGCACGGTCTGACGAAATCTGAACGTCGGAGCATCCGGCCCTGGGATGCAACCATGCTTCATGACAAGGAAAAACTTTTGGTAGTATATGTCACAAACCACACATAATAACTCTAGTGATTTGTGGTATATGTACTTCGTGTGTTATTATTTCAATGAAGCTCAGCGGTTAATAATACGCTCTTGTTCATCAAAGGCTGTGAATGAGTAATAAGCATGACTTTTTCTTACCTGAAAATATTGGTTTTTCAAAGGGAGTTAATGGATTGTTGATATTCATATGATGAACAACGTCGGTATTCTAATTATGAACGGTCCTGCATTAGAACAATGAATTTTATTCATCGGTTACGCATTTAAATTTTTAATTCTGATACAGCATTCAGTTGTATGTTAGGTATCTAAACGTTTATTACGATGGTCCCATACTATCCGTAGATATGGATTGGAATTTGCGTATTTACGTACTACTTCCACAATTTTTACTCAAATCGTTGGATTGGTGAAAGCCCCTAACAGTTCTCAGAATTTGAATTTTGCCATCTTAAAAGATGCAAAATATCTTTATTTATGTACACGTAGAAAACGTGGATAATTTGCGAAAGCTCATATTGCATTGTATTCATTATATTAATATTAATCAGGAATGTAACAAAGCTTCGTAGCACTTCAGTATAAGTATAAATATGATAATGTGTATTAGAAGTTTGTCTATGTAATTTCTAGCAAAGAAAACGTAATGAAAGAGAAAGATTCATATACCTAACTCAAAAAATTCCCAACTGTTACGTATGTTAAATAAGTTTATAGGTCATTAAAGTCCTCTTCGTTAAGTGTAGATGTAGAACTTGCCTTTTGGGATTTGCTCATAATTTAAAGTTAATTATTGCAATATTGTCCATGTAACTTTAATGAAAAGTAAAATCACAGATAAGTAATAACTTATGACTTATGTTATGACAGTTTTACTGATAAATAATAGTTGCGTAAGAATTTTGGCATTACATATATCATTACTTACGTAGATTGCATAATTTTATAATACAATCGAACACGCGTGGACATCATCTTATATTAAAATAAAAATTTTAGTAGAATTGCGTGTTATTATAATAAGTATGGAATTATATATTTATTTAAGCGCCACTCCTCAATAATTGAAGTCAAAAATTATTTGGTACATACGGCGTTTAAAAATGAATACAATGTACCACTACTGTTATGTATACCTAGGTACTAATATCAGATTAGGTAATACTTTTACGTAAATTACTTTCTGTATAATGTTTATTCAAAACCAATATAATGTATTACATATGGTTATTTATTGTGTACAACGCCTTGGTAAAGCTTTATTTAACAATTCATTTGATTTTATACAATATTTTTCCAGTCAGCATTCCCGTGCCTTAGATCGTTCTATATCCTTCACATTCATCTCGTTCTCAGCTTTCGCCTTCATCTTCTTCCGATGGGATGGGAGAATAAACTTGCTCATCCTTGGCCGGCAAGTTCTTCCAACTTAACTACTTAACCTCATCAGATTTCTTTTTATGAGGACATGTAAACGGACAAGTTCTCCGAAACATAAACCCAGAAACGTTAATTGTATGCTGAAGGTTTTAAAAAGAGTACCTATCGTTTGTACCTAATACGTTTGTTAAAGAGAAACGGGCGTCATTTGGAACAATTCTTATACCTACCTAAAGTAGGTAATTTTTTTCATCCCTTCTAAACTGGTAAATAATATGGATTTAAAGTACCTATATTGTGAATGACGTGTATTTATCTGTTATCCAGTTCTTACAAGATTTTCTGATCCACCATAGGTGACTTGACACACATTAAATTTGTTAATTCTAGTCGGGAATATGAAAATTTACATTTTCTATGAAAACGTGAATCCTAGGTACCTATAGGAAAGTACAATAGTATTCAAAAGACAATTAAATTTTACACACGTACCTACCTATTTGATAAAAAATAGGGGTCTTCTATTTAGGTTAAGTAAGTCACCTCATCGCCGCCATAATTTCAGCTTAATTTTTGGACACTGTACATACAATTTTCATAAGTGTAGATATCATACATGATACAAATGAATAAGAGATATGATATTGCGCACCTAGCGCTGACCGGGTGACGTCCCACGAGAGTAAAAGGCGCGCGATTGTATATGTACGCGTACATTTTGGTAGATTTTTCATTGTTTTGTGTGTGTGTGTGTGTGTTTTTTTTAAACTAAGCTTTTATTTTATATTATGATTGTATTTAAATGGTGTTATTTTTATATGGTACTATACATGACTTCTATATTGGTTTTTTTTTTTTTTGAGATTAAATTATATAAAGGGAGGCTTCGAGTCTTTTTATGAATTTACCTGTTCTATATTGGTCTTTATACTTACACAAAACTGACAAAACCATAATCACAGACTGTGCCATAATCCATAATCATACGGTGTAATAGCGACAATCAATGCAAAAGTGCTTTGAAAGACATAAAACATTCGTTATTTTTGTTTTCCTCACGAGGTTAAAGTACGCAACAATGGAAATCAAAAGGGTTCCGTTGCGATTAATTTAATGCAAATATTGCCCGCTTTCCTTGCACTTTCAAGAATAATGTGAACGGAAATTAAAATTCGAGTTATTAGGATGAAGACAGAAATGATCGATAACTTAAAAAGAATGCGATTCATCCCGTACTGAATTTACCATTTTGACATTTGTTTATATATACACGCTGTGTTCATTTGAAAAAGACCCACCCTTAATATTTCAGAAATGCATCGTGTTAGAAAGAAATGTCGATTCACGTCAAATTTTAACTTGAAGGTGACACTTTTTTGCACTAATATCATAAATGTCAGATTCACCCTTTCCTACTAGAGATACCCCTTAATATTTTTAAACTGGCTTTCGGTATCACGTCATTCCTCATTTTAAGGTCTGGTAAATCTCTATCCAATCATATGTTTTAGCCTTTGATACCAGACTTCCATTGTTATTCAATCACTGTTTAAATCGGAAGAAATGAGCAACAAGTTGAACGGCTGGAAACCATCCTTGTAGCACTCAATTCGGATGCAATTCGGAAGAAATTATTTTTTCGTTCAAGATTGTACCTTCGAATGAAACATTTAAATAGGCTATTAAAAGATGAGTCCAGATCAAGGAAAAAAAGGTTTAATAAAATTATATATTAACATCGTTCGCCAATTAGGTACATTTTCTACCAAACTACAAACAAAACAAGGGCATAAATGACTTAATTACCAGCAACAAACATGTAAAAATAGGTGGTATCGATGTATAAAAATGTACCGGAAGTAATATACTGCTTACATTTTGTTGTTGGTATACAAAAATGCAGATTTTCATAAATTATAGCGTAAATAATACACTCGCCGTATTAGAAATATTAAGTTGCACTCTCGTAGTGACGTCATGCGCGGACGGTGTCGGAATTGGTACACGTAACGATCATATCTTCTATTGCATTGTACCTATCATGGATATCATAAACTTTAAGGAATTATAGATACACTCCCACATGAATATCGTTTAAAAAAAGAAAATACATGTTGATTGTTTAAACATTAAACAGAATGTTTCAAAAACTATGCATTTATTAATTCGTTCGTATAGGAACGAAAAACAATATAGGTACTTATAATATACGAAGTGGGTACGAGTTTCCTTTTCGGGCCACCCCCGAAAATAATTTTAAAATACCTAAGTATACCTCTAATCGTCCCCTATGTACCTCAAAAGTAAAACCTTTTTAAAGTCAAGTAGGTATAGTTTAGCCATATATTGTAACCCTGTGTATTTTGTTTTATCAATAAATTATTATCAATATTATAAAAATATAATGGCGTTTTTTATTAGGTAATTTTTTCCCGGAAATCGTCTTAGAAACATTTTCCTGCTTATTTACTCGCAGGAAAATTGAATTTTCCGGACTAGTAGGTACCTACATGTAAAGACTTTACCTACAAGACGCAAAGTATAGTTTGTAATTATTAGTTACTAGCAAAATTGGCAAACTTGATTATTGTGGAATTTGTAAACAAATTTTCTAAAAGTGTGTACATTTCGTCTTTTTTTGCGATTTTCGGAAAAATTAAATACAAAACACATCAGTAAAATCTCTTACTTGACTCGGAGCTTTAAAATACTCGGCACAAAGCTCCTCTTCAGTAATGTGAGATTTTCCTGATTTTTATGTAAATAACTATTTCCGGAAATCTTCTTGGAAACATTTTCCTGCTTATTCACGCGCAGAAAAATTGAATTTTCCGGACTAGTACTGTAGGTAAAGACTTTACAAGACGCAAAATATAGTTTGTAACTATAGTTAGGTACCAACAAAATTGACAAATTTGATTTTTGTGGATTTTGTAAAAAAATATTCTAAAATTTGTAAATTTCGTCTTTTTTGCGATTTCCGGAAACATTTAATCCAAAACTCGTCAGTAAAATCTCTTACTTGACTCGGAGCTTTAAGATACTCGTCACAAAGTACTAAGTACCTATACCTCGTATTTCAATTTAGCTCCTCTTCAGTAATGTGAGATTTTCCTGACCTTAATGTAAATAACTATTCCGGAAATCGTCTTGGAAACAACATTTTCCTGCTTATTTACGCGCAGGAAAATTGAATTTTCCGCACTAGTACTGTATAGGTAAAGACTTTACAAGACTCAAAATATAAGTAGTTTGTAACTACCTATAGTTACCAACAAAATAAAAAATATTCTAAAATTTGTAAATTTTGTGATTTCCGGAAACATTTAATACAAAACACGTCAGTAAAATCTCTTACTGACTCGGAGTTTTCAAATACTCGGCACTTCCTCTGCAGTGGTGTGAGATTTTCCTGACTTTTATGTAAATAACTACCTATTAGTATTACCTACATGAGTTTCTTAATTTTGGAATGCCTAAAAGTAGGTACCTATACCTAGGTACGTTAAGTGCAAATAAATAATTTGAACGTCATCTTTTGGAGTGGACGCTTGCCTTTTCGCTTGAAATTACACATTATTAACATTTGGAAGCTCTCATAGTTACCTAATGCTTAATTTTACTTTTAGATACTTATTGTCAAAAATGCGTGTTTGGAACATCGATATTCACATCTCAAAGATACCTTAGTCTAAGTGCCGATTACAATCATTTCTGCATACAAAAATTCGTTTAAAGGATATAATGTACCTACACAGGTTAGTACATAAATGATAGCCGCGCGGCGGTAAGATATAAACTGAAACCAGTTGTAAACGATTCTGTCTGCTTCACCATTATTTTTATAAAGGTTAATACATTCTTTTCTTTTTCTACACCAATGTTAATGTGTAGTGATCTAAACCTGTATTTAGATAGATTCATAAACATGAAAGGGGTTACAACTCGAAGTATTAGTTCCTTTAGATAATTACCGTTACATACCTGTTTACACTATTGGCCAGAACGTAAAGTAGCATCATATAATTTCAAGTGTATAATTTGCTATAATAGGTACCTACTGAAGTGCTCCCACTACAGCTCTTCTCATTGTAGATATTATTTTGGAGGCAAGAATAAATAAATAAATGCGAGAATAAATCACAAGTATTAAATTAATATAAAAGGAGATTGCATAAAATATAAAGTTACGTATCTCTGCAAATTTAAACAAAATTACATCTTAAACTCAACATAAAATTAAAGTACTAAAACATCTTTATAGAAGTAATAAAAATATAATCAATATGGAATAAGCTAAGCTTCGCAGTGCACAATCTTTGTTATTAAGGCCGAAAATGGTCCATATATCTGTTTAATACGCTCCGACATGTACTAAGAGGCCATAAGGACTGTTTTGTTGGAAAATGAATCTAAATTCAAGTGAAAATAAGTCCATAGAGGCGGAATAACCAATCAGGAAACGTCACACCGCAGCCAACCAGGGCGTATACGAACCCCGCCTAGAATTGCCCCAAACTTAGAAGACTTGGAAAGACTATCACTCAACACACAATTATTTCCTTTCTACCCTTTTTGGTGGTAACTTAATATAGATCTCGGTAATTTCGTGTGGCGTTATTTGAATTTAAGTGTGTGTGACGTGCGTTAGTTAAAGCTCATGCATAATACCTTTAGGATGTATCATCAACAAGAATCTAGTAAAAATACACCTGTCGTCTTAGATGTCATTCCACCCCATTATAACGTACACCATCATAATCAACCCAGCCCGCCGCAATCACCGAATAGTACGCAGCTTTATAAAAAAGGTAAAAATTTTTTTAGTTAACCCTACGATTTAAATCTTGCAACCCACTTATAAAACCCCGTCGGATGCACTTCACTATACATATACCTATACAAATGCTAGATTAGTGTGTGATCATTTAATTGTCGAGATAAGCGGAAGCGCGTCGCCAAATCACTTAAGTTTTAGTTCCTTTAAATGTAGTTCCTGGTACCTAATAGTTTTTTCGGCTTTATAACCAGTGGTCTGTACCCACTTGTAATGTCTAGACATAAGGAACACACCGCACATCAATTTTAAGCTTTTGCTTCCGTAAATTTGTCTTTCATTAGGGGTTGTTTCTCCTCATCATTCTTTTAGTTCCTAATAGGTATAGGTATATAAAGTTTACGTAAACTTTTTTTTAAATTGCAGAGTGTAACAGTCCGATGTCATCGGAATCGAAACTAAATACGTCATCTACAAGTCCAGTTCAATCTGATCCCAATATACGAAGATATCGTACCGCATTTACCAGAGAACAATTAGGAAGATTGGAGAAAGAATTTTATAAAGAAAATTATGTTTCAAGACCACGCAGATGTGAGTTGGCGGCACAGCTTAATTTACCTGAAAGCACTATAAAGGTAGGTGTGCTTTAACAATTTTCTACTTGTGTGGCGTACAAATTCACACACTATTTATTGCTTTTAGAAGAATCTTGAATACACAGGCTTTGATAAGCGTACAGTGTTTCTAATTGTAGCCACACGTGTAAACTTTAATATTTTCATTTTTGAAACAATAATATTTGGTAGACACAAAACAAACAATTAAACTTTATTTTGCAATAAACGTCTACTTTTTGAAACTCAAAATTAAAAATTTACATAAAGTAAGAATTAGGTAGGAATTTATAAAAAAATGCTCGACATGTTTTCCTTCTTTTTCAATACATAAATTGAAACGTCGGTCCAATGGAGCCAATAGATCGAAGAATCTACCGCTACTTGATATTTGGACAAAAATAACATCGTGTGTAAAACATTCATGCATCAGTACTAGATAAAAATGTTAGTTTGCTTTTTGATAGGGAAAGAAATGAATTTTTAAGAAAAACGAAATATTATCGTAAAAAGAATGTTTTGAGGATCCCAATAATACTTACAAAAAAACAATTTAAAGTCGCCATTTTGAAATAATTCGTTCAATTAAAAATCTGATATCACCATCGTGTAGAGAATGTCCTGAAACATATTACTGCCAAATATTTTGAAAGTAGTACCCATAGTGTGGCTAAAAAAAAATAAGGCGCTTACTCTGAAACAGGCTGTATATCAGGTTCACATAAAGAATTCTCAAAATGAAAATTTATATTAAAAAATGAAAGCAAATTTTTGAAATTCAACACTCTTTCTTTTTCTGTTTATTTTCTGTATGACCAGGTAATTAACTAAGTAGGTAATTATCGGTACCAAAGAAATTAAACTAATCATTAAGACGATTTAATTAATTGTAATTCAGAGACAGGAAATGGTTATGAGATTCTTTTGTTGATGGGACCATACGTACCTAACTATTGTTTCCGTAATCTTCATTTGTCATTGATTAATAATTAGTTGCCATTTTCTTTCATAATGAGTGTTTTTATTATAAATTATCAAATATGATAAGTTTTTTCCCCCGATTGACTATATTTTAATCTAATTACTTCTCATTGCCCACACCATCTTTTCCACGCACTTTTAAACCCGAAGATGACTTTTTTGAGTCGAAACTAGTAGCACAATGCAATTTTGACTGTGTAAAAGAAACATATATCATATATGGGGGAAGTTTTGAGTTTTTTATATGTTTAACCATCGCTTCTTCGTCTGTATTACGTTATTCAAATCTGCAAGTTTGACGGTTTTCAATTTGACCTTTCAAAAATTCATGTTATCTTCTTCAGGAGCTATTGTTGTAGAGTAAAAAAATTGAATTTACCTACTATAGTCTGTAAAATGAATGTTTGCGATTTTCGGCTTAGCGCTTCATTTGGCGTACACATTCGTAGTTTGTATCTATTTCGTTCTAACACACAATATTTGGAAATAGAGAGAATGGAATGCTACATTATCGTCGCCACGGGTGGTGAACTAACACAGACACTATACCTTTAAAACATCTGTATTTGTGTCAGGTGTGTTAGAAGGAGATAGTAATGTTTATTTTAGGCGTCTCTTTAAAGACTAAATTGTCTGTTGTAATCCTTTGACAGTGGTATTCAAAAGTTATTTTCGCGTGTTTGTAACAACTACTGAAAATATGTTATATTCCTTCAATTTATATAAAGAAATTAAAACGTAATTGAAAATATAATTTATTATTATATAAATTGAAGGAATATAACATATTTTCAGTAGTTGTTACAAACACGCGAAAATAACTTTTGAATACCACTGTCAAAGGATTACAACAGACAATTCAGTCTTTAAAGAGACGCCTAAAATAAACATTACTGTCTCCTTCTAACACACCTGACACAAATACAGATGTTTTAAACGTATAGTGTCTGTCTTAGTTCACCACCCGTGGCGACGATAATGTGGCATTCCATTCTCTCTATTTTCAAATATTGTGTGTTAGAACGAAATAGATACAAACTACGAATGTGTACGCCAAATGAAGCGCTAAGCCGAAAATCGCAAACATTCATTTTACAGACTATACTAGGGAGGGTGTGAAAGAAAAATAAGTTTACCTACAATTACTATTGCTCTTAAAATCCTCTATACCTATTATAAAAAACGCATTCTCAACTAAGAAAAACATTTTTACTTTTTATATTTTGTTATTAGAGATTCTTACTTTCTCTGGAAATATAAATTAAAAACATTTTGTTGAATAATAAACAACGCTTTTAAGTGATTTAGCTGTTCTATAATAGTTATTTATGTATCAAGTACGCAAAATGATGTTTTAGTGGATGAGTCGAGTTTGTCGGACGAGGCGAAGCCGAGTCCGAAAACTTAGACGAATCCACTAAAACGTTTTGCGTACGTGATGCATACAACATTTTTTTGCATGAATTCTCTAAATTATCAAATTAATTTCATAAAAATTTAATTTGGTACGTACAGAACAGTTGTAAACGTCATATTTAACTTTGACATAGTTGTTATAGCAACAACAAGTAAATTCGTAAAAAGTCAAAATAAAGATAAAGTTCGATCCACAAGAGTTGGCGTTCACGTCATAGGTTTCCGAATGAATGCACGACATTCCTTTTAAACAATCATTAAAGCTTAATACATGTTTGTGATAAAGATGGCAATATAGCTTGCATGTGTTTTAAGTAAAGACGTGCGTATAAATGATCGCCAGTGAAAATGAGAGAGAAGTGAGTATGTCCGTATGTCCAACAGCTGACTTCAATCAACACTATCTGTCAATGTCAAATTTATTCATTATTTATAAATAATCCCGCATTATTTCTGTTCGTTGTTGTTTTGCTCTTTTATTTACTCGTTCTTTACAGTTATTTTGTTCTAATTATCAAATTATTAATAACAGTTCTTATTAGAACAGATTTACGAAAATTGCAATATTTTTAACCACAAAACAGCATGTTTTGACAATCCAATATAACATTAGTGCCAAACGTACCGCCCAGAGAACGAGTTCAATCGCAGCAGACGTTAATATGTTTATTGCACTTATTAGAATTCCGCATTTAGCTTTACTAAGCTCTAATTAATTTTTTAAGATACGTTTTATACGTAATGGATTAATTAAACACGTAAAGTATTACTGTGACAATTTTAAAGTAGCACAAGCAACTACCTGTGGGTAATTAAAGTATTATTTGCAACACTGCCTTGTTACGATTTGGCAGATTTCATTCCTGACGTCATTATTTCTTGACTTCAAATTTTAATCTTAATACATACAATTACAAGTAATGACGTGAACGCCAACTCTCCTGGATCCAATTATATCGTAAATACGTCAAAACGAATGAAAATCCAGCATTAAGGTTGTCATAGCGACTTTAGCGTACTTGTCCTTTAAAGATGTATTTTGCGGATTGTTTTCACCCCGCAAAATGGTTACTTTGGAGACAGAATACAAAAAAAGTTTATGCAGTACAGACGTCATCATGGGCGCCGGAAGTCCTAAATTTTCCACCAATTAGTATACCTACTCAATATCTTTAATAACATTTTAATTTCGACATAGCTACAGGCTCATTACCTAATTTTAAGTAGAACAGTTATTTCTGATCAGAAAATAGCAATGAAATATTACTTCTTGTTTTTGAAATTAATAAAACATTCTTTATTTTTTTTAACAAAGATTCTATGCACACTAAGCGCACAAAGCCCACTCAGTCTCTCTTCAGACATAGTGGACGGCAACAAGGTCTCAAAGTACTAAATGATCTTTCAATAGTTCAATAGTTCTTTCATTTTCATTATCATAAGCTTTCTGGGCCCACGTTTCCACGTCAACTTCAGAAGTTTCGATATCATGTATTTTTGAAATGTTAGAATTATATTTTTTAATGATTCCAAATTTTCAATTAACAACTGTGGATGCAGAAGTGAAAGTGCAAATGCCTTTGCCTCCTGAAAAAATCGAATCTCGGTAGACTGAATAATCGAATCTAGATAGGGAACAAAAATGGATATTCAAAAATAATCCTCAGCACACGTTTCATTTACCATAGTTAGCCCTATGAGCTTGTTTAGCTGCTAACTTGGGGGAAATTTGTGTCCATTTTTATTTACATTTCTTATGAGTGTGCTCAACACTTTCAAGTCGAATGGAAATTAAATTACAATGGAAATTGACATCGAATTGAAATAAAAACACTAAACGAGAATCTCAAATAGCAATACGGATTCATAAAACTTTAAAATGAATATATCGTTAGAACATTTTTACTTTTTAAATTAAAATGAAAATATACCAATGTTATAATAAATTCAAATAGAATTAAAATTGGAAGTTATAACGAATGCGAATAGAATTATCATAACAACAAGTCAAAAGACATAAAAATTCATGTTCAATAGAAATTGATATTACAATAACTGTAGGGCATAAGAAAACATTTTAATTTTTAAATTAAAATCGAAATACAAATACACTATATGTCATAAGAAATTGAATTGAAATTAAAATTGAATTGTAACAAACATGAAGAAGACAATTAAATTAAAAATGGAGAAAAGAAACTCCCATGAAAATTGACCCCTAGATTCGAGTTAATAGAGGAAATGGTATGATAACAGCTAAATTAATTGGCTAGGTTATCTAACACCTAAATAAGTAAACGAGTAGTTAAGTTCTACACATTTAGTTATATGTATTTAAAAATTAAATTTCATTTTTCCTGAATTTACTTTTTAAATAAATATAAAAAATTAGTTTATGTTGACATCAAATAAGTTAAGCATTTAAATTCTTATTTAAACTTTAAATTTATTATTTTGTATACCTCAAAGTTGTTGTAAGTTGTAACAAAACAGTTGTTTTAACTATGAATAAATATTTACAGTAGAACTTAAATTATATGTAAAATCATTTTTATGGTAATTTAAAAGATAAATTCAAGTTTGGTTAATAAAAAATATCTTTCGTTCAGGTAAATTTCTAAATTTTCCATAATGAGCAATAGGTTTTATGTATTTTTTTTTGTAATTAGAATGAAAATATGTATATTTAAATTTTAATTAAGAATAAAAATTGCATTCTTCTTAACGAAAATAGCGTAATTTTCATTATCCCAAGTGACATGGAAATAGAATTGAATTAAAATGACAGGTTAACGTCTGATGTGACTAAATGATAAAAGGGCTTGCCATAAGGTAGCTAACGTACCTTAAAATACCAAATTTTGTAAAAACAAAACAATTTTTTCTATGCACAGCTCGACGCTGTAGTGTAAAAAAAGTACGTAGACTAGAACAATTACCCCACTCATGGCTATGTATCAGGGAAAAGTAAGCAGATTTTAGTGCATTTATAGGGAGAATCAAATGTAAAATAGCGTCCATTTTGACAACTAAATATATTAGTTAAGTATGTAGTATGGAAACTCATTCACGAACATCAAAAAAGTAATGGTCCCAACATTGAGCCCTGTGGGTCTCCGAATCGTACATTACCTATTTGAAAATTTATTTTTACATAAATATATTGATCTATTATTCTGCACATGAAGGATGTCAAATAAATTTCACCGTCGTACGTTGCATCCCATTATTACTTGCTTTTAGTGCTTTAATACTTTTAAGAAATAATATAAATTGTTAATTGTCCAAATGGCTGAAAAATGTAATCCAAGATGAATAACATGAACTAAAGGAGATTGAAAATATCAAAAGAAAAGTTATGGGGTTACTAATTAACGAAATGAGTGATCTGATTACGTATTGGCCCAGCGAATTATTGAGCTTAATGACCAAGGGCGTACGCAGCTTATTGATTATAGGGGGCCAAAAAATAAAATTGTTTGGAAACGTGTTCAATATTTATTATTGCCTATGTTGTTATCCCATAATTCTTTTTAATTCATTTAAGCATTTCTTAAAAATCATATAGGTACCTACTTAATTCCCCTTGAGTACAAATACTATTTACTTAGAAGAAAGGTCAGGAAATGCTTAATTTCTTCAATGAGCTCCTTAAATTATTCATAGTGTAGTCCGTGACTTACAAAGGGGTTGTAGATAACTAAGACAAATAAAACTCCCAACCTGCCCCTTAATTATTTAATCGTGATGATGTTTATGTGGCGACATGTTTCGGGAAACACTATTCCCATTTTCAGGCTCACCTAGCAACTCTAGTCCGCAAGTTCGAGCTTGAAAATGGGAATAGTGTTTCCCGAAACATGTCGCCACATAAACATCATCACGATTAAATAATTAAGGGGCAGGTTGGGAGTTTTATTTGTCTTAGCTCCTTAAATTATATGACCAGTAATACATTTTAATCTTTTGCCCTTAATGGTGTTAATGGGTGTTTCATATTAACTAGATAACTAATTTTGTGTATGTTTTTAAAGTGGTAATAAATTGGCGGTTTCTGGTTACTTTATCAAATTATTTAGGTTACTTTTGAGTTAAAATTGACTATGCTCTACCACTCTTGTGGTCCTACCCCTTAATAAAAGTGTATGACCTTTATGGATGTGTGAATGTTTGTACTCCTTCTTTTACGTTGTAATTTCTACAACCTTTCACAATATTTAGCACAATACGTTTTGCGGCAAGGAGGGGGGGGGGGGGCAAATGCTTTAGGAATCCAAATTTGGTTCATTATTATTTTTTAAGGAAAGTTTTAGTATTAAAATATATTATAATCTACATCTTCTTAAATGAAAAATTATGCACATTTTGGATGAGGTGAATTGGAGGCATCAATTTTGAAATTTGAATTTTAAGTCACAGATAAAATAACACCATTTATTACTGTACGTCTATACGTCACTAAAAGATAGGTACAATTCTCATCCGCCATTTTTCTTCCAGACATATGTGAATTTAGGTATATTTTGTATACGTAACTCTAACGTAACCTGTCAATAACATTTAGTCCAAGAGGCGTATGTACGTACAATCAATGCGTATTGACATATTTGAATATATACCTAACCTTTCATACAGTTGGAAGAAAAATGGCGGATAAGAATACTCACACTGTAGTATTCACGTTACACTTATTTTGCTTTCTTCATAGGAAATTTTACACTCACGTTCTGATATCAAATTTACAAATAAGAATTAACGAAAATTACCTCGGTGGTTTAAAGTAATTACCTTTAGTCCTAGTGAACAGGTAAAATACACCAAACTTTTCGGATAGGAAGCGAAAGCTTCTGTTATTTTCCAAGAATTTAAAACATTGTATACGGCCAAAAATTCAAATAATATTTTAAGAAACCAAAATCAAACGAAAGATGAAAACGAAATCTACCTTCCAACTTTAAGTTAAAATGCGACAACGATATGATTTCAAAGCGAATCAGTACGCTGAGCAAGAAATTTTAAACACAAATCTTCGGATTTTCAAGCTTTCTTGGTTCACTTCACCAGACTGTTACTCTAATCAGTTTTCGACGTTGTTGTTATAAGATCCAGTCCTAGAATTTTGTGTGATAAATTGTGTACCTACCTTCTCACATAGTAGCTTCCTTAAAAATATTTTTGGTGTTGTTATAGTAACAAACGAACATATATGTAGAAAATACCTTGATGCAAGCACAGCTACATTCAGCAAATAAAATTACATAGGTATTTCATTTCATTTCCATGTTGGTTGCAGCTTAATTTGACTCGCTAAATGTTAGAATTTTATATAATTGACATTTAAATCCATAGGTATAAATAGACGCGTTGACATTTTAATTTGTTACTATTAGGTAGGTACACCTGGCGATGGGCAACATTCCATTTTTTCTCCTGAAACATACAATATTGGTATAATAAGTTATTTATTCAATTAAAAATTATTGTGAATTAAAAGTAATTGTTAATAGATTTGAATGCTTTTGAACTATCTGTGCACTGTTTGTAATTCAAAATTAGATCCATATACGTGCTTCATTAAATTTTTAGCTTTTTAAAGCAAGTATGTGTAGTAAAATACTAATACGTTATATAAATGTTGTAATTTGCAATGAATAAAATAATAAATAATAAAAATTCAGTTTATTAATATATTAATAACCATAATAAAATGCATAATTAAAATACAACATTGTAGACGTTTTCTCTTTCATTCGCATAGTGCAATAAAAATTTGCATAGGTTTCAAACAATATGTTATGTTGTAAGGAAAAGTTACATGAAAATTTTCTTAGTGTTAAAATTTTTCGTCAAATTCTTTCCCTCTTCAAATAAAAATAAATTCTATTGGCTACATAATGTCTATGTGCGTTAAAGCACCAACATACACTTGTTTTGTATTTTAAATATCCGGAAATATAAGTAGTAAAATAAGCATATGATAATGAAAACTTATGTTGAAATTGAAAAACTGTGCAATTGTAACCGATGGGTTGGAAAATTGGAAACATTCCAAAGAGGGTTGAGATTTTAATATTTTAAAAATATGTATATGAAATCTTCAGGTTTGAATAGTTTGGTATTTAGTTTTTTGGGATTAATTCGTATTATCCTCAAGTAAATAGATTTTCAATGGTTTTGTTTTATATTACATAATGTTCTATATATATACGATACAAAATATTTAAGTGGCATTATCACAAGAAAGTATATCACGGAAAGTAGAACAAATTATTGTTGTAAATTTTAATATGTACCTATCCCTGATAAAAAATACACCACCGACATTTAATGATGAAGTTTGATGAGCTGATTGACCAAACTCAGATACCTACTTCCGTATTCTGTATATGTATCACATTTTAATGTATTTTAATGTATCACATATTGTACATAATACATAAAGTAATAGCACGCGTACAAATTCCTTTCTTTGAGGTAGTAGTTGACTCATATTCAAAAATCTTTTGAACCCCCTAATAATCCTTTATCTTAAATTACTGAGAATGACGGAAAAGTCAGAATTCTGAAGTTAAACATGTACAGAGTACATCGGAAAAATGTATACACACTTTAAGGAAAGAAAAGTATTAGGGTAAATGTGGGTGAGACGCCGCGTGGGGAGAGATGCCGCACTAGTAATATTTCCGTTCATGCAATAGATACAGCAGGCAACCACTGCGAATTTGATACCCCTTCTCCAAAGCCCTCTAGACGGCCAGTGCATGTCCGGTTGTTATCAGCAGTTCCTCTTAGTTACGTGTTTAATTGAAAAAAGGCAAAAATAATCACTCGAAACTTTTAACGTACTTGATTATTTATGCAAATTAGTTATTGGTACGCGTGGTAATAAGGTAAGAACCATTTTTATAGTTAAGAATGCTATTTATTCTTCATGTTTTTGTAATATTTTGTTACGATTTTTAATTCATAGTCTTATCACTACAGCGTGGCGTCTATCCCACAAGAAAGGGAGAGATGCCGCGCTTCATTTCCATGCTTCACTTATAATGTACTGTTATATTTTTCAGAATGTCTCGTAAGTATATCAGAAAGGGAAATGTCAGCAGAGCTGAATGTATGAGCAGGGGCCTATAGAAGACGATTCTAACGTTTGTGTCGAGTGTTGGGAAAATTATTTTGAAAAAAATAAATCAGATTGGATTAAATGTCCAGAATGCCAAAAATGGCTGCATGAATCATGCACGCTTTATAAAAAATTGTGTAATATATGTGGTCGTGAAGAAATAAGAAAAATTAATTTAAATAAAAAGAAATAGACGCATAGGGCATCTCTCCCACAGTGTGTGGGATAGACGACTTTTTCCCAACGGTCTAATTTTATTTTTTTGTACCTATAATTGTCAAAACTTACTATGTTTTTTGGATTTATTTTGAAAATAAATAACGTTCCTTTTGATTAAAATTGTTTTTTACTTATATCCCTTATAAGTTTTTTTTATTACACAGTTTAATCAAAATGTGCGGCATCTCACCCACATTTACCCTACATTATGTAATATGTATTTATTTTACATTTAAATACCTACTGATCACACATGTTGTACTACCTTCAATTGGGCATATGGTTAGTTTAAATGTTCAAAATGTTGGCCGTTGGTAGGTAGGGAACGACGAGTAACTACTTCAGTCAATGTTTCAAAATCGCAGCACATGCCGCTGTGATCTCCTGGCGAAGTTCCTCCAGCGTGCGTGGCTTACGACGGTAGACTTGATCTTTCACAGTTCCCCACAAGTAAAAGTTCGTAGGGGGTTAGATCTGGTGATCGTGGAGGGAACTCAATGGGCCCTCTTCGTCCAATCCAGTGTCCCTGAAAATTGTCATCCAGGAAAGCTCGTACGGCTAGATGGTAGTGCGGTGGCACCCCGTCCTGTTGAGGGAAGACCTCTTCATCAGCTCCATAAAGCGCACGTACACGTGGCAAAATTGATGAACGTATCTAACATTTCCAGATAAATTTCTCCAGTGACAGTACCATCAAAGAAAAAGGGTCCTACTAAGCCCCTAGATGATAGTCCACACCACACATGAACCCCGGGTAGATTGACCGCCTTATCCACACGAACATATGGATTTTCCGGTGCACAGTAGGTACACGCAGATATGCCGATTTACTGTTCCATTAAGTTGAAAAACAGCCTCACAAATTGTTGATCTTCAGTTATCGCAAAATTGCATTCGACGAACAGGATCGTCATCATTAATCGCGTGTAGTGTAATGTAAACTTTCCACTGAGCAGCTGATCAGACATCATTCCATGCTCCTCAAACTTGTGACCTATGCGTTTAATTGATAAACGGGTTGGGGGATATGTTTGAAACTCTCGCCGGCACTTCAACGGCATTCTCAAACATGTTGAACCACTTCAAAATGCATTTTCGCTGCTCGAATGTCAATGGTCCACCAGCCATTTTCTTTCGTTTTGCTTTACAATCGTACTCTTTACATTGCTGCATCTACACTCTACACTTCTACAGTCTACAGCCTAGAGTCCAGGGGCTCTACTACAGCCATATGAGTAACGACATCTTTTAATGAAACACCATACTACACATTGTTGTCGTAATCCGCTCCAAGTTCGACAAAAAATCACAGATATAATCTGTTAAAGTGTGTATACATTTTTCTGACGGACTCTGTATATTAACTATATTGTAATTGATATTCTCACGCTTAGAGCTTTATAATCTTAGGATTGAAATTCGAAAATCGTACGACACTAATTTAAAAACAATAGGAAAACTAATTTTGGTATGGTTTCCGAGGCAACAAAAAATTGCTTGATCATCTTCTTTAAGTTCATTCACTAAATCCAGCGCAGGTATAATTTCTTGTCTCAAAAACTTGCACCATACACAAAGTTTACTTCTTTTTGTGTTTTTAGGCACTGTACAACTGTAGCCTCTATTCCCGCATTAATATTTGCTAAAGATTCCGTACCAAAGCGCGACATTTTTTTTACTGTCACAATATTTCGTTTATTTACAAATTGCTATGTATACATTTTTCTACAAACGTCAAAAAATGGCAAAGTTTGCGTATTGATCACAATACGCGAAGTGACCCTTTTTTCACTTTCCTACGTTACCATGACACCGTGCGCGAAATGACGACGTCGTGCGCGAAATACTTACTTCGCGCACTGCATGTAAACTATAAGAGAGTTTTGTATTTTAACGTTAAAATAATTGTCAACTTTTTCACGTTTGTAGAAAAAATTTTGTTTGCAACTCGCGCGCGAAATACTTTGGTGATCGAGAACTGATTTTTTCAACTCGGCTGAAAGTGGCATTTCACGCACTAGATACAAAAAAAATAACTATTTTGATATCACTTGATATTTTATTTTCGCTCGTGGTGATTAATACGTTGTTTCTGTCACTCTAAAAATTACCGGAAATAATTAATGCTCTTATGAGATTATAAGTGATAACAGACCTTTTGTGGCATCCCCGATACTCACCTAATTTTTGAATTAAAGCTTAACCGCTATGAATTTAAAGAAAGATTAATTCTTTTAAACTACTACGGTGAAACTTTTATTTCGTTTCTTTTGCAATGATCTTGTATCTTTCGAGCTGATTACCTTTGAAGCTTTTTCTAGGACTGCTTAAGAAAATAGACGCCTTTACTTTAGAATGCAAGCCACGTATGTAACATATACATATAATCAGTAGAGACCAAGTCTTAAATCTTCATAAATTTTCAAAAACGTATCGATCTCTTTGCGATACTATTAAAAAATATAATATTATATTATATTTAAAATTTCAATCTCGCAAATTTTTATAAAAGATCAAGGATAGGTGTAGGAGGAATAGTAATTATAAAAATCATTTCATAAAGTGCTAAAAAGGAAGGAGTTTGGGTGACCATACAAAATCCTTTAACTTCCTGTCTTTACTTATATTTATTACTACTTACACGAATTAGAAACAATAAATTTATTATGATAATGTTGTTTTTTAATAATTCAGTATTTATTACGCAATTATATTTTTATTTAGTTTAAAATATCAAAGCTGTAAAATAAACCTTTTCATATACGAATTTCTGAAGTCATTAAATATTTAAAATGACCGCTGTAGACAATTAACACATTACAGGCCAAATAAGACATTAATATAGCTTTTAACACATCAAAGGAACCGCAGTGTTCAAGTATAAAACATGGAATCGCCACTTTAGCTTCTATTTTGGTACAGCTTAAGAGTTTATTATAAAGCAGTAGCCTAATGCACAGATAAGTTCGAATCATATGTTTTATGAAGTGCTAACTACTTAAGATCAAGGCGGTATTTAAGCATTCGTGAAATTAACATTTTTACAATTGAATAAAAGTTCCGTTTTTTTATTGTTTTTTCTGTTATATGGCCTCGTCGGCTGATACACATATAACACTTTACATTAATTTCTTTTTTATCTGCTATAGCAGGGTCTGCTCTTAAATTAAGTTAATCACGCCTCTAATAAATTCTTTTCTTTGTTAAAGGTTTGGTTCCAAAACCGACGAATGAAAGATAAGAGACAACGGATGGCTATTGCATGGCCTTATGCAGCAGTATACACAGATCCTGCCTTTGCCGCATCGCTACTACAAGCCGCCGCATCAACTTTACCGCTACACTATCCACCTCCACCTCCAGTCTATCCTCATCATTACCCACGTTACAATCCATGGAGTCAAGGCTTCGGACTTCCTCAAACCGGAATCCCGTTATCTAATCCCTCTTTAAATCTAAATCAAAATATTAACCTAAATACGTCCGTGCCTCAAAATATGCCACAAACCATAACTCAACATCCCCTACCTCAAGGATTGAATCTCAATTTAGGATTGGATTTTTCGCCGTACCCCATGAAATTGGATGGCCATTCGAAATTATCTCCAAGGGTATCACCTGTACATTCAGATATTAGTCTCAGTCCTCCGGCTTCCGAAGGTTTACTTATACCATCTAAAGATCATCATCATACGAGTATATCTATACCGGAAAAACCAAAATTATTTAAACCGTATAAATCAGAAACTTAAAACAAATTTTCGTCGTTCGATATTAACGTATAGGTTATGTGTTAAATTTGTTGAATTTTCTAAATTATTGTAATTATTAAATTGAGTAGTTATAGGTTAGTCGTTATGAATAAGTTAGTTTTTGTACAGCGATTATAAGTTATATGATGATGTGTGATATCTCACCTGGAATGAATATCTATTAAAAGCGGTCTGAAGCTGATTGTAAAAACCATGTCGTCATTTATGTTGTATATAAATCTGATATAACAAGCACCTTCTTTAATTTCCTCTATATACCTTAGTAGAACATAGAGGGTCTAAAGTATTTTACCTAAAGAAATTGCAATTAAAGTTTAGTTGTTAAAGTTTTTGATTCTTAAGTTGTAACTGTATATTTTATAGAATGTTCATCACGTTGAAAAAAATATCGCCCTGGCAGGGTACGTTGGTACGTTTCAGCATTTCCTTTTAGGCAATTAATACCAAAATTAAGAATTCACTTAAAACTAAATTTTAAAAAAACTCCAAGCTCTTTACTCTGAGTTATAAATGACACCGATTAATTGATGTGGTTGTGTATGAGTTATGGGGCCCCACACTGGATGATATTCGATTGATGCACACTTTTCCAATTTCACTAAAGTGTTTGCTTACAAATTCTATTTTCAAGGTAGGTATTTTTACTGTCTTTTCAGAATATAATTTCTTATTTTTTACTAACTAACAGTCTCAACTTGAAAACTCCACCTAAAGTTTTAAGTTATCTCAGGCATTTCTGATCCATATATTATAACTTATAACTAGAGGGCGGATTATATGCTAAATGCATATTGTTGAATATTGATACTGTAAAAGTACCCTTCCGTATATTAATGCGAGTTATATGACACCAATTTAATTTTGCATATTTTGCATATATTTGCAGCAATGTTCATATTTTTGTAAAATGTGTATATTATTGCATAATTTGTGCATTTATAAATAAATCTGACATTTTACTTCAAAAAATTTCTCTCATCTCCTGAAACGAGCACAGTAAATGAAACTTTTTAAATAAAAGATTAAAACCTAAAAAAGAAAACCTTTAAAAACTCCTGTAGAAGGTAAGAGAAGCGTCACTGCTATAATTTCGCCGTAGCATTCAATCATATCGAGATTTAGATGGAGCTGCCTTGCATTTCTTACCGAGATTTCTCAGTCGCGTCCCTACATCCACTTGATGATCGAACGGGGATATATTTTATCTGATACGCGACAAGGATTTAATTTAAACAATTTGAAAAAACACCTTATTGTAAATTGGTATAGGCAGAAAAGCGATGATCAGAATAATATGTTTAATTCTCCAACTGATCGTAAGATTATTTGTAGTTAATATTACACATATTATACATTATTATTATTCGAGTTATTATTTTAATTACTTAATTAATTTTTTAAATTTCATTAAGAACCTTTTTCAACATAATAACAGTTTTTGTTTAATACAGGTTGTTTATTATTTCTTGGTACGCATATTTTGCATATAATGTTGCATATTTTAACAAACTGACTGCATATCTTTAACATATTTGGTGCATATATGTGACTTTATGTGTATTTTAATCCGCCCTCTACATATAACCAACAGATTTGGCAGAGAATTAAACTTTTATTAGTTCGATTCTTTAATTGTTAATAAGACACTCAATCTTTCCCTTCACAATATTTTAATTATCAGTAATCGGCGTGATTAATTGATTAAAACGTAAGGCGACGTGTTTCGGGGATAATCCAATCCTATTTTCAAGCCAAAGTGTACAAAAAATTACCTTAAATAATTACATTACAAGAAAATTATAGCTGAGAGGAAACCATTAGTAGAAAATTACATAAAAATTATTGTTGGAATTTTGGTCGTAAAATTTATAAAAATAAAAGATTTCTCTAAATGAGAAACCCGAGTTCGGCTAGAAGAGCCATTTAAGCCAGATTTAAAAAATGAAAATGGATAAAATATGGAAAAATTAAATGAACTAATGAAATGAGTGAATGACAATAAAAATTCCAACAATGAATTCTATATAATTTTCTACTAATGGTTTCACCTCCGTTATAATTTTCTTGTAATGTAATTATCTAAGATAATTTCCTGTACACTCTGGCTTGAAAATTGGATTGGATTATCCCGAAACATGTCGCCCTACGTTTTAATCAATTAATCACGCCGATTACTGATAATAATTAAAATATTGTGAAGGGAAAGGTCGAGTGTCTTATTGTTATTATTAATCAATTTGATCCCCCTTGGAGTTTCCCGGACTTCCTTATTATTAGTCGCATTGTTTTTATTATCAAAAACTACAGGTTAACATCTGAATTCTTTTAATTGAAATGCTCACAAACTACAGGAATTGCCAAAAATTTAATAAGACGATTACAAATTGGACATAATTTTTATCTTAAGACTATTAATTCTTCTAATCTTATTGTCCTTCCAACTTAATGATAGTTTCTCTTTCCTATTTTGGATATCGTCCACCTTCACATTTTATCGACGTTTTCATATGGAGCCCTCCAATCGATTTATACGAGATTAATTAATAATAATTAACAACATTTATCTTGATCTACACAATCAAATATATTAAAACAACGTCTTATTTTTTTAATATACGGTGGATCTATCGTTAGTTGTATACAATTTAAAATTAACGTTTTCGACAATCGCTTAGCTTCTTCAGATCTTTGGCGAAAACACTGGCACACAACTTTCCCGTGTTTACTACAATGACGACTGACGTATTAAATAAAATACACTGCTCAAAACAATTAG
The DNA here is from genome assembly GCA_036250285.1 of Pyrocoelia pectoralis. NCBI lineage: Eukaryota > Metazoa > Arthropoda > Insecta > Coleoptera > Lampyridae > Pyrocoelia > Pyrocoelia pectoralis. Next base: position 69,202,378 of record CM070075.1, read on the forward strand.
GGGATATTTGGAAAAATGATAATAAAATGAATAAATAATGAATGTAGCACCTCAAAAATATTTATATGTTTAACTACAACGGTTTTAAACAAGACATCGAACGCATTCATAAATTTCAACTTGTTTGTGTACATTATAAAGCTACTGAGGCACTAGAGTGAATAAATATCATTAAATGAATACACAATTATGAGACTTTATAAGAAGCTTTATTGATAAAATGACGAAAAATCTATTGTTAATAATGTGTATGATATGATCTCTTGTTTAAAAACGTTGTAGTTAAATATAAAAATATTTTCGAGGTGCTATATTCATTATCAATTTTTATTATCATTTTTCCAAATATCCCCTAATTATTTTGAGCAGTGTAGTTTAAACAAATATATAGTGTGTACTATGGTTGTAATCAGAAAAGAATTTCTGATTTTCTCCTAAAATAATATACCTACAGGGTATGTCATAACAATTATTATAATCACTATATAATAACCGAGACGTGTGTATATGTTTGTGTTGCTGTGCACTTTTCCGACAATCGCCGAATCCTGACGAATGCGGATGTGATATTTTAAAACCAAAACTATTATAAATTTATAACCTACAAATTAATGCTACAATTGTAGATACCCCGCAAACCACGTAAATATCTGCACTAATTTTTTTCAAAGTAAGTTTTAAACATTTTAGTATAAAAATCCGTCATCTTATTCAAGCGGTATTTGTGTCTAAATATATTTTCTTTACTTAGAAAATACGTTCAAAGTTTCCTTATGGAGATTACGTGTAAAATAGAATTCGCTATTTGTGCTTATTTTTGGGTGAAAATTTTGTGTAAACATGCATAGTTTGTCTGTCCGAGGTCCTTAACCCATTTCGAACATTAAAACAATGCCAGAAGGTATTTTCGCGAATCTTTTCAAAATTACAAGTATCGGAAACTTTTTCTCGATAACATGGAAATTTAATTATTTTAAGTTGAAAAGTTATTTAAATGATGAAAAATGATTCTATTATGCCTCGCGTTAACATTTTCATGGTTAAAATGATGTAAAAAGTAGTAACAGCATTCTTCGTAGACTAATTTATGTGCCCCGATACCTTCTTTCGGTAACTTTCGAAATGTACATGTTTGTGTGCTTATTTCGAATTTAGAGATTTTGAACGATGAACGATGTCGTAGGTAACATATATAGTCGAATGTTTTCACCGAGAAAAATATTTTTGTCTACATATTTAACTTAATATCTATTGATGAAAGTAGGTAGCAAGTGTATTGTTACGTTACACTATACCAAAGAGAATACCTATACTTTGACTATACTTCTAAATATACAACTTATATTGTAATTAAGAGGAAGTAAAATCCATATTTACTGCTGTACATATACGTGTAAATGAGGCCTTTAGTTAGTGAAATAAACAAAAATTTGAAACTGTTTAAGGTAGAGGTCTTTTTATAAAACAGATGTTATGCAACGTTAGACCAGCTTCTATTTGTACATTTTATGTTTTATGGTATTTTTAATTTTACTATAGTTAAAGATGAATGTTAAAACGTTCTCCCTAAGGCCATTCGGATTCCCAAAAAGTTGCCAGTGTCCAAATTGAGTTCTTTTACATTCAAAATTCATTCTAAACTATCCTTATAAAGTTCACACGGAATTTGTTATATTTTCGTTAATTTTTGGGCAATGACTATGTGCAAAGACGTAATTAACATTGTGAAAGGGCCATTATGTATTTTTGGTCTCAAATCTATTCCAAAAAGTTTGCATTTTACATTTTTTTTTATAATTGGTAAAAATTTACTATAGGTAGGAACGAATTCGTATATCTTTACGAAATATCAACCCATTTTTGTGATTTTTACGTCAAATGTAAGTAAATGTGATCCTTTATTTTAGTTACTTTAATAACTTGCTAAATTACAGATACATACAGGGTCAAAAATCTGAAAAGGTACAAAAATGTAAATTTTTTTTCTTTTTTCAAGCAACTAACCCAGCTCACCAAGGTGTGATATTTTTAAACAAAAGCTATTACAACCTACAATCACAGATACCCCCTCCCCTCAAAGCACGCAAAACGCGAGAATCGCGTGTACCCCGGTTTATAATAATATAATAATAATAATTTTGATAATTTCCGGAAAGAAAACAGAAATACATAGTGTGTAGTTTGTAATCAGACAAGGATTTCAGATTTTCTCCTAAAATAATATACAGGGTATGCCATAAATATGTTTAATATTTTGTTAATTTCCCATTAGGCCGGAAGTAAATTGGTATACTTATTATACGGGATTAAAAGAGTAGTATGTCATCTACTTCACTGTACAATTTCATTTCTTCATCTTTGTTAGCAAAAAAGTTATGAATTTTTAAACTTTTCTACTTCAAATATTCATCCTCGGATCCTCCTTCCCCTATGGGAAATAGAGAAATAAATGCAGTGCCAATAGTTTGTCATGAAGTATATGTATAACATTTAAAAAAATAAAAAAATGCTCGGAGCAGAATTTGAGAAAATAGATTTTCAATTATTGACCAATTAATAAATTGGCCACGTTAAATTTTTGTTCTTTATCAATTATAAGTAAAAGTTCTGGCCATCCCCTTTGGGCCGATTTTGATGGGAAGCTTGTTTTACCGATGAAGTTTTTTATAGGCCTTAGTTTTAAATTTCATCAAAATCGGCCTAGTAGTTTAGGTTCCACAGCCATAACGTACGCACCCACGCACCCACAGACAAACATTTTTCAAAGATGGTGGTTTTGGACTCAGGGGGAATCAAAACGTTGAGATTCATCAAAACCTCGAGTTCAATTTTTTTTCGATTAGGTACATTACTATCCCTATGGTATAGGTATACAATTATACACGTGTGTACCTATATGCGCAGAAAAATAAAAATAAGACGTTGTTTTAATACAACGTGCCCAAGATACGGATGAACAGCATGGGGATCTTGAAAACGGTAAGAGATACGAAGTCCTTTTCAATACGATTCATTTAATTTTGGTTGATTTGATATTACTTTCGTTTGCTTTCATTAGGCGGCAGTTTGAAACTACCTAATTGTAAGCAATGCGTTCTTTAGTATAACGAGGCATTTTTCAACGCGGTGAAAGTGAAACACAGACAATACGAAATCTTCGTTCAATTTTCGGGAGAGACGAACATTCAATAAGTGGGATCTTCATAATTTTTTCTCATGGGCGTTTACAAAGTTATTTTCATTAGATTTAATTTATCGAATCTTCAAATTCTTTGTACTTATTGGAAGATTCTCTACCGATTATGTGCTTTTCTATATAAACGCACATAAATGTAGGTACCTACTTGATGTAAGCTAAGCAGTATTTTAAAATGTAATTGTCAATAAATTGTTATTTGAATGGGCCCAGGTAATAAAATTCAAATTTTTGGTAGGTAATATTAAATGTATATTACGAAGATTACTATAGATTATTTGATTGCTTTCGTTCCGGATTATACTTAGCTGATGTTCATAAAGAAAGCTTCGCATCGTTTACAAAAGTTGCCGAAACCGATGGGGTGTCTTCCTTTAAATCGCCGATATCATAAACATTTTAAAATGGGCACATGTTAGACTTCTTACTATTTACTTAATACTGTATCGTTTATTGCACGTTTCTTTGACTACATAGTCACGGTAGCCGAAACAGATTATTTACGGGTAGAACTTTATTGCTGTAAATATAGAAAATTTCTTCGTTCAATATTAGGACGTTCTCAACCTTGAAATTGTTGACCTGGATTTTATGAGCTTATTTATTACTAATTACTTTAGCTTGTTGACAAGATGTCTATGACATGGTTGTAAATTTTCAACATCACGTAGCTTTTCAGAGCTAGAACTCATCCATTCTTTTCTTAGCATTGAACTAGTTTCTATCAAAAATTAAAGATTCAACATTCTAAAATTGTTAAAACTTATATCTACCCGTTTAAGGACTATACATATAATTTTTAATTAAATTAATTTAATTTTAATTAATTCTGGGAAATAATCAAACATAAAAGAGCGCGCAAGAACACTCAACTTTTAAATAACGTCGCATTGTAGCATTGTGCGAAAGTATTCAAGTTTCAGGAAGAAATTCAAGTCAACTAGTCAGTGGCGGTTGCTCTATAAGGCCGCTTGGCCGCGCGCCCCTCCTAAGGATTGTTAATAACGTACCACAATTTAAATGTTTCCAAATTGATACATACATACTAACTAAACCAAATAAAATTTCTAAATTTCAACAAAAAACTAAATATCTAGTCTACTTCTATCATCTAATTCATCATTCATCTAATAATAGTTTCGCGCAACGAGGATTATTACTTTGCTAATAATAAGTCTCGGCGCCCGCAACCAGCGCCCGGCAGTTTAGCATTTGAAAAGCATACGAAACAGCCCGAAAGCCACAGGATGATACACGATCGTAACGTGCTATGAGGCCGCAAGATATCGGCGGCGGAGGCAGTATCTTATCGTTTGCCGTTCTGTTTGTATGTATCATGCCGAGTTTTTCGTTTTGTTTGTTGCGTGCGGCTGTGATAATGAATACGGTAAATTATATTATTCAAATAAATGTTGATAGGCTGCCGTTAGTCGATAAACTTAAAATTAAAGAACTAGGGAGACCGTTACCAGACTTAAAGTTATCGCAAAGTTGCGAACGAAAAGCCGAAAACAGGTCTTACCTACTTATTTTATTTTGTTTAATTTGTGTAAATATTTTGTTCTTTCATTTTTCTACTTAGACAGTGCCTTAGTTAGACTTTAAAGATTTTAAAGGTAGGTGAACTTTTATTTAAAACGAGCAACTTTTGACTTTTTTTTCGGCGTGGCACCCCCAAAATTTTAGCCTGCGGCGGCACCGGCGCCTACAGCGCGCTTATTCGATTTGCGCCCCTCCAAACTTAAACCTCACGACACGCCACTGCAACTAGTGAGCAATATTTTAACAATATTCACTGGTTTCGATTTTGGAAACACAGTGGTACAGTGCTGAAACTACAAATCCGACAATCGATCGTCAAAATTTCACCTAATCTACCCATATCATTAAAGTAATTTACGATTACCCGATTACAGAACTAGGAACCAAAGTAACAGACGATTTAATTGCAAAAGAGTATAACCAGAGAGTATTATCGCAGCTTAATTTATAATCTAAACCTAAACAAATGGAAAATGTCGTGTAAAAAACCTTAGAAGAGGGTAAATTGTAACAGAAGCAAAAAGTAAGGGTTGTTCAAGCGCTGATTCGCAAGACGACTTTAACTGGTGCAGAACTGCCTGTCAATTGCAAGATATTCGACGAAATCAGCGCAGATAATAATCTGATAAACGGTTACCCCTAACAGACACAAAATTTGGTAAATAATGCTTCATAAGGGGAAAAGAAAAGCGCTTAATAGTGGATGAACTTTTAACACGCCATGATGTGTGCCCGATAGAAGCCAAAATAAAATTTGCTGGTAATAAAAGGAAACATAATCGACAGTTCAAAAGCTAAAAGAATAACAGTTACCTGTAAAATAACCTATTTTTCAAAAAAACTAAGAAATAAAAGGATGAATTTGTAATGAAACAAAAATGTCTCTTTATTTTGTTAAAATTTTTACAATAAAAGTTATCCTTTGCCCTTACTAATTTAACAAAAAAAAATATAAAGCCCTTGCCCAATTAACTTTTAGATTCCCTCCCTTCTCTTACTATCCCTCTCCTCCCTTAACTCCTCGCATTCTCTGAGCGTGTATTTCTTGTTCCCCCAATCCTTGCCACACATTCTGCATTTTTTCCCCTCGTCCTCCCACCAGTACCTACTTGTTCATTTTCTTCATTTCCACATCATTCTGTACCTTTATTTTCTTCTTTATATTAAATCCTCCTCTTAGCTAACCTGGTACTTCATCCGTCATTATATCCCCGTACTTTCCGGTAAATCTCCCCTCCCTTACCTTACTCCTCCTTTATTGCATCTGTGTGTCTTTGCCTCATCTTAGAATCTCCTCCCTTATGTTCCCACCCCATCCTCTTCTCTTTTGTATCTCCTTTCTTAGATATCTTCTTTCACAACACCCTTTTATACCCTCTTGTTCGTATTTTATTTTCCCTTCTTTCTCCTCTTTCATCTCATCGCCAACATCGCAGCTTCTATCCTTATCTTTTCCGATTTTACCTCTTCTTATGCTATATAATCCGGAGTTTCCCTGTTCAAACCCATTTCCAATATCTTTCTTGTATCCTTTCCAAATCTTCTCATTCCTTCCATCCCCATCCCCGTGCATCATCACACTTTTTACAAACTTATCAAATCACATCCTTCCCAAATATTAATTCCGCCAATACCTGCCCTAATATTTTGTTCCCTCTTTTTCCCAACTCCTTAACATGCGCGTCATCTGTATTGTCATATCCCATTCTATATCCCACATATTCCACTTCACCCACACATTCAGTTTCCTCATTTCCCCATCTCTAATCAACCTTTCTTCTAACCCCCTCCCTCCCCTTCTCTTTTGAAACACCACTATTTTTGTCTACTTTACATTTACACTTAAAGTCTCTTCTCTAAAATCTCCTTTAATTTCATTCATTTCCGGTTCTCTTCTCACGATCATCACAACATCGTCCACATACGCCATGCTTTCAACGCCCCTGTAATAGCCCACCAAAATTGCAAAAGCCATCAACTATACAGAGTTAATCAAAATCACGTAGGTAATTTTTTTCTTTGTTTCAGATATAAGCAAATGATTAACTTTAGAAGAAAGATTAGTGTTGTCAATCTTGATGAAAGTGTATACATAGTTTGATTCTTAAACAAATGTCCGCATTTATAACGTGTATCGAACCCACCAAGGTCGATAACGATGTATGGTAACCATGCAAAGAGTTTATAGTTACCGGCACACTGTAGAGAACCTCATAAAGAGATGCTGGATGTCCTAAGGGAATAACAAGTGACATGTGTTCAGTAATCCAATCCAGAAGAATCTAGATGTACTCTAGGAACAGAGATCTGACAGAAAACTGGAGAATTGTTAACGTTGAATCTCAGGATACGACGATATCATATCCATGCCGTTGAATTTGCTAAATTTGGGCAAAAATCGCAAACTTTGCATTGTGGATCAATTCATATTCGACAACAGAGCAACTTTCCACAAGGGTTGGCTTTGTGAGCAATACAATCTTTTGGTGCACCAAAAATGCACGGCAAATTTTAGTGCACGCAAACCCTATAAATATTGAATGCCTATCACCAAACACTATAGTCTTTGCTATCACTAAATGTGACTATTTGCTGGTCCATAAACTCAGCACGTAATCGACGAAATAACGAAATTTTGTTATAATCAATACTGGTTAATTTTGACAACAATGAAAGCTACTCTATAAAACTGATAGCGACCATGGTCCTCAATGCCACATAATTTGGTGTTGACTTACCTATGTCATCTTTTATTGGACGCGCATCCGTAATTGTTGTTCATTTTAGACTTCCCGTCCATCACTATAAACATAACAGGAGTAACGATAAAAAATCTTGGATTGGCCGAGCATTTTGGTAGTTTTCTTCTCTCGGTACATAATTAATGTTGTTTTGTTTCAACCATTCCCGGGTACTCCTGACAATGGCACGAAGCGAGGTCAAGTCAAAATATTATAGGTATCATCGTTCTTATGGCGGGCGTTAATAAAATTAACGTAGCATAATTCATATTTGGTATGAATCTTTGGATTCTCCTCGAACCCGACCAGGAACTCAGGAAATTTCGCTTTTGCTTTCAATTTTGGTTCACTTGGACACAATTAAATATCAGAGGTGTTGACTTTCATTTCTGACTGCGACAAGGTGAAATATATTTAATCATTAGAGGTTTGCAACATACCTACAAATAGGTATTCTTTTGAAGTCTACGCGTGTGTTTTCCTTTCGAAAATGCACGTAACGCCTGACCAAAATCTTTTTCAAGGTTTTGTGCGAGACCTCCTTTAACAATATGATATCTACACATAGTTTCATGTTGATAAAACCCTATGAATTGTTAAATAACTGTTGTAGTTTTCATTTTCTGCTGATATCGTAAATTCTAAACTTAATATTTAATTGGCAACGGCCCTCCCTTTGGTGAGTTTACAACTACATAATTTTTTCAATTGCCAGCAATCTTTCTACTGTGTATTTTGATATGTTCACACCCTACTATGAATTTCAATTGCACGACAAATAAGGTTAAGAGGAGAAAAAAAATACATTGCATACTTGTGTCACGAATTGTATTGTTACTAAATGGTCCTCGCAAGAAAATAGTCATCCTTTAAGACTATTCACTCAACATTTCAGTTTTCGACGTGTAACTACAAATATTTGAACTCCCCAAGGTAGCGTATTGAGAGATGAATTTCATTTCACAAATGCGTTGTTATCGTAGCAGTGGTCAGGATTACCCCTATGAATTCAACCAAGTCAATTTTTTCATATCCATTCAAGACTAGAAAGTAACACTGAATTAAACTTTCGACGTTTAATCAAAATCTAGCATATTAATGATTGTCAAAAAAGGAGATCCAAAACAATTTCAACTTCGTATCATTAAAAATAGCTGTGATCTTATTATAAGGTAAAAAGGGCACGATCTCTAAGGCTTGCACGGTGTCACGCCAACCCTGATTTCCCTAAGGCTGAATAAAGATTGATTTAAAAACACTTTTGCATTGTGTCACAATTTTCTACAGTTGTATTGTTTGTTTACTTGATTTATTTATAAACAATTTTTTTATGTAACTTAAAGAAATTATTGCATACGCTGCTCTTTAATTTACCTACATCATATCCACAATCAACATAAGTGATTAAAATAATTCAATCCTAATTGACGAGATCATATCAAATTCAATTTACATATAGTTCATTTCTAACCATAAGATTTGTAATGAGCAACGAAAAGTTAAATATAAATGTTTGGGATGTAGAAAAGAATTAAATTTTGATAAGTGAGTCATTCACTACCGCACGTAATCCAGACAAAAATCACAATTCCTTATTCGGGCGACCATTTCAAACGTCAATTATTTTACATCTGAGGGCGATTTACTGTTTTATTAGGTTTTATTTGAAGTTTCTCGTTTTCGTCCTTTTATACGATTGGGATTCTAATAAATATCTATGAGTATTTCTATATAGTATCAGCGTATTTTCTAATATTCGACCTCTATAAAACGTTGAGCGGAGTATGAAAAGTACATAAAATTGTAATGGATTTAAAAACACCTAAAAATCTAGGTAATCCAATTAAAAATTCCAGATGGTGAATAGAGACGTATATTGGTAAATATTATCAATCAATTCAACCGCAATTGTATATTATGTTGACAGAAATGTAATGTCTCTAAAAAAACGACATTTTTTAAAAATATAGGTAATCTATGCTGCTTTTTGAATTTTGAAAGACAAAAACAGGCACACCAATTCAAGACTGATAAAATAAATGACAAACTCTCAAATTTAAAAAAATGTGTAATGTTTTTCGAAAATTGCTGTTTAAGCCCTTCTAGACAAATCTAGAGAAAAAGACAAATTTCTTAACACTCATTGTTGGTGACTAGCTTAATGCTGAAAAAAGTCTGGAATAAACATTTCGCTTGATTAAACTCATTGACACATAGACATGATGAGGATGCTGGTAAATCAACTCCGGCCAGGATTTTCGAAATATGAAGTGCGTATATTTAATGAATTCCTCAACGGTCGTATAAGGTATGTCATAAATCTTTAATTCACTTGTTCAAAATGGATTAAGTAGCTATCAATCAATCGTTGTACAACACTAAAATTTATCATTATATGACCGCAACAAACTTTATAGATCCTGTCTTAGTCGATTGAAAGCTTTTCTGAAAACCATATAAATTTGCAATTGTGGTGGACCTATTTTGCATAAAACAAGTACCGTATTCATATGTACATTATGCTGCTATTATAGTGAGTCAATATGAGATGATTGCTCTTCTAAGTAGTCTTTGTCGTCAAACACAGTCGTTTTCGATGGATGAATGAAGTTTCTTGTTTTGCTGCCATTCAAAATTGTTTTTTGATTCGATAGCTCATCACTTCTTACCTATCTAACCTTTATCTACGAGTCCGTAACTGCTGCACTTTTCTTTCGAATGTGATTTTCAGCAAAAAAATATGATTTCATAAGTTCAAACCGCCGAAGATTAAAATATTTTTTAACACGGAAATAGGACATGTTCCACTGTTATTGAATTTTCCCTAAGTAAAATATTCTCGATCTGGAGGATCAATGCGTAGTTGTCAATTTATGGAGAGAAAAGCAGAACAAACGGAATATTATTCAATTACTTTCCCTTTCAATTAACCCCCAACACCTAACATTCTTCTTACTTTAAAATGCCACAAACGAACTTGTACTCCAAACGAATGAGAGTGAGGGGAAAATGACACCAGAAGAGGGGTTGGAATTTCCAGATGACATTTGGTACGACTATTCACCTATGTTATAGTAATAAATGATCAATATTTGCAAGAAAAATTTTTAGTAGTTAATTGCACCCTCCAAAGTCAAAGGAGGACGCCACAAGTTTCGCAAACTTCTACCCATTTTGTACCATACATGTCCAATAGGAGAAAGATCTGGACATCTCGGACGCCAGAGCAAAAAGATGAATCCGGGCCTGTTCAAAGAGATTCAAGGAAAACCTTGCTACTTGAGGACGTGCATTATCTTGCTGGAATAATAGATTTTCGGGACAGGGCCGGCGCAAGGCAGGTTCAGCACGTTCCCCGGAACCCGGCCCCGCGTTTTGAGAGGCCCCGTGGTCTACGAAAATTACCCAATTAAAAAACACAGATTTTGAATAACTTCTTACAGAATGATGATACCATTAACAGATGCGAGACATTTGTCTAGTAGTGATGATTAATGATAAAGGAGTGACAAAGTTCAGTGTAAATCCTCATATTCGGGAAACTACTCTGTGCAGTCTGATGCAATCAGCTTTCAGAGTAACCGAAGAATGGTGTATGGAACGCTTCTTGTCCATTAACCCGACAAAAACAGAGGTAGTTCTCTTCACAACAAATAGACGGGTAGGGGATCTTCGAGCTCCTCTGCTCTTTCAAAACATTTCCAATTTTCAGAGTCAGTGAAGTATCTACAAACTGAATTGATCCAGCTCAAAGCAGAAAAGCAAATAGGACTTTCTGGCAATGTCGCCGCGCAATTTGGAAGGCCTTGGAGGCAAGGGCGTACGCAAGGTGGGGCAAGGGGGGGCCAATGCCCACCCCTGGCCGCAAAAGGAATTGTACTAAATATTAAAATTTATTACTGGTCATATAATTTCAGGAGAAATTAAGCATTTCCTGGCCTTTCTTCTAAATAAATAGTATTTGTACCCAAGGGGAATTGTATGATGCTTAAATGTATTGAAAAGGATTGTGGGGTAACAACATAGGCAATAAATATTAAACACGTTTCCAAACAATTTTATTTTTTGGCCCCCCCCTAGCCAAAAAGCTGCGTACGCCCTTGCTTGGAGGTCATCCCCAAAGGCTGTCCTGTGGCTGTACACTGCTGTGATTAGACCTATGTTCTGTCTGCGGCCTAGAACCAGACTCTCCACAACCATAGCACTTCTTAATCATGTTCAAAAACTAGCGTGACTTGCGTGCAAGCGAAGCCCTTCTAGATCTGTCTCCACTAGATCTCCACGTGAGAGTGCAGGCTATGCTGGCAGCCTTGCGTCTGAAAACTAAGGAGTTGTTGAATAGCAGAGCTATTGAGGTGGACCACACGAGGCAATTAAGTAACTACCTATCCTAGAGGATCGATTTGACTCACTCATCCCTCAATTTATACAGGGTGACCCAGGGCTGTGTGATTGGTCCATAACTTTTTTGCTATTCAAGATATCGACATGCGGTTTTCACTGACAAGTAAGCACACTTATACTGCACATAATAAAAATATTTTGATTATATACAGAATGTTCCTATACAGGGTGGTAAACCAAAGTTATGTTTTTTTAAATGGAACACCCTATATATTTCTACATTATTAGTTTTTACATGAAAAAATAATGGCACTTTGTATAGGTCACTATGGGTCTAGCTCTCTCCGTTTCGGCGTTATTCAACGTTTTGTTCGAAAAAAGACTCATATTTGATGGGTCACTGCCCAGTAGGCCATGGATATTTTTCGAAAAACTTGCCTCAGAAAATTTTAGAATAACTTGGAATTTTAATAAATAGTCGACTTTTGGTCCATGCATGTACACACTATACAGGGTGTGCTGAAACGCAAAAAGTCGAATAACTTTTATTTATAAATGGAACGCCCTGTATTTCTGTTCACGATTCGATTAAGTTTTTTATAAGCTTTCCACTGATATACAATTTGTATGGTCAATTCTGAATAGTTACTGAGATTTTCCGGAAAAACTATTGTAATTATGAAGAAGTAGATTTTTGCAATTAGGCTGCTGTCAGCGAATATCGCAAGTGTTTAGATATCTTGCAACACGAGTAAAACATCCCCTTGAGTTTCTTCATCAATCCTCCCTACCAATATCTCTTTTTTTCCATATTTAATGCTGCCAGATTCTTCAAATCAATTTCTAAGTTTTGAAAAGAAATGACTTGTGGTACTCTCGTATCGGGAGATTTTTGATGGTATATTCTACTGGCTAACAAAACATTTCGATCGACTTCACCAATACAGTAACAAGGGCGTCGCCAAGGGGGGGGCCAGGGGGCCATCGCCTCCCCTGGGAAAAAGAAAAGAGGCAAGTTATTAAAAATAAAAATAAATTTTGTACGAAATCTTGAAAAAACGCCAGAGCCACGAACTCCCAATAGTGCTTGCCCCCCCCCTCTGGGAAAATTTTCTGGCGACACCCTTGTACAGTAAACCATATTGATTAATTCTTGATGTGTGAAATTCATTTTAGTCGAGCAAAAATGTGCAACAGTAACAATGTAGATTATCACACTAGCATCTAAATTAACTGTCATATCACTTGCGATATTCGCTGACAGCAGCCTACTTGCAAAAAACCACTTCTTCATAATTACAATAGTTTTTCCGGAAAATCTCAGTAACTATTCAGAATTGACCATACAAATTGTATATCAGTGGAAAGCTTATAAAAAACTTAATCGACTCGTGAACAGAAATACAGGGTGTTCCATTTATAAAAAAAGAGTTATTCGACTGCGTTTCAGCACACCCTGTATAGTGTGTGCATGCATGGACCAAAAGTCGACTATTTATTAAAATTCCAAGTTATTCTAAAATTTTCTGTGGCAAGTTTTTCGAAAAATAACCATGGCCTGCTGGGCAGTGACCCATCAAATATGAGTCTTTTTTCGAACAAAACGTTGAATAACGCCGAAACGGAGAGAGCTAGACCCATAGTGACCTATACAAAGTGCCATTATTTTTTCATGTAAAAAGTAATAATGTAGAAATATATAGGGTGTTCCATTTAAAAAAACATAACTTTGGTTTACCACCCTGTATAGGAACATTCTGTATATAATCAAAATATTTTTATAATGTGCAGTATAAGTGTGCTTACTTGTCGGTGAAAACCGCATGTCGATATCTTGTATAGCAAAAAAGTTATGGACCAATCACACAGCCCTGGGTCACCCTGTATAAGGGAAGAACTACCACATCTTCTTAGATGCGGAAGTGGCATCCCAATCTGGCATATTCATCTTCACGAATGGATCTAAAACAATGGAAGGAACAGGTACTGGTATTTACTCCGAGGAACTGAGCTTCCACATCACCCAACCACTAGGCAAATTTCCTACTGTATTCCAGTCAGAATTGGTAGGATTAACGCTTAGTGCAAGAAAAGTTTTTATACGTAACATAAAGAACAAAAGTAATAGAATCTCCAATCATAGCAAGGCTGCCCTTGGTCATTGTAAAATTACTTGTCCAACTGAGACGATCCATGTTGGGGGTAAAAAATTCAAACCCCTTCTTGGCGGGTGTTACAATTTCTATGTCACTCAGTATGTAATGATGTTTCGCCTTCGTGCACGTCCACTCTATGCAGCTTTACTGAAATTGTGCACAAGCATAGCCTTAAGTATAGTTTTATGCGGAAATATTGCGTGTTTTCACATCGATCCATTCTCTAAATTTCGTAAAAACAATTTGAGTAGTCCGGACGGATACTATACTATTGGCATATACAATGAGGTGCTTATTGCACTCCACAATGCATGACCATTAAACATTGTTCTCCAAAATAATAATCAACGACAACATTCGCTTTCCAAATAATTTCGAACAAGATCAATGCATTTTAAAACTGAATATGAATAGTACAGTTCATGAAAGGCAAAATAATTCACTTACATTCTCTTTGAATTCGCAATTTATATACAGGGTGTTCCAGTCTTACGAAAAAGTTCGGTATATGGCTTATTTCAAGAGATATCAGAAAATGTGGTTAAGAAAAATAATAGATGTCTTTAAGAACCATACTTCGAAATTATCTTGAACTATACAGGGTGTTACATAACTCAGTTACAAACCAAATATATGATTTTTTAAATGAGAGCCCCTGCATATTATGCCAAATTCAGATTGCCCACATTTTTTCGAATCTTTTGATATAAGGTTTTGCTACGTTATACAGAGTCCTTTAAAAGTTATGGATACGTTTATGTTAAAATCGTAGCTAAATCAACGCCCTCTAGCTTACTGTACGTTACAAAAAAAAACAATGTTTTGCCTAATCGAGTTTCGTAATGTAGACATTGACTAGATAGGATTCCTCAATCAACGGTATGGTATAGGGAATGCTTAACAAAAATTAAAGGTACATAATCAATGTTTATATTTGTGCTATTAAATACAGGATGTTCCATTTAAAAGAAGAAAGAAAATGAAAGGTCTGAATTTCGATCCACCCTGTACACAAAAGAGAAAATAATTGAAATTCAATTGAAATTTTCTGTAACGTACAGTAAGCTAGAGGGCGTTGATTTGGCTACTCTGTATAACGTAGCAAAACCTTAAATCAAAAAAAATGTGGGCAATCCGAATTTGGCATAATATGCAGCGGCTCTCATTTAAAAATCATATGTTTGGTTTGTAACGGAGTAACCCTCTATAGTTCAAGATCATTTCGAAGTATGGTCCTTAAAGACATCTATTATTTTTCTTAACATTTTTTGATATCTTTTGAAATAAGCCATATACCGAACATTGTCGTAAGATTGATACACCCTGTATGTACTTACGTTTGTTATAGTACTGAGCTTTTTGGCGAAACATTGAAATTTAGATATCTGTTCAGAAATATTTGAAACTTTCCCATACACTCATTTATTTTTATACAATGTATGTATACGTTATTTGAGAAAGTAATTCAAGAAATTTAATAATGTTTTGCAATAATTAAATTTGACAAAGCAATACATAGCCTATTATTGGATATTAAGGGCGGAACAATTTACAATTATCAATCTACATTTTCTATTTTTTACTACTTAATAGGTCTCAACTTGGAACGTCAATTTAATACAATTTAAATACGTTTTCTAAAAAGTCTGTCAGCTATTAAACTTATGAATTATGAAAAATAAATTATGAAGAAAACAAACAAAAATTTTCTTAGATTTCCATTTAGGACTATCGGGGTAGGATCTAATTGTACCTAATGTACGGACCACTACATTAAACTCGTTGCAGATTCTACAGCAGTTGCTCCTTTACATGCCATATAATAACAGAACGATATAGGAGGAAAATACTGGATAAAACTGAACGAAACCATCTTTAGTACTATACAGGGTATCCCACTACTCCGTAATCGGTCGATAACTCAATGTGGGTTGAAAATACAGAAAAAAGTTTCAAATAAAGGCTGCTTTGATTTGAATTGCGCATATTTTAAAAGTATTCTTATATCTAAAGTATGTTGCATTTTCACCTGGCAGGAAAATGTCACTTTTTTTTTAAATGGCACACTCTGTTTTTTTCCCTTCATGTATCGACCAACCATATTTATATCACGTCTGATTTTTTTTGATATTAGATATGCGGTTGCCAAGTTATTAATTATTTTGTCAAAATTTTGTACAATTCAAGGTCGGACTATAATATTCATAACTAAGTTATTCTTCAAAAAAGGAAAATTTTATTTGACGAATAATATTACCCTAATGTCGTGTTACTCTACAAAAAAAAACTAAGTGATTAATTTTATACCGAGTGTTCAAAATGAGAATTCAAAATTTGTGAACTTCAAATAGAATTTATACGAATATTTTAAATGGAACACCCTGTATTTTTATTTACCATCGATTCTTGACAAAGAACCCTATTCAACGGTATATTATTTCTTGCTATTATTTTTTGTACCTTTGTTAATATTTACGATTTTTAAAATTTCACGTAAGAAAAATTTGTTTTAATTACTTGGTTATAAAATTTGTATTCAAAATTGAAAATTCTGTGTCATTTCATTAATTTGATGAGAAAGTACAGTTATCATAGGCCCATTTATAAATAAAATTCTGTTTGAATGTTATTTGGAAGAATACAGGTTCGTACATAGATTTTTTCCGATACCTGATCGTAAAGTAAGTATAAAATCGCAATTAAATCATAAAGTGTGATACATGCTTGAATACAGAATAAAAAGCTCTTCTAATATTATGCATAAAAAATCAGGACCGTATTTAAAAAAACAAAGTTGATGATGGTTACTTGAAAACGAAACGTCGGATTCCAATTTGCTGTATGCCGCGTTAAAGAACGTTATAAAGTACCTACCTGTAGAAGCTTCTTTTACTTTTTATTTAACATCAACGAAAATTCGCTTTTTGTCGCATAACTTCGCAACGCCAACGGTTCGAAATTTCGTCAGTTTAAAAATGTCATTTTACTAAACTCAAAATTGCCCAACTTTTCTCCCATTTAACCGAAACTCTATCTCTTACCGTTTCCGAAATCCCCATAGTGGCCCTCCTTATCTTGGACACAGTGTACCTATATTTAATTTAGATACCAGCCGGCAATACCACTATAACGTTACCAATGATTAGGTAGGCACTGCAAAAAGGAACTTTTCTAATTGAAATGACCAAAAATTTACGTGTAAAACAAGAATATCTGAAAAAACTGTAAATTAAACAGAAAATTTGATTAAGCGGCCCTCATTCGTGTTCGCCATTATGTCCAGTTTAAAAAAAAGGTTTGGACTGTGTTTCTTAACGATTGCCAAATTAAATGCTACGAAATAGAGAAACTAAATAAGACAATAATGTATGAGCCAAATGGTTCCTATACGCGAAACAGTTATTAATTTTTCAGTCATTAATTCACTCTACAAATTTATTGATCCAGAATGTATTCTTATTTTTCAACACAACGTAGCTCCGAAGGACAATAATTTGGCAAAATGACAGTTTAAAGTACAATAATTGCTTATATTATAAATATAGTGTATGTACTGTAATTGCGTTATTTTTATAATGTAAGACTTACATCAACAAAATTACTTTCCTAAGATAGCCAAGTCTAATTTTTACCTCAAACGCTATTCATTTATGCAAATCCTTCAACTTTTTCATCCTCGCAGCTTTAGGGTTACTCTAAAAAGCATGTTTGTACGATACGAATGCGGTAAATGTCGTGTCAAAAAGTTGTCTCTTTCCCTCATTTACTACAGAATAATTTTGTTCGCAGGAAAAAAACGGTTTTCTTTGTAAAGTCATCCCTTAACACTTGCAAAACGCGCAAATTTACAAAGAATTGTGAAACTTCAAAGAAGTTTTAGCCGCACTTATTAAAAGTTCAACGTGCTCTTAGGGAACTTTCAAATCTTAAAAACGCATTATTAGTCCTTATTTTATGACAGCCACACTAATATTTAAGCATCCCGCAATACAATTTGCCTTTTTCTTTTACAAAACTAGTAAACCATTTTTAAAGTGCAATACACAGCCATCTACCTAGTAAATACATTTATTGCAGGACCGCAATAAATAAATAAACCCATAATTTGTTCGATGACCCTAGTTTGGCCATAATACCCCCTTAAGGTTACTGACCGTTCTCCATAGATTTTTACAAAATTAACCACAGTGTTGGTCAAATTTCTCAAATGACTATTTAAATCACCACAACATAACAAATTGATTTGTTCCGGAAACTTGTTTCGGTTTAAATATCGTGCAGGTTATATAGAAGTTATGTGTATTTATGAAGGCAACATGTAGGTACGCTCCTTTCAAATTCTGTCAATACATACAATGTTTTTATCTTTTCAAGTCTTTAAAGTTAGATTTCCATTCTTGGAAAGTCATGTTTGCACTTCATGTTTGAAGTAACCCTTGTTAAATGTGGTAGAGCTTAAACGCGACCGCCCTCGGTATGCAGAGTCGGATTTACCATAAGGATAGAAAGGCTATAGCCTAGCGCGGAGGGAGCGGCAAATGTTGGAGTTTAAATAATACAGGGGTATTCTAAATGATGGAGCCAATTTTAAAAATTCATATATATCTATTTATTAAAGTACACATTCAAAATGAACAATCTTTATACCTGTGAAAAGAGGAAGTTTCAAAGTTTTTTTTAACCTATACATCAGCGGGATTGGCGCCCGAGGCTTTTTGAATAAATCCTTTCCTCAGCGCTGGATAGGTCGTAGAGGAAATGAAGACCTGGCTCTACACTTCTGGCCACCGAGATTTCCTGATCTCATTCCATGTGACTATTTCTTATGGGTTTATCTTACGGAAGCTGTTTACGTCCCCCCTATACCAACAACTCTGAACGATCTGCGGAATATACGCTGTCTTGTGTGTGGGATGAGGTTGGCTACCGCGTAGATGTTTGCGGTGCAGCAAACGGTGGACACATTTATAACGTGTTAAAAAAAACTTTGAAACTTCCTCTTTTCATTGGTATAAAGATTGTTCATTTTGAATTTGTACTTTAATAAATATGAATTTTTAAAATTGGCTCCATCATTTAGAATAACCCTGTATTAAATAATAAAATGACATCTACATAGAATAATCTAAACATCTAGACAAATTCAAATCATATGAAAAAATACAATATTTTAGAGAAAATTACTGTAGATGAGGAGCGGCAAAATGTTTCTAGCCTAGGGGCGGCGAATTCGTAAATCCGCCTCTATCGGTATGCAGGAATAAAGCTTTGCTGCTGTAATACAAAAGTACTCAAAACGCCGTAACACACGTTTTAATAATCCTTTACTTATGCCTTGCAGTACTTCTTATTACAGATAATGTAGTACAACAATAATACTATTAATTAAGTAATAAGCGAGAATTTCATGTTGTTATTATTATTATTACTAATTTGATATTGGCGCCAAGTAGCTATATCTTAATTTTCCAAAGCAGAGAAGAGAACTTTTTATATCAGAATACGTTCATTGTTTTAATAGAACATTGAAGATGCAGCCGTATCCTCTTTATGTAGTTATACCATTTCAGATTTCTTTCCTCCGTTTTTTCGTATACGAAAACATTTTTGTTTGGTCGAAGTTCCATAATTGATCGGTTTAGATTCAATACCTCACGAAACTTAGAATTTGTTTTGATAGATTCTTTATAGCTATTGATGCATATTTTGAGAATACTAACGTAGATGATTCACCAAAATTGAATTGAACAGTTCATTACAAAATGGCGCCGTATGAAGTTGTTGTACGAGTGGGTATGGTCATAAATTAGTATATGTCTTGCAAATGAACTAAGACGTCACTTGGAAAAAAATAAAAATAGGAAAAAACGGCAGTGGTGGGTTAGGAATTGGATAAGACGACGTGATGAAAAGGGGGCATCAATGAATTTGTTAAGGAAATCGAGCGCAGAAGATCAGGGTATGTTCAAAAATCACCTAAGAATGTCCGAAGAGCAATTTGAACAGCTGCTGGCCAAAGTCACACCGTTATGTCAAAAACAAAACACAACTATGAGAGAAAGTCTTCACCCCAGACTAAAACTGCAAATTGTATTGAGGTATATCGCAGCAGGAGATTCTTTCAGAACATTGGAAGCTTTGTATCGTGTACCTACGTGCTCCATTTCAACATTTTTATCTGTAGTATTGGCTGCTATTTACTAAGTACTTCAACATTGTATAGGTAAAGGTAAGTAAGTAGATAATTTCCAAGAATAATAAAAATATACATAAATGTTTTTTCTCTATTTCGCGACGGTTATAGCTTTATATCCGTACTGAAAACGATACGGAAAGAAGCTCTGTTTTCGTACTGTTACAGGGATTTAATTTTTTGTAAGTTTTGAAGATTAACTGTCAACCATACCATTATTATACAACTTGTAATTTTAAATGTGAATTGTCAAATGTCAGAATTGCAAACATAATTTTAAAAAAATCACTAAAACAATTTTATTATGTATCATTATTTATTAAAAATGTTAAAGAAAATTCATGCGAAGTAGAAAAAATATGCGGGCCCTCAAAAGTTTGTGCGATTGAAAAAATTTTGTCACAACAAAAAATCATTGCCATTTTTGGCATAGATTTAATTTTAATAAAATTTAATGCCTACGAGTAACAGAAATTCTAAAATCGGCTTCCATTTGCAATGAGTTCATAACTATAGTGGGACAGCAAGTATTGAGCAAAATTATTTTGGAACTGAAGGAAGCGAAGTATTGTTCGATAAGCGTCGATTCCACCCCTGATATCTCTCACGTCTCTCAGCTCACTTTGCCGTGCGGTACATGAAGGAATACTCTCCCGTAGAACATTTCCTGGACTTCATACCAATGGAACGACATAGAGCAACACACTTGTCCGATACCGTTGTATCTTTTCTTATAGAAAAAGGTATAAGTTTAAAGGACTGCCGCGGGCAAATGTTCGACAACGCACCAAACATGGTAGGTCAGTACAATGGGTTGCAATTGTACATGCGCCCTTTTCGTCCCAAAATGGCGCACAGTTTGAACGGTTGCACCCCGATTCAGCGGTTCCCGATTCGGCGGTCCCCGTTTCAGCGGTCCCGTTTTAGCAGCCGCCGTTTCAGCGGCCACCCGTTACAGCGGTTCCCATTTTAGCGGTCAGCCGCTTCAGCGGTCCCCGTTTCGGCGGTATATCTTTTTCGGAGCCCCTTTGCACTGTTTCGTAGTAACGAGAAAGCATACCTAATGTTGAAAAAATAATTTTAAACGATGAGCTCCCATCCTTTTACCCTTACGAAATTGTTTGTAATTACTTTACTATAAATATTTCTTTTATCTCAAAAGGTATTTTTTGCCAAAAAGCAGTAACTTTCTGATTAAAAAATTCTTGTACCTTTTACAATAAATCAAATAACTATTCAAAAATTAATTTTTCGGTTTCCTTCGTTTGTCTTCAAAAGCGCTTGGAATTTTTGATTTTTAAACACCATTTGAATCGGTGTGCACTACACAAAACGAATCTACGACAAAAAGGCAAACAGGTCGTCAAAAGGACGCGGTTTACTCCATCAAAAAGTTGATTTGAAAGTATTAACATGTGAACTATTAATTAAAAATAACTTATTCATATAGATAGAATATAACCAATAATTACATGTTGTGACAACCATTATTCTTTTTTCTGAACAACCAAAGTACTTGATAAGTTCATTCATTTTTATGCTAACGCAACTAGGTCCCCTTTCTTGCTAAAATGGGGTCCGCTGAAACGGGGCACCGCCGAAATGGGAACCGCTGAAACGGGGCACCGCGGAAACGGGGAGCGCTGAAGGGGGGACGGCTAAAACGGGGACGGTTGAAACGAGAACCTCTGAATAGGGGGCCGCTGAATCGGGGTTATGCCGTTTGAACCTTGTCGTCGGGCAGGTCGCTGGGCGCGTTATGGAGGCAACAGATTAGTTCCAGTTTCTGGAAAAACTTTACACTTTCTTCGCAAGTTCTACTCATCGTTGGAACGTGTCGAAAGAGTCTCTCGGGCTAGGCATAGTAGTCAAACGTCTTTCGATACCAGATGGTCTGTATGCCCGAATGCTGTATCAGCTACTTCAAAACAGATACACCCGGACTTAGAATACAAAACTAATACAACCCGTTCTAGACAAAGGAACTCCCGTTTGACTTTCTTCGATGGAGCCATGGACCCAGTTCCAGGGCCGCGATAAATTCAGAATTGAGGTCTATCTAACAATCATAGACACATTGATCACTCAACTGCAACAACGTTCGAAGGCTTAAGATCACTACTCAATTTGTTCGAGTTCTCTTCCACATTGAGTGTTTTGCGAACAGAAGAGCTGGAAATTAATTGTCAGATTTTTACAGTGTTTTATGTAAACGTTGTCAATGAAAAGAACTTGTGGTGGAATGTGAGCATTTTAAGCCTTATTTGTTACAGGAAAAAATGCTTGGTGATCACATTCACATACCTATCTACAATGTGTATAAGCTTCTGAAAAGTAACAATCTTGTTATGAAGTTTCCCAACGTAGAAAACCCGTTTATGATTTCCTTGTCCTTGATGATTACCAGTGCCAGTGGCGAAAGATCATTTTCAAATCTCGAGCTAATCAAAAATGAACTACGGAACAGTATGAGTCAGGAGCGATTAAGATGTTAATTCTCTAATGAGCATTGAAAATAATGTTTTGCAAGAAAGAAGAAAACCTCTCTAATATAATCTATATGACATAAAGACAGTAGACCTAGCCGAGTTAAAAAAATCAGTTCTCGATCACCAAAGTGGCATTTCGCGCACTAGATACAAAAATAACTATTGTTGAAAAAAAAATTTATGAGGGAGGAGCGGCCCCCACGTACGAATGGACCAGGGCCCCGAAAATCTTAAAAACTGCACTGTCTCTTTAACGATACCTCCACATTAAAAACCAAATTCCCCTTTAACATAAGTTATATTCTACTTGCACTCTTTCTTACATTCAATTTTCATTATTCTTACATTCAATCAAATTTTGTTGCTCTGTTGCCAATGATTGAATAGTTATAATATTTTTACTGATTGTTGATTTCGGCGACCATTTTTAAAAAACATTTATTTTCTCCTAAATGAGTTGACTTAAGTAGGTGAAAGGTCCAACAACCTTGGTCTAGAATCGAATATGAATTTCAAAAATATAACAATCTATAGGGTGTTCCATTTAAAATCGTCCAATACGATCCTGTACAGACGAACCCGAGAGCAGTACGGGCCCAATATTTTTAGGCTGTAAACAAGGAACATCTGAATAAGAAATGTCCCTTGACCTTTTGTCCTAAAATTAATATTAAAGGTACTATCGAAGAACGAAGGGCAAGTGGGCAACCCTGTATATAACAGATATTAAGAGCTAAGAGCTTAGAATGCAATATAGTTTGAAAGCCCAGACAGAAGAACAACTATGGTTTTTGAATAATTATGGTGAGGATGGCTTTTCTGTAAAATATGAGAGGATGGCTTTTATGTAAACTCTGTAACACCTCCTTTCAGCTATTTAATTCTCTTTCTCAAGTATTCGTAGGAGAAAAAACACAAAACTCGTATGAATGTATGATAATCTCATCAGCTCATGTTGTTAGATCATAGCTACACACTGCTACTTATTAGTCATTTTAAATCCAAAATATGGGATGGTACAACTTGAAGAGCAAGTAATTATCCAGTGTATTAAATCAGTCATCAGTCACAACTTCATTTTAGTCAATTTTCTATACAAAATTTTGAATTTCGGTATAAATATTGTATTATCACATTTAAATATTGAGTAAGAAACATGGGCGTTAAAACAACTAGTAAACCAGCTTTAATTACCTAAGAAGTGTATTTGTATGTATTTATACTAAAGTGGGAAGGCGGAAAGGATCTTTGCAGAGATTTATATGCCCCTATCAGTAACAGTAGCACCAGTTTTTATGTGAATTGTGGGAAACGCTAATAATCGAATATTATTATGTTACATATATGGTATTATACAACGATCGACGATCCCCACGCATTATTCCGTATTTCGATGAAACGTTCTGGTTCTATCTATTTTTAGGCAATTCGATGTGTGGTTTATTTAGCTTAGATTAACTTAAAAATTATCCACGTGTAGATTTTTTGACAAAGGTATGTTTCAGAGAAGTCTGCGACCAAACAAAAAAAGCAATATAAAGCTTGTGAATAAATAAATTAAATGTTTTCTTAATTAAGGTATATTACTAGACGTGATAATTATTACAGTGATACCTTACACGTTTTAATGCTTCATCGTAATTACAACAGAACGTTGATTTATTATATAATAGATGTCATATAATACAAACCATTTACATACAAATATTTTGCCTTATACAAAAGAAAACGTTCGAAACCGATATGCAATAAATCTTAATTAAGAGAAAAACATGAGAATATATGTAATTTCCTATAATTCTGACACCAACAAATGTTTATAACTTTATTACATGACAATGAAGAGATCACAACAATGATTTGAAAAAAATGTACAACGTCGTACATTTCGGACTCTCCCTTTTTCTTTCAGTGTATTTACATTATCGTTTAAACAAATTTCGTAAAAAAATTGATGTAACAAAATAATTGTTTACTTTATACAACTTTAAAAGAAAAATAAAATCCATAATAGAACTATGTAGCATATTCAAAATGAATTTTGGTTTTCCTATAACATTGACAAAATATGAAAAAATATATCCTGTATCGATTGCTTATGAAAAATTGTTATTTCCTCAAATTATTAAACCAAAATTTGAATCCAATAATCGATAATTATACAGGGTGTCCCAATATTCCGTGGACATAGAGCTACAGTAGGTTTGTGGGAACAAAAAAAGTCGAATGGGCTAAACTTACCTATATACTAAAGTACATCGTTAAGCCGTGAGAGGGCGTCAAAGTTGGAAGAATATTTTTGTTTTATTTTAATAAATCGGAAATTCTTTGATCGATTTTTTTTAAATTTGGTTTGGGCACATATCAATGAAGGAACTATGTTTTTAAGTGGATATCAATTTAACTGAATTCCGGGAAGGGTGCAAACTACCCCTACCGTTCGATACATTTAATGGTAACTTTTTTGTGGGTCGTAGGAGTGCTTTAATTTTTTGTAAAAAGGAAGATACATTAATTTTCTGTATTTTTCGTCTCTTTCAAAAATGGTGTATCTCTTTTAGTTTTTGAGCGAATCACACAATAGTCACAATAAATGTTCAATACGACCACCACCTCTTCGACCCTGCATAAATTAATTCTACGCAGGACACTGAAATTGACTCTTCTCAAGATGCTGCGAACTTTTTGCAAGACCAACGCCTGTTGAGAAGAGTCAATTTCAATTTCCTGCGTAGAATTAATTTATGCAGGGTCGAAGAGGTGGTGGTCGTATTGAACATTTATTGTGACTATTGTGTGATTCGCTCAAAAACTAAAAGAGATACACCATTTTTGAAAGAGACGAAAAATACAGAAAATTAATGTATCTTCCTTTTTACAAAAAATTAAAGCACTCCTACGACCCACAAAAAAGTTACCATTAAATGTATCGAACGGTAGGGGTAGTTTGCACCCTTCCCGGAATTCAGTTAAATTGATATCCACTTAAAAACATAGTTCCTTCATTGATATGTGCCCAAACCAAATTTAAAAAAAATCGATCAAAGAATTTCCGATTTATTAAAATAAAACAAAAATATTCTTCCAACTTTGACGCCCTCTCACGGCTTAACGATGTACTTTAGTATATAGGTAAGTTTAGCCCATTCGACTTTTTTTGTTCCCACAAACCTACTGTAGCTCTATGTCCACGGAATATTGGGACACCCTGTATATGTATAATTGGTCTGAATTGTTAAAGGTACCTAATTATTACACTTTTTTGGAAATTGGGCTCTGACTATCGCCTTTTATATTTTGTATAATTTTTGGGTAATTTTTGGGGACCAATTACGTTTATTTTTTCAACTTTAATTTCTTACACCTAGTAGAATGAATTTTGAATTATTGATACTCATTTTTTATTATGAATTAATAACGAGGCTTTGGAAGATAGTTGTTCATCACAAATGGAGTTGCAGATATGGATAGAAAAACTCATATTAGGAGCCCTCTTTCTTGGTCAGACACTCCTGTT
This sequence comes from Pyrocoelia pectoralis, assembly GCA_036250285.1. Taxonomy (NCBI): domain Eukaryota; kingdom Metazoa; phylum Arthropoda; class Insecta; order Coleoptera; family Lampyridae; genus Pyrocoelia; species Pyrocoelia pectoralis. The sequence continues at coordinate 69,228,556 of CM070075.1, forward strand.
TACTCGTCTTACAAAAAATATTGTGCACCAAAATTGGAAGATGTAAATGGAGATGTTACAATCATAACCTTTTTGAAATCTATTCAGGATTTCTTGTTAACATCTTTGATTTGAATTAGACTAGTGAACCCAGTTTGTTATTCTGTAGGGCTTATGCAGTTTATCTCAGGAGAAACATAAGATAAGTTTTTGTTCGTTTAGCTTCTGGCTAAAGATATGCTGTCCGTTGGTGGAGGGGTGTATTTTTGGGATTATAATGAAGGTACAAAAATCCCACTTCGTGTTCGCTACGAAAATTACAGTGCCAAAATGTGCAAAAAAAAGGTTTTTTTTTCAATATCTCAAAAAATTTCACTTTTAGGGGAAAAAGTGAAGACGAGAAAGTTATACCTAGAGAATGTAATTTTACGGAAAAAAGGTCGGTACAAAAATTTTGTACGAGCATTTTCGTCGATAACTCGAAAAGGGAAAGGATGGGAAAATCGTTGAAATGAAAGTTGTAGACAATTTAATAAGAACAATTTTCTTTTTATATTTTTTTGTACGATCAATATTGACAGAGATATGAATTTTTTAAACATTTATTACATTGCGGAAAATGTAAGTGGAAAGTGTTATGGCTATGAATAGAGTTAAATTAAGTATTAATTGAGTAATTATTAATAATAATTAAATTATGAGTTTAACATAATATAGGTTGGTATATGATTACTTAATTGAATATAATATTTTGTTTGCATCGAATGCCAAAGTAGACTGACGCCACTCGTAAGCGGAAAAAAGTCCTAGGAAAAAAATCCTTGGACAAAAATCCTGGAAAAAACCCCGGAAAAGAAATCCTGTGGAAAAAAATCGTGCCACATAAAATGTCATCACAAGCATGCTGTTTTTACTATAATAAAACCATATTTAGGGACTCCTTTTACTTTAGGGGACTCCTTTTAGAGGCCAGTACGCCCATTAAGAATCGAAATTGATTAAACTAAAAACTACGTAGGGATACCAATATTTGCACTGACGATGTGACGAACGTAGTTTGTTCCAAGTTTTTAACACCTGTTATAAATCACCCTGATACTAATATCAAAGAACGTAATATATACCGTTCTTTGCTAATATACTCTCAATATATAATTCTTTGTTATTAACATAACATAAATTTACTTCTAATAGTTATTTATGTACCAAGGGCATTAACTAGATGTTTATGCCCGCCGAGGGTGACTGGCTAGTAAGTCGCCCGAGGGTATAAACATCAAGTAATGCACGTGGTGCATACGTTTTATTTTTCACTTAAATAAAAATGAAAATTCAAAAAATTTAGGAAAAACAAAAAAAAATGAATTGCACAGAATGAATGGCAATCCATGACGCGCCGTCTGTTGTTGCGGGTATAAATACATTATGCCCGCATATTTTGTTCTCGGGCGTCATGAACTGCTTAATATACCTACTTTGACAGATATAAACATCAAACAATTGACAAGTGATAAATAAAATTTTCTATAGCTATCTTTCTATAATATTCATAGTTTATTCAATATAAATAAATAAATATAATAATAATATAACAATATGTACACACAATTAGATTCCGATAATTATTTTGTTAATATTGTGTAATATAATACATAATAATAAAATTTTGTAGTTTCACTTTGGTAATATTGTATAATATTTAACAATAATAATATTTTTTAGTTTCGATTTTGTTAATATTGTGTTATAAAGAAAAAATTATATACCAATAATTTGTTTCGATTTGAGCAACCGCTGGTCTCCTAACACAGCGAGGATTGTTTTCCATAGGATTTTTTTTCCGAGGATTTTTTTTCCATAGGATTTTTTTTCCGATGATTTTTTTCCAAGATTTTTTTTCCGAGGATTTTTTCTAGACTCGACGCCACTATGTGTCAGCGCGTCTTAAACTAACCATGCTGCCCGACGGACGACGGCCCCTTTCTTGTGCACTATTCGTCCTAAAAATATGATCCCGTACAAAACGATACCTAAATGTATGCACGATGCCAGCAAAACGAAATGCATGAAGTGTAGCAGAAATGAGGCGCACGTAAGAAGTTTGGAGGTGGACAGATACGAACTGGAAGAGGTAGATACAGTCTGTTACCTGGGGGTGATGATAGATAGAACAGGAAAAAGGGGGAAAGATTTGGAAAGAAGAATTAAGGCAGGAAACAGAGCTTTCTATGCAAACAAGAAGATGCTAAAGAGTAGAGAACTAGCGAGGGACAAAACACTGATTAGACCTGTGACAGGAAAGGATGGAGAAATATCGTGGAAGCAGCCAAGAGATAGGTACATAGGACTATGAATGGAGGGAGAAATTAAAATGGGGGTGAAGACGGATTTGTAAATCTCAGTAAAACATAGCAAAATTCAATTAGAATGTAATGCTGAAATAAAATAAATAAATCTCAGAAACAAAACAACGTAGGTAGATGAATAAAAAAAATTTCAAGGTAATTTAATTTTCTTCAAAAAATATGGAGTACCTAGCTTTTTTTACAAAATACACGAAAATGCGGCAGTTTTTATGTTTTTTAGCATTATCGCACTTCACATATTTCCAAAATAAGTTTGTATGTACAAATTTTCGAAATTTAAATATCTTTTACTTTTATAAGATGTACAATTTCAGTTAGAGCTATAGATTTTGAATTATTAGATAGTGATTTTACCATGAAGAAACTACAATCGACAAACGATAATAAATGTTAAAAAAATTCATATCTCTGTCAATATTGATATGAATTTTTTTAACATTTATTATCGGACAATGGTTGAAATGAAGGTTATAGACAATTTAATTGCGAACAATTTCATTTTTTTATTTCTTTTTGTACGATATCTGTCAATATTGATCGTACAAAAAGAAATAAAAAAAGAAATTGTTCGTAAGTAAATTGTCTATAACTTTCATTTCAACCATTTTCCGATCCGATGCGCCGTTTTCGAGTTATCGACGAATAATGCATGACGCGCTCGAGATTTTCTCATTTCTCAAAAAATGGCCCTTACTTAAAAAAAATCTGCTAGAGTACAAGTGGTCCATCTTCACATTTTCCCTTAAAAGTGGCATTTTTTGAGTTATTGAAAAAAATAGCTATTTATATAACAAGTTGCAAAATGAACGTGTTTTTTGCACTAGATGTGAAATTGAATCACGAGCGTAGCATCGTGTGCCAAAAAGACGGAGTTTTGCAACGTGTTTATACAGGGTGATTCATTAAGAATGTCCAATCTCTGAACTGTAGATTCCAGACCTCGAAATATGATGATTCTGCCCAACATGCCTTATACAAATATTGATAGTTTCCGAGATACCGGGTGTTTAAAGTTTAAATATGAATTTTGATTTTCGCAATAACTTTCTATTTTTTCACAATTTCTTTTTGAAAATTGGCAGTTTTACCTTTTTTTGCATGAGGATTGCCAATTTGGACTCTAATTTAGCATTGCTAATAGAGGGCGCTAGTTATACTTGGTTGTGTTTAGTAAATCTAAGCAAAAATTTTTTTCGGCTAAACTATTAGCAAACTAATAATAAAATATGGAAAAGCGTTAGATTCTACAAAAAAAAGTTACTCTTGTTTGATTCGTGTAACTCGATCAGTTATCGAGTTATTTGCTTCTAAACAGTTCAATAAATTTTAATTTAAAAAAAAAATTTATTCTCTAAATGTGTAACAACAATAAACTATTATTTATGATCCGTTTTCGCAAAGATCTCTTCATATCAAATAACCCTTGTCTATTATTTTTAATCACATTAATTAATTGTTATTGCGAAAATCAAAATTCATATTTAAACTTTAAACACCCGGTATCTCGGAAACTAGCAATATTTGTATAAGGCATGTTGGGCAGAATCATCATATTTTGAGGTCTGGAATCTACAATTCAGAGATTGGACATTCTTAATGAATCACCCTGTATACAAGATTTTTTGCAATTCAGTAAAATTCATCTTCATTTTGAATCTATTTGACTTGGTAATTATTTGACGTCGGATATTTTCAAAGCAATCCTTGTTTGTTGCAATGTTGCTATGGGAATAAACCATCACAACAATGAAATCTCATTTTGTCACAACAACATTTTGTCACTGAAATGGGTGACAAAATTATGACATTTCGTAACTGAATTGCAAAAAACCTATTTTTAGCACCTTTTTTGTACTGTAATTTTCGTAGCGAACACGGTACGGTAGTGGACTTTTGTAGTAGAAAATGACGAAATTACAAGAACAATTAGTGAAACCCAAAATTGTACAAAATATTCAGCATTCCATCATTTGCATTACCAACTATCTATCACAAATTGTGTGAAAGACTGAAGGTTCGAAGTTCACGAAGGGGTTAATAATCAGTTGAGGCAAACAAAACTCACAACCGCCCCTTGACAAAATTGTTTAAGTATTTAAAATTTCTTGAAAAAATGATAATTAGATATTAGTGGCGACATGTTTCGAGACAAACGCATCCCATTATCAAGCCCAGTAACTTTTATAAGAAAATTATGTCATTACATTAACAAACATTAACATTTTCATCGTTTCATCTGTCTTCACTCGTTGTCAGCTCGTTTTCCATAATTTAAATCATTATTTTCATCTTTTTACATCATGGCCCTTTGTAGGGAGCCCTGTTACTTTAATAATCAAAACTTTGTGATTAAGTATTTTTTAAAATATGTTAAGCTAATTAATAAGTTTTTCAAACACATTTTCTCTACTGGATTTGATAATGAGATTTCTTTGTCCCGAAACATGGTTGCCACTAATCTAATCATCATTCTTTCAAGAAATTTTAAATAAACAATTGTGTCAAGGAGAGGTTGTGAGTTTTGTTTTCCTCAACTACCTATAACAAATTTGAACGCTAAGTAATTAATGTGTTTTTGATTAAAGTCTTAACGATGTTACTGTGGAAAGTAATTAAAGTTTCAAAGTTGCAATAAATCGACCGTGTCGGTCGTCCAGAAACTCCCTGTATATTCCTGCTTCCGACTTGCACATATTAATAGACGCCGATGACGCAAACCGTGTAATAAATCAGCAATGTATCATTTATAATTGGTATTGATTTTCTATTAGCGTATATCCGTAGCGTTACTATAATCCTATCTTATATCTATTACAATGTTGACTGCATTTACAGCGCAGGATTAATACAATAGGGAATAGAAACAATTTGTCACGCTCTTCCATTGTTCCACCCTCGAATGATAACACATTTATCTACATTACGGACATACCTTCTATGCCGGCTATATGGACGCTACAACATCTGTTTTATTTTATTTTTCATTTTTATGTATGAAAAGTAATTAGGTAGGTACTTGCGCTTCCACGCTGCCTCTGTATTTACAAGCTCGAAAAATAAAATGTTAGTGCTAAACTGATGCTAACGTTATCGAAGAGGCGAGGCGACCAATGTAACAATGAGGAGAGAATAGATAAATGCAATTGGGGTGTACGAACACAAAATAATTGTCGCTCATTGTTTGCAAACGGTAATTAAACCCAATAAATAAGGTAAATTGACCAACCACCCATTCGTCAAACTGTACAAAGTCGATTTAATAATACGAGAATAACTAAACTTCACAAATCGATTGAAGCTAATGGTCCAATTTATCGCATAGTGGGTGGTTGTGGTTGCATCTGTCATCGAACGTTAGTGGCGATTGTAATTACTGCAAATCTGTAAATCTCCCCATACTGGACAATGTCCATTCAATTATTCTAGTACATTAGGTGACTTAAACGGTAAATGTCATTGATTATACGGGATTCGCATTCGATGACACCCATTTAACTTTTACAAAAATATTAGGTACGTAATATTCATTGGTTTCTAGTTGCAACGTTTTATGTGAAGCTGCTCAATTAAAAAATAAAGGTACAGCGAGAAATGCCGTTTAATGATTCTATATTCAGCATGTCAGTTCTTTCTTCCTACTACAGTCTGAATGATTTTTATTTTACAACAATGCGAGATCGGACGTTAGGCAAGTCGATTGATTATTATGTACTTCGTTTTTTATTGGAGCGCACTACCATTTTGATGCCTATGCATGTATTGTATATTTGTGAATTAACTTAATATGAGCATCTATGAGCCAAAGGAGCAACTTCTGAACATAACCTCAATGGAGATACTGCTCATTCTGTTCAGTGAAGAAGTATTGCTTAAAATAGTGAACTCAGTCGATGCTACCATCATCAGTAACATACCTACATATTTTCGCTCGATCGTTCATGGTTTTGCTCCAAATCGACCAACTTATATGCTGTTTCACTCAATTCTGCTCATACATCTTGTACAAGAGAGTGAATCTGGTTTACACAGATTTCCAGAAACCTTTTGATTGAATCTGTAGTAATTTTGGTCATGAATTACAAATGTACGTTTGATGATAATGATGACAATTCACTTGTACATTACATCTAAATTTAATAAAAGCTGAGTAAAATATACAGGTTGTTTCTACTTAAAGTGGACAACGTATTAGAGGTTGTAGAACTTGTCAAAACTAACACTTTTTTTAAGATTTTTTTTCATTTTGGCTTTTGTTTTCCAATTATGGTCCTTTTTTTAGAAATCTCTATATCTCCGTTATTTGTAGTCTGATTTCAAAAAATTCTGGCAAGTTGCCACGAGACTTCCCTCGTATTAACACTTTTTTCCAAAAATAAATAGGTACTACTGCATTCAGAAAAAAATACACTTAAACTACATAAAAAAACTGCAACTTTATCTTATAAAAAATGAGTGCCGCCATTTTAGCTTACACCGGAAGTGACGTCATCAAAGGTAATATCGGCATTTTCGTCCTTGGCCCAAATGTAATTCATTAGCGAAAACCGCATTTCGATAATTTTAATAGTTTCTGAGTATCGAGCGTTGCAGTCATTTTTTAATAATTATTTTTTTTAACACTTTTTTCAAAAAATAAGTATAGCACAATATATATTGCTGAATTCAAAAAAAAATTCTCTTTTAAACTACATAAAAAAAACTGCAACTTTATCTTATAAAAAAAATGAGTGCCGCCATTTTAGCTTATACCGGAAGTGACGTTATCAAAGGTAATAACAGCATTTTCGTCCTTGGCCCGAATGTAATCGATTGGCGAAAACCGCATTTCGATAACATTAATAGTTTCTGAGTTTAGAGCGTTGCAAGGAATGTGTACGTACAGACTACAGACTACAGACGACAGACGGAAATTTTTTTTTGCATATTTTGAATCTACGTATTCGGAAACGCAAAGATATGTAAAAATTTCCATAGGTCACATTTTTTTTTGTGGAAAACTAATACAATACTTCCCTTTTACTTCGTACTCGGGAAGTAAAAAGCAAAGTTTTTTGGAATCAACAGTTTAATATCTACAACGTTTGTTCAAAACTTTTTTACAAAAAATTTAGAACAGCAAAATCATTTTAAATTATAGTAGAATAGATTTTTGCTATTCTATTTCCAAAATTTAAAATTACCACCATTTTGCTGTTTTGTAAATTTTGCAAATTTTTTGTAAAGAAGTTTTGAACAAACGTTGTAGATATTAAACTAAACCAAAAAACTTGGATTTTTTGAAATCCGTCTACATATAATGGAGATATAGAGATGTGTAAAAAAAACAAAAAAGAGTCCATTATTCGAAAGCAAAGCCCAAAATGAAAAAAATTGTTTTAAAAAACGTGTTAGTTTTGATGAGTTCTATACCCTCTATTCGTTGTCCACTTTGAGTAGATACACTCCGTATATACATAGCGGTAAGAAATTATGTCACTGCTTCCATTAGAAGAGAGGATATACATATATTGAATAATAATAATTAATGGCTTTACGGCCCAAAAGAAGGTATTGTAGCTGCTCGAGTCGAGAAATGGGTTTATAGAGCGCACATCTATAAACCCATTTCTTGTGATGAGTTAGTCCACGTTCGTCTATTCTAACCTATTCCATTTATCCCTTTGCTTCTTCCAATATTTTCTTCCACACGTCCCGGTCCTTTACTTTTTCCTACCATGTCTGTATTTCTAATTTCCTTATATCTTCCAGTACTTGGTCTTCCCACCTGCTTTTCCATCTCCCTCTGCCTCTGCAACCACCTGGTATCCGCATTGTAATGTTCTTTACTTCTTTGTTGTCTTCCATTCTTCTTCTAATATACCCGAGGCAGCCCAATCTTTGTGCTCTTATGAAGTTCACTATATCTTCCCCTTTTAAGATTGTTTTTATTTCCGAGTTCATTAGCCTTCTATTTTCATCTTCTGTCACTTTCTTAGGCCCACATATTCTTCTAACAATCTTTATTTCGAAAATTTTGAAGTTTTCTTGCTCCATGCTTGTTTGTTCATTACTTCCGCTACATAAGTTACCACCGGCCTGCTAGCAGTGCTAGCTGCATTATACACTTTCATTTTTGTACTTGACTTTATGCTTTTAGTATAATGTTTATGTATTTGTAATAGGTTCAGGAGCGTAGCTATAGATAATTGGGGGGGGGGGGGGGGGGGGGGGGGTCAGCATGAGAGTTCGTCAAGTCCAGTCAACCATCCCCAATTCAGTAATGAGAAAATTTACGGTTGACCATATGATTTAGGATTTAGTGCAGAATGTAATCTTATTTCGGGGAGGGTTCAAACCTCTAACCCCCTCCCCCCTTATATCGTCATTGTCAATCTCTGTGCATCTTCCCCTTTTGCTGTTTATTGATACTCCTAAGTAATTAAAGTTTTCTGTGGCTTCAAGTTCATAGTTCCCTATTTTACTTGCATTGTCGCTTCTGTTTTCCCTCATTATTTCTATGTATTTGCTTTGTCCTTGATTTATTAAGAGGCCTTCCTCCTTCGCTTCCCGTTCGACTTTTTGGGTGACTTCTTCCAAGCTTCTCCTGTCTTTTGCTATCATCTGCGTATGCAACTACTTGTATCGCTTTGTTGATCATTGTTCCTGTGAAGTTACACCTTTCAATTACTGCGTCTAGTATTATTATAAATAGTGTTGTTGATAGCATCACCCTGTCTCAGTGTCTCACTCCTCTATTAATTTCGAAACCTTCCGTTCTAAACACTGCTTGCGAGTTTTTATTGTCATTTCTGTCAGCCTTATTAGCTTTTCCAGTATTTTCATGTCTTTCATTGGTTTTATTACCCGCCCCCGTTTCAGACTGTCAAAAGCTCGTTTAAAGTCGATGTACACTATTTGCAACTCCATTCATGAAACTTTTCAATTATTTGTTTTACTATATGTATAGCGTCTATGGTCGACCTACCCCTTCTGAAACCGTATTGATAGTCTCGCCTTTTGCTGCTTCTGTATGCTTCATTAGTCTGCTATTTATTATCATAGTAAGTATTTTGTACACGACGTTTAGTAGGGTAAGTTCCCTATAGTTTCCGCATACGCTTGGGTCCCCCTTCCTATGGATTGGCAATATTACTCTTTTTTTCCCAATCCCTGGAAATTTATTCTTTTCTCCAAATGTGGGTTATTAGCTTATATTCTTCTTCAAATTATATATAAATAATTTTTAAAAAAATTGGTCGACACTTAAAGAAATGAATATTCTTAATAAGCGCTTCGTCCAAAATATATGCTTTGATCTGGAAAAGTTGCAGAGTGAAACGAGTATTTTGTAGTATTGCCTGTATGATTTTTCCAAATGTAACAAAAAATCTTTATATTATACAAACCCTTATGTACCCGTAGAAAAATATTTAAAAAGATTCCAACTCATTTTTAAATGGGAATGAAGGGCTTGATGCTGAATTTTTTGTATGTTATACACATGCAAAGTTGTTCCTATCTACTAGTAGTTCTTATATGACAAGTCAAACGCGGCAGTTTCTGTGGATCAGCCTAAATGGAAGCCATGCTGCGAAGAAGGCAGAAGATCAAATTTGGCAACAAACGACATCTATTAAGCACAATTTTTCAAATAATTTCAAAAAAACACTTAAAATAGAAATTGCCGGTAATTTCGATACGTGTTTCTTTAGAAACGCGAGCAGTCTTTAGCACTTTTGGAAATATACGAGTAGCTAAAGACATCTTACATAGATGCACAAGAACTGAGGAAATCACTACTGACATATGCTAAAAATTCTTGTAAATATCTTGGGCGGTCGACGAAACTATTTCTAGGGACCGCGATCCTTTCGGTTATAAAGAACAAATAGTTATTGAAAATAAAATGTTGACAGCCTTACTGACACTGAAAGACGAACTAAACCTTCTTTAAGCTCTCCACATAATTTTTTTTTAAATCGTTAGATTTTGATATTGATGTTTTTAGCTGAACCGGCCTAAATATTATTTATAATGATCGTAATTTATTTCCGCTACAGGAAACGATACTGTTGTACCTAATACCTGTTTTTAAAAAAATAAATTGAAATCTGCCAAAGAGCATGTGCTGACGACAACTTTCAACGTTCATATTTTGAGTTTGCAAAGTTAATTCATCGCTTTATTACGTACTGGACTACAAAACTTTGGGGTCAATAAACGGCATGGGATTCATATTGAATGTGGGGTGACAATGATAGATAATAATTGGAATGCATTATATTAGTTTACAATTAGCGTTTCACATAGCAATCGGTGAATCCAGCACAATGTCACTTTTTAGAAAATCTTGTAAGTATATTTTCGAGTGAAAGAATTAATAATACACATTTAAATTTCGAAATTTATTTCATGAAAATATAATATACGTCACTCTAATATTCTCTAGTAGGTACGCATTTTGGCTTTTAAATCCAAAAGGTTTTAACAAAACGAAGAACATTCAAAAATCTGTTACCTCAGTTTATGGTATCATTTCAAATATAACCTAGGTACATCATTTTCTCATAGATTTTTTTAATAAAGCAAGCAATTCAACAAATATCTAGCGGAAATAAGTGCCAACTTTGTCATTAGCGAAATTAGAGAAATGTACGATGGCCTTCATTAAACAAAGTTTACCATTCATTCCTAAGGGATTCTAAAATTCGAAAACACCAATTCACGAAAGATGTTGGTAACATTTTTTTATTTCGATCTACTATCATACATGATCGTCTAACTCAAAACTTGTTTTAATTTACGTGAATCATTGCCGTCAGGTCACTTTAAGTCGACATTCTTGTAAAATATGAAGGAACCAGTTTTTACAAATAAATTTGATAACGATAAGCGACTTTTGTAAATTTTCGAAGATGTTACCGATCAGTACGTTGACGACTTTTATGGCGGTCGAAAGTGTAGTTAAATTAATTTCTCTTCGGTATCGCGTTCGCGATTTTGAGTGCAATTATTATTAAGTCGTTGTTTAATTAAAGTGCTGAGTGCTGGACCGAAAAAGTAGAAGAGTAAGTTACAAAATGTTTCTAAATTCGCTAATTTCTGCCTTTTTCCATTGCAGATAAAATACTGGGGCAAGGTAAGTGATTTTTGGATCTTCTCGCTTGCTTGATTTGCATGTGTATTGAAAGGATACAGTGTGTCCAATTTAAAATTACCTACTGCGAAATATTGGAATAGGTTCTACTCCCAAATGTAAAAATTAAAATATTGCCTTTAATCAATCATTTATTATTTGAATATTTTACTTCCAATTTTTAATATTGATTCTGGTGAAGACGCAGCATTTAGAGGAATGAGCATAAATATTATTTATTTAAATCAATACGCCCTGTACACGAGAATGAACTGTACGCCCCTGATGAACTGTATAGACCAAAAAAAATATAAGAAGTAGTGTAAAACATTTTATTAAAATTACACTACTTTTGGTTCGTTAAGGTCCACACAAATAATACTGGTAAAGTTTACAAAAACGAATATGTGTAAATTTTACAATTCACGTTACTAATAATTTTATAAAAGATTATGTAAAACATATTAACAAAATAACTGTAAAATTTTAGTTTACTGCATAGTAAAAAATACACTGCATCGAGCAATTAAAGTAGAAAATATTTCGTAAAATATTCTATTTAGTAGATAAATAGTATCTAGTAACTAATATTTTTGGAATAGGTTTATTTACTACATGTTTGTAAAGTTTTTTCATTATTATAGTAAACATTAATATATTTTCTTTAGGTTTATCACTAGTTAGTGTAAAAAACTTTTTGTGCAATTTTACACTAAGTTATTGCCCACTTAAACACTGATATCACTTGCATTATACCTTTACCACAACGTACAAAAAAAAACGATAGATTAAATGAAATAAACGAATACTTATATTATACCAATAAATGTAGGTAGGTATGTAGATAAAAAACACAAGACTAACTATAAGAGAAACTACTAGTTAATATTACTACACATATAAACGTAAACTATAGGGTGTCCCTTCAAACATTATACATTCTTTCCTTCACATCAAAGCATAGCATGTATGACCACGGAGAACACAATCGCGTAACTACGTACCTGTATATACTGATGCAGTGTACAAAATGGCATCAATAAGCGTTCTCTTTGTAAACATTAGTGCTTTTCATTGTAAAGTTTGCTATATTTAGTGTAGAACTTACAATGCAATATTTGTAACTCAGAATAGGTACCTAAGTGTAAAAATACCAAAAATATACAAGTAATAGTTTAAATATTTACACTGTTCAATTATAGTAGGTAAACCCATTTTTTTACTGTGTAGGTTCTTCACTGCTGTTCATATATTATGAACAATTTACAAACTGAAATTACATTATACTGTCCTCATTCTGTCCAACTATTGGAAAAAATGAATGGTATATTATCCATAGAAACGTTCTTGATGAGTTGGGATATTTCTTCTTCGAAAGTTATGACGACAGTATTTTGTTACTTTGTTCTAATTCAGAAAATTGATGGCCTTTTGGGTAATAATACGCAAATCAGATATCTATATATAAATATAATTTTCATTGACATCGATTTCATTTAAATGCGAAAGTTTATTTAGTTTGTTGTTTATAGGTAGATGAGGATTGGAAGTGGATACCCTTTCTACCCTCGCAACGTTTATATGCATGTAATCTAGTCCATGAAATAAATAGCTGTAATAAATTGCGAACTGCGCTGGTATCTGTGAGAATACAAACAAGATTAGGAGTGACTTTCTCATAACCAGTTTATTATATGATTCTTATTGTCTACAACTTTGATATACCCATACGCGTAACTAGCCACAATTACAAATTATTTCCTCATCATCGTCACGTGCCTAATTGAACGAACTGCATTTTATAGAATTTCCCCATAGTGGAGGTACCTTCTCATGAAGAAATTAACCACCATACAATGTAACAATATTCGAAAATTAATTATTGACTAATTAAATGGCGTTCTATAACTCCACAAGCTTTGATGATATTAACGATAATTTGTGTCGATTTTTCATGAATCTCTAACCTACATAAATGAACAAAAATAAACTAAAATTTAATCAATGAAGAAGTTAGTGTGAACGTAAAAATTCTACATTAAACTAAACGGGCGTAAAAAGTAATGCAGGGAAAGAGAATTTGAACGAGCTGTAGCATGAAATTGGCCCTTGTTTTATGTTAGTTTTTCCCCTAGCAATTTCTCTGAACCAATGAGAACTCACAACGATCTAAGCTACGGCCAATGAAAGAGAAGGACAGATATACTGATAAAAATACTCGCGCTCTATTATCAGCCATGATAGCGGGGCTGCCTCGCTCAGACAGATTCATTTTATAAATTCTGTTGAAATGTTTTCAGGGCGCTTTATTAACATTCATGCTTCCAATTTGTTTCTAATTCATAATAGCTTTCAGTAACACGCACGAGAGAAGATAGGAATTTGATATTCACGAGAGATAGTTACGAACCATATTATGAATATTTCTTAAAATTCATTGCATTCAACCCTGTTTATTTTGTTCTTTCAATGTTTTCATTAAAAACGCTTACGTTCTGAAATTATGATCTTAAATAAAATATTTTAACAGTCGTCGGCTGTAATTTTATGCTCTTTCCAAATTACACCAAGGATTCTGAAAATTTGTGCGGTACAAAAAAGGTTTTATGCCACTTTTATTATTAATGCTACTTTGGTACTGTTATATTTGCTTGATCGCTTTATGCTCGGGTCTTATTACTGTTTAATGTGTAATTGTTTGTTCTTAAGGGAGTATTTAAAATTTAAAATAGACACCTACATATAATGCACTGGTAATTAACAGACCATACGTTCTATTTGGTATAGGTATACGATTTATACATGAAATTTATGCTCTTAAGTATGCGAAATTTTGTGAAATGTGGAGATATTTTCTATAATCCACCTATAGAGACTTTTGTACCTATTAACACATATCTAATATTTCGATTTACTCTTATTATCACATTTATATTATTTTCCCCATTTCAATTTTTTTGCCTTGTGCGAGAGGGGTACACCATCGGTGTCAGGTCAGAATTAAAGAGTTGAGGGGCCTGGGGCTCTTTACGTGAAAGGGGCCCTTTTTTAAACTCATCGAAATTATTTTACACGATAAACATTAAAACAAGATCATATGAATAATAATATGAATATAAAGTAAGTAAGTAAATAAATGTACCTACAAGTAAATAATTAGATGAATATTTCGGATATCAACATCTCTTTCTCATCTAAATTCAACCTAAGCAGCATTCTCGTCCACACTAAAGACAAAATTAACCCATTGGACAAATCAGGTGTGTACAAGCTCAACTGTGGCAGCTGTAATGCATTCTACATAGGCCAAACTGGCCGAAAACTTAAGACCAGAATATCAGAACACTACAAAAACAATCTATACTACAAATCTTCCTTTGCCCATCACATATTAAGCTCAGGCCATTTCTTCGACCCCAATACGAAGTTCGAAATACTTCATTTTTGCGATAAAGGCATCCGTCTCACCGTCTCAACATATTGGAAAATAGTGAAATTATCACCTAAAATAATAAATACCCCGCTAGCCCCCTGAATGAAATTTTAAATTTCAATCGCAATTTGCTCATATAATTTCAATAATTGTTCCCTCATTCGAAATTCCCTCATCTTTCGTTGATATTACAGATCCCTTTTATGTCATTATTTCCTAGTGCCAACTTGTCAAATTTTAAGTCTTGGTTTCGTCTGTTGAGACTAATTGTTATTCCTGTTTTATCATAAATCATAATGATCTTTTCATATTCACGATGCTGGACGCCTTTGTTCGCTGCGTTTATTTGTAATGTTATTTTATTCATCTGCTTTTCCCGTAAGTATCCTAATTTTGACCACCAATGTTTACCTAACCTCTTTACAGCATGGTTCATATTTTTCCAAATACTTTTTAATCAATTTTAATGTGTGATTACACTTTTCACACCGAGAATTCAGTATCGAGCCTTACGGAGGGTGAACAATAATCTTTAATAAACCATGCATTTTATTCTTAATAATAAAATAAAATTGTAATAATAATTATTATAATATAATAAAATAAAATAAAATAAAATATAATATAATATAATATAATATAATATAATATAATATAATATAATATAATATAATATAATATAATATAATATAATATAATATAATATAATATAATATAATATAATATAATATAATATAATATAATATAATATAATATAATATAATATAATTATAATAATTATAATACCCTAAACCTCATTTATTTATTTATAATTTATGCATTCATATGGTAGTTTATGTTCAAACAAACATTTCACTCTTTTAAAGCGTTTGGGATATAAAAGTAAAATTTCACGCTACCCTCTACCAAAAATACTTGTACGTATAAATCGTTGCTTAAACGGGTTTAGGACACAACATACCGGTCACAACGTCCACTGCCTTTTAAACCGCCATCTTTAAAAAATGATTCCAATCAAATTGTCGATAATTTAAAAATACTTTTGACTATTAGAGTGTGTTTCACTTAGTCTTCTTCGTCTTCAATTTGTTTTATTATGAAGGAATTGTATTTATCAGTTTTTAGTTTTAAGATCAGAAAATATTCATAAAAACCATGAACTTATTATACATTCATAGCGAAATTAAATGAGGAAAGAAGATAATAACTTTGAAGATATTTTGACGCTGGAGCTGCAAAGATTCATTGTAACTGATAAGAAAAGGGCTTCATATTAGAAAAGCAATTTTGAAATACCGATGCCTCTGAAATGGTTTTGAAATAATATTAGAAATTAGTATACCATTCCATTAAAAAAATTCAAATTATTCAAAATACTTAATCCATTGGTTTTCAAACGAAATCCTTTGGCGTTCTCCGAAAAGATAAAGCATGGCGTTCTTTTAATAATGTTAACCGCATGTGTTTCACGTTAGGTAATAATAATTATTTATTGTATGGTTCAAATTCTTTTCTCGAAAACGAAGCAAGATACGCAAAACACTCAAGTAGAAAAAAAGTTGTGTTTAGTTGTTTTATCTAAAAAAAGTTACAAAATTGTAAAAAAACATTGGGGTTAGGTATTATTTTTTTGCAAAAAAAACTAACAAGTAAAATCGGCAGAAACGTTTTTAGATATTAATAAAAACAATTTTTTTACAACTTTTCGCAATCTGTATCACGAAGACGAACCATTTTCGGAGAGATGTTTATAAAGCCAAAAAAATTGCGGGAAGCACTGCTTTTTTATTTTAATTTGAAGAAAAGTGAGGCTGATGGACATCGATTGCTATATGAAGCATATGGGAAACATGCTCCATCAATAACAACATGTGAGTACTGGTTCCGCCGTTTTAAAAGTGGCGATTTTGACACCAGTGACTAAGAACGCGAAGAGAGCCCAGTAATAAGTTTGAAGACCCTGAGTTGGAGACGTTATTCGATCAAGATTCATGCCAAACTCAAGAGGAGCTCTCTGACACCTTGGAAGTGACCCAACAAGCGATTTCAAACCGCCTCAATGGTGCAAAAACACGGAAATTGGATTCCCTATGAACTTAATCCAAAGAATTGTCGAATGTCATTTTTTAACATGCGAATAACTGCTCCAAAGGCAAAATCGTAAGGTTTTTTTGCATCGAATCGTGATGGGGGACGAAAAGTGGATCCATTATGACAAGCAAAAGCGCGGAAAATCGTGGCATAACGCATACCATACACCAACTTCAACAGCAAAACCGAATATTCATGGCAAGAAACTAATGCTGTGCATCTGGTGGGATCAGTTTGGAGTGATCTACTATGAACTACTCCACCCTAACGTAACCATCATGTTACAATTGATCCTTCCGACTATCACTTGTTCCGGTCGATGATTCATGGTCTGGCCGAGCAGCACTTCACTTCTATGAAGAAACCAAAAATTGGGAAATGTCGTAATGAACGATACTTCCAATAATAGTATATTATACACCAAGGTGGTGAAGACTGTTATTATTGACCGAGCACCAAGATTATTTCGAGAGGGGCTTTACCCCGAGCGGAATAAGGTGCAAGGTCTATAAATGGCTTCACCACCCTGGTGTATATACAATTTTTTCCACTACTAGTCAAATTTAAGACACAAATTAAAAATTTCTTGTAAAAATCAAGTAGGTAGCACAGGAATGCAAATTCCCATTATTAACCTAGGTGAATAATATAATAGATTATTGACCACTAGGTAGAGAAATTAAACTTCTCAGTTGTCTAGGATACGCAATAATTGTCAACTTCACAGCTAGTAGTGGAAAATAGTATATTATACACCAAGGTGGTGAAGACTGTTATTATTGACCGAGCACCAAGATTATTTCGCGAGGGGCTTTGCCCCGAGCGGAATAAGGTGCGAGGTCTATAAATGGCTTCACCACCGTGGTGTATATACAATTTTTTCCACTACTAGTCAAATTTAAGACACAAATTAAAAATAAAAAAATTTCTCGTAAAAATCAAGTAGGTATCACAGGAATGCAAATTCCCATTATTAACCTAGGTTAATAATATTATAAATTATTGACCACTAGGTAGAGAAATTAAACTTCTCAGTTGTCTAGGATACGCAATAATTGTCAATTTCACAGCTAGTAGTGGAAAAAATACATTGTACCAATTTCTCTGAATTCATGTTTCAAAAAACCCTCAAACAGGGGCGAACTGGCCATCTGGTAGTTCGGGCAAATGTCAGAAGGGCCGGTGACAAATGGGCCGGTGGGCCTATGCTAAATTTCAGACTGATAGCTCAGTCAAGCACATAAAAGTAGGGTTTTAATAAATTCTATGTAAACCATTAGAACAAATTCTATTATGAGTTTATG
The DNA here is from genome assembly GCA_036250285.1 of Pyrocoelia pectoralis. Classification (NCBI taxonomy): domain Eukaryota; kingdom Metazoa; phylum Arthropoda; class Insecta; order Coleoptera; family Lampyridae; genus Pyrocoelia; species Pyrocoelia pectoralis. Next base: position 69,246,844 of record CM070075.1, read on the forward strand.
TGAGACCAGTGGCGGAACTTCAAAATTTGGGCCCTCCCGTAAAATAATATTCGGGCCCCTGAATCCCATTTCCACAATTAAAAAAAAGTTTCTTTTTTAACATTTATATTTATGCATTTTGTAACATAAAAGGAAAAGCTTATTTTTACATTTTTTTAAAGAAAATGATCCCTAAAAACAGCGGCCCATGTCTGGGGCCCAGACATTTGTCTCATTTGTCTAAGGCCCTATGCTATGATACGGTTCCTGCGCGGCGCGGCGGCGTGCATGATACAAGTAAACAGGCGGCGTGTCATACCGAATGCTTGCGACTTTGTTACCACTGATTACCGCAATAAAAGTCGATTTAGCGTTTTGGCGAGGGTTGAAGTTGACACAAGTCAAATGAAGGCCCTGCATACTTTTGGCTCTATTGGTGAAATAGGCAAAACTATTTTCAAGCGCTACCCAAAATTTCTCAAAAACGGGCCCCCTTCGAGCTTCGGCCCCCCCCCGCACTGCGGGGTCTGCGGCATTGTAGTTCCGCCACTGTGTGTGACAGACAACAATGGCAATTTTACGTAAGTCTAATTTATCTACAGACCCTGATTTTCGCCTAAAAACATCAGAAAAAATGTTAATATTGAGTGAGCCCGGTGAGTTTGAAAATGCCAGAACCCAATTTTTGCTCCAGTCCGCCCCTGAGGGCCTCAAAACTAATTTGCACTCCTGATATATTTTACCAATTTTACCAATTAGCAAGATGCAAATGTAGGTCCTTTGCGGGCCATTACGCGGGCTACGACGCGCTTATATCGAACCAAATCAAACACCAATTAACACATTAGACATAAGCTAAGCATAGCAATTTCTTGTATTGAAACACGATCAAATGAAGCGTAACACCATTTTATATAATCAATTAAATGAAAAGAAATGTACTGATAATCTCCTGCTAACATATGATGAAGAATTAGACAATCAGAGGGTTAAATCCGTTTGTTAAAAATAGAACGTTGTTTGGTACCTACTCGTATTGGATTATTTCTGTTATATTTAAATGATGAAAAATATTCGTGAATAACCTTACGTAAAATTCAATTTCGATCAAATTGATACATTTTTCCTTAAAATTTGTTGTAATACAAAAAAAAATGATGCTTGTAAAGCATTATTTTAACGGCATCTTTGGGTATTTGATTACCTATATAGTTTTATTAAATCGAGCAACTAAAAACAAATTAAAATACAATCTTATATTAGACTTTGTAGAGATTTAAGTTAACGGCGAACCGTGATAGACTTATTGGTTGTTATTTACACCCCAATAAATCGGGGCGATCAGTTAATTTACTTCCGGGATTTGCCATTACCGCACACCACCAACACCAGCTCTTATTGGGTTGTAAATAACTCTCATCCTTTCTTTTAGTCACTTTATACCTCTTTCAGATCATTAATTTAGTTTTATATATATTTTTCAGTATATGCGTACAAAGTAATTACCTACCTACTTCAATTAAGTGTTTTTAATTGCTGTTAAACAACGAAATTGTCATCACAAACTGACTATTAAACTATAATAATGTGGTTATAAAAAAATAATTTTTGGTATAAGTAGATATCGTTTTATTACGGCGCTGACAGTTTTGTAAAACGTTAAAATACAGTTTTAAGGTATACCTAATGTTATTTAAAGCATACGGTTAAGGCCAGTAGCTGCATATTAGTTCCGCTCACAAACTGGAAGAAATCATAAATGATTTTATATTTTTATGGTGCACTTTCGTTTTATTGCCTCATAATTTTAAAGCTACTGCAATCACTCTTTAAATAGTTAACTTTTAGAATTTTACGAAAGTAAATTTGTTATAGAGATCATTGTTACATTTGACATGATTGTAGAAAAAAAATCTTTCGTTCGTCATTTACAACAAACAAGCCAAAATTTACATTAACAATAAAAATTCCGACGATAAAATCTATTTTATTACATAGGCTACGACTTTACTGATAAAAGCGTTTAGGGGGAGAGAGTTCTATAATGTTGGATATCTGGAAAGATAATGGGGTCGTCGGTTATGCTACTGAATCAAGTGTATCATTTGATTATATGGCTATAGCCTACAACAACACTGTCTAGGGTGTAAATCTAATCGTAATACTCGCCAAAAATATCTCTGTAATTTACATACATTTGTTAAGAATTATTTTTGCATAATATAACTACGGTAATATTTTCTAAAAATGTACGCAAATATCTTTTGACATCCTTCCACGTAGACTTCTGACTCAGTAGTTTCTCAGATTTGTAAGATTTGCTCGTTAATTAAAACTCAATTTCCTGTAAAAATATTATAGAAGCTTTAAGTTCAGGATATGGAGCCCCTATGATAATACTACATCATCATCATTAAAGACTGAATGAAACTCTGATTTTTTTTCGAATTGTACAGTGTTCAGTTTTTGTGATACACAAAATTTTTGATTTTAAAGTTCTTTACGCGAATTATGAAAGGTAAAGTGTGATGGCAATTTTATTTACTTTCTACTCTGCAATTCTACTTAAGTAATGAAAATGCTCAATTCCGAAACATCGTAAATCCCCCCCCCCCCCTCCTTTGGATGGATCGATAACTTTCTTAGGCTTAGCGTTTCGTAGAGTGTTCAGTTTCGTTTTTTCCTTCGTTTAAGTCTTTAAGGTATGGTGAAATGGTTATTATTAACTATGCATATCTTGTTTCCATTTCCTCATCTCGATGTTGTCGATGCTGATACTGCCTCGATCACGACAGGTTGGGAGCGGTCCATAACATTCACCGTTTTGGGGGCAGTCATCGAATGTTTGGGTCCAGCAGATGTTCAATGCCGTCGTTGCTCTGATTGTACCAAGATTAATTAGATTATTTCTCAGACATAATTCGAACTTTTGAGTGTATTTATGGCTTAGGGAAAACATAAACACACATATTCCTTGTGCCATTGCTATCACTTTGATATTTTTTACATGAGTTACGATCCTTTCACTATTTATACAACTGGATCATCTTTACGAGACTATTCTTTAAGAAATTCTTAAACCAAGTTACAAATATAAGTCCTGGCATCCATTTCAAAGGATGGTTGATGACCACACTTCTGAAAATGAGAATGACTCCTGACTCTGGGAAATAGTAACACTAACAGTAGCGCTAGAGCAGATTTCTGCTGTTACAAGAATTCCTTGCCCTTGCGACGGCAACCTATCATATAGTTTGCCTTTCAGCGATATGACCTTCAACTTTTGGTTTTGTTACTTTCAAAATGCCCGTGCCACTAGTGTAGGACAAAAACAATGTTCATCCTGTCATATGAGACGCTTGTGTCCTCTAGCTAGGGTTCCTCAGCGTAAGCTTGTATGGTCAAAATATGCCCGTGCGGTTTGGTTTCTTTTTTTTACTTTCAGTCGTTTGTTGATCAAATACACCAGAGTAAATTATATTCATGGAGGTGTGCAATTTTACCAAAACCTCGGCAAAATTAAGGAAATTAATGAACTGAATGCTTTATGTCAAGACCAAGTGTTCGAATGCTGTGGTATTATTCTAATGTGCTTAAATATTTGTATTTTATGTGTCTTGCCAATATTAACGATTTTTTATATAAATAGCTTTGGATAGGATGTGTAATAAGTAACAAAAGCACAAAGTGGTAGTCGTCATGACTTCAACGTTAACCTTTTGCAAGATTCATATGAAAAATGAGAATTATTATTAGATAAGTACGACAAGTTCTTTTTATCTAAAATCAGTTATTAATGAGGAAACAAGGACACAAAATGGCTCATCCAGTTCTTTAGATTATATTTTTACTAACGTAAACCAGACTATATCACACAAAGAAGTTTTGCATAATGGACTATCGGATCATGCTGATCAATTTATCCATTTATACAGCAAGAACTGTATGTGAATTTATTAGGTAGGTACTCTTCGATAAACTCAGTGTAATGTTTGTACAGGTGTCCCGCGAGGCAGTGTACTAGGTCCTTTATTGTTTTTACTTTACTGTAATGAATAATGACTTACCTATCAGATGGTATAGAAAAATGGCCATAATTTCTATATTTATGAAAATAAGTATGTCGAGTGATATATTGTTAGAATCGTTGAAAAACGGCCTTTTTTATAAAGCCATGGCCAACTATGGTTTCCATTAGAAAAAATACAAGTTTTTGTCATTACTCAAAAATTAATAAATAAAAAAATTGATTAAACTGTACAGGGTGTACAACTAAGAAAGGAGGCCGGCCATAACTCAGAAACTATTTGAGATAGAACAGTGAAATAAAAAATCTTATAATAAATGTGGCCAAGAGAAAATGCTGGAAATTATTTTCAATTTCGTACCATTGCCGCCAGAGGGCGTTTCACTGAATTCAATTTGAAATTCCCATTTTTTGGACAATTTTCCTTAGGAAAATTTAAAAAAATATATTCGTTGTAAACTAGTGATCAATATGTAAAACTTTTTTTAATGAATTTTTACGATTGCTGTCAAAATAAAGGGAGGGGGAACTAAATTACGTGTTACTAGAAAAAATCGTGTAACTTCGAAACGGGTTGCTTGAATATGGCAAGATTGGTCTCGATGAAAAGACAATACTTGATATTAAAGTCTTTCCGTCATAAGTTTGTGGGTATCGGATTAAAATTGTGAAGTAAAGAAAAGCTTTTCTATAGTTGACTATGCTGTGGACCAGATGTATAGTTAGCGCGCGCATTTAGGTATCTTATAAAAGTTTAGTTGGTCTACAATACCCTGAAGTGGTATGCAGTGACTCTCAAACAATTATTGTTGTATATTATTACAAACTAGATTTCTTTTTGAGTGTTTTGTTGAGTTGAGGTAGCTAATAAAAAGACATTTTCCTTATTGTCCTAATATAGTTAATGGTATTTTAACTGCTCTTTGCATTTTTGCCCAACGAACCCAAAACGTAATTTGAATTCTGTACATTTTTTACTAATGATTAGGTAAATGAAATCGAATTAAATGTAAATTATGTGGAAGAAAAGTCACTTTCACAATTTTATTTTGATAAAATATACAGTTTCTACATTATACACCTATCTCATTAGATGATAATCATTAATTAACTATACATTAACGTTAATAGATACCTATAGGTACTTAGCAATAGAATGTGCAATTATCGTAATGAATTAATAATTTCCAAATTTTCTATAAATAGGGTAAAACAGCTCAAAGCATGTTAGTTCAAAAATCGATCAGTTAAAGAAAACAATATGGATCGTCCTAGTGGAAAACATTTAAGCCCAGCTGAACGTAATCTTGTAAAAAAAGTTGAAAATTATTTCACGCGCGAAAAGGAAAATATGGGACCGTTATTATCAGTGCTAGCAGTACAACAACGAACGACCAGTGCGTGTGGTATTTGTATGGGTACACTTAGAAATATACACAAATTGGATACACAGGACGACACACGACATTAATAAAGAAAATAAAAGGAAGAGATTGCATCGGTTTTCATTGGACTTGCCTGAGCCAACAAAAGAAAGAATTAGAGACCTAATATATGAAATGTACAAGGCAAAAGAAATTGTGACACTAAAATCATTACAAGATAAATTATCGCAAAGGAATATTCTTGAAATTGGAAAGACCACACTCGCAAAATTATTAAAACATTTAGGAGGGATCCAGATTCAAAAAAACTGACAACCGAAAATTATTATGCGAGCAAGCTAATATAGTAACGAAGAGATGGAAATTCTTAAGAGAATATATGAAAAACATGCGCTCAGAAAAACCTAGAGAAGTGGTATTTCTGGATGAAACAGATATTCTCGAAAGGAAGTTCTGGTAAGCGCTCTTGGCAGGATGATACGAAACACTGTTATTCAAATAGTAGTGCTAGTACTGGTAAAAGGTATATTGTAATACACGCGGGCAACAAAAAGGGCTTTTTGCCAGAAGCCAGTTTAGTTTTTGCTTCAACTAAAAAATGCGACGGTTACCATCAAAATATGAACGCAAAAATTTTTGAAGAATGGTTTGAAGAGAGGGTGTTAAAAGTGTTACCAGAGTCATCAACAATAATTATGGACAATGCTTCTTACCACTCTAGACTTCTACTAAAAATACCAACAGCAAATACTTCCAAAGATGAAATTCGAAAATTCTTGGATAGCAAAAATATTGAATACTTATGACAATATGGACCTCAAAGCTGATCTTCTTTCAAAAGTAAAAACCCATTTCTGTAATGCAGAAAAAGTCTACGTTGTGGACCAACTTGCACTACAATATGGTCATGAAATTTTGCGACTGCCCCCTTACCATTGCCAATTTAACGCAATAGAAATGGTCTGGGGAATATGCAAAAATTATTATGACAAACACGCGTGTGAAATAACAAGCAATGAAATGGGAGTGATACATTTATGGCAACAAGCATTGGGACAAGTAAATGACGAAATTTGGACAAAATGTGTTGATCATGTGGACAAGCTAATTGAAAAGACTTTTGAACATTTTGCATGCATTCAAAATATGCAGCAATGCTTCTCCATTGGAAATTTGCGTTTTTGCTTATAATACAACAACCGAAATACACTTAATGTCATTTTGTTATCTAGTTTACAGTTTTGACATAAAGTTTTCATTTTAAGCGTTTTCATTTGTTTATACCTCAAATTGTCTCTTATATTATCACATTTTTGACTATAACTTTGGTACTACGAGAGCTATTGACATAATTTTTTTTTTAATTATTCCCTTATTAATGTTCCTTCCAATAGCAGTGAAAAAAATATTTGGTACCATTTGAATTTTTTTAGAAAAGTCGACCGTTTTGTTCCTTCAACAAGTTGCGCCCTCTATTGGTAGACGGAGATAAGAAATTGTTGTGGTTTTGGATTTTTTTGGTAATATCAAGCATTCTCTTTACATCGACACCAATCTTGACAAATTCAAGCAACCCGTTTGGAAGTTACACGATTTTTTCTAGTAACACGTAATTTAGTTCCCCCTCCCTTTATTTTGACAGCAATCGTAAAAATTCATTAAACAAAGTTTTACATATTGATCACTAGTTTACAATGAATATATTTTTTTAAATACCTTACTGAGGAAAATTGCCCAAAAAATGGGAATTTCAAATTGAAATCAGTGAAACGCCCTCTGGTGGCAATGGTAGGAAATTGAAAATAATTTCCAGCATTTTCTCTTGGCCACATTTATTATAAGATTTTTTGTTTCACTGTTCTATCTCAAATAGTTTCCGAGTTATGGCCGGCCTCCTTTCTTAGTTGTACACCCTGTACTATTGAGCCCATAATTATCTATGTACAACTTCTTTCTTAACACATTTTTTCTAAAATCACTAATAAAATATGTAGCTATAAGTAGGCACTAAGCAAAAAAACGAAAAAATGATTTTTTTGAGACATCTAGTTAGCCATGCATTTTTTTCCAAAAAAGGAAAAGCTCATTAAAATTTGCTGGTAAAACTGCAATTCTTTCCGCATTTAATCGTCTCGATGGGAGACTAACATTCATACCAATGAAAGTTCAAATATATTATTACATGTTATACTTAATTTTTGTTCTCTGAACTGTAGTTCCTTTCAATTTTTTAACATTCGTCACTTTCGCATCCATCCGATTCTGAAATTTACTTAATATCACTATATCGAACCACAATTATGTTTTTTTTTAACTACCCTTTCCTTCTAAACATTTTATAATTTATAGATTATATATTTATTACCTAAATCATTTATAATAATGTCAATTTACACATGTAGGTAACCTTGTTTTAACTTCATCATAATTGGCTACCGGCTACCGTGAAATACCTACGTATAGTCACGTGTTACAAGTATTAATGTCGTCAATTTTACACCTCTAATGATTACTACATATTTCCCTATATTTTACCACATCTTTTTTAATTGCTCCAATGATGATTACATCAGGATTTTTTCAAAATTGCTATTGTCTGTCCTCATGCCTCTATTAAAAATTTTCAAACAAACCTAAACAAAATACGTACTACATCGAAACGAAGAAGCTGTATAATCCATCGTCATGGCTAAAATAGTATGGAGGCGTGCCAAATTTTTTCTAATACTAAAACGGTAGGTAAGAATAATTGAATGGAACAAAGTTTAGGATGAAAAATGGTGACATTTATTGACCAACTGTGTCTAAACTTGACTGACAATTATTCGTTGTAAGAATCAACACTGTTTAAACTTTACCGACGTTATTGACAACAATAAGTCGTAAAACTGTCGACACTGTTTGAAAATATTGACCCTAATTTTAACTAACGCTTTTTAAAGAGAGGCAAAAGCATTCAATATAAATCCGTTCTAGTACCATAACTTATTGATCTAGTTGTAGATAAATTAACGTTTATTTTGATTTACTTTTAAGAAAGTAGGTAGGTATTATTTCTTTTTTATGCTGTGATGAAATTTAACATCTTCACGGTCACTAAAGTTTAATTTATCGGAATCCCCAATGAGAACCAAATTCCAAACAATTTCCCTATATTCATTGCCAATTTTGTGTATTTACTATCGAGGAACAAACCTTTTGGGCTGTTTTATTTAACCAGTTTAACCCATACGACATTTTCCAAATACTTATATGTTATATGGCATGGTTTTACGGAATTTATTGGAGATTTACTTGTTTATTAGATTTAAATTTAATACAGTTTTCCTACTTAGTGAAAACTATTTTTTCGTAAACCGTCGTCAAGCACGTCTATCTAGTAACCAGGTCGACCATGAACTCCAATTTTACAGTGTTGTTACTTATAACTGGAAAACGGTTGATCCTTGCAAAAAAATTCTTTACAGAAAAGTAAAATCTTATTTTTGTTACAACTTTGATTCTATGCATAATTATGGAAAAACGCACCCTTTTTGAGTTTTTGACCCCGCAAAGTTGAAGATTTCCAAAAAACATTTCCGGTTCTCGTTTTTCATACAATTTCTTCTTTTAACTCCTCCCTTGTTCATTTTTTTATTAATTAATTATTTTTTTAATCGTTAATTAGAACATTAAATTTCCTGTTCGAAAAAATCAAGGTGTCGATGTCGTCGTCTTCTTCATCGCCATCCTCCTGGAGAGCAGTGGATGCTTGTCTTACGAAATGATCAGTTGCACAGCGGCAGAAGATGAGATTTAGGAAGTTGGCCGGTACTGGCGAGTCGGCAGTTTCCATCGTCTCCTCTCGCCCAACTCCACCGCTGTGGATCGAGGCTATCGTTGCCAAGCCAGAGGTGGATCCGCAAGTACAACCCAGCCACATCTTTAGTTGGTGGAAGAGACACCATATTGGCAGGGCTTGATGAGGTGTTGTAGAACAAACTCGGGTCTCATTGGGCTTTTCTTAATGCATTTGAGGATGGAAGCTATGCTTTTCCCATACATGACGCTGGTTGTATCGCACCCTGAAAAGGCGAGGATGAAGAGACTTGGTTAACTGTAGGGGAGGTCCTGTAGTTGTGTGGTGGAGAGTAACTTCAATCACCATAACGACGAGGTCAACATCCGCTACCATCACAACTACAGAGGATTCAGAAGTAGCCCTGTCGATGCTCACACCTAACAATTCTTTCATCCGCATGTCTTGTAGCCGTGGTTGTCTCTCTTCCTTTTGCAGTCAAGGTCTTCACCAAGAGCTCTATCAGCTTTGTCTTGTTCTTCTCATTGGCGAGAAAGTTTTCCTGCCGAACTTTCTTCGTACACCTCTACCGGTAAATTCAGGAACTTGAAAACACAACAAACAGGCCCATTCAAACAAACAACTGTCGAGATCAAATCTGCTTATGGTGACAAGTCACTCAGTGATCGGGGCATCAGTAGACTTGGTGACATAATTGGTTTCAGAGTGGCGAGAAAAACACTGCTGACGGCCCCAGATGAGGACGACCGCCAGAATAGGACAATCAGCGAATCCTCGCCTCAATCTAGAATCTGCTTGATGAAAATCCGCGGATTTCAACTCTTGTAGTGATGATTGTTGAAACTAGAGATTATATTTGTTATCTTGAGCACATAATCAACTTTGGAGAGTCAAAAACTCAAAAATGTGCGTTTTCATGATTATGTTTAGCATTCTTATGTAAAGAATTTTTTTGCTGGGATCCACCGTTTTCGAGTTGTAAGTAAAAAAAACTGCCCCCCTCCCTCATCCCTCTAGGGCACACGGTAGTCCAGAGGACTTTATTTTACGTTAATATGGAGACCTCGCCCAACACATTTCCGAAGAAATTGGTAATACATGAATTAGCAACGTACGAGGGCGTGCTGAAAAGTAACGCTTCCGGTTTTTTTCTGGGAACACCCTTAAAGCTTTTGAAATAAAACAAACTCTAAAACAATACTACATTTTTATTCTTCATGTCTACATATTTATTTCTCAACATAGTCACCCTGGTGATGCACACATTTCTCCCAACGAGAGACCAGTTTGTGGATCCCGTCACTGTAGAACTTTGGACCTTGTTGAGTGAACTACATCAGGCTCACCTCCGCTTGAACCGCTTCATCATTTGCAATGTGCGCACGTCCAAAGGTATTCTTTAAGCTTTGGAAAGAGATGAAAATCGGCTGGAGCCAAGTCGGGATTGTATGGAGGGTGGACGATGACAGTGAAACCAAGGCGTCGGATTGTGCAGACGTCGAAGCGCTCGTGTCATGCTGCAAGAGAGGGGCATGTGGGGAGGGGATCTTCGAATGCGCGCTTTCAGTTTTCGGAAAGTTTCCCTGTACCTTGCGGAGTTTGTGGTGGTGCCTTTCTTTAGGATGAACTCCATATGGACGATCGAATTTTAAAGAAGATTAGTTTCGAGTATTGAATTCTGCAAAACATTCCCCATTTTACCGCTGCTCTATGTTTTCTAATACCAATAGTCAACATCGAAATTGGGACACACTGTATAGGCGGCAGTCATTCATAATAAACAACAATATATTATCGAATGCCCAATAAAAACGCTATATTATACGATAAATCGAACGATCACCCCCAAATTAGGGGTTTGCATTGCATACTGTTTTGGCAAATTGACCACTTAGAATCTATAAATAGACAAGCGGTTTTTTTGACCAATGAATATAAAAGTTGAGCTGAAGCGATTTTTGTACTTTAACGTCCGGGGTACGAAATGAATGGGCGCCAGTTCATTAACTTGTCAAATTTAAGGGTCTATCACTGGTTGGATGAAACATAGGTTTCGATGTATACATAAAACATCAAGAATTGTACGGCACTTCTGATAGAGATTGGATGGGTCCATAATGCCTTGTAGGGTAGCTCCAAATGGGGGTGTAACCAAATTAATTAAATAATTCACCAAACCTTCCCCATGATTAATTTATTGTAAAAATTGGATAACAATGGAGTGATGACTAATTGATAAGCGACATGTTTCGATATACTAAGATATCATCTTCAGGCTTAAGTCTAAAATTAGATTAATCTAAGATAATTAAGTGTTACAGAGTAAAACATCAAGAATACTTACATAAAAGGTGAAATTGAAATTAAAAAATGGAGTGAGACGTCTCGGTGAACAAATGAACGAACTCACATTAAAGTGAAATTTAAAGCTGAATTACTATCATTTAAATCATCATGCTAAAAGGAAGGTTAAATTAACACGTGTTGAAAAGAATTGGATACTTACAGGAAAAATGTTTTAAGGTTGAACTAAATATCAAGGAAGTACGACATAAGTTGCAAATATAAATAAAGCAACACAAAGTAATCAACGAATAAGAGATTTAAAACTTTAAAACTTTGAAAAAACGAGGCAAAAGGCCGCCATTGCGTCCATCAAAGATTTTTCCTGTAAGTATCCAATTCTTTTCAACACGTGTTAATTTAACCTTCCTTTTAGCATGATGATTTAAATGATAGTAATTCAGCTTTAAATTTCACTTTAATGTGAGTTCGTTCATTTGTTCACCGAGACGTCTCACTCCATTTTTTAATTTCAATTTCACCTTTTATGTAAGTATTCTTGATGTTTTACTCTGTAACACTTAATTATCTTAGATTAATCTAATTTTAGACTTAAGCCTGAAGATGATATCTTAGTATATCGAAACATGTCGCTTATCAATTAGTCATCACTCCATTGTTATCCAATTTTTACAATAAATTAATCATGGGGAAGGTTTGGTGAATTATTTAATTAACTTCTGATAGAGATTTTTTAATTTTTTACAATGTTTACCAACGCATAATGCAAATTTCTTTTACGAATAAACATATAATTTGAATAATAAATACCTAGTTTTATTGAAATTGAAATACAAAAAATATCATTGCAAGAAGGAAAGTTTCTTGTCCTCTCGCGCCTTAAAATGTTCCATTTTTGCTCGCATTTCTTGTAAGATATTCGTGAAATGGAATGAATAATAACAAACTTCAAAGAAATTTAACCCAAAACTTTGTCAAAAATTAAAAAAGTCCTATCAGGAGGGCCCTGCAATAAACTTTCCTCTATCCACTGACACCTTTTTGTGCGTTATTTGAATTTTATGTATACATCGACACCATACAATCAGCTTCAATTCCAACCGGTGATGTCTTTAACAGTAAAATTCACGAAAAATTCTACATTTCAAAACACCCTGTACAAAATAAAGCGCGTGAACTACTTTCATATCGGCCGCCATCCATCTGCAATCTTTGAAACTACAGAAGAATTTTTACAGATTTCCTCCTTTCAATTACACCACATTATTCGTTTTGGTTTGTCAAACTCCACGTGCAAAATAGTTTTTAATTTTTCAATTTTTATTTAAGGGAGTTTAATTAATAATATAATTAAAATGTCGCTGTACAATTTTAAGAAAATTGCGGTTGTCCCAACCGCTAAGGTAAATGCTTTAATTGCATAAAAATCGTTTTTAACCTACAAATAATTTCTTCTAGGACTTCATCGATATTATGCTGTCTCGGACACAACGGAAAACACCAACCGTAATACATAAACATTACAAAATATCACGTATAAGATCATTTTACATGCGCAAAGTGAAATACTCTCAACAAAATTTTCACGATCGACTTTCACAAATTTTAACCGAATTTCCCAAATTAGATGATGTCCATCCTTTTTATGCAGATTTAATGAACGTTTTGTACGATAAAGATCATTACAAACTAGCGTTAGGTCAATTAAATACTGCTAAACAATTGATCGTCAAGTGAGTATGCTCATACTTCGATCAATCAATATTTATAGTTAGCGTTGTCGTCTGTTCATAGTGTATCGAGAGATTACTTACGCCTATTAAAATATGGTGATTCTTTGTATCGATGTAAACAGTTAAAAAGGGCCGCACTTGGACGTATGGCAACAATTATGAAACGACAAGCTGCCAATTTGGTATACCTTGAACAAGTGAGACAGCATTTAGCACGTCTCCCGTCAATAGATCCTTATACTCGCACAATCATTATCTGTGGTACCGATTGACGATTTAATTTTCCTATTTTATCACTTAATTTGTAGGATTTCCAAATGTGGGAAAGTCGTCTTTTATTAATAAAATCACAAGAGCAGATGTTGAAGTGCAGCCGTATGCGTTTACGACCAAATCGCTGTATGTCGGTCATACAGATTACAAATATTTACGTTGGCAAGTAATTGACACTCCCGGAATTTTAGATCATTCATTAGAAGAACGTAACGTTATTGAAATGCAGGCAGTAACCGCTTTGGCCCATTTGAGAGCGTGCGTTTTATATTTTCTAGATCTTTCGGAACAGTGTGGACATTTACTAGATGAACAAGTACGACATTTACCTTCTATAATTAGTACAGTTATTATCAGTTTTGTTCCTTAGGTTAAATTATTCGAATCAATTAAACCTTTGTTTGCAAATAAACCGTTAATAGTTGTTGCAAATAAAATAGATATTGTCAAGTTAGACGAATTAACACCGGAACGTCGTGCACTTCTTAAAGAGCTTGAGGAAGATCCAGAAATACCGCTTTTGGAAATGTCTACAGTTACCGATTATGGTATTATGGAAGTGAAAGGTGAAGCTTGCGAAAAACTGCTTAGTTACAGGGTTGACCAAAAAATGAGAACGAAAAAGGTAATGTGATTAGGACCAAGTTCGATTGTTTTGATCAATAATAGAATCAGTAATTTGGAAACTCCATTACACACAGTACGTACACCGTTTTATGTTCTTGATTTTGTTTTGGGGCATATTTCTGTCAAAGCGGATAAATACTGGTCCCTTTTGACATTTGTTATGACAGCAACCCACCACTCAAAACAAAATTAATGGTACAAAAAGAGGTACAACACAAAATAATGTAGTGGCGCTTCTGTTATTCTGAGGCTGTTGGTACTATGTGTGGATGTGGAGTGGAGTTTCCCAAGTGCAAATAATGTTATTCTGAGATACAGGCATTCCTACAATGACTGTTACATAAAAACAGACAAAAACCAAAACTCCTATTTTTACTTTCCGTCCATATACTTATACATACGCTTGTATACAGGGTGGTTTTTTTGGAACTTTAGTTAGACATTTCTGGGAAAGTTTTAGAGATAGGTTTTTGAAAATGTGAACTTAGGGGTTACTTTGAAAATCGAATCGATGTAAAATATTTTCAAAATTATTGTAGCTACTAACTTCGTTATTTTAAATAGGAATTCTAATTTTGATTGCATTTTTGGATTCTACGTGAAATGTCAGTTCTTTTAATACCCACATGTCAATATACCGGGAGTTCGGTCTCAAAGTCGAACATAGGGATTTAACATGGTATTGAACGTTTTTGCCAATTGTTGCTCGCCTATTTAATTTAGAGACAAGGTAATGACATCAACAGAAAGAGAAAGTTATTGCGATTCAAATAATGCTACTGGCAAGACTAAAAGTGCGATTTATTCTTTTAAAATACCAACTTAAAGTATGACACTTTTGTATTGTAGTATTAAAATTAACGGCAAAGAAATCTCGAACTCTTCTGAAATTAGCGTCACCATGAAAGGTTTTCACCATAAAAACCCTTTCTTCGTTAGTATAGGTATTCATTATTAGATAAATAAACTTTAATACGTGGTTTAACGTTAAATTCGTATTGACAAACAAACACAGTGCAAAAAACAATTGCTGTAAAATGTTAAAATCAAGGGAATGCTATTTAAAAAGTTTCATACTTTAAGTTAGTATTTTAAAAGAATAAATCGCACTTTTAGTCTTGCCTGTAGCATTATTTGAATCGCAATAATTTTCTCTTTCTGTTGATGTCATTACCTTGTCTCTAAGTTAAATAGGCGAGCAACAATTGGCAAAAACGTTCAATACCATGTTAAATCCCTATGTTCGACTTTGAGAACGAACTCCCGGTATACAGTTTATGGTTTTAAATGTTTAAATATGCAGTTTATGGTTTTCACCTTTTAAACAAAAATGGTGGATGCTACTGTTTGATAAATCTCACTGTTTTGGGTCCCCCTGAGTCCCAAATCCACCATTTTGAAAAATGTCTGGGTGCGCGACGACTGTGGGGCCTTAAAATCTGTACCAAGCATTTTTTTTATTTTTTGAAACGTTATATATAGCATTGGGCCCTAAATTTATTTCTTCATTTCCCATAGGGGAGAGGGGTGAATTTTTGAAGTTGAAAATTTAAAAAATGGATAACTTTTTTCCTAACAAAGATGAAGAAATAAAATTTTACACTGAAGTAGAGGACATATGATTCTTTTAATCTAGTAAAATAAGTATATGTACCAGTTGGCTGCCGGTCTAGCCGGAAATTAACAAAATACTAGGGTTGGAGCAAAAGTCATGGCTTTTTCTTGTTCTTTGTTCCTCATGGCAGAACAGTGACCGTACAGTACTACAGGGACTTCCTGGTGTGACAGGTACGACCTGACGTTCAGGATAAACGTCCGGATCTTGTGGACAGTGCAATAATCCTGCACGACGATGCAAGACCACATAAAGCAGAGTGTGTAGGGCAGTTACTGCGACATTGGGAATGGGAAAAATTGGAGCACTCACTGTACTCTCCCGACATTTCGCCATGTGACTTTGATCTCATTCCAAACATTAAGGAACCACTGCGTGGTAGGCGGTTTGCAACACGAGAGAACATTGCTAATGCTGTGCGCCAACAAGTGACCCGATTTACACATGGTGCGGAAAATCCTGACGTTGATCGTATTCAGCGCCTCCCACATCGTTGGCAGCGTATGGTGACAGTAGCAGGGGACGACTTCGAGCGTCTTTAGGTCCAGGTTTGTCATGTCAACTTTATGTGTACTGTCATTCTTTTGCACCGTGAAGGCCATATTGCCCTGTATACTACCATAATAAATTAATGTTTTACGATATTTCAGTGCTATTCATTATTCACACATGTAGTTAACACCTTGTCCTTTCGTCTGTATATGTCACATTTTCCAACCGGACTGGTATCTTCAAGAAAAAAATGGTTGCCACGACTTTTGCCCCAACTCTCGTATTAAAAAAGTTTATGATGTACCCTATATATTAAAGCCTGCGAGTCCAGTAAAAGCACTTTTGGGACGTATTATGTACAATATTTTTTTTAAAACGGGCAGAACAATTGACCGTTCTAGGCCGGAAAGTAAAAATGAGTCCGGTAAAACCTTTTACCGGACTATCACAATAACTTTCTGGCTCGGTCTTACAAAATGAGATTTTCTGACCTAAAAATAAACCGGAAAGTACTACTTTCTGGCCGATTTTTTAAAAAAACTATTTTATTTAATATGTCATTGTAGTATAATTTATCGATGCTGCCTTGCTTAAACGGTTCTATTGGCGATATAATATCTTTGTAGCAGCAGAGACATTCCTGTTTTCTAACATACTAGTTATCTGCTCGACAAACTGCAAGATGAATGTTCTGTTTTTCACATTATTCGTGATTGACTAAAGGTTGGTAGATGAGATCCTTATCCTGTTTCACTAATTTATTCTTCTAATACCATTCACATATTTATGCATAATTTTGTCGTCCACTGTAATATTACAGCACTTTCTACCATTTTCCTTGTTTTCCACTTATTTTCTACCATTTTCCTTGTTTTCCACTTATCCTCACAATAACAGTCTAGATTTTGCCTACCACACCTAGAGGTTTAAAAAAAAAAATATGCTAGTAGGTGTACTTCTGTTACTAAATAAATTACATGACCAGTAAACTGCACGATATAAATACTAAAGATAGGATGTTGCGCATGGTGGGCGGTCCGCAAATATGACGCGTGACGTCACTTGTAGAGTGAATTACATTTGAGGAATACTCATTTGATGTGTTTTTCGTCTGTACCGAGTTTATTTTTCGAGATACAAAAAATTTCATAAGATCAAATATGCTCCTTATGATGACTTTTATATGTTAAAAATAATAGGGTAGCTCAATCTCTCTCAGTTAACCTGAAAAATACTTGTATTAAGTAGCATAATTACATCTGATGGTGTTTGCGCCGCGACGGCACAAAAACGGTGCTAGGTAGAGGAAAATTGCATATGAACAAATTTGTAGAGCACAAAATTTACTAATAAAAAGTCCGCGGTAGGGCGTCACGATCTTCGATAGTTTAAGAGTTACAGGCGTCCAAAATGATGCAACCCTTATTCGCGCAACTGTCCACGCCGCTTTTTCCCAAACTAATGGAGATAATTACACCCTCTCGCGGACTTTTCTTTAGTAAATTTTGTGCTCTACAAATTTGTTCATATGAAATTTTCCTCTATCTAGCACCGTTTTTGTGTCGTCGCGGCGCAAACACCATCAGATGTAATTATATGATACATTATACAAGTATTTTTCGGGTTAACTCAGAGAGATTGAGCTACCTTATTATTTTGAAGATATGAAAGACACAAAATGAATTTTATCTTAAGGAGCATATTTGATCTTATGAAATTTTTTGTATCTCGAAAAATAAACTCAGTACAGACGAAAAACACATCAAATGAGTATTCCTCAAATGTAATTCGCTCTACAAGTGACGTCATGCGCACGGTCTGACGAAATCTGAACGTCGGAGCATCCGGCCCTGAGTAAACTGGCACAAAACTTTCCCGGGTTTACTACATGACATATTAAATAAAATAGTTTTTTTGCGTAATAACTCAAAATAAAATAGCTTTTGCGTAATAACTCAAAAAAAGAAATATACGTATAGCATGTAGCATACTTGTAATAGAATTTTAGATTATGTTTGATAGCAAGGTCCTACTGCAATATTTAGCAAAAATCTATAATTACATCTCCTATAATTTCAATTTTGATCAATGATTTTACAATAATTCTCTTAATAATTTTACAATTTTTGTTTTACATTCAGGTTGATGGAATATTGAATAGATTACATGTTGCTGTTCCCGAAGCTAGAGATAATAAACAACGTCCACCGTGCATCCCCGAATCTGTGTTATTGAAGAAGCAAGAAACTGCCGAGAAACGTAAACGCAAATTGGAAAGAGAGATTGAATTAGACGAGGGAGATGATTACGTACTTGACCTTAAAAAGCATTACGTCGAAATACCGGAAGAAGAGAGATACGATATTGTACCAGAAATATGGGAAGGTCATAATGTTGCAGATTATATTGATGCCGAAATCTTTGAAGTAAGATCGGGAAATTTTTATCGTAAAACAAATTTGAAATTTATAAAACTTACAGAAACTGGAAGAATTGGAAAGGGAGGAAGAAGTACGTGAAGCATCTGGAATGTATGTTGCACCCAAGATCGAATTGGACGATACTTTAAGAGAAATTAAAGCGTTGGCAATTAAGATACGAGAAAAGAAATTTATTCTCAAGGATGAAGCGCGCATTAATAAACAAAGCACTAAACCTAAACTTCCTCGAACTGCGGCTGCTAAGGTAATTTACATTTTTTTGCTCACCTAAATTATCATTTTGTTATCAATAGGGTCGTAACCGCTCTGTAACAAGATTACGGACAGAAATGTCAAAACTTGGTGTAGACATGACAGATGTCGAAGGCGCCCACTTCACAAAAACTAAACCAAGAAATCGATCGGCCGGTCCTGTTGCCAAACGTATGAAAATGGATATTTTGGATAATAGATCGCAGAATAAAAATAGGAGCGTTTCGAGGACACCTAGAAATGAATTAGGTGTTAGAGATGCGGTGGTATGTTATTGCAATTTCCAATTTAAACACACTTTGCGAATGTTTTATTTTTACAGATGCAAAGAAAAGCACAAAAACTTGCTCATCTTGCTATCAGTAAAAAAGTTAAAAAATATGGTCTTAAAGGTGAGGCGGATAGATTTATTGGCAACAAAATGCCAAAACACTTATTTACTGGTAAACGTGGCATTGGTAAAACTGATCGTCGTTAATAATATATTTGTTTTTAAACGTTTGATGATTATAAAATTTGTGAATAAAGTGTTTTTTTTTGTTTTTTTGTTTTCCATAACAAATCAGAAGTAAATATTTAATTTTGGTGTGCAATACATTTGCGTGCATACATAATTTCCTCTTTAATTAACTTAATAAAAAATATTGACAAATTAGGTGTTAAATTAGTCCTCCTTTTACTCTAAAATTTGCAAAAATATAAAGTTATTAAAAACATGGAAACGAAACTTGAAAATATTCAAGGAAATAATTTTATAAAGGCAGTGGAAGAAGTATGCGGAAGAAGAAAATATAAGAAAGAAGCATGGAAGAAATATATACAGCAGAACCTCTCATATCCGACCATGACGGGACCGCGCCAAAAGGTCGTATATCGGAAGAAAACATCTTTCCCAGGTGAAAAACAGCTATACAGTACAGTACCTAATACAACTTTATTGTACATACTTGTTGCTGTCCGATGCTTCTAGAGAAATCAATATAACATGCTAATTCACAAATACATGTTGCTGTATACATTTCAAACATTTACTGTTTTTAAATTAAATGAGAAGATGTAACTGAGGTTGGATATCGGGAAGAGTCGCTTGTGGGAAGGTCGGATATGAGAGGTTCTATTGTACCAACAAGAAGAGAAGATACATGAAAAAAAGAAGGGAAAAACAGCTGGCGCAATTTTGGGAAAGAAATCAATGATAAACAGACACAAAGAAAGTTTGGACAATGATAAAGAGGCTAAGAGGAACAAACCAAAAGCAACTAAAAGCGATATACAACAGCAATAACAAACTGCAAACAGGAATGAAAGAAATGCTAGAAACAGAAAGAGCACTACGAAGAAAAATGCAGAAACTCGACTGAGGAAAGGAGAAGGAGAATACAAAAGAACTATAACAGATATCGATAGAAGCAATCCAATAGATGAAAACTGAAAAAGCAAGTGGAGAAGATGATATAGCCCCAGATCTAATAGTCTCTAGGAGAAGAATGGAAGGTTTGGATATGGGAGATATGTTGGGACGAATAGAATCAAGGAAAAAATTGCAAGGAATGGAAGAGCAATGTGATCATACCAATATGCAAAAAAGGAGAAACCACGAAGAGGGAGAATTATACTTAGAGCTATGTAGTTGACCCAAAATATACACAGGAATACTACAAAAAAGGCTGAGGAACTTCGTGGAGCACAAACTAGAAGATCAAACAGCATTCCAACCAGGTAGACAAACAAACGAAAACATACTCATATTGAAAACACTAATTGTTTTGAAAATAAAGAGAAAGAAGACTTTCGCGTGAGTGGAGACAGCAGACAGCAACAGAGAGGGCTTGAAAAAAAGAGAAAGATATATAAATACGCCAGTTTTAAACTTTCCTGCTTCACTGACGAACTCTGTATATTATACACAACAAGTAGCTTCACAGTTTTGGCAGTTATCTGTTGTGCACAACAGATACTACCAAAAACAGCGATAAAGCACAACAGATAACTATAGATACTGTTGTGTCGTGACGGGAGACACGGTAGCTGGTGGCGACACCATTAAGTATGTTGTTAGAATTATGACGTTAAGTTGTACTTGTGCTAATGTACTCACGTTGTACTCAGTTATTAATAAATGTAAAGTCTAAAGTTAATCTTATTATACTTAAGAAGAAAGTTACAACATTGGCGACGAGGAGGTTATCTGAATCGTAAATAAGTTAAAAGTACGTGTTACGTCCGTACATAAAAAGGAATTCTGTTGTTACGTCTTCAGAGATTACAATATAAAATGGCGGAGGGTGATACAATTCAAGAAGGCACACAAGTATTTCAATTAGTAGGACCTGTTGGAAATTTACACATGCCCGCTTTTGATAGCAGCAAGTGCACATGGAAAGTTTATGCGCAAGTATTTAAAAACAAAATGAAAGTGCATGATGTTGAGGAAGTGAAATGGTCGCAATATTTATTAACATTTGTAGGGTTCGAGATTGTTACACTTTTAACTGAATTATGTTTCCCGGACGAAGTGGAAAATAAGGACTTTAATGAGCTCGTAAAATTAATTCAAGAACATTTAGAACCCGATCACTCAGAAATCGCAGAAACATATAAGTTTATGGCTCGTTCTCAAAAAGAAGATGAATCAATTATGGAATATGTGGCCGCACTAAAGGCACTGGCAAAAACGTGTAATTTTTGTAATTATTTAGATAGAGCCCTTCGAGATAAATTCGTGCATGGATTACGTAATCAAACCATTATTCGCAAGCTGTTTACAGAAACAAAGTTAACCTTTCAAGAGGCTGTTAAAACCGCTAAAGCAATGGAGTTAGCGGAAAGTGAATCGCAAATGGTGGCCGGTAAAAGCAGCGAGAGGGAAGTACAGGCAGTTAACAAGTCTCTAGTTTGTCATTGCTGTGGAAAAAGAGGTCACACTAAACCCAGATGCAGATTTCGAGATAGTGAGTGCCACAAATGCAAGAAACGAGGACATCTAGCAAGTGTGTGCAGAGCAAGAAATAATGAAGGTCAAGATAAAAGTGACAAGAATGAAGAAATTAAAAGTAAGAAGAAAGGGAATTATCGAAAAGTCAAAGAAGTAGAAGCAATAACTGAAAGTTCTGAGGAAGATGGATTTTCAGTATTGAAAGTGTATCAAGATGAGCTGCAGACAGAAGCAGAAGAATTTAGGTTAAGTGAGTTATTTCAAGAAGACGATGAAAGCAGTAGCGTGTCTCAAAACCATGGTAAAGATATTAAACAAATTACAAAGCTGGAAGATAACAAACCAGACCCATGGGAGGTTACCTTAAATGTTAATGGTATCGATATTATATTCGAAATAGATTGTGGAGCAGATGTAACTCTGATGCCGGAAAGGTATGTAAAAAACCATTTACAAGATTTACAGTTTAAGAAGTGCGAATTGAAACTAAAAGCGTATGGAGGTGTACCTATCGAAGTGCTAGGTAAAGTTCAAGTTAAGGTTATTTCGAAAGGTAAAAATTATGTAGCACCCTTAATAATTGTTAAAGAGGGTAAGAAACCCTTGCTAGGCAGGGATTGGTTAAATGTTATAAAAATTGATTGGCCTTTAAGTAACCCCAAGTTCAATCCGAGAAATATTAAAGTAGTTGAATCAAAAGTTGATGCTAAAAACAAATTGCAATTTTTATTGGATAAATATGCAAACTTATTCTCGGATGCTCCGGGTGAAATTAAAGGACCACTAGGAAATCTAAAGATAAAGCCAAATACAATACCAATAAAATGTAAGCCAAGACGTATACCATATGCTTTAGAAAAAGTTGTTAAATTAGAATTAGATAAGTTAGTAGAAACAGGTAAAATGATTAAAATTTCTAATGAGAATGTGACATGGGCTACTCCAATAGTGCCAATTGTAAAGAATAAAGATAATGTTAGAATTTGTGGTGACTATAAGGTCACAATAAATCCATTTCTGGAAATGCCGAGCCATCATATTCCAGTAATAGAAGACATTTTTGCTAAACTTAATAACGGTAATGAGCCTGTAAAAGTATTTTCTAAAATTGATTTGAGAAAAGCTTATATGAATCTGAAAATGGACGAGGATTCTCAAAATATGTTGACATTAACAACACCTTGGGGATTCTACCGTCCAACCTTTATGATGTTCGGCATATCTCCAGCGCCTTTAGATTGGCAAAAGTTTATGGATACTCATTTTCTAAATATTCCGAACGTATATTGTTATTTAGATGATGTTTTAATAGCAAATACAGATGTAAATAGTCATTTAAAAACCTTGAACGTAGTTCTAAGTAAATTAAGCGAGTTAAACATTAAAATTAATAAGGGAAAAACGACTTTCATGTCAAACAAATTACAGTACTGTGGTTATATCGTAGATAAGACGGGATTACGAAAATTACCTGATCATGTAAAAGCTATACTAGATGCACCACAACCTGAAAACGTAAAGCAACTTAGAAGTTTTTTGGGAACAGTTAACTTTTATAATAAGTTCATGAGTAGGGCAGCTGAAAAACTTCAGATTTTGTATCAATTATTACATAAAGATACATCTTGGAAATGGAATAAAGAACACTCCAGTGCGTTTGATTGGGCTAAAAATTGCATAGCGTCTGATCAAGTTTTAATGCACTATAATCCAAATTTACCATTGGTGTTAAGTTGTGACGCATCTGGATATGGCTTGGGAGCTTGTTTAGCTCATAAGTTTCCCGGCGAGGGAAACAAAGGAAAAATTATAGAAAGACCCATAGCGTTTGCTAGTCGTACGCTAACAGAAACGGAAATGAAATATTCTCAGATTGACAAGGAAGCTTTGTCAATAATATGGGCAGTAAAAAAATTTGATTTGTATTTAAAAGGGGGTACATTTACATTAGTCACAGACCACAAACCTTTAATATCATTATTTCATCCCAACAAAGCGGTTGGCAGGATTTATGCAGACCGAATGGCTAGATGGGCATTAATTTTAAGTAACTATAAGTACAACATTCAATACCGAACATCGCAACATAATGCGAGTGCAGATTTTCCATCTAGATTACCTATTCCAATGTCAGTAAATGATCATGTGGATTCTGATGAAAATGTACCTACCATAAATAGTATATTTGTTGATATACCACCTGTTACTCAAGATGAAGTAGCGAAAGCTACTCGAACTGACCCGGTTCTTGATAAGGTATACACTTATGTTGAACAGGGTTGGCCAAAGAAAGTTCAACCAGAATTATTAGTATATAAGGGTAAAGAGCAGGAATTGTATGTAGTAAAAGGTGTTATTATGTGGAGAGGTAGAACGGTTATTCCAACTAGATTAAGAGAAAAATTACTGTTAGAATTACATATAGGACATTTAGGATCATTTAAAATGAAAGCTTTGGCAAAGAGTTACTTCTGGTGGCCTAATATTTATTCAGATATTGAATCAATCACACAGAATTGTAAAGGATGCTTACAGGTCCGAAATAGACCAGAAATAAAACCTTTACATACTTGGGAATGGCCTAGTAAAAGTTGGCAAAGAATTCATGCAGATTTTGCTGGTCCATTTCTGGGATCCATGTGGTTAATAGTAATAGACGCGCATTCCAAATGGCCAGAGGTGGCTCGTTTGACAAAGACGACCACAGAGGTAACTATTAAGTGTTTAAGGAGTATTTTTGCGAGGTTTGGACTGCCGGAACAGATTGTCACGGATAATGGTCCCCAATGGACCTCCGAAGAGTTTAAAATATTTTGTAAGAACAATAATATCAGACATATTTGTACTGCACCCTATCATCCAGCTAGCAATGGGCAAGCTGAACGGGGAGTCCAATCCTTTAAAAAGGCATTATTAGCTAGTAAATTTGATAATGGCGAAACAGACGAAAGGTTGTTATCATGGTTGTTAAGCTATCGTACTGCACCTAATGTATCAACAGGCAAACCCCCTTGCGAACTCATGTTTGGAAGGCAATTGAGAACAAGGATATCTTTAGTTAGAGATTCTTGTACATTACCAAAACAAAATCTTAGTAAAAAACAAGTCAAACAGTTTTTGCCGGATGATGCAGTGCAGGTTGCAATGTATGACGGTGCACAAAAGTGGTTAGAAGGGAGAGTTGTAGAACCAGTAGGGAATGTTATGTATAAAGTGCAGACGTCTAAAGGTAACCTGACTAGGAATATTACACAAATGCTACCAAGCAACACACATAAAAAAAGTTAATATTGTACCAGAAACAAACACTGATGAGAAGGTAACAATCACTAATTCAGATGATAACACAGTTGTTAATGATAAAAATCAATCGGATACAATTGTTCTTAGACGTAGTAGTAGAGTGGTAAAACCACGAAAAATTTTTGATATGTAAAAACAAAAAGATTCTGTATTGATATATGTTTAAGATAAGTGTGGAGGGATGTTGTGTCGTGACGGGAGACACGGTAGCTGGTGGCGACACCATTAAGTATGTTGTTAGAATTATGACGTTAAGTTGTACTTGTGCTAATGTACTCACGTTGTACTCAGTTATTAATAAATGTAAAGTCTAAAGTTAATCTTATTATACTTATCAAGAAAGTTACAACATATACTGAAAAGCTATCTGTTGTGCACAACAAATAATAAATACCGATTAAGCACTTGTTCTCCAAGTTAAAGGAACTCTTGAGAGGGCAACGCATACAGGAGCGACGATGACGTCAAAGAAGAGGTGAAACGCTTCCTCAACGTTTTGGCGCCGCTACAATTGGGATACAGAAATGCGTAGAAAAAATGGCGATTCCAACGATGTAAATGTCTATGAGAATAAACAATGTTATCTAGTATTTGTAAAATTGATGGGAACTTTATTTCTGAATCGACCCTCGTATATGTATAACATTTTTTTATATAAATCAGTTATATAGTTGTCTCTGTCTGTGACCTGTGACACACAGTAAACTAATACCACTCACAGATGTATCATCTGTGCTAGAGCTAATATCACTATTTATTCATTGGCTAATACACTTCCAACTCCGAATGTACTTAAGAAATGTGATTTAACTTTACGTATTTCCCTGGTATGCAGGGTCTTTTCTACGACCACATGACGTCTTATGAAATAGTTATAGTCTCCTTCCTTGGTGGGTCCTTGATAACAAGTCTATATTTAGCAAGTAAAAAAAGGTTAAAAATGTGATCTTATCTTGATCTACGAGTATGAATTAAATTTATTCGTGTAACCGCACGAAAATGTAATCTTTGAACAGGTTCACCAACTGTAAGCACCTTGAAAAAACGGATCAACGGCAATACGGCATTTGTGATTTTGTAGTGGTAGTGGAAATATGGAGAGACTAGATGTGTATATTAATTTTGTAATTTTAGTGTATTTATTAGTAATTTTATCAAATTGTATAAATGGAACTTTAGTGCATAAAAAATTTGAATATAAATACTCATTTAAACCACCTTATTTAGCACAAAAAGATGGTAGTGTTCCGTTTTGGGAATACGGCGGCAGTAAGTAAACACTTTTAGTACACGTAGTTGTTTTTGGCCTCTATTAAAGACATACGTATATCAATCCTTTCTTTTTAATATTCTATTATTATAATGATACTGCCAAGTATGTATGTCCGTTTAGTCCACGTGTTATACGTTTGGACACGTATCTAACCTGTACAAAGCAGATGTTTTAAATTTAATTTTTGTTTACAAAGCTCATCTTAGCCGTTTTTTTCATATAAATTCATATGAACTAGCTTTAATATGAAAGTATGTTGGTCCGTGAAAAATTAGTCCCCAATCTCTTGCCCATAAAGAAACCACAAATTAATTTCAGCAATATAATCTTGAATTTTCTGAAATATGATTTTAATGACCCTGTAACTGACCTATCACCTTTCACTTTTTCATTAATTCGATGATTTCCCAATTATCTTAAGTTACAAAAGCATCATCTAATCTCCAAATTCTTCTTTATAAAAAAGAAGGCATTGGTCTTAAACAAATGTAGAGTGCCCTATATTAGGGTCATTACATTAGGGACTCTAAACCAATGAATAAATAGTGTATTTATTCATTGCTCTAAACAAATGAATTCAGCACTGACATCTCAGCAAGTTGCCGCAAACTTTTTTAGTTTTACAATACTTTTTTCCCATAGGTACCTTGTTACCTACTACATCTGTGTACCTCTACACTTTATGTGCAAATTTGTGATAAACAAATTTTTTTTTTGCGACTGAGAAACCTTGTATTGTGCTAAATTTATTCTTTTTCACAATGTCTTACAGTTAAGATTTTAATTATATCGCAAATTTTACGCAGATGCAATTGCAAGTTCGGAAAATGTGAGGCTTGCACCTTCACTAAGAAGTCACAAAGGTGCTATTTGGACAAAGTCGCCCATAAACTTTGATTGGTGGGAAGTTGACGTCGTCTTTCGAATAACGGGAAGAGGAAGAATCGGAGCAGATGGCTTGGCATTTTGGTACACACAAAATAAAGGTGCTTATGATGGCGTTGTTTATGGATCTTCGGATAAGTGGGTGGGATTGGGATTATTTTTCGATTCGTTCGATAACGATAATAAGCATAATAACCCATACATTATGGGCATGGTTAATGACGGAACAAAGTTATTTGATCATCAAAAGTATGTCATTCATTAAGTTTATGGTCGTATATATCTAATATATATGTTCTTTGTATAGTGATGGTGGTAGTCAGGTGATGGCCGGGTGTTTAAGAGATTTTAGAAATAAACCTTTTCCGACTCGTGCACGTATAGAATATTACCAAAATGTCTTAACAGTATCATTCCACAATGGTATTACAAACAATGAAGGCGATTATGAGTTGTGCTTCCGCACTGAAAACGTTATCCTACCAAAGGGTGGATATTTTGGTGTGTCGGCCGCAACTGGTGGTCTTGCTGATGATCACGATGTTCTTCACTTCCTTACAACGAGTTTGTGGCCACCGGGCCAACATCCCACAACCGGAGCCCAAGGTGATTATTTAGCATTTCTGTTTAGCTTTCGAAGATTTAAAACATTCATTTATAGCTACATCTGATGAACAACAAAAATTGACACAAGAATACCAGGAATATCAACGTAAATTGGAACAACAGAAAGAAGATTACAGAAAAGAGCATCCTGATGCTGTAAGTTTTGTTTTATTTCTCTTCATCTTAACCTCTACCACTCCCATGAGAGTCAAGGTTCCGCTCCTATCTGTGTTTTTTATTCGTTGTTCCAATGTTGCTCCATGTTTTTTATATCTCACACTTCTTTCTTTATTCCACTAAATCCAGTGGTGTGTTGGAACCATCTCACACCGGCTCGCGCGAACCAGTTGTTAATTTTTTTTCAAAGTTAGCGAGCCGCTTGTTAGATTTAGCGATCCACCCATGAAATCGTTGAAATTTATACTTATAGAGCAGTTGTTAATAATTTACCAACACACCACTGACTAAATCCCCGTAATTTTTAGTACTTAAGTGAACACCAAGCAGCTTGCCAGGCACACTAAACAAAGTGGGAGCCGAACCACTCTTTTGACGGGATCGTTTACTTCATTGTTTTCATCTGAACTTTTGCCCTGAATCATACATTAGAGCGGAACGTATGTTTGATGTTGTGTCCTTGTTTATCGTCTGCTTGGTGTTCACTGTACTCTACTTTGAATATCATTCTCACTTCTTCATTTCACAAAATTGTATTTTTTAAAGCAAAAAATATACTTATGCATCTACTTTCGATAGAAAAAAGACAAAGACACCGATGATTGGTTCGAATCGGACAACCAAAGAGAGCTTAGGCAAATATTCCAAGGTCAATCGCAAATGTACGAAGTAATGCGCAATTTAAATCGTAAACTGGATGAAATAATTGGTCGTCAAGAACGAACTCTTAGCGTTGTATCGATGATGCAATCAGGCGTTGCAGTTCCTCAAGGACAAGTTCCTCCAGGCGCGCCGGTTCCACCTGGTCAAGTTCCTGCAATGGGCGATGGTATTAAAAAATATGAGTTTGATGCAATGTACAATAATGTCGTCCAAGTAATGACCTCTATAAACCAGATAACGTAAGTAAGTGAGTGGGTGTTTGTGGTTGCCTAATATCGTTTTGTAGGCAATCTTTGGGAGATCTTCACAGAAGAACGGAGACTGTAATTAATAACCAGGCCAAACAACCGACTGCGCAAGTACAGTCCGTGGGCTACGACATGCAATCACTCGTTTCCGAAATGAGAGATGGCCTTAACCATGTTAAACAAAATGTTGCCCAAGTTTCTCAAAAAATTGGCGGCTCCAGTACTACTTGCAACACTAGTTGCGTTTCCCTTAGTGCATTACTTGTTATTTCTGTAGTTCATTTATTGGTTTTGCTAGGGTACTCCTTATACAGAGATAGTAAAGAAAGTCAGGCGAAGAAATTTTATTAGGCTATTGAGAAATAAAATAAGCGTGTAAAAAAAGGCAAATTTGTACTGATTTTTTTAAACTTAAATTATTAAATAATTTGACATTTATTTACACAAAACTCAACTACCATCTTATTGTTTGGGACATTTTAAGTACAAACTGCACTACTACTACTTTTTAGTACGAGGGTTATTCTTAAATATAATTAGTAATTAATAAACATCCGTTTTTGTTATCGTCATTTTTATTGTCTTCCATTACAAAACTATTCCCACATTTCTATTTTTGTTATGTAGAGATTCTAAAATTTAATAAATAATTGTTCGTAATTCTTGTATTACTTTTCAGGTGAAGTGTTTGAGCACTGTCGGAACACGTTGGGTCGCACTGCACCTGAATATTAATTTATTAGAATTAAATACAGGGCCAGTTTTACAATAAAGGAAAAAACGGCAATTACCTGAGGGTGGCACTCAACGATGGATGCGTGATTTATGAAGGTTAAACAATATAAATTACTGGAAAAAAATTTTGGTACCATTTTTTTAGCAAACTGAATTGCAGACACGCTCAAATGACTTTTAAAAATCAAAAATACTGCAACTTCAACCTTGTCTGCAGGGTTATTGCACCTCCGAAACCGTCTGCAAATACCTTTCTGACATTTTTCATTTGTCCTTTCAATTCGTACAAGAATTATACGTGCTCAAATCACTTTAAAACAGTGACTTTTTATGCACAAAAAAGGGTTTTTTGAACATGTTATCCCCAGGTTCAGAACTTGCAACCATTTTTATGCTCTTATATTTTACATCATCTTCAACGTAGTATGATTTGCAGACACGCTTTTATCACTACCTAAAATGACGCTGGGCGCCGCCCTAATACAATTGGGTGCATAGTTTTAAGTATTTAGGAGAAATGATAAAGACGGGTTATTAGGTGTAGATCATACACGTGCAATTTTTTATTTTTTTTTATTTATTATCTGAATAACTTCTTCCACATCATCCAAAAATCATCAAAGGCTAAAACAAGAAATCGGGAAAAACATATTTTACTAATGACGTTACTAGTTTCATCAGGAACTAAAAAGTTTGAAACGGAACAATTACAATTGTGAAAAAAATTTTCGAGTACTTACAATAATCAGATGTTAATTAAAGTGTGCCATAAGGACTTAATAGTGAGACAATTAATTGGAATAATAATACCTACCATCGACCTTAAATGTGATGTGTAACGTTCAACTGGTTGACGAACAATGAAGTTAACATGAGGGTATGCGATTATCATCCACTGCACAAGGTGGACAATGATAATGATAACCGTAAACGTTAAAGTTGTAAACAAGATAATAAATTAAATAACACCACATGGTATCAAAATTAATAGCGAATTACAAAAAGAATTAAATTTGAGTAATTAACATAAAGTAAGATTAATTGTAGAACAGTTTTAGAAAAACAATTGATGAAGGAACAATAACATTTAAAATTATAAAACTACTGTTTGTAGCTAAGTAGGATTTGTCGAGTTGTATATTGACAGTAAATTGGCGTAAATGACATGTAGATTTACAACTCGATATAACAAAAAAATGTTTTTATCACCCTTCCAAAGGAAAATGTTAGACATAATTAGACTTATTTTTCAAACAGAAACATATACAATCTATAGAAATTTTATTAAATACTGAGTAAACAGAGAGTATCTCAAAACTAATATTGGAATTTGATCCATTTTTTCAACCACACATTAATGCATTTTCAGTTTTAAAAATTATTAAAACATAGTAGTGGAGTCAATTATGAGCCAATATAAGCAATTTCGTTCGGATGATGATAAAAGCAAGCGGCTTGGTCAGTCGTTAGGTATAAACATACACATGAATTTAAGATAAGGAGGCCATGAAAATTATTCGCCATTTAAAAATGGCGGCCATTCAAAATGTGACAAAATCAGTTTTTCGCAAATATCTCCGTTCCTATGCGTTAAATAATATTAAGATCTATTAAAACAATTGTAGAGCATAAAATTCTCTACAATTTTTGTTTCTAATATTTTTTTATACGATTAACCGTTTTTGAGATAGAGCGCAATGCTCAGCCATATAAGCGTAGGTAATGCAAAGTCAATCGCGAATCCCAGTCATTACGCGAAATGCGTCAAAATACTTGACACTCGTTTTTTAAATATAATTCGCAACCTAAATCAGATATAGCATCATTAACAGAAAGAGAACGTTGTTTAATTACTATACCTACCCTTCAAATGATACATAGAACTATAAAATCGACCTTGTGTGGGACACATTATGCTCAACAATCATTAAAGCAAAGGGCTCGAGCAGAGCATGGCTCTGTTATACGTACACACGTGACTTCTTCGACACCCATATACCAAGGAAGTGGCATGATTTTCTACGACATAATGAAAACAAGAAGGAACTGTTCATGTACCTTGCCAAAGCAGCAAAAACTATTCATGTGTAGTTCGGGCGTAAGTACAACGTATGAAGACTGTGTGCGCTCTAACGATCCTGAACTTACCCTCGACGATTTATCTCCATGTAGCCAAGAGGAAGCAGACACTCGGTTAATCCTCCATGTCACTAGCATCATGATGAATGGTTATTTACTATTTAAAGAGAGTCGAATTTGTTCAATAGTTCTGGACAGATGCTCGGTCCCGTCGATTAGGATTTCAAATCGCGATTTTTTACATGCAATAATAATATATACAGGATGTCCCAATTTAGAGATATGACGTCATCATTGATTTTGTTAAACGGCAACATTGTCATTTTGATGGCTTTTTTGGTAGGGTGTGTAAAGTTGTACATAATTGCCAAATACGAAATTTTTATTCCTTACCAATTACAAGATAATAAAAAGTAACAAAGTTGTGAAAAACAATATTGCATGTAGGTAATTATCTCACTTAAGCAAATGCTCATAATGTTGTCCATTGACTAAAAATCGAGATTTGAAATACTAATCGAAGAGTCCGAACATTTTTCTAAAAAAAAATTAGTATTTGAACTATTGAATTTATTTCAAATTACAGACTCTCCCTTATATGGCTGAGCGTTGCGCTCTATCTCAAAAACGGTTAATCGTATAAAAAAATATTAGAAACAAAAATTGTAGAGAATTTTATGCTCTACAACTTTTATAATAGATGTTAATACCATTTAAGGCATAGAAAGTGAGATATTTGCGAAAAACTGATTTTGTTACATTTTGAATGGCCGCCATTTTTAAATGGCGAACAATTTTCATGGTCTCCTTATCTTAAATTCATGTGTATGTTTATACCTAATGACTGACCAAGTCGTTTGCTTTTATCATCATCCGAACCAAAATCATATAAATTGACTCAACTATAGCCCAAATTAAATAAATGTGTTCAAAATGACCGTGTTGTCAGATTAGCTGCCACTCTACTGGCAATAACACATTCATTTATGTAACTTAAAAAATGCGGATAAGCCATTTGATTGAAAAGATTTGCAATGATTGGAGTAGTAATGTAACTTACACTTATGGTTCTTCCCAACAAAATAATTTCAAAACTTAAAATATAATATCTTTTAATTATAACAAAAATGTTTAGACAGTATATAGGTACATGTGCTGAGAAATATAAAAAATTGCAAGTAATCCTAAAAAACTTAACATAAATTTCATTTTTTTTAATGTACATTGCCATAATTCTTACACGTTACATTTAACATTTTATTCGTAAAAAAAAAATACTGTTAAATTATCACAAACATTCTCACGGTATATTTATCTATGTGTCTTTAAAAACTTATAGAATAAAATAACTTATTGCAATGTAGAGAGCTGTTTGCTTTTTTATTGTGGAATGTCTTTTTTCTCAAATCAAAATAAAGATACAAATTTCAACGCAAATCCTAATTTTCATTTTTAACTGTCACCACAAAATTCTTTAGCCGGATTAATTTATTGAGTTGAAATAATTGACCAAATTTAACCGTAGAAACCAAATGCGCATAATGTAAATTTAAAGAGGGATAGTGGTTCGCTACAATCTGTATAGTTTGATCCGTCAGAGTTCATCATTGGTAGAATTATTTACAAAAGTCGAGGTGTGAAATATTGTAAAAAAAGGTGGAGTATATTGGGAACAATAAAAAATAAACTAAAAATGTCATCCAATTAATTATTGTTACAATTTACATAATCAATCAAATAAACGTCGGACCCAGACAAATGCAACTATTACCAGTTAAAGATTCTGAATAATAGTTTTCATGAAATTTGGAATCAGGTCTACAAAAGACCACATTCAATTCATTTATTACTACTATCGTTTTCATGCTTAGTGAATTTCCACATCTACTAATACTGACTGAAACATATATAAAAACGATATTTAAACCTAATTGAAATGGACAAAAACAATGAGCATTCATGTAATATATACATTTCACTTTCATTTTTTAATGAATTGTGAAATAATTCTTTTGCTTTCATGTAAAACAGTGTTCAAGGAAATTCGTCTTACAAATGATTAGTAATCACTACCTTGACTAATTGCTTAATCTTCGAATCATTCTAAAAATTCATCCATCATTGGAATGTTGTTGTTAGTTGAAAGTGCTTCGTCTTTTTCTTGCACATGCTCACTGTATTTAAAGAAATAACCCAAACTTCTATATATAAAGTCAAATTAATCTGCCATCTTGAATTACGATTGTGTTATACTGTACTATACTGTAAGTGACAAGGAAATTTAATGCCTTCATAACAATAATAGCTGTTTGACATGCACAAAAATTCTAATATTCCAAACCATAAATAATGGATTGGAGGCAACAAACATCAATAAAAGTTGGAAAAAAGAGCAGTTATTTGCTGCCCAGTTACTATGAAAAATATTCATGATGTACCATATTCCAGTTAATGGTAATCATAAACAATACAGAGATTTCGATCTATGGCTATTCTAAGAACTTAAAGTGAATCATTCTCCTTACCCTAATTTGAATCTGTAACTTTCATAGGTGCAAAACAATATTTTGAAAGTTTTAACTCAATAGAATTCTTTCTGTTATACTGTCCACTAAAACAGTGACTCTTTCAACAAATATAGAACATCTCGCTACTACCAGTGAAAGTTTCTTTTTGATTATGAGGCATAAAACATGTGTGGTGGTGAGCATACCTTCACAATTTATTAATTTCTATTATCGGAATTTTATAACAAATTCCCGAATTCTACTTATAACAACAAACTCAATCAGAGCTATCACCATTTTCGACGGTTAGCTCTTCTGCTTCAGTCGCAGTTTCTGTAGGTTGTATTGGCTCGCTTGAACTTACGGTATTAACAAGATCGCTAGACAATTTGGATGACGACGTCCACTTACTTAAGTCTTCTTTATCACATGATGGACATTCAAAATGTACACAATGAAATACCTGCAAACGAAACTACAATTTCCTACAGAAGTACTGATAAAGTTAATTTAAAGTTTGACTGCGATAAAGCAAAAGTTTAGATTTTGTGTTTTGTGACCTACCTCATTTGCTGTGTTATGAGTTCCCACTATTCGTATAAATACAACAGGTCTTGGTGAAAAGCGTATAGTTTGCCATGATTTACATGATTCTCTGGTCTTATCAACAACCATTTCCCAATCCCATATATTTACAGATGACTCTATGTAATAGCTGTAGCTCCTTTCGTCACAATCCCATAACAGTAATCTTAAGCTAGATATTATATATGGTTGCCCTATATCATAATGACAATAATTTGATTAGTCACAAACAAAAAAAGAAACATCCATATAAATTTTGACACAATGACAAATGTATTATAATTATGAAATTACATAATTATCATTGAATAAAAAGGACTAGAAGTGTAATATAGGTACTGTAAATTCAAGTACCTTCTAGCGAGTTGATAATAAGATGAATGGGAGCGCCATCTCAAAACTGACTCTAGGGACTACGACTTTAATACTTGATTTGCAACTTTATTTTATAACCAAGAGAGGTCGAGAGGGATCATAATAAAAACTATTCATAGTCAGTAAACCAACTATTTCTTTCTTATTTTATCTATGAATGAGAAGTTTTCTTGCCAGTTCTTTCCTCTTGTTAATCATCGTTGAACGGGTCTATATCACAACGGCCACTGATCATAACGGCCGTTATGAAATAACAATAACCTATTATAGGTGGCCGTTATGATCAGTGGCCGTTGTGATCAGGTCCCCGTTGCACTGCGCACAAACTTTTTAAAAAATAACTTTCCATTTGTAAAGAAAGTTTTTAATCTACATTATTCACATTCAATGTTTCAATAACATTATAAACAACGTGCTTCTCACTCTATAGGGTAGTCTAAGATCAACAACAGTTGATGTATTTGACAACGCTGTTGAGATATCAGAGTTGCAATCTATAATAACAATGTGGCAGCTGGTTAGTGTAAGCATAAGTTTAGATATAAACAGTGTGTACACATACCATTAAGTTAGATGTAAAAGTGCTGTATTACCAACAACATGTGTTGTAAGAATGTTTGTTATTTTTAATAAATTTTAATTGACAATCATCCAACAATATTAACGTTAAAACAGCAGCAGCACTTTTCCGATTAATTTGCACCTTTTTATTCAATGATTTAATTAAAATACTCCACATCACGAAGAAGTTAATATGCCAATTAAAATTAGTAGTTATTTAATTAACTGCAGCATATTCTGTAATTAGATGTAACTGGTCCTTGTAGCAAAGAACATAATCTACTATAATTACCATACAAACTTACCTAATTGAACTAATATTGCTCCAGAACCTAACTGATGACAGGTATAACCTGAATCCCAGTCGTAATGTTTTGTGTCACCATTTAATAAGGCATTTCTCGATCGGCTGGAAAATGAAACAAGTTGCATAATTAATTCACATATAAAAATTTCAAATCGGCAATAATGTCTATCTTCATGTTCCTAAAGAGAACAGAATATAAAATACGAAGCTTGTAAAATAATAAATAAACACTGTCAACCATTTCACGATTTAGAAATAAAATTATGAAATTTGATATATTGCAAATTACTACCGAATTAATTAAAAAGGCACACAATTTATGAAAAGAAAAATGTACTTAACAACATTTAGGGACCCACCTCACACCTTCTATAACCGAAGCACTACATTCTAAAGTAGCAACATTGTATTTTGGTACAATTATATCATTGATCATTCTTGGAATTTTTATCTTGCACATAGCCTCAAAAGCAACAAGATGGAAAACCTGAAATACATGTCACACTGTAATTATTGCTGCTAACAGCTGCTAAGCTAAATTGAATTTTATTTTGTATAAAAATTTTTAAAAAACCCCCTCCCTATCATTCCTAAAATTTTTCCCGAACTTGGGATGGCCCCCGGATTCTACACTGTCCATATGACTATGTGGCACAAAACAATACTTACCTTATTTACGGTATTATGTGTACCAACTATTCTTATATACTGCACAACTCTATTTTGAAAGTAAAGATATTGCCAAGAACGGCACGAATAGTGACTATAATCAATGACACGCACCCAATCTTTTTGTTCGATAGATAATTCAATGTAGTACGAGTAAGATCTGAAAAATGTAATTACGTTTAATTAAATTACACTTATTTACCTAAGATCGCGATCCCATAACAGCATTCGAATGTGGTTAATAATTGAAGGTGTGCCAAGTTTAACGATAATACCTTGATCACCAGGACCATTAATAGCATGTCTTGTATAACCACGTTCCATATCGTAATTTGTATGATCACCATCTAATAATGCTTCCAATAATTCACCAGCTACTACCTTCGAACACATTCGAGGGGAAGCTACGTTTTCATCCATTACTGCAATAAAGAACATTTGGCCACTTAACAAAACGCCCTATGTGTAAGTTTTTCACACAATTAACTAAAGATATGCATCAATTATTTCCATTACTTTAAGATAAATAACATTTGAAAACTGATCATAATTCAAATATTTTTCTGTTTTCAAAATTAATTTTTCGTTTTTTTTTTTATTTAATATTAAATGGTTACAGATCTTACCTAGTTGCCCTCTGTGTGGTAGACTACTAATCCGTACATTAGTTCGTTCCGCAATAGCATCTAATAGTGCGTCGGGCTTTACCAAACCAGCAGGTCTAACAACGGACAGCAAATCAGAAATACTCATTAGTGGTAATCGAACACAACTCATTACTAAATCATTTACGTCATCATTTGCTCTACACCATGCACATACTCCTTGAAAAATTTCTACCTCGGGCGCAAAAAATGAATCCCTCTGTAGTAAATCAACTAATGAAGCCTACAATAAATAGATTATGTTATTGCAATCTTTGTAGGAGACTTCAATAAAATGATTATTAGTTGGAATTACTTGTTATTACTATTATATAACTACTGGTAATAACATATTCGTTTCGTTACCCAAATACTTTATACAATAAATGTTAAAAATTACAAAACACAAATATAGAAAAAATGCACCTGTGATAACTGTAGAAAAGATTCATGGCACAAGATATCTGATGCATGACAATCTAAATAAGCGTGACAAACTTTCATTAACTGATTTAATCCGTACAAACGGGCCGTATCCAAAATAGCACACACGTTTCTTAATGCCAAAATTTGATGTAAAATATCCGATATTGCACTTTCAAGCTCCTGAAATCCATACTGATGTGCTAAACCTAAAGTATCAAGAATTACGTCTTCCCGAAGTGTCATTAAAAACATATGACCTGAAAACCTTGTCTTGATCATTTCAAATATTGATATGTTACACTTACCAGAATAAATATACTTTAATAAAGTCTTAAAGGCTTTTAAAGGTGCATCGGTAAGTTCAATTTCAGACTAGAACAATTGATAACTATTAAGATATAAAATTATTGGTTAAGGCTTTGCATTCAGTTATTGTGCGTCATTGTGACATGGAACATCAACAAACCTTGATTGCAGACAGCCGTTCTGAACCAAAGCAATATATTAGATAATGTAGTGGATGGTTGTAAAGCTTACGATTTCCGTTAGCTTCATCTGATACATTATGAAGGAAATTGGAGTTTTCGTTAACTTTAACAAACCCTCATTTGCCAAACTCCTCAAGGATTTAACTCCTGTAATCTGTAATTTGTATAAATGGAACTCTTTGATACATGTTATGGAATGGATTGGCAAGGTCTCCTGTCCAAGGACAGGTGTAATATTCGCTGAGCCAATGGGATATGGCTATGAATTGTAATAACATTTTCACCTTGGCACCTGTTTAATGCTCTACGACTTCAAATCGCTCATAATAATTTTGCATTGGTCCAGAACTGCTGGTGCTAAGGGCCTGTCCATACTACATTTTCCCATTTGTCTGCACAATAATTAGAAATCAAAGGATCCACAAAAGTATGTTCTAGATAGTTGTTAATTGAATTGAAATTTGATTATATTGCAACTTTCATTTGATGAAATGTATTTAAATTGATCATTACCTGAGAGGATTCCTTTAAGCCACCATATAACAATGCTCGAAAATATTCACTTCTAGCAGCTAATATAACCTGTGAAAAATATATGCTTTAGTTTCATGGTCATTTTTTATTTCAGTTAAAGATAGTTCTACACATTTTGTCTAGCTATGCAGCATTATTGCAGCCACAGTGATCTGCATGGTGTAATGTCGGACAAGTGCATTCTAATTTTAAATAAGAAACTAACGAACCATAACTCCAACCCTACAGAAACATGCAGTCAATTTTTATGTTTCTTAGAATTAGTGTCAAAATCAAATGTATTACTTATAATAATGTTTATGTTAATGGAAATGAGAAAAAAATTTAAACTTGCAACTTTCTTCGTATTTATTTCCCATAATTATTAAAAGGAGATAAATCAATGTTTTACTTGTACACATATTTTTTGAAAGAAAGATTAATTTCAACTTTTTAATAAAACAAATTTGGACACACTTCTGAAAATAAAAATAATGAAAATGGCCCAAACTGTTGGTTTTTTCCTTTCGCATTAACTTACTAGTTGTAAGGAAAATATTTTTGATTTATTCATCCAACCATATCTCAATAATAAATAAATCATTTTTATTTTATTTATCCAAACAGCTCTTCACTTATTATTAATTTTCAATCAATAATTAATCATCCGAGAACCTACACCAAGGAGATGGTTGCTAAGCAAGTTCCACACCTCCCACTCATACTTTCATCTTCTTTTCTATTTATTGTTTAAGATTGGTATTGCTGATGTAGATTCTAAATTTGTACTAACAAAATAAATAAAACCATCTTGGCCTTCAGTAACCATATTTTAAGTATGACATGGAAAAAACAAATCTCCACCATTTTATTATTAAAAATTAAATCCTTAATTTCATTATTAATAAGATTGTTAAGCATTCATTCAATTTCATTTGGATATATGTAGTATAGATTCGAACTTTTGGATCTGTATTTAGAACTGTACCATCGCAACCAACCACAATCGAACAATCCAGATTATAATGGTCATTTTCTAGAAATTCAAATATGGAATCTTTAATAGAATGAATTTTCTCTTAAACTCCATAAATTGTAATAATAATTACAAGTACATAATATTTTTTGCAAAACTGGTAATTAGAATTTATATGGATAATATAATAAGACCGTGATTCTTCAATCAATAATAAGTGTTCCTCTGTTATAATTCTTCTGTGATGCTGCCATCATATAAAAAAACATGGTTGGCATTTTAGATGATTTAATGTTACCGTGAAGTGATTTTAAGAGAATATTTAGATCTAATGAGGCACAGTTTGCAACATCGAAATGATTCGTTATTATTTGTATATTTAACAATAGTTACAGGTGTGTTGTTCCTTCCTTCTCCAGATTTCAGTTTTTGATGTATTCCATTTATATATTACATAATACAATAAATTTTCTCGACCTTCCTTATTTCTAGTCTAGCAATAGCTCGTACTTCTTCAAAAAGGATTAAATGTTGTATTGTAAAATTCTTTAAAAACAATTTAGTTTTTTCTAGTGTTCTTACCGTCAAAGCTTAAGTGGTCTCAATGCATATTATGCTAAGAATCGGCAGAAAATCTGCCAACTCTGCCACCCACAGAATGTTTCATTAGGATTGTCAAAATATCATCTAGCAATTCTACTAAGTAGCAACATATTAACGCCAATAAATATTAAATAAGAAATATTAATGATTTCAGACTCATAAAAGTAACTCTCTTTTTTACATTTTTATCTATGTATTTAAAAAAAGGTTCTCAATATGTTAACGTAACAATAATTTGATCAAAGTTTAAAGTTGACATCTTGTTTTCTAGAAACCATATCTTAGGAGGGTAGCAAAATACCTCAAAGGGTTAAAGATAATGGTTAGATAGACCGACCAAATAGTCTCCTCCCTCTTCTTGGCAAACTATTTGAAAGGACAATCTTGAACAGAATGCGTCCTCACCTGGACACTATATTCTTCCAGAGCACCAATTTGGTTTCCGACAAAAACATGCACCTATAAAGCACATACATAGGCTCGTAGATACCATTAGGTACACATTAGAAACTATGAAACACTGCTCTGCAGTCTTTATGGATATAAGTCAAGCTTTTGATAGGGTCTGGCATGACGGTCTTGTATTCCAAGATTAAAAAATACTTACCTCATTCCTTCTACAGTTCTATACAATACTGAAAAGGTACTTAAACAGAAGGTGTTTTGAAGTTAAACTAAACAACATAATATCAGATTTGTACGAAATAAAATCTGGCGTGACTCAGGGTTGTATCTTGGGACCAGTGCTGTACCTAATCTATACAGCTGACATCCCTACAAATAGCAACACCTTCATACATCTCTACTCAGCATACAAGATAGTTGGAGAGGGGATACCGGCGCTATAGTAGCTTTTAAAGTACAATCAGAATAAAAATATTTGGGCGCTTAATTTAAATGTGTATTGTTGGATACACATAAATGTATTGTATGCTGCATGAGAAGTCTTCAAAAAGACTGATTTTAACAAACAAGAGTACCACAATAAAAGGATTAAGTAATAAAACGCACGCGGAAAATGTCTGCTGTAAACTGTAATAATTTACTTTTAGCTGTGAATGTACAGGGTGGTTCAAATTGGACACTTTCTTATGCAATACGTAGTCAAAACTATCAGCTAAAATTGGCTAAACACGTAAATGCCCTGACTTCCAAACTATCGAGAACTGCAGGTATAGTCAATATACAAGACTGAGGAGGAATAGCGTTCCAACAGCAGATTTCCAAAGGAATAGTGAGATTTTGCTCCTCAGTCTGCGAGATAACCTCTCACTATAGAAGCAGTGTGAAATGATTAAAATTACTGCAGGACCAAGGGCTAATATGGATGTGTTCCCAAACTTCAAAAGTCTTAGAAAGATATTTGTTAAAGTGTTCTACCTGATATTATGGGTTGATACAATACGTCTCGTTTTCAAATATGAATCCCAAAATTCATTATCTATGCTAGAGATTTGCAAAAACAACTGTATAGAACAAAGGTATGTTATCTCTAGTGGGGGGGGGGGGGGGGGGGGGGCTCCAAAACACAAGAAAACGATCAAGTTCATCACAGTGGTTGGATAACTTGCAAAACTTCTCTTGTAGTTTTAATGCATATTGTAGTAAATTCAAACATTTTGCTAATGAGACTGAACAGATATGCAAATTGAAAAAATCAAATACAATGACAATTAATCAGATGACAAACTAGTTTATGGGAATGAACCTGATGAAGACACAGATTGAAAGAAACTTTCTAATGGATAGTGTTAAATAGGTTTACACCAACTGATGAAGAAACTTTTGCACAGTATAAACCTATTAACAGCAAGAAAACATTAAAAAATATTTTATGCTTTAATATAGATTTGTTTTGTGTTGAAAGTTCTGATTTGAAGCATGATGTAAAAATACAAGGTGTACCATTGCGCATAATGGCGGTCGCTTGGTGGAATAGCCAATCAAACATTGGGTCCAAATGCACCCGCGAAATACAAATACAAAATTAGTTAGATGTAGTAACAATGTAAATATAAGATTAGGGGAAATTAAATTACATAAAACTAATTAATAATTAATTAATTGGTTTCACAGAAGCTATTCTATGCATAAAAATACAACATTTAATACATTTTTGCGTAGATCGGAGGAGGATGAAAGAAATCTATAACCTTTGATCTCAGACTTGACATTACCGTAAGGTGGCAACATTGTTAAGTTGGTATTTGTTAGATAATATACCTTAACCTTAAAACAAGAGATCTGTCATAAATATTTTTTACTTTCAATAAAGAATGGTTCTGTCTATCAGTCGGGCCTTAACCGCTAGTATACGGATATGCAAGATACTTGCAAGGTATTTTTCCCTCAATATACACTTTCTATTTACAGTTTTATAATAAAAACAACATACCTACTTTTTGACAGTTTTGGAGGTTAAAGCGCAAATGACAGATAATAATCGTGGCAGTCATATGCTCTTTAGCATTTGGACCCAACTCTTGATTGGTCAAAAGCTTGGACGACTGCGCATCCATGGGAATGGCACACCCAGGGCCGGATGCTCCGATGTTCAGATTTCGTCAGACCGGGCGCATGACGTCACTTGTAGAGTGAATTACATTTGCGGAATACTCATTTGATGTGTTTTTCGTCTGTACCGAGTTTATTTTTCGAGATACAAAAAATTTCATAAGATCAAATATGCTCCTTATGATGTCTTTTATATGTTAAAAATAATAGGGCAGCTCAATCTCTCTCAGTTAACCCGAAAAATACTTGTATAAAGTAGCATAATTACATCTGATGGTGTTTGCGCCGCGACGGCACAAAAACGGTGCTAGATAGAGGAAAATTGCATATGAACAAATTTGTAGAGCACAAAATTTACTAAAGAAAAGTCCGCGAGAGGGTGTCACGATCTTCGATAGTTTAAGAGTTACAGGCAGCGGCGGCTGCTCGGAGGAGGCAAGGGAGGCTATGCCTCCTCATAAAAAATCCAAAATAATGATTTTATCATACTATTATTATTCCATATATTTTCAGTCTAAAAGGATTAATCAATTAATGAAACAAAAAATATTCCATTTACTTTTATCTCATCAGTACCTACGTTTAAATAGGAGCTACGCTTTAAAGGGAATCCGTCCTTTTACATACTGCGGTTGACGCACTCGGAGCCCAACTCCAAGAGTGGCTCCGTACATCGCTCTTTAATTGCAATAAGTTGCGAGTGTGACCTTGCATATAGAGCTTGCAATACCGGAATTCCGGGATTACGAAAACCGGGATCCCGGACAAAATTGATGCAATATTTAAAACCGGTATTCATACATAAATACCGGTATTTCGGTATTACTTTTATTTTATTTTAGTAGAAAATATTTTGGATTAATGATATTTATTTATAGTGCAAAATATTGTATGTGTACAGAGTGGGCCAATAGTGTGTGGATGGAAGACTGTGGGTTTATTAACGAACATTTCGTTCATGGAATATGGTAAGGCTACAAATCTAAAATATTTTCAATTGAATCGCAAAGTTTATAGAGGATGATTTATATCAAAGTTGCATTTTTTATATGGAACTCCCTGTATATTTCTTGGTCCATTCTAGTACGACTTTATGTGTCACACATAGTACTTAAAACAAATCGTTTGGCCGCATGTGTCCAAAAAATTGAATATGGCAGGAATCACAAAGCTTAGAAGGCCGTGACGATGCGATATTACTAAAACATGAAATGTACTATCGTAAACCGGACAGTTAAATCCGAAATCTTCTTGTGTTCGGAGAAATTACTACGTCAATTGACAAAGTTTCTATAAACCGTAACTTAATTTTTCAAATGGCATCACCAATTTTTCTTTATTACGTTTTAATTTTTGAAGTATGAAGTTACAAAATTATAATTAGGAGTTTATTATTTCCATTTAAACTTTTTAACTTCAAGTAGCAGTAATATTTTGCATTTCGAATTTTGAAATTTGAATTTTCAAATTATAATTTAGAATTCATTAGCATTAATATTTTGAGTTTCAATTTTTTATTTCAAATTTCTATTTTGAATACGTAATTTTTGAATTTTATGTAGATTTACTTAATTTACATTTTATATTTACATCTTTGAATAACTTGAATATTTTGAATTTGGAATTTTGAACTTTGAATTTCTAAGTTATGCGTTTTTTCTTTTTCTTTTATAGTTTCAGCAGTAAAAAAAGTCAATACCGGTATCAATACCGGGATCCCGGGATTCGTTTGATTGAATACCGAAAA
Organism: Pyrocoelia pectoralis; assembly: GCA_036250285.1. NCBI lineage: Eukaryota > Metazoa > Arthropoda > Insecta > Coleoptera > Lampyridae > Pyrocoelia > Pyrocoelia pectoralis. The sequence continues at coordinate 69,291,590 of CM070075.1, forward strand.
CCGGTATTTAAAATTTCTTCCGGTATTAGAAGCTCTACTTGCATAGTAAATATTAGAGATGGGTGCATGAAGTTCAATCGACTGAACTGATAGCAAGGGAGCCAACGGCTCCAGCTCTACCCCATCTTTTTACATCTTCCCAGCAAAATCCGACAATTTCCCACTCCTTTTTCAACCAGCGTGTTTCAGTAGTCTGATACTTTTTGATTAATAAGTGGTTAGTAAGTACGACTGCGACAGGTGGAAGGTTCAGGTTTTATTTTTGTATTTACCTAATTTGATCTTTTTACTCAAAATGTGTGACGAACTCCAAACTGTGCTTTCAAAATCTTGAGATGATATTGTAGATTTTTTGCTAAAACGGCCATTTAATTCTTTGAATTACGATGCAAAATCCTTCATATTATATAAGAACTATGAAAGACCCCGTCCAATTTAATATCTTTAAAACGAGCGGGCATTTCACAAAATCGTGGATTCAATGTAACATGGTAGGTACGACATAATGTGGATGGCTTACAGGTAGTATAAAACAATCAAAATTATTTTGTTGACCGCGTGTTTACTTTTTCGTCGTTTTTTTTATTTACCATGTTTTTTCCCGGTCCCTGCAATTCCTTGATTCCACTCCTGGCAAGAAATAACTCTACACCTCCTCGATGGTTCTTGCTGGACAACAAATTGTGGCAATTCATAATTTGTTGACTAAGTAGAATAATTTTAAAAATTAGCCTCCTCACTTGCAGAGGTCACGAGCCGCCACTGGTTACAGGCGTCCAAAGTGATGCAAACCTTATTCGCGCAACTGTCCACACCGTTTTTTCCCAAACTAATGGAGATAATTACACCCTCCCGCGGACTTTTCTTTAGTAAATTTTGTGTTATACAAATTTGTTCATATACAATTTTCCTCTATCTGGCACCGTTTTTGTGTCGTCGCGGCGCAAACACCATCAGATGTAATTATGCTACTTTATACAAGTATTTTTCGGGTTAATATTTTTTTTATTGGTTCCCTATTGTTTAAATCGCACTTTCAAAAATGCGCTTGTTTTGAAGTGGCCACGGCAACATCACCAATTTAAAAAACGTGAAATGACAATTTTTTGATTATTGATCTGACAACTTACTGTACTTTGTAACGTCAAATAAAATATTAGGTAAAGTTTGATTTTCGAGAAGATGCGTGTACGTCATAGACATTTTACATAGTTACAATTGTTGTCAACAATATAATAACAATAGTAACTAAGAAAAATGCCTATGACGTACACGCACCTTCTCAAAAATCAAACTTTACCAACAAATTCAAAACCTTTATTCAAACATTATTTAACAATTGGATATTAGAATTCATTTTTTGTAATTCAGTTACGAAATGTCATAATTTTGACATTTTAGTGAACTAATTTTTATTTTGTCACTGAAAACTATCCAAACTTCACATCTAGTGCAAGAAACACGTTCATTTTGCAACTAGTTAGGTATATAAATAGCTATTTAAACACTTCGGTAACAACGAAATCAATCGTTGACGAGATTTTGCAAATTGATTTCTGTTTTTCTCATTTCGATGATAACGAAAGGTATACTGATTTCACATTACGAATTCAACCATTTCACATTATTAGTTCTTATTTCCATTTTTGGTAGTAATAACACCGGCATTTATGATTTCAAAGTGAACCAATAAAAAAAAATGAGCCGCGTATGTACGTCTTACAACGAAACTTACAGATGTTTGTCCTTTCCTAAAAAATAAACTATTGTTGATGAGAAAGCAAATGAATTTTTGTCGCGAGATTTATTATTAACAGTAATTATTAAAAAATGTTCAATAGCAAAGTTGCTCAGCTTAATACCCTGTATAATAAAGCCTCTTGCATCACTTCTCTATCTATTACCATTAACGAGATATGCATACCTACTATTGTAACAAAAACTATACTAAGAAATGTTATTAGTTTTAAGCTGTGTTCAGTAAATAAATAAAACGGTACATTTTTCCATCTTGTGTTATGGTGTTCATGTTTGTGCAGATCAACAGGTAACCATTTTTTTTAATGTAAATTACCACAAGGTGTCAAAAAAATAGAGTTAAGTGCGAAATTGTCTTGAATCCATCAATGAAATCACCCAGATCTCCTAACGCTTTCTCCTCGAACGCTGCGAAAACCGCTATATATTTAGACAGAGAAAAAATGAACTGAATCAATTTTGTAATGCACAAAATTTACTACAAAAATGTCCGCGGGAGGGTGTAATTATCTCCATTAGTTTGGGAAAAAGCGGTGTGGACGGTTGCGCAAATAAGGTTTGCATCACTTTGGACGCCTGTAACTCTTAAACTATCGAAGATCGTGACACCCTCCCGGGACTTTTCTTTAGTAAATAGTGTGCTCTACAAATTTGTTCATATGCAATTTTCCTCTATCTAGCACCGTTTTTGTGCCGTCGCGGCGCAAACACCATCAGATGTAATTATGCTAATTAATACAAGTATTTTTCGGGTTAACTGAGAGAGATTGAGCTACCCTATTATTTTTAACATATAAAAGACATCATAAGGAGCATATTTGATCTTATGAAATTTTTTGTATCTCGAAAAATAAACGCGGTACAGACGAAAAACACATCAAATGCGTATTCCGCAAATGTAATTCACTCTACAGGTGACGTCACGCGTCACATTTGCGGACCGCCCACCATGCGCAACATCCTATCTTTAGTATTTATATCGTGGGCACACCTTGTATTTTGACATCATGATTTGAAGTACCTATTGAGTGTATACAGGGTGTCCCAGGTTGAATGATCAGGACTTTGACATTTTGTTGAAAAACACATTTCAAGGTGGGTTTCTCCTACAAACATAGGTCTATTCTCTTTTTCTGAGATACAGGTGTTAAAATTTTCTAAAAAATAAAGTTTTTATTTATTTATTTCCGAACTGTGGAAAATATTCAAACCAAAATTGACACACAAGATACTGACAGAGGGTCATAATATCCATGGCAACTGGCAACCATAATTTTGTAAACAGCCAAAATACATTTTTCATGAAATAAATGACAAAAATCTAGTTTGCGGCCGGACAGTAACAGAACCGAAAAAAAGTCAAAAGACACTTTTTGTTCAGAATTGAATGCTCTATCGAAAAAGATATTGAGAATATTTAAGTCAGAGTCGTACTCTTTTTATTTATCAAATTAGTAGAATGGATTACCCATATCTCCGCCACTGGTTGATTTAAAAAAATATTATTCAATCTTATGACCCTCTGTTCATGTATCTTGTGTGCCAATTTTGGTTTGAATATTTTGCACAGTTCGGAAATAAATAAATAAAAACTTTAATTTTTAGAAAATTTTAACGCCCTGTATCCCAGAAACAATGAATTTTAGGGCCTGTGTTTATAGGAGCAACCCACCTTAAAATGCGTTTTTCTACAAAATGTTAAAGTCCTGATCATTAAACCTGGGACACCCGGACACCCTGTATATAGGTGTTCCAAAATCTCGGCATTGTTAGTCCATTCCCCCCATATTATAGGGCGACATTGAACAAATATGATTTCTCTCTTTTCTCTTAAGCATTATTATGTGAAGATTACATTGCTCTGGTATATGTAATTTTAAAATGTAGTAGCACCTAGCAAGGCACTTGGGTTTATTTAAAATTTAGATTGTAGTATGTAGAAAGTTGATTCAAATGTAAAAATTGTTTCTTACTGTTATTTTCAACTTCAATCATACAAAATAATAGATCACTATTGTATTTTCGAATCTGACGTATGTATTTAGCATTAAACATTAAGCATTGAAATCTAATGGTGACAAGTCTAAGAAAGGTTTTTTCAAATGATTAAAGATTACTTAATAATAAATTACAATAACATTAAAACCTTTTGCGGTTTGTTTTTAATGAGAAAGAGGAAGAACATTGTACCTTGACAGTGAAGATAAAGTTCGTAAGTAGCACATGTAAGTTGATATATATTGTAATTTGAAATGTCTTTACGATATGATAATATTATACAAATTCTGCACTCATTATTAGAGCAAGCACCTGTACACTCAAATTTGAAAACTTCCCAAAAGGCATTAAGGAATACATACTTATATTTATATACAGTATACAAAGAATTTATTTTGATTGCTAAACCGCAAATTTCCATACATTACTGGATGGTAACAATACCGAATAAGAATACTACAAATAAAAACGGAATTATATACCTTATGTGCATAAAGCCTTTGTCCTTCAACTATCAATGTGACATCTGAATATTCCTGGTTCATACATAAAGACGACAAATTTTCTGAAAGCTGTGATAAATGTTCAATGTCCCCATGTCTCGAAGAAGCAGTATTTGAATTTGTTACTTGCATATACTGATGGCTGCTACTCATCTGACGAATCAAAAGAAATTTATCAGTATAATAATAAATTAAATTTTTAATATATTTCCTAATAATATTCAAATGCTTTGTAAAAAAATACAGAATATTAAAATCCAAACCAGCAATGTCCATGTTCAAATGTCAAAGTAAATTATGTACGCTGTATGTCATTACTTACTTTTTTGTTTATACAGTTATAAAACTATCACAACTCTACTACAACAATCACTGACACAATCACAAAATTTTTATTACTAAAATTTATTTACCTAATGTGTTATTGAACTGTATAACAAAATTTGACAAAGTTCCCACTTCAAAACACATTTTAAAAATGCAAATGTCAAAAAACCGAACGCGTTCAATTCGATTGAAATAAATGCATTCGTTTACAGAACGTACCCAAGATAAAAAAAACTGTGAGGACGTATACAGTGCGTCCGTAAAGTAACGAATAAATTAACAATCAAATGAGAGAAAAAAAAAACGCTTAAAACATTCAATTTTTATATAGAAAGATATTAATATTGTATATGTAAGTAGTATTCGGGTGAGGCGGCGATCGCAACGACGCCAAGTGTAACTAAGAACATCGGGGTTAAAAGCATAAAAGCACGTAGAGTTTCGTGTGTTTTTCATTTTCTATTGTTTTATCCTTAAAAAGACAATTACTTGGACCAACTTGGACAAAATGTTACGGTTGTTAACGTATTCCACCATGAATCCACCTCCATAAACTACAATTTCATCCCCGACGTTGACGGCCATTGCTAATTTTAAAGCGCCATCTATATTTACTTCCTCACCCGAATACTATCGAATCTCCTAGCCCCAATCCACGTCTGAAATAAAAAGATATAGAAGCCAATTTGGAAACAAGTGAACTTACAGAAGAGAATGTGTGACAGTTACAAAATCTAAATTTCTTTTTGTCCCCGACAGTTCGCTTACTTATACAATTTAGAAAAATTGGGCCAAAATATTAGTTCCCCGTATAACGAATGAATCATTATACACTATATATCTTAGGAGGTCATGATTTGGGTTACTATGGATACATTGTTTATTTGACATTTTAAGGCAATAGTTTCAAATTTTGTAAATTATGAGGTAACAGGTTAGTATCCGGGTGTACTAGCCTTCGAACATCGAAGGTACTAGCAAGAAACTGAAAATGCAGATCTACTCATAGTGCGATCAGCTGAATCTCTAGCTACAACCCATAAGGATGAGTAGACTCGAACTTCTCCTAATCTCGTTTCCGTCAATCCAGTGAAACTCAACTTCTGTATTCTTCAAGTAAGGAATGGTGAAATTTCATACAACCTTGGTTGCGGTAATACTAAATAGGGGCTATACATACAGTGAATCATCGGCGCCCCTTTGTTGAAACATCAGAAAAATTTTGGAAAAAAATGCTTGAAAAAAGAGTGAAGCGGCTTATGAAAGGAATTCCCAACTTCACAAAATTTACTTATTTTTACACTTGTCTTCTCATACAAATACCTATAGGCATGTAAATAACGATTTTGGACATCACTCAGCACTAATATTTAGATACCAAAATTTAAATATCGTCTGGCAAACGTACGACACTGCAAAAAGTTGCAAGTCTAAAGCACAAGGATTCTGAATAACGATGGGAGGGTAGTCAAAAGTCCACGCGCACATAGGCCACTTATTCGGGCCTTTGTGATGCCTCACTCACGCAACGTCACTCACACGTGAAATGAATCTGAGGATGCTGGAAGGAGAAGCGGCTCTAATCGTAGCCATGTCCGGTCATGATTCCCCCAATATGGATCGTCTCAATTCGACAAGTACGGAACAGTGACAAAGTATGTGGTGCGCCGTCTCGTCGTCTGGGTAGCATCCTCTACAGGACGGTGGTTAACAATCCCCATCCGGTGCAGGTGATTGTTTAATTTGCAGTGCCCAGAAAGTATACCCACAAATAGTCGCAGGTTCTTCCTTGATAGACCTTTTTTTTATATTGAGGTTTAGGAAATCTTGTTTAAGACTTCCCCTCTTCGGCTCTATAGGGGGGGGGGGGGCTGCTAATTATACGGCCCGGGTATCACTAGTGGCACTCGCTGTCCGGTGGCAGACGGTCGCCACCTTGATCTAAGCCTTGTGCTTACATATCCGCCCAGTTATTGCTACCTCCTTTGCTTCTCTCTTCCTCCTCCTTTCCTATTATCTACTTCCATTCGTGCTCCGAGCTCTGTTTCCATCCGTACTCTCACCCTGTCCCACCTCGCACACTCGAATATCGCATGTCCGGCGTAGTCTCTTTCTCCGCAATCCATGCAGCTATCGTCTATTCTTTTTCCAATCCTATAGAGAAACAGCCCGTTTTCGCCATGGCCAGTCAAAATTTGGGTTAGGTGATAGTCCGTTTCTCCATGTTCTCTGTTTACCATTGTTCTATCGTGGAAATGAGTTCCCTCGTGCAGGAAGTTCTACGTTGTCACCTCCTTTGCCATTCTTCCCCTGTCCCAATTTTCTACCCTGACCATGATCATAATCTCCGCTGGAGGGAGTCCTGCGACAACCATACCGTCCTCCAGTTGGACCGCGCGGAAACACTGCAGATTCTGACTCTAAGCATGCGAGTTACTTGTTCCATTCTATTCTGTGCCACTCCCAATCTAATCACTAGGCTTCATATTTCGGCACCATACAGTAGTATGGAGATGACACTCTTCGCGCTGCTCCTACATTTGGCATAATCCTAGTTCGTGCACTGTATACTCTTAGTGCCTTCTCACACACTGTTTTAGTCTGTATGATGAATGCCAGGTTCTTGTCTATTGTCACTCCTAGAATTTTCACTATTTTTTCGGCGGTCAGTAGTCTCTGTCCAAGTATTTCCACTGTGACATATGGAAGTCTCCTTCTGCCAGTCATCATCGCGACCTTGGTTTTCTCTGGCACTATAGGGTCAGTCTTTTCTCCCGCATCCACCCATCTATGAGAGAAACTGTTCGGCTCAGTTTATTTGTCGCTTCTTCTAGCTGTCTGTCGCATACTATCACCGTAAGGTCATCGGCAAACCCAATTACTTCCACCCCTTTCCCAAACGGTAGCCTTAGGGCCCCATCATACATTACATTCCAGAGTAAGGGCCCCAATACTGATCCTTGTGGAACTACCGCACTGCCCACGAATTCATATGCTCCTCTGGATCGCATTTTTGATGTCACTACACGCCCCTTGATGTCATCTGTCGCCACTCTAAGTATCCTGGCACTTCTCATTCGTGCAGCGCATTCACAATACGTTCCCTCCATGCCGAGTTAAATGAGTTCTTCACGTCTAGTGATGCAAGAAGAGAAGACATACCTCTCTAGTTCTCCACGTGCCTTTATTTGCAAGATGTGTCTTGAGCAGTTTTTCTAGTACCTTCCCGGCGAAGTCCAATACGTTGATAGGTTAATAGATATACTTGTGCAGGAATAGTTCAACGAAGAAGTGAGTCCAGTAGAACACCCGAACGGACAAAACGTAAACAACAGCACATTTTTATTTAATTTGTGCTAAAATGCACAAAATGTTGGCGTGTTGTTCTTTATGAAGTCAACCTCTCTCTTGAGGTGTGCTAACTATGTACTAAATACGAAATTCGAATTCGACACCCTATAAAACATAGAGAATCGGTGAGCCTTTTTCTTATTAGAACCACTATTTGATTCTATTAATTACCGAAAATTAAATTGGGATAAAATTGTTAACCTCGCCCTGACCCCCTCATTGTTACGGCCCTGGCTACTAGTTGTTACGCCACTGTTTAAACTATAATATCAAGATTTACTTGATGATTAGATTATTGCAACTACGGCGATTTATTAAATTGTTAAATCAGGTGCAATTTTTGGAAAAGTACCCCAATAAATTGTTATAGATGTAGTCATTTTAACTTGTTAATAATCATTATGCAATGTAACGCTCAGAGTGGGGAATATAACGCATACATAATGAAGCGGATTAAAATAGATTGCTTTAAATTATGCTATTCGAACATATTGAAAGACGCAAAAGCTATAAAAAGGTTGTATGCGTTAATGTGTCGGACAAGGATACGCCGGAGATTCCAAAAGCGAGAAGGAACTATAACCTGTTATACAAAACAAGGACTGGCGTACGGTGAAAGTAAGATACGAAATAGGAGATTCCTATACATTTACCCACGCATTAGAGGGAGAAGCCCAATAAGAGGAAATTCCACTATAATAAAGCGAGAACGATGTAGAGTTCGGGCGATCCCAACATGTGCATGTGATACCCGCTTCTGCGAATCTACGAATCATAGCGAACTGTAGTAAAAACAAGATTTATTACCGATTTTATTAAGTTAAAAGATCTATATTTAGATAATGATGTATTTGGTGTTCGCTGACAATAATTCGATTCGATTAAAAAAAAAAGAAATAGTGACGGTCACTATTATAATCACTTGATGGAAAATTTAAATGACGAAAAAAGTATTGGGTTTTAACGAAAAACATAATAATTTTCAAATTATATAACATTAAGAATGAAATTGACGAAACCATATGGTATAAATACGGTAAATAACAATAAAAAAATTGTTTTTATAAAGTGATATGTGAGTAGAACAACCCACTACTAGATTAGACTTTGAACTTACAAGTCAGTTGTTAAAAATAAGAGAAACCAACAGAAAGAGAAAGCATGACGCACGAAATTCTAAGGTGAATCCAACAACAGACAAAGATGGTTGCTGAACAGGTTTGAAAGATTTCGAGGAATGAGGTGGAATAATAAATAACTATAGCATAAAGTGAGAGGGTGTATATAAGTATTTACGTGATAGAAAAGAATAACCGAGGTGTATTGCAAGAAGCTGTAAGTGAACCACACTTTAGTCACTATGTTTGTTGGACTGAGACAGAATAAATAAACATGGCGCCGTGCTAGCCAGCATATCATATTTAGTGTACAGTGTACATTGTAAACGCAGTATCTCTAGATTTATCTTAATTTTACAGGAAAATCATATAGATAAGTGCGAAACTCGTATACAATGTTAAATAAAATGGGTGATAGAAACAGATTTTAAATTAAGTGCCAAGTGTTAATTAAATTTCTACACTATTTTATCAGCAAAATCGAATATTATTATGTTTATTATAATTGTTGGTACTTTTACATTCGCCTAAAAAGTACGAATTCCAGTGCCAAGTTTTCTAAAAAAAAATGTAAACATTGAAGCGAAGGCACGTTAGAAAATTACCGAAGATCTGAGCTTGGCGTTAAGTGAGTAATTATTTCATATTTTTTATTGCTTTGATTGTTTTCAATTTTATGTGCAAACTCCCGCTGGCAAATTCCTTCAGTACGTGAATTTTTTTTGCACGGTATTGTACTGTGGCGCCGTGTTGACTATCACTTTGGCGTCATAGGCTGTCTGTCTCCCGATCGTTTCCACACTCCCCCCCTCCCCTCCTATGAGATTCTTGCTCTACATGTCAAATACTTATGACGTCGAAATAGTCGAATGCCAATGAATTTTTTATTATTTCCAAGGAGGACATACATACATACATACATACTAATTGTAGTCAGCATTAACCCGACCACAAGCAGGAAACTAACAGTCATTCATAATATGTATTTACGGTAGTCATTCTTAAATTTGTTTGTTGTCAGTTATGTAGAATCGTGGGTGCTGCTGTGTGTTCTCTTGTGTGACGTTTTCTTTTCAACGGGAGTTCCTGGAATGTTTGCTTTATTTCTGGGATACTTAAAAATGTTAACTTCATTCTTAAAATACCACAAGTGCGTATTTTTATAATAATATTAAAATTAACATAGGATCCCGGTCCCCGGATCAAATTTAGGTACCTTTTTCTTTGTGCTTTAACTTTTATTATTATTATCGTTCGATTTTTGGCGGGTATTGAATAATTTCCATACTGATTCATAGCACGGTTTACATTAACATTTCTTGGAAAAATATCAAGGTGAATACGTATTTAATTTTTAATGTAGCGTTAATTTGTTTTTTCTACTTATAGTATACCTACCTACACCTGCATTTGCATAATTTTTAACCATTATTTGCTGTGTGCCTTATTGTGATGATGTAATTGTTTTTTTTTCAAAGCAACATATGCAGATTTTAGTTAAATTTTGTGGAAGTGAGCAATATTGGTCTTTATCGATTTTAATTTACTTACAGCAAAAGAGAAATCGTTACGTTACCAAATATTCGAGGGCTACCTACTGAAAAGTACACCAAATTGAGTAATTAACACGTAAAGGAATCTTAGAAATTTGTTTTAAACTAAAAAGTAGTAGGTGCGCCAGTCGAAAAACACGCGCGAATTTTGTGTTGCGACTTGCGAAAGTAGGTATACGAGCAATTGGCGTAGGAAATAGTTTTTTTATGATTTGTGCACAACATCCTCTTATAGTAGTCTTCACCATTTCATTGAGATACCTCCACCTTTTGTCTTTTGGATAATGTAACATTAGGCCGATAATAATCAGCGCTTCGTCATACTTTTCCTAGTTCACTGTCTGATTGCATCACCATTATTTAGCTTAAACGTAACATTAATTAACACCCACCTTGTTCCCTTACTTGTTCCAAACAAAAGTTAAGAGGCGAGTCTTCAAGGCCATTCTTCAATTTTGGTTTACTTTCGCCAACGCTTTCGCGATTCATCGTGTACCTCTTTCGGGAGTACATACTGTATTCAACTCGCCAAACATGTGCCACAAATACTCCCAGAGTATAGTTGAAAAAGATTCCGCACAAGTTGACCAACTGTCAATCATGTGCAAAGGCTACCGTAAGACGGGTCGTAATGCGAACAACCCCCCATAGTCGTCATCAATCTCTACGTTCAACACCATGCGTCTGAATACCTTTCTTGATGCGGAAGCGCCATCCCAATCTGTCATCCATCTTCACGGACCATGGTTCTAAATCTAAAACAATTAAAGAGACACTTTGGAGAGGTGGTGTGCAGTTTTCTGAAATGTTATGGACATTTTAGAATTTTGATTACAATAAAAACACTTACCCACATGACGCATGGCCTGATGATGGCCTGCTCTGGCCGAAATCGATCGCCTTAAGATAATTTCAATAAAATATAGTTTTTAACAAATTTTACTATTTCATGATAAAAAACACTTACCTACCTACTTACTTAATTGAATTTTCATTTTATTTATTGGTGTCCTATTTTCGCGGCCCAGCGTGTGTTTAAATCGCGCTTTCAAAAACGCGCGTGTTTTAAAGTTGCCATGGCATCATCATCAATTTGAAATACGTGAATTCTTATTGGTTATTGATCTGACAGGAGTACTTTGTTACGTCAAATAAAATGGCAGATTGCAAATTAATTTCTGTTTTTCTCATTTCCATGAGAACGAAAGGTATACTGATTTCAGATTAGGAATTCAACCATCTCACATTATTAGTTCTTATTTCCATTTTAATACCAGATTTCAAAGTGAACCAATAAAAAAAATAGCGTAAAGTATTCGTGGATAACTGGTCTTTAAAACACTTGCTCTATTTCAAGCACTCCGGCTGCGCCGTCGTGCTTGAAATCTCGCGCGTGTTTTAAAGACCTGTTTAATACTTCAATATACTATTTTACTTTCCCGTGCATATACACACACGAGGAAAGTAATGTAATCGGAAAAAAATCGAACTCGAGGTTTTGATGAATCTCGACGTTTTGAGTCTAAGTCTAAAACCACCATCTTTGAAAAATGTTTGTCTGTGGGTGGGGGGGTGCGTAGGCTGTGGAGCCTAAACTACTAGGCCGATTTTGATGAAATTTAAAACTAAGCCTTATAAAAAACTTCATTGGTAAAACAAGTTTCTCATCAAAATCAGCCCAAAGAGGCCCAAACTAGGGGCGTTATTTTGGGAGCAAACATTCAAATTTTATCCCAAACTAATTTCCCTTGGTGGAAAATTAGTAGACATGGTAACAAGTAAAACTCGTTTTTCGTTTGTTTCTAAATTCAAAATGGCGGCCACTATCGCAATTCTCCAAGTTTTTACTTTTTAGGGTGCAGCTCAAGAACCTTTTAACTTATTTAAAATTTGAAAATTGGAAATTGTAGTCATAGGATGGCCAGAACTTTTACTTATAATTGATAAAGAACAAAAATTTAACGTGGCCAATTTATTGGTGCCCAAAATTTCCCAAAAATTAAAAATCGATTATCTCAAAATCTGCTCTCAGCTTTTTTTATTTTTGAAATCTTCATGAATAGTTCATGAAAAACTATTGGCACTACATTTATTTCTTTATTTCCCATAGGGCAGGGGGGATGAATGTTTGAAAATTTTATATCTTCATAACTTTTTTTCTAACAAAGATGAGTGTAATAAATATGTATACCAATTTACTTCCGGCCTAGCCGGAAATGAATAAAATATTAAAAATATTTACGACATACTCTACATTATTTCAGGAGAAAATCAGAAATCGATTTCTGATTACAACTATAGTACACACTATATATTATTAATTTTTTTATTTTTTTGAGTTATTACGCAAAAACTATTTTATTTTGAGTTATTATGCAAAAAACTATTTTTATTTAATACGTCATTGTAGTATAGTAAACACGGGAAGGTTATGTGCCACTGGTCATTTAACTTTGTAAATATTTCTCATGTAGGGCACATATTTTTATGTTGTCATAGATAAATAGGTACATTATATGTTTTGTTATTTAATAATTAGCTATAAAGCCTATAACAGCAGCGCTTTTATGAGTCATCGGACATTAAGTACAAAAGCGAAATAAATTTTTATAAATGGTAAGCATAACTACTCCAGCATAAATAATATTGTGAATATTGTCTTCTGCTACAATATGAAATGTTAGCAAAATAGAAAACCCTACAAATATAAAATCGATTAATTGCACATTTAATTGTCCATCTTCCTTGAAAAGTCGTCACATTTTGTGAACCTTTTGTCACAGTATACGTCTTTTACTGTGCTTTTGTCGTCAGCATAAAGTATGTGCACCTTACTGACGTAGGACACCGTAAGACTACGAGTAAATATTTTACTCTAGCCGTCAGCAAACTGTGGTTCATACCATACTGTGTCCCTAGTGGCCTAGTCTGTCCCAGGACTCCCAGGGAATTTCTCGAAATGAGTACATCTGACAAAAAAAGTTACCGAATAAATCTTTGATGGTTTGGAGAAGGGCGTCCGATTCTGTAACCCCCCCCCCCCCTCCCCCTCGCCTCCAAAACCCAGGGGGTTGACTTTAAAATCCTCGTTAAAATCTTAAACGTTGAAACACCTACTCTTTATTGCAGATTCAGAAAGAGCATAAGCAAACCATGTAGGATTTATTTGGGAATTTTGTTTTATTTGCAACAGGTGGGGCTGCAATTGTTAAAATCGATATTTTATTATTTATTTTGTATTTGATATACCCTGTATATTTCGTTGTAACGTTGAAAAACCATACACTAAAAAAATTAATCGACGTGTCCGACCGTTTTCTCAAAAACTCCCCTGCTAATATTTATTGAATTTATCCCCTACTTTACGAACGCACTGTATATTGAATGACATCTTGAAATATCAATTGTGCCATTTCTTAAAAATTTATTAGCTATGAATGGGTATACAAATTCTCTAAGTTTTCAAAACTTTACTGTACCTGTACATTAGGGTGCATCGAAAAAACACTTTTTTCGATTTCACTATTCCAATAGTGATTTTTTTTTGTGGTTTGGTGTCAAAGTAACGTAAAAAAAAATTGAGGTTGATAGGTCAAGTCCTTCAGGTGCCGACTTGACCCTAAAGTTTTAAAAAATGACGTTTTTTGAAGATTTTTAAAAAATGATCTCCGAGCTGATTCACACTTGCCAATAGGGCTTTTCTGTTTCCAAATGACACTGACATAGCGACAAAAAAAATTGACGGTGATCGGATGTGCCCTTCAGGTGCCGACTTCACACTAATTTTTTCGTCAAAATTGCGAAAATTGAGATTTTTTCGTATTTTTGCAATAAATTGCTAAACACCACCCCTGGGTTGTTTTGACAGTGCAGGCCATTTAAAATAACTCAAACCTAAGTCTAAAACACTCTGATGTAGTTATTTCGTCTGTATTACTCCTGGTTACATGTCAAGAGCCTTCAAACACAAGCAAAGCATTCATATAAGGAACCGAAGTGCAACTTTTTTTAGACTGTAGAGAACGGATTTATAGGTGACTCAACTTTGTTTTCTTAGGCAGTTTCCCAATGTTCTTTACGCATTTCTGAGTCTCGGACTCAGAAATGCGTAAAGAACATTGGGAAACTGCCTAACAAAACAATGTTGCGTTTGAAGGCTCTTGACATGTAACCAGGAGTAATACAGACGAAATAACTACATCAGAGTGTTTTAGACTTAGGTTTGAGTTATTTTAAAAGGCCTGCACTGTCAAAACAACCCAGGGGCGGTGTTTAGCAATTTATTGCAAAAATACGAAAAAATCTCAATTTTCGCAATTTTGACGAAAAAATTAGTGTGAAGTCGGCACCTGAAGGGCACATCCGATCACCGTCAATTTTTTTTGTCGCTATGTCAGTGTCATTTGGAAACAGAAAAGCCCTATTGGCAAGTGTGAATCAGCTCGGAGATCATTTTTTAAAAATCTTCAAAAAACGTCATTTTTTAAAACTTTAGGGTCAAGTCGGCACCTGAAGGACTTGACCTATCAACCTCAAATTTTTTTTACGTTACTTTGACACCAAACCACAAAAAAAAATCACTATTGGAATAGTGAAATCGAAAAAAGTGTTTTTTCGATGCACCCTACTGTACATGTATCACCATTGTTGGAAATACCTACGAAATATTAGGAATGCTTAGAAAACGTTGGAAATCTTTAACAAATATTGGAAATGTTTAGGAAATTGTAAAAATGTTTAGGAAATATTTAAGAAATGTTTAGGAATAGTGGGAAATGTGTTGTAGACTAAAATGCTCCAAAGAACTGGATTTCCATAGGACCCAACCGCTACGCAAATTTCCAACTGTATTGCAAATAGAAGTACATAGTAGGTTAATGTCACCAGCACCACACACTATGCCAAGTAGCAAACAGCAATATTTTCTACCTCGTATGGGTTAAAGGGCATGCTGGAACAACAGGCAATGAGAAAATCGATGCGTTAGTCCGCCAATCCAGAATTGACTCTTCCACTAAACAACATAATAACTAAAGACAACCAAGGGCCAGCACAAAGCTAGGTAGAACTTCAAAGAAAAATCTGCGCTTACTTGAGGGCACATGCACCGCATAGGAAAATGGTTTTATATGTAATATGAAAGATGTCATCAACTTCAAATTGAAATTGGCTTGTAAACGTTTACGGCTCGAGTAATGAAAAACCTTCAGAAGTCGACTACAATGTACATCAAAAAATGGTCGTCACTATAATTTTTCGAAATGAAAAATGTCTTCAATGAATACTGAACGACCGCAATTTGCTCTCGACAGTTGTACTTATTGTTCTAATTGATTCCGCATATTATCAGGGACCGCCCTATGAGCATGACACGTACGTAACTTTGGAATGTCGATGGAAAAGACGTTGAACGGTAATAAGTTGCGCGGATATAATTCGTCGTCCTTGACTTTCGTTAGGACTAGTTGGTGATTCACACAGTTACATCAATAATGATAACACCTAGTTTGAAACTTGCAACTTGACTCTCGTTCTCTCAATCAAAATTTATATGGAGGAAATTTTAGTGTTCTTCCAAACTGATGAAAGATGTTCTTCGCAACTAGGCCTTTTTTTTAAATTTCTATCTTACATATTTGTCCATAAGTCTATTTGACACTATACAACGCAAAAATGACAAAGAGACTTTACATTTATATATACAGTTGTTCTCATAATTAATTTCGAACTCCAATCTGGGAGCCCAAGTAAAGTATTTATTTACATACATTTCTTAATTTGAAAAGCGAGTCATGAGCTTATTTGTACCTAAAATTAACGCAGAAGCAGCTATGGATCTTCCTCGCTGTAGGAAGACCTTTATAACGAGTTTGTTCATTATTTTTGTGTATGTCCAGCTAAGTATTCGTCAGCGAACCTTGTATCTTGTGCCTACGCCAATTAAGCACATCACAACCATTCAATCTCTATAATTGTGGGCCCATTGTTATTTGCCAGCTAATGAGATTTTTTCTTGTTCTAATCTGACAGTGACTCACTTGTTTTGTTAAAGACACCCAAAATATTAATGCCCAAGGCCAAACTAGATGCTTATAGTATTACTTCTGCATTTCGTTAGAAAATTGTTGTTAATTTTAGCTTTTTTTATAATCTAACGACAACAATAAATTTTTGAATTTTTATGCTCCGAGACATCAAAAAGTTCCTACACGACCCTCAAGTATTTGTTTTGAACTGATGTAAAGATTGAAAAACCTTATACCTAGATAGGTAGGTGGTTATAGATATAGACTATCTATACCGTATTGTAACCCCCCCCCATGAAAATGTTAAAATTGCGCCCCTGTTTAGACGTATTTGAATGCAACACATTTTAGTACATACCTATTTAAATAGTGCTTTGTTATTTGTACAACATTCACAGCATCGACCTTTGTACTGAGTACCTACTGTTTAAAAGTGAGAGTACAACACCTATCACAAAAGGAAAAAATTCTGGCAAGTTGCCACAAGACTTCCCTCGTATTAACACTTTTAGTTTCTGAGTATAGAGCATTGCAGTCATTTTTTTAAAATTATTTTTTTTAACACTTTTTTCAAAAAGTAAGTATAGGTACCACAATTAATTAAGAAAAATTAAAAAAAAAATATCTACTCTTTTAAACTACATAAAAAACTGCCACTTTATCTTATAAAAAAATTACTGCCGCCATTTTAGCTTATACCGGAAGTGACGTTATCGAAGGTAATATTAGCATTTTCCTCCTTAGGCTCGAATGCAATCGATTGGCGAAAACCGCATTTTAAACCACACTTTAATAGTTTCAGAGTTTAGACTTTAGAGCGTTGCAAGGAATGTGTACGGACAGACGACTGATGGAATTTTTTTTTCCATTTTTTGAATCTACGTATTCAGAAACGCAAAGATATGTAAAAATTTGCATAGGCCAATTTTCTTTTTTTGGAACACCAATACAATTTATACTTCCCTTTTATTTCGTACTCGGGAAGTAAAACTGGCTATAAGAAAAATTTTGTCGCTACATATTTATTATAGATACATATTATTTTTTATTTTTTTCGATGAAAGGTAGTGCAAGCAATGACGTCACTCAAAGAAAATTTTGTCAACTTTCCAAAACCTGTAATTTATTATATTCGTGTATACACAAATTAGAAGAATGGCGTTCCTTCAAATAAACTTCAAAAATAGCATGCCAAAATAATAATAGACACAAATTTTGTTTCGTAGTATTAAATTTCACAACCATTTCGCAAACTATTGGCTGGTAGGCACAAAAGCAAATATGTAATCCAATTTCGTTCAACTTGTGGACCAGAACTTGACTCCCTTTGCAAACTAACCTGGTTCTGAACTCCTGTTGCAATGTACGCCATTCTTTTTGAAACCATCCCCTTCGAAACTCAAGGCCGATCTTTTTTTAATAAATTGATTCCTTATGTAAATATGCCTCGGTTGGTACAACCGTAATCAAGGATTTTATCTGCCGAATACCTTTAATGGGGGATGAAAAGACAGTTTCTCAGGCTTATTCGGTATCAGTGTCGTATACTACGAAATTTAACTAATTACTTAGTGTACATGAATTGGTTCTTTTTCTAGCGTGATTAATGAATATGCATATTGATCGACTTTATCTAATAACAACGCAGACTTTGAACTTTTCACAGGAAACAATTAAGTTTTTATTTGATTAGAGCCGAAGTATTTCCACAAATTGTTAAGCTGAGCTCTGGACTCGCTTATTCGACACGCGATTTCATCTAACATCAAATGTTTCCTGCACGTCGAATAAGTTTACATTTGGATGCAGTGCCGGATTTAGGGTACTTGCGGCCCTAGGCCACATTAACCCGAGCGGCCCCCGCCCCGACCGCCCCTTAGGTGGAAAATTGAAATGTACCTTATTTCAATCTCACGTTAAAATAAGTGAACTTTCCACAATCCACCTGCACTCTGTAACCTCCTATACCCTGGCAAGCGTTAATATTTATTTTTGATATGTACGTTGGTTATTTTAATTAGATTGTATTGTTTATATACAAAAGTAATGTATTCGATTTACAGTTGCGGTAATTATTAATTTTAGAAAATAAAAATTCAATTTTTGTACTAAAAAAATGTTTTTTTTACAAAACGCTGCGGCCCCCTTTTGCTTGCGGCCCTAGGCCGCGGCCTAGTCGGCCTAGTGGTAAATCCGGCACTGTTTGGATGGATAGATTGAAGATTCTTTAAAACGTATCCTTCGTGTGTCTCGTTTATTCGGTTACACGTAACAACGAAAGGTACTGCGCGTATTGTATTATCTTTCGTAAGAAAAGTGTGAATCGTTACGCTTTTAGTCACAAAAATAATAGTTTGAATTGCTTATAAAGGACAGGTCAACGTGCAATGTTCGTAATGTCAGAATGTCACATAATAATGAAATTCGGCGGTTTCCTCATAGCATTTTGAACAAAGCGAATTCAATTAAGTACTTACCTACTTATATTAAAACGGCCAGATTATTTTTATAGTGCATATCCACGAAATATACAGGGTGTCTCACGGTGACCGTCGGTTAGAAGTATATCAAGAACGGTAAAAGCTAGAAATGTGAAATTTTGCACATGCGACATGCCGTGTTTAATCTATTAAATAAAAATATTTTCCAAATGGCAGCACTTCCGGAAATACCGGAAGTGAGCATCAACATCTTTATTTTAAATACAAACCAGGCAATTTTTTTTCACATTCTGATGTGTCATAAAATGTTTAGTAAGTATGCTTAAAATAATCGGCGTATCAATTTCGATTGTTGAGAAAAAAAATTTTTTTCACTGAAAATTTTGAAAATCTTGTTTAGGAAATAAAATTGAAAGTCGAAAGTGGTAAAAGTTAGGGAAATGGGATTTTAGGTTCTAAATTTCAAAAGATTGAGACACAATTGTCTGTAACGGATAATAAAAAATTGCCCGCGGTTACGTATCTATTTGCGTTATTTCCAGACAATTGTTTCTTATGCTTTTATGATTATTTAAAATTCTATCTATGGAACTTCTTTAGTATCCAAGGTCTCTTTCCGCCGAACGGACAGAACTTCCAGGGAAAACAGTAAAATATCCCAATACATTGGTTTCTGCAGCGTCATTGGGGACAATTGGCTTTGCCAAATTTCGTACCGCATTTACTTCGCCCAAATTTAGAAAATTTTTTTCAATCATCCTGATTTTTGTTCTGTCATTGTAGGTAAATGCGGATATCTTTCGTTAAAGTGTTGAGTGATTCTTTATTCAATGGTTAAAGGTTCTGCAGGTCCAAAAATAATACGAACAGACTCGCCATGAATGTAAAACAAATTTAGAATATCAGCATTTGTGTATTCCATATTGCCCAATTAAAAACAAATATCAAGCGCAAAAACCAAAATTCAAACAGATAACATAGAATGATAACAAACGTAAATGTAGCGTAAAGTTTCAAACTGATAGCTGATAGCTAACTGACAACTGTCAAATAAAAATGAAAACATAAGAATCATAAGAAACAATCGAATAAACATTTTTTTGAAAATTTTCAAAGCCAACCATGTTTTGTAAAGTATGTACATACATAATTATAAATTTAAATAGAAAAATGTAAATAACTCTGTGATCATTGATTTTAGGTATAGGAACATGTTATATCAATTTAAAGGAAATTTATTTCTGTATCGAATGGGCTGATAATTAAATAGGCATTCCATTTGAAAAAAGAGACCTTTTAAAGTTTTTCTTAAGTCTGGAATTAACGTCAAATAGATCAGTAACCGCGGGCAATTTTTTATAATCCATGACAGACAATTGTGTCTCAATCTTTTGACATTGAGAACCTAAAATCCCATTTCCCTAATTTTTACCACTTTCGACTTTCAATTTTATTTCCTAAACAAGATTTTCAAATTTTTCAGTGGAAAAAAATTTGTTTCTCAACAATCGAAATTGATACGCCGATTATTTTAAGCATACTTACTAAACATTTTATGACACATCAGAATGTGAAAAAACTGGTTTGTATTTAAAATAAAGAAGTTGATGCTCACTTCCGGTATTTCCGGAAGTGCTGCCATTTGGAAAATATTTTTATTTAATAGATTAAACACGACATATCGCATGTGCAAAATTTCAAATTTCTAGCTTTTACCGTTCTTGATATACTTCTAACCGACGGTCACCGTGAGACACCCTGTATGTATAATCCAAAAGGAGCGGTTAATGTGCATTTTGTTAATGAATGTCATTGTAAACACCTGACGGAAGATTTACTGTTCATTAGTTATCATTAGACTATAAAGAAGGCTTATCATGACTTTCACACATACGGAAGCAACCACTTATTAATCTGATAAGATATTTGAAATTAATAAAGAAATAAGATGTGTAGATCTTTACGTAGATAAATCATCTCAAATGTAAAAGTTAAGTATTGCCCAAAATAATCCTACTGGCAATCTTGCTACTCCATTCATTTCTATTCTGTCTCGAAGGTTGTCCAGAGGTTCGTTGTCATGTGCAATTGGATTCACCTGCAATGCGTTCCAGACGAGGTTCCAGGTCGCTTTGTAGGATTAGGGTGTGGTACATAGTTTCGTTCCTATACCTTAAGATTTTTCGGCGCATTCCAGTTGCGTTTAGTGGCCTCTTCATTGATGATTGTGGTGCTTTCAGAGAATCATAATTATTCCCATTTTTACTTAAATCTGTTCACCAGTGGGGCGAATTTGCACGTCGGGACCTCTTTCATTTATATCTTACTTTAAGTTTAGGTGGGCAATTGAATGATCAAGGATTCGTTATTTTATTATCAAATTACCTACAGCATCCAAATGAATCTGTTACTGAACACGTTTAAATATTGCTGCAAGCAGATAGTTAAATGAAGAATGTAATAGATATTAGATAGTTAAATTCCATGCAATCATTGATGGAAATACTGTCTTCATTACCATTCCCTTAGTAATAGAAATATAGAGAGTAGGTAACATTATTATTTATTAGTAATTATAATTACATATATATTTTCTAGTTCTAGTCATCTCTAGGAACTCGATTTAAAACGTAATTTTCTATTTAAAACTTAGTCAACACGAAAACCTGTACTTCCTTTACACTGTACATAAGTGAGTTTATGTGGTTTATGATTATAAACAATTCATTCAACAGTAATACTTGTGGTTTAGTTTTGGTTTAAAATTACTGATAAGTATCAGTAAGTTTGTCACAAATTCGGTTTCTAGCAGTTCTTGTTTCTAAATTAGATATTGATACGAAATTACCTTTTTCCCCAAGGGGAAGAGTTCGTTAAATGCATGCACATTAATGTTGTGATAAAACAAGGAATTTGTCACATGACACCTTGTTCCTATAGCTTCTACAGGACGTAATTGATTCAGTATTCTGGATTACGATCGGAGGTTGGACATAGTCCACGTGTACGTAGGCCTCGAATTGGGCCCCTTTATACTGCCTCCCTGACTAGAGTGTTCGTCACTCAATCCCACCAATGGCGTATATAGGGAGGAGCCCCCCCCCCCCCCCCCCCCGACATAAGTGAACATTCTGCACTAAATTCTAAATCACATGGTCAGTCGTAAATTTTCTCATTACCGAATTGGGGATAGTTGACTCGACCTGACGAACTCTTATGTAGACCCCCTCCCCTAAGTTATCTATAGCATAGCTACGCCCCTGCATCCCACACGTGAGATGAACCTGAAGATGCTGGAAGGGGAAGCGGCTCTAATCGTAGCTACGTCCGGCCAGGATTCCCCCAACATGGATCATCTCAGTTGGACAAGTGCCGGATACTCACAAAGTATGTGCTGTGCCGTCTCGTCGTCTATCTAACATCCTCTTCAAGATGGTGATTCTTCAGTATTAAAAGAGTTTGGCCTTAAGAATACAATATCAATCATCTTGCCTTGTACCTCTTCCATCTGGAGGTTCAGTTGTAGTAAAAGAGAAACCTACTCGTTCAGGTTTATTTTCAGATAAATACAAAACCCGAGTGTCGATTTTGTTCCACATTTGTAAATTCTCCATATTCAACAAACCATATCATTCAATTGTGAAAGTGATTCTTTCACACATTCAATTCATTTTACAACCACAATTCCAAATAAACGAAGATTAATGGCGAAATAAAAGACTGCATTTATAGTTAACACTTAATGACATCATTTTATGTGAATCATATTAAAGGTACATTGGACTTACTTAGAATCAATTTTAATTGAAATGAATATTTACTTACCTTGAAACGATAACATACCTACTAATTATCATTTTTTTTCAATTAAGTTAATTGCAGTTTTCTATGAATTCGTAGAGAATTTCATGTATGTAATAAGGAAATTATCTAACTTATTAGGTTTTGACAGTTGCGTCAACTGTGTTAGGTAGGACTACTACAGTGTATTACCATAACATAGGTAACTGTGTAGTTCAGTTTTCCAAATTCACCTTCTAATGTGAATTTGATGCTTTAATACTATTATTTAAGGCTGTCATCCCAGTAACCCCACACAAAATGTTTAACATTGAATAAAGTTTAAGGCCAAGTTTTGATTTTGTAACCGAATTTTTTTCAGTAAGAGACTGGTAAAACTATTGTTTGAATAAACAAAAAATATGTTACTATTCTTTGCAAATGTTAATTAGTAGTATTATATTCACATATTAATTGAATACTACAATAAGCCAAAAATTCTTTCTCATAGTGGGCAAAAAACTAACATTTTTGCGCTTGTTGTGGTTTTTTTGCGGATATCTCCATAAGTACGGATTATACTGAAAAAGTCATATTTGCCTTTTTTAAAGCAGATTAGTTTTGTCTTGAGTCCAAGCCAAACCCCGGATTTCTAGCAGTTACATCTTTTAAAAAATAGGCAAATTGAGTGTATCCTTATTCACAACACTTCCGATGTCATGTCACTTTCCTAAATGTGTTACCTACCAATAATCTTCACTCTTCCGTTCCAGTTCTTCTCGTAGTGACTGATAATGAAGGGTGTGAGTATTGTATCGGACGATTTCAGTGATTCCACACCGTTGAGTTGGTCGATCACTGCTTTTTATTGAGAGATATTATGTAGTCAAAAACCGAAACAAATGCGCAAACGCGCACAGAGCTTCGGAGGTTTCAAATTTAGATTCTTCACTAGATACTAGTGGTGTTAACAACATATACTTATCAATAAATTATAACTACGTACATAAATTAATGCGAGTGTACTCCGATACTATGAATTCCCAAATAGGTTCACCAGCTCTGCTGGTAGCCTTCTAGCGGAGTCGCTGGGTAGTGAAGTTTAGCAATACAAAACGATTGTACTTCTATGGGCCGACGTTTCGATTAGCCAGGATCTAATCGAAACGTCGGCCCATAGAAGTACAATCGTTTTGTATTGCTAAACTTCACTACCCAGCGACTCCGCTAGAAGGCTACCAGCAGAGCTGGTGAACCTATTTGGGAATAAATTAATGCATTGTGACGCCTTTTTTGCGTACTACACAATTACTGGATACTGCCCGTTACTGTGGTGTTTGGTGGTAGACAGACTGCTGAGATGATTAAGCGAGGCGGGTTACACTACAGTTGACTATGCCGACATAGTGATTGTGGTACGTGGCAGATTTGAAGAGATCAGTTGTGATGGAGTGAACTTTAAATACAGACTGTTCAACGAAAAGCGCCCAGGAGTATAGCGACTTCAGTGGTGTTATAACTCTAACAAACCATATATATTATTAAATGGGACTGTCTTTGCTACAATTTGATGAAAAAAAAATCTTTCACACGTAGTCATTCGTTTGTTGTGACGTAATCGACCATTTTTTTAAATTGCACGATCAAATTTTTGTAGAGAATTTTACGTACTTTTCATCTATCTAAACATTTATTACGATTTTTTTATTTTTTTTTAGTTTATTTTTTTTATTTTTTTTTTTAATTTCGTCAGTTCAACCTTAGAAATGTTATACATGACATTTTTGGTGTAAAATAATTAGGCTACATAATATTTACATTACTGTGTTACCATTTTATGACAATTTTGAGAAAAATGCAAGAAACTATTGTGTGTAATAATTTTGTTTCTATAAAAGTGTTGATGTAACGGCGTATAGATCGAATTAGTTTATTACATTTTTCTCAAAAATTTCTTAAAATGGCAACACAGTAATGTAAATATTATGTAGCCTAATTATTTTACACCAAAAATTTCATGTATAACACTTCTAAGATCTAAGGTTGAACTGACAAATTAAAAAAATAAAAATAAAAAAAAATAAAAAAAATAAATAAAAAAAAATAAAAAAATCGTAATAGGTAAATGTTTAGATAGATGAAAAGTACGTAAAATTCTCTACAAAAATAGACAAAAAAAATTAGATCGTGCAATTTAAAAAAATGGTCGATTACGTCACAACAAACGAATGACTGCGTGTAATAGTATATTAAAAAACAAGTTTCATAAGGTACGTTTTATGGCACGAATCAAAGTTTAGAAAACGAGTGGCGCAGCTACGAGTTTTCTTAATGATGAGTGCCATAAAAGCCTTATGAATGAGTTTTTTATACTATTTTTTAGAATTTGCGCCTTTTGCAAGCAATTTTAAATAAATATTTGACATCAAAATCTAGGGAATTTTTTAGAGATTGGAACTATTACTTTTCAAATTGTCAATTTAAAATTTATTTAAAGGTTAACTCCAGTATTTGCTATGAATTAATTCGGTAAATACCAACTTAGTAAAATTAAATTGTACCGGTTTTATTAAAACACCCAAATGTCTATTAAAGCACGCAAATGACGTCATTTGAGTGCTTTAATAGGATCTATTAAAGCACTCAAATGACGCGAATTCTAAAAAAGATTTTTTTTTCATCAAATTGTAGCAACGACCGTCCCATTTAATAATATATGTGGTTTGTTAGAGTTACACCACTGAAGTCGCTATACTCCTGTGCGCTTTTCGTTGAACAGTCTGTATAGTGGAAACATGGTGCAGAAAACGAGCTTGTCTGTTAATCCAATAAAAACGAACCTCATTCTCTTCTCACGTAGACCGATCATTACGTATGGGTCACAGATGTAGTGGCATAAGACCTTAATCCAGAAGAACATACAGATACTTAGCAAGGTGTAGCGCAGGGTTTGCCTTGGAATTACGGGGGCAATGATCGCTGGATCGCTTTCTTAAACCTTTTAAATTTTTTTAACTTATCACTAGATATTCCCAAAAGTTGTGGCAAAATGTTGGTAGAATTACTTAGTATTTTGTTGGATCCAAAATTATGTTAAATGGATGATTACATGGCTAATATTGTATTGTAGCTATCTTTAAATACCACACAGCTCTGTGTACTGGAATCTTAGTTAACTGTTACATATTCTATAAGAGCCGAATCGTCGTAAACTCCAACTATCTTCTATGGTTATCGTTGCCATGGACAAGATAACATTTGAATAGTATTGACTGATAATAATTGGATTTCACAGCGCGTTTGCACCAAAAATTTAAAGCTCCATGTCATAATACAAACTTTCGGGTGTTGTGTTAAACAAGCAATAATTATTCTGTTACTTGGATAGACATTTTAAAATCAAAATGACTTCAGTCCCTGTATAGAGCATATTTGACTTGCGTTAATGTTCTTGCAAGGCCTGTTTTTTAAGTAAAACCAATGGTAAAACCAAGCTAATGTGTACGCTAAATTCTGCGTGTTTAAAATGTTTTATATTTTCGAGACTGTTTACGTTTACGAGACACGGTCGGTGATATTGTTTTTTGGCGGCAAAAAAATGTGCCGGCTGTCAGATTTGGGAGATGTATGAGCGAAACTTACATTTCCTCAAGTCAGGTCAGTACTAAGCAAGAGTGTGTCTAAGAACCTAATATTTAAAAGATTGTGCTCTTGTTTGGTCCACAAACTCCTACCACACATGTGGAGATTGGAATGTTCCATCACCTTTTTGGGCTCGTTGTGATGGGAAAGGTAATGACAAGTTGAGTCTAATCGTCAAGATACATGGATATCCTATACCTAGGTACCATATCACCCCTAAGTACATCAAAACAACAATTTATGGAATGATGCACACATCTTCTGTTAAGGTCAAAACCAAATAGCGCAAGATTGTGGCATCTGTGTTCTCGACATTGACAAAACACTAGTTTTGCCAATGGACTTCATGCCTTGAGAAACGCCAATTAGTGCACAACCTTAACCAAGCTCCGGCGAGCGATTTAAAACACAAGGCGCGACATGTTAACAAAGAGATTTTTTCTTAGACAGGGAACGCAAGGTCTTGATGGAATTTTTCGTCTGTGAAGTTTCTCGTCATCAAGCACTACGACAATGACGAAGAAGTGAAAACGGTCGTGAACTCTTGGTTATCGCAACAGGTGGCAAGTTCTTTAAGGATCTGTTGAAAATGTAGTTGTAAGGTATGACCTACCTAAACAAATAAGAGAAATGAAAAAATGTATACAGAGAGTGAAAATAGATGGGTTTTAAAAAAAAGGTTCTTTAATTGTTTTTAAAAGAAAATGACCCATGCGTAAAAAACATGCATCAAGAAGGGTCTGATTTTTCATATTTGCATATAGCACCAATTGTATCAGGAAAAAATGTGATTTTTAATGTCATAATAACATAATGAATTATATGTAATATCCTCGCCAGGAGTGTTTACCGCTACGTCATTAATGTATGAATCTAGCTATCCAATTTATTAATACTGTCTTCTCATATAAAACAGTGAATTCAATAAGGATGGTGAACATTCGCAGTGCATTTGACGAAATCGACATACGGTATTGAATAAGCAAATGTTATAGAAAGAATAAACCTATAAACGCGAATTTAATTTCTTTTATATGCATAAGAATTTAATTCTCATTTGACTAATATAGTACAATTTTGATTCGTGTTTTTCATATTACACCATATGATTGTATGTGATGACGTAGCGGTAAACACTCCTGGCGAGGATTATACTTATTATCTCAACGAAAATGAACGATTCAAAAAAACAGTGATAAGTAGCTAAATATTAAAAAAAAATTATCATATTAATTTGACAAATCTCATTTGTCGAACGCATTTTATGAGGATTTGGTGATATAATCGGAACCAGTTTGATATAAAATATTTTGCTATATGTTCAGTAAACATTAAGTTTAGGAGTACCACCTACCTACTTACTATAACAACCAATAGGTGCACACCGTCTAGGTGTGTAGTACTACGATAATCATATCTTTAGATCTTGATTAATTATATATTTTAAATAAATGAGTTCACGTCATTTCAAACTTTTAGCCCAAATCATGCTTTTCTTCTTATCTAACTCTAAAGTTCAATGTTTGTTGACATATTTTTTATTCATTTCGATAAACTTTTCAATTCAGTTTATCCTAATCTAAAATTTCTCAGTCTTTCTATAAGTTGTATTGCTAATTTTATACTATGTTACGTTATCTTAAAACGTCAGTCGATTACTCGGGATTAATATAAAAATACTGCTCCTAGAAAAGCATTTAACTACAACTAATGTTAATTTGTTATTATTTACTGATCTGTGTTTCAATCAGTTCAATATTGTCTGCGTTAATTGTTTATATTAAATGGAAATGGTGCGCAATTACTGGCTGTGATTCGAACTGCAAAGAATGACTTTGATTTTTAATATACACTACGTATAAGGGGGTAAGATAGTGTTTTGAGAAAATGTAATCACTTCCACGTATTCTTATCTTACAGTTTATCATTTTTCAGTACTTCGGAGAGCTGACTAATTTAAAAAAAAAAATCACTCGCGTGTTGTAATCTCCGATAGGTTTGTTGTGCTGTTTAAAGTCACTCTTCACTATTTTATTTATTGATAACTTTTAATCAGTAGTGATGTCTTTTCCTTCATTAAGTAATTTTAACTTTGTTTATAATTTCTCATTTGTTAATGTTCATCTTTATTTTTAGATTTTCTTGAAAAATGGAAACAAGTACCGACAGATATTTACATAAGAAATTCAAAAAGCAATTAAATTTGGAGGGAAATACTTTCGGTCAAAACGAAGAAAAAAGAAATGTACTAATAATACCATCGAGTGATTCTCTACCAAATTCACAATGTAGCAGTTTAGTTGTTAACGAGGCAGCGATTCCTGGACTATTGTCGAAAAGTTGTGACACCGTTTCAGTGATAAGTAGTAACAATGTTGTGCCAAAATTTAGTACAAATAATGAAAATATTAAGATTAACGCATCGTCTAATGTAGCGAAGTCTTCCATATCACATTTTAATGTAGTTGAAAGACGAGAAAATAGTATGAATGCCATAGTTGCAAATACAGAGGAATCTGTAGATCCACAATCTTCGAACACTTGCATATCATATGTAATTTCAAAACATAGTAGAGTAGAAAACAGAAATCAACCAGAAATCCACTTTAGAACTGCTAATTTTGATACGAGATTTAACATTTCAGAACCAATAGGTATCCCTACAGTTGGTACGTCTTCCATTTTAGACAATGTTTATACAGAACAATACGTAACTTCAAAATTGGTACATGTAGATAAAATAGAGGACATATCCTCCAACTTTAGCATAGTTAATCATGATAGTTCTTCGCATGCAGAGGGATCTTGTAATAGTACCGCACTTGATAGTAGAATCTTAGAGTCTAACTATTCGACAGATTTTGGAGTAGTTGAAAAGGGTAGTGGAGGAAAGTACATCTGTTCATACTGCAATTTGGCTTGTTCAAAGCCTAGTGTTCTGCAAAAGCATATTCGTGCACACACCAATGAACGACCTTATCCGTGTGTCAGTTGCGGTTTTAGTTTTAAAACAAGATCAAATCTATACAAACATTGTCGATCAAGAACACACGCAAACCGAGTGATGGGTAACAAAGTTCAAGAAATGAACAACGAAATTGAAATGGATAGCTCGATCAAACTGGAAGTTATTGAATCGCAACATTCATCCGAAATTTTAAATGACGATAGTAATCATTCCAAATCGAGGGACGACATATCTGAAGATGCAATCATTTTCAACGAAGTACTGGGGCAAGATCTGAAAACTAAACCGTACAAGCCGAGATTTCACAATTCTCGCGCTTTCTTCAACAATACTTCGAGGGATAATCTTAAGAATCTTGAGGATCAAAAAGTTCAGGAGACAGTCCAGAATAGACCTTCAAATTCCGATTTATTATCCTTACACATCAATGAAGTGATCAGTAAAAATAACGCTATTGTGAACACCAACGAACCATATTTACTAAGAAAACGTTCTATAGATAATAGCCTTTTAGATAGTACAATCAATAATGGTTCCATTAATCGATACAACGAACCCGGTAGTCCACGTCAAAATTTCGATGAAAGAAGTATTGAAGAACCTCTTAACTTAACACATAAAAGTAGAAAACGTTGCGTAAGCGAAGTAATAGAACCAACTATGCACAAAAGTTTAATTAAAGAATTGTTGCTGAAAAATCTATACGCCGATTCTATGCAGTGCCCACATTGCAAAATGATCTTTCAAACTGTTACAGAATTAGAATTACACAAAATGAGAAGTTGTAAAGGATACACTAAAGCAGGTGCGAGATATAATAGAAGCACTTCGGTGAATGTTGCTTCGATCCTAACGAAAAATAAAAATGCCTTCGATTCTATGCCCTATTTTCCAAGTACCACGTTTCCTTTAAAATCGCCCGGTCCTTTCTTGGGCAACACCCGATTAGTTGAGAGCGATAAAACTAGTAAATCGTTCTCTTTCGATGACAGCTTTCCGAAAATTCAAGGTACCATGCACAATTCTAGTATTTTAAAATCACCTTTACGTTATTCACTTTCTCCTTTATGTTTTGAAACAAAAAAGGCGCCCGTAAAGTTATTTGGCGGAGAAGTTAAAATTACTCAAACAACTGGATCGAAAAGTTATAAAATTGATAGCAAGGACAATGAGAGATACAATAGTGATCAATTTTTAGATCACGTTGAAAGATTAAGCGAGAACAGAGTGGTTAAGTGTAGTTTACAATCGGGTGGGACAGTTCTACAGAACAAGGCAAACTTTAATAATAAACAAGAACCATTACGATCTCCAACTGATGTTATTAGAATGTACGATGCGTCAGAATCATCATCGAATCTAGACACAAACTTTGACAAAAATAGATTTAATTATAATTCGCGGCAAAATCGTGAATGTAGTAGTGAACAAGTGACAAGACCTTTGTCGGAAAGTATTACAAATTCTGAATTGGACTCGACTAGATCATATAAGTACACAAATATTATGGATTTTAGTCAAAAGGCGGTAAAATTATTGGCACCAAATTTGAAACAACCGAATCTAACAATTCCCGGTGTTCCTATACCGGTACCTCCCAAAATTATTATGCCGCACACACCGTTGGTACCTGTAGATATGAATAATTCAGAAATTCCCAAATTAGCAGTTGGGATCAAACAGTTTGATAACGAACTAATGGGTATAAGAAGTCCTCAAATTTCCAAGGGTCCAGATCAACGGGGGAAATCTATTGACAATATGCAGTTTCCCCATAAACAAATTCGTTTATTAAAAAACGATTCTAAAGAACAATCAGTTTTACATATTCCAAACACAGTGTGTAATCCTGTTAATTTATTAATTAATGGAAAGGTTGTTCGATATGTTCCGGGAATGCCCGGACCTGTTGCTGCCGAAATACCTGTGGCTTATGGTAGTAATAGCCTTCGTTCGCCTCTTCATTCACACACGTCTGTCAAGTCTGCTGTTGCGTTAGATACAAGAGCATCTGACAATGTAAGCGATTTAGGCAAAAATACTCCAATTTTACATACTACCAACACTAGAAACGATATTCCGAAATTTACGGACAACAAAATTACAGTTGTTAAATCGCCTCTTTCAAGAAATGATCTAAAATCTCCAAATCGTTCCTCGCCATCCATTACTGTGATAAATGAAACTCCTAAACGATTCGCAAGACCAAATACGTTAGCACTTAAACCAAGTATTTCGGCGCAAAAAACAACACCACGGCTTAACACCGACTATGTTTAATCAAATATTAATAAGCCCAGATACTCCTCGTATAGCAAAAAGTACATGCAACATTTCTTACATGGAAACTACTTTAGTTATTTGGGCTTGAAAAGTTCAACAAAATCGGTATATTGCACATTAAATAAAACGCAACCATTTTATGTTCCTCATTTTAAAAAGTTGAGTATGTATTCTGAATGGAGACAGCAAGATATAAAAGGAGATAAATTGTATGTTACTGCTTATGACTCCCGACAGCGACACCCAAGATACGTAACAGCTGGAAAAGCCAATGCAGATTCGGTTGTCCATTCTAGTTATAAAGTACGTATTTAAATTGTTCTATTGTTTATAGCTGTGGCAATGAATGTAATAATCACTGTGTGTGGCCTGGTTAATTGTATGTTGTTTAGTTATAAAAATAATTTTATTCTGGAATTCTTTATAAATTTCGGGTGTAACTGTTAATTTACATAAAAGCAACTCAATTCAACTCAACAAAGTTTTGGTATTTTGTAAAATTTGTACCAAATATTTGGAAATTGTGATTTTTCTGAATGCTTTTGATGATTTAAGATGAAATTTTAATAATACAATGAGAATAATTTCAAAACCATAATCCTGTTACATTTTTTAAAAAGAATTAATTACTTTTTCCTGCATAGTTATTAGTTAGCGATATGTGGAACGACAATTTCAGGCAAGGAGTAGCATTTAGAAATTTCAAAATTCCCAAATATTTGGTGTGCATTTTATAAATGTTTGTCATACAATATACTAAAATAATTATAACTAAATAATGTACAGTTAATAAGGTTTCAGTTTTGATTCCATCAATTCATACTGTAGCTAGTTTTTATTAATTTTCATACTGAAATCACAACTTTGTGCCAACTCTTCATTTTAACAAATTCCCTAATAATTTTTAGTTCGTAAGTGACTCTGGAGTGAAACGAGATGAACAGAATAAATCAACTTCGATATTAGGAGGGTATGAATCAAATGAAGACTACACATACGTACGAGGAAGGGGTATGATACATCGTTAGAATATAAATTGCAAAATCGCATTGATTTTTTAATATTTTATAGGAAGAGGCAGATATGTATGTGATCAATGTGGGATTCGTTGTAAAAAACCGTCGATGTTAAAAAAGCATATTAAAACACACACTAATGATCGACCATATACGTGTAGTCATTGCAATTTTAGGTTGGTTGGATTATAATTAAATTATTATTAAAAAATTATCTTAAATGTTTTATAGCTTTAAAACTAAGGGTAATTTAACGAAGCATATGAAGAGTAAAGCACATACAAAGAATTATGCGGCAAGTAGTAGTTCTAACTCTTCGGCTCACCAAAGCAGTACGCAAAGTTCTGATTCAGATACCGAGGATAGTGGCATGGACAGTAGTGGTAAGTACCATTCATTAAATTTATATTTCGTAACTTTGAAATGACAATTTTCCATATAGGAAATGATAGTTGTAATGTTTACGTACATGAACAAAAAATGTATAAAGAAGCATTTGTTCATGTTTATATATTTTAGATTAAGTTGGCTAAATTGTTCAAAAAGGAAGTAGAGAGTCTTGTTTTTGAAAAATAACAAGTAGTATTTTCAAATAACCACAATAGGTTATGGGTTCCACTTTGCTTGTGCCAGTTTTTATAAAATAGTGTGTGTAGTGTTTGGAAATGAAGTCGATGATGGACTTTTCGAGAAATATTAGGCCACTGAGTAGTGAGGCAGATTGGCCTATGTAGAAAAGAAAAATGAGATACCTTCTTGATTATGATAAAGGTGGAAGTAATCGATGGAAATCTTAAAAAACCAGATGTGTTGGCAGTCTCAGCTATGGAAGATGAAGTCAAGAAACATAAAGAACAAAGTGATCTTTTTTTTAAGGCTAACAGTTTATCACAAAATCATGGACCAAGATGCTGCTCATGAAGCTTGGGAAGCTTTGAAAGTTCAGTTTGAAGCAACATCAAAAGATCAACTTTGCTGACAAGTTTCGTCATGGAGCATTTCACAGATTTTTACAAATTTAACAGCCTGTTGTCAAAAGAGCAAACAAGGAAATTTTACCGGCAATAGGAACGAGGAAAATTTTGACAAAGTCAGGTAATGATGGTCATAACATATTACTCTCAGATGTGTGGTATGTCCCTGGGCTGTCTAAAAAGCGCTCTACTGGTGGAACTTTGTATAAGACAGAAATACAACCACAAAACGTTAACCCTTAACCACCGTAGTGCGAAAAGTGTAACGTTGTCACCGTAGTGCGGTCTCAGTGACCGCGCACTACTAAGAGCCCTAATTATCAAAAATAATACATTTTTCATGCTGGAACTTCTCTTGTAGAATAGAGTAGGGTCTGAAATAATATCTAACAAAAAGCAACATATAATTTTTATCATAATTTATTTATGAATAACAAAAAACGTGAAAGAAAGATTACTTCTAGATTTGGTCGACAAACGCAACCCCGGAAGTTGCGTTATAATATTATGCTTATGGGTTCTGGAACGAGAAACGAAACTTTGAGAAGACTACTTGTAACTATTTCCATAAAAAAATTGCCAATTTCAGATTCGTTTGTTTGATCACTAATTTCTCCTGCTTGGTCACTGACACCGCTCCGTAACTTTAACCGTTATTATTTCGCACACCGATACAAGTGCTATCGCCAACTTTTAGTAGATAACTGAGAATATGTTCAATTGAAGGTAGCGAGAAGGTGGGGTGGTTATATTAAAGTGGGAGAAATATTACAGAAATTTATACCTGCTGCGGTCACCATGACCGCACTACGGTGGTTAAGGGTTAAAGTAGATGCAAATATTGTTGACAATTAAAGCTCATAGACTACCATTTGGGTACAGAGAAAAGGCAAGTAAGCCAGGGGAACTGGTTTCAGGAGATGTTTGTGGACCTTTTAGTAAGTCTTTTGGAAAGAAAAGGTTTGTGCCAATTTTTAAAGATAATTTTATAAAGTATTGCCAGTGTCAGAAGTAAGATTGATCCTCACAGACTTTCTTTAATATGCCAAAACAGCTGGGCATGATGTTAAAGAATTTTTAAGTGATAACGGAGGTCAGATAGATAATGATAAAGCTATAAGAGATATCGATGGTTGAGAGCAGCAACCACGTATGACAAAATATTCGATCTTTTTTTTATTGTTGATTCTTATTCCGAGACAAACCTAGTATGTCAAAATCAGTTTTAAATGACCCCTGAATAACAGTTGATAAATAAAATTAATGTTAATTTTAAAATTATACGTTTTATTAAGATTATTATTATTCTCCTATAAAGTTGGGTATTTTGACATGCGTGGTTGGGGTTCTCAACCATCGATATGCTACAAGCAGAAGGCATAGCTCAAAGACTGACAGCGCCATGTACACCAGGGCAAAATGGGGGCAGTGCGAGAATTTAGAACTTGCATTGAGATGGCAAGAACTCTTAAGTATTCGAGTAGTGAACCAAATTTTCCAGAACTGTGGGCGGAGCTAGTTGCCACTGCCATTGGTACCATTGGAAGAAGGCCATGGATCAAGAGTTACATGGGACATGACCACTCTACCTGAAAGAAGTAAAGCAATCCCATGCAAGTGGGTGTACAGGGTAAAGAACCATCTAGACGGTAGTGTTGACAAGTATAAAGCTAGGCTTGTCATTAAAGGTTTTAATCAGTGACAAGAAGTTGATTAGTTTGAAACCTTCAGTCCAGTTGCAAAACTGAGTACAATCTGTACTATGTTCAGTTTTGCTGCTCAAGAAAATATGTACCTACTTCAGTTTGATGTCTCCACACCTTTTTTGTACGGTAAACTAGAGGAAACCATATTTATGCAGCAACCTGAAGGATACAAAGACAATTCAGGAATAGTATGTAGGTGGAAGCATAGTTTGTACGGATTACAACAAGCTACAAGATGTTGGTCCAAGTGTTTCAGTACATTTCTTCAACACGGCGGTTTCAAGATGAGTGAAACAGGCCCCTCTTTACACATGGGAATTGTAAAATTAATAGTAGCCCTCTACGTAGATGATGAGTTCTCATCATCAAGAAGCTGAACTCTTCGTAAAGGAGTTGAAAGGAGAATTCAAAGCATGATACAAATAAACAAGATATGATGTTGCGCATGTGGGCGGAGTCATGATTACGTCACGCGGTGGTGGATTTCAAATAATCGCGTTGGCTTATGTGACGTTACCGCCGTTCTTTTTCTTGTAAATTTTTGTTGTGCGTCAAGTGATTTAAATGCGGTGTGCAGTTTCCGGGTGTAACAGTGATAATGGCTCAAAACATTTTACAAATAATGTAATGTTTTTTTAATGTGTTTTTAATAGTCCACAATTCTCGCGTGTTTCCTGTTTAAAATCCTGTAACTTAAAAAAATCCCTATACGTATAAGTACGTAATATAAGCATATTTAAGAATCAAATGTGCTATTTACCCTTAATTGTCGTAAAATAATAATCAATAAATCCATAAATTAACTTTTTATATTAAAATTGCATAAGGAAACTTTACTTTCTTATTAGTAAAAGCCTCAAATCTATTTATTCAGCTCCGCGTGACGTCATGCGCAAGCCGGACGAATTTGGGACGGCTATCGATCATATCTTGTTTATTTGTATCATGAATTCAAAGTCACTGCTAAGAAAGCATTGTATTTCTTGGCCTAGAGATTGACAGTTCAGAAGACGGATCAGTCAAGGTTCGCCAGTAAGCTTACACTAAGATAATTCTAGAGAGGTTTTGATTTCAAGATTGCAAGCCAGTGTATACGCCAATAGCAAAGGAAGAGACCAGTAAACAAATCAGGGAAAGTGACAAAAGAACAGACTTTCCTTACACACAGGCTGTCGGCTGGTATAGTATGTCGACCAACCAAAAATGGAAACTGTGAAAGCTACAGCGACTCAGAATTTGGAGGATGTAGTAGGACTAGGACTGGGAGGTCAACATCAGAGTGATCACCCATGCAGGCGGAGCCATTTCTTGGATGAGCCAAAGGCAAGGAATGACCGCCACAGAGGTTGAACTGTTTGCAGCCAACGAAGCAGTTAAAGAAGGTGATTTGGATTAGGGATTAGGCGACTCTTTAAAAGTATGGGAAGGATCCAAGAGACATCAATTCGCAATGTTGACAATCTGGCTAGCATCATATTCAGAATTTCATCGTCGAACAAAACACATAATGGTCAAGTATTTTTCTATTAGAGAGAAGGTGCTAGAAGGCGAATCACATCGCATCGAGTCAGAAAATAACAGATATAATGACGAAACCGTGGTCCCAGATTACAGAGTCTATGTGGATTTAATAGATCATTTATTCCTACAAGATGGTGTACAGTTTAAATTTTTGCAATACATCGTTAATTTTCTGTATCAGTGTATGTGCAAAAAAGCGCTAATTATGACTCAATCGCACAAGCGCTCGATTTTAAAAATGAATTAATAATAATAATAATAATAATAATAATAATTTATTCGTTGGTAGGTTCGTACATCTAATAGGTATATATACACATGTAGGGTAGGTATTCGTCCTAAATCTACATGAGGACCTTAGTCCTTATCTGTAGTAATGGTTTATATAATTATAATAAGTAAAAGGTAAGAGTGAACATAAGTGGTTACGGCTATATTATTGAAACTGAGTGGTAGATACTTACATATTCGAGAAATGTATACTTAGTTGTCGGTGTGAGATGCTTTTGAGGCCAATAATAATTGGTTTATTTGTTTTAAAGCTGTAGTAAAAAAAACGACATCTTTTGTAACTGAGTACCTGAAAGTTCGATATTAATAATATTGACAGTAACATAAAAATTTAAACCAATTATGTTGTGATCTAAGATGATTCAAAAAAATAATGTGTTGCATGCAGTCTATTATTTAAAACAGATTTGGAGAAAAAGATGAATGCTTCGGCTCGCGCGGGGACGCTGTCCTACACTATTGTTATGAAGTGATGCGGCGCCGCAATGCAAAAGAATAATCACATTGTTGTGGTTTGCCGCTCGCTGTGTACAATGTGGTAGAGGTAATCTGTGCGTCTTTCTCTCATGGTACTCATATCATTTACGGCAGCCAGGAAAATGCTAAATAAAGCGTTTTGATTGCTGTTAATTAAAATAATAGTTAAACAATTGATTCTCCCATTTTGATTTTTACAAATGTTAAACATACATAAATGACTAATGGTACTGTCCAAAAATGAAAAAAAATTCCACCCCCCAGTTTTTTCATTATGACAAAGTCATAGGGGCCTTGCATTTTTACTCCGATAGTAGAGATGTAAAACGTCAATCTTTAAATCCTTCTTTAAGTGCGTAATTTTGTTACAGATGAATCGACAAGGCAGCAAGAACACGAGGCAGCCTACGGCTTACTGTCACTGTCCCAAAAAACTCCTCAGAATGTTTCTTCAAATGCTGATAATATTTGTAGAAGCCCAAATACTATAAATTCGTTAAATATTAGTCCTGTAGAAAATTCATCGAGTTTTATGAACGCAGAACAAATAACCCAAGTGAATAATAAAAATTTTGCTAAAAATAAAATTCTCGATCGACACATTTCTTTAAACTTCAGTGCGTCTAAAATGATACCGGAAGTTAGCACTTCAAGCGACCGATCTTCTAAGGAGGTTCAAAGTTTTCACACATTTTTTGGTAGATGTAATACGAATCGACCTTTAACATATCCGTACACATCAGAAGTGATAGATGAAAATTTATCAAGTAAAAACGTGGCACCAATTTTTAGTCCAGTCTATTCGAGTCATTTAGATTCGGCAAGCGACTCATCGGAACCACGAAAAGAATTGCAAAATATATCCGCATTTAGCATTCTACAAAAACATAATGTTCATTACTCCCCTCCCGACGATAGTTCGGGGAGAGTAAATGACAGTAAAAGTGTTACAATTCCTATTACAATTAGTTACGATTCTAGTTATGTAAATCAGTATAAATCTCATGACGTCGTTGTTCCTATTATTTCAAATCATCAACCGACAAATTTATCAAAACCTATTCCTTCGGTTAAAAGTAATGATAGAGTTATTACTTCCTATGAAAGTGTTCCTGCTGCAGATATAAGAAAACGTAAGGTTCAAGAGTTACAAATACCCAATATCGCAAAAGTGATTAAAATTGATTCCGAATCGGAAGCTATGGATCTATCGATGCCCGTATTGGTGGAAAAGTTTCCAACTGGTAATTTGAACGTTAACGGTATTTTGTGCAATAAAGATATAAATCACTATACTGTAATTGAAACTAACAATAAAGTGAATGCGGTAGAATCTGTAGGTACGGCGGTGGCGAGAAAACCAGAGTACAAAAATTCGGAAGGTGCAAATTTAAGTCCTAAGTTTAATTACGGTAATGATAGGGTACAATTGCCATACGAAAATAATGATGAGAATTGTATACATAATAAAACAATATGTGATAGTAGTGAAGAATTAGAATACAGTGAAGAAAGCGATAATGCAATTAATTTAAAAATATCTCCCAAAAACAATGCGGACGATCCCATTAATATTAATTACGTTATACAAGAAAATAGTACCTCAGTTATTACCGCGTATACAGAATTACCAAATACCTTCACCCCTATGGACTATGACAATAGTGCAATGGAAACTTTAGCCGAAGTTGCCACAAAACAGGTAAAGCTAGAGAAAAATACGTTAGCTAAAAGTGTAGCATCCGAATATTTAAAACTGGCTACAAAAAACGAATTTCAAAATATCGAAGGTGCCACAGACTCAAATTTTACCTCATCAAATAAAGAAGTAAGCGAATTGATTGTTAAACCCGAAGAAAATAAAAATTGCACCATATGTTCAAAAAGTTTTAGTAAACCTTCGCAGTTGAGGTAAAATCACAAGATCTGTTCGAAGGAAAATGTACACATTTAAATCATTTGCAGGTTACATATGAATATACACTATCTCGAAAGGCCATTTCGATGTGATCCATGTTCGGTTAGTTTTAGAACAAAAGGCCATTTTCAGAAACACGAAAGAAGTGCTGGTCATCACAATAAAGTAATTTAGTATTCTTTCTTAATTTGGTTATAACTAATATTTTTCTGTTGTAGTTATCATCGTCGCCGATGTTTTCATCATCAGAACCAAGACCTTTTAAGTGCTCCGATTGTAAGGTAGCTTTTAGAATACACGGTCATTTGGCCAAACATTTAAGATCAAAATTACATATTATGAAGCTAGAATGTCTTGCCAAGATTCCTTTTGGTTTGTATGCCGAGTTGGAGAGAGCCAATAGTCTTCTTACTGAAATAAATACTACTGATGGGGACCAATGCTTGGAGAGTTTAAAGGTGTGTACAACAACTTATGTATATAGTAACAAATTGGAGTGCTGCTGGTATAGTGTCTGGAATCTAGCATTTTTTTACTGTTATATTGACAGGATTTTCATTTTTTACTTGCAATTCCGTGTTATTCACACAGTATGTTGTGTAAAAATTGAAGTATCATGTGATCATTTCCATATCATGGTTTTGTAGAATGTGGTTTAACGGCCTATCCAATGCATCAAACAGCTCCATTTGGTATTAGGTGTGCAGCATCAACTAAACAATGCTTACAGTTGGTCTGATTAATTTTAGCATGGGACACACTAATATCTGTAATAAATTTTGTAAAGGTTGTCACTCTGTTGCTGCACCTAATGTTGTTCATGCTCTATACAAGGTGATTGAACAATATAATTAAGATTGAATAACAATATTTTACATGATCATTTGAATCTTTGAATTCCACCCAAGGCACATTCATATTTACTATCTGTGTAAAAAGTTTAGTCACCTCACTTTCAACGTTTATAAAAAAAACCATTTGGCCCATTATTATCAATCAAATTTTATCTGAATCAGTATAACTAATTATGTATGTGTAAGTAAACATAATTTACCCCACAATAAATAATCTACTGTTTTTTGAAAATGAATAAAATAGAGAGTTGATTGACTTTATATTTTAAATAATGTCAGAAAAATGTCAGCCATTTTTCTGACATTATTTAAAATTTTATCTTTACAATATTTTAATAATTGTTGTGTTTGATATGACCTTAATCTGTGTTTATATGACTTGTTAAACATTTATTTTCCTGAAGAAGCAAGCAATTAGCTTGCGAAATATTTTGAGAAATAAATAATTAACTACTGACTTATACCTGGTCTAATACCCAACAACATTTAACAATTGATTAATAATTAAGACCAAATAAGTATTACTACTAACTATATTACACATACCTATACATATTAAGACACTTTCTTATGGAAAGATAGAAAAAAGTGGACCCAGGTGCCTGGAGCTCAATTTTAATGAGAAAATCACTGGCGCAAACAGAATGCAGCTATCCCTAATCGTTTGGCCACTAGAGGGCGTTTCTCGAACTTGGTCAATTTCTTTAATAACTTTCTTATTATTTAAGATAAGTGATTTTGGCAAAATCTTCCTTAGACCACTTTTTACATAGAATCCATCGCGATAGACAGTTATTATACAGAGTGTTTGGTTTTTTTGTACGACCCTAAACTACATTTTTCCATACAGACCACCCTATATATTTTGGGGTTTTTGAAAAGTAGTATGATTGAGAACGACAATTTCTTAGTTATCTGGAAATTTGTTAGCTCCAAATATTTTTAATTTGAAATAAAAATGTATAAAATCAAAATGCAATATTGCAAATAATATTTAACATAAATATAACAAGTGATTTTATGAATTTTTACTCTCTTTTCGAAAACCCCAAAATATACAGGGTGGTTCGTTTGAAGAAATGAAAAATTTTGCCAAAATCAATTATCTTTAATAATATGAAAATTTTGGAGCATTAAAGAAATCGACTAAATTCGAGAAACTCTTGCAGCCAAACGACTAGAGATAGCCGAATTTTGTTTGGGCCAGTGATTTTCTCATTAAAATTGAGCTCCAGACACCTAGGTCTATTTATTTCTATTTCTTAAAATAAGGAGTGTTTCTATAAGAAATTGTCCAACTTGGACCACCCGGTACATATTTCATATGTTCCAATTTCTTTTTGTTACTGTGTACAGAAGCAAATGTTTACTTAATTATTTAATTTGTGTTGCACCGACTGAATGAAAAATTTAGGTAGACATTTTTGGCTCTTTTATAAAAAATATTCATGCGAGTTTCCATTTCCATCCAAATCTGAATTGCGAAAGAGGAAAGATAGAGAAATTAGGTCTCAAATAGCATTGCAACAACAGGAACAGGCAACACGGATCCTCCCGAAAAAAGTGTAGAGAACTTTTTTTGTAGATAATTAAAAGCTAAGCAATTTTTTCTTAATTATCAAAACTAAAAGTTAACAAAAAAATACTTAGGTCAGAAGTGTGTAATCTTCGTCGAAAACCATAAAACCATTTAACTTGTTGAATTATTTCCAGAAACATTTCCAGTAGCGCTCATATTTAGATTTTTTCTATATAAATATAAACTTTTTTAGGCTCTGGCAAGGAAAGTCTTCATAAACGACCCAGGCAAATTAAATCAATTAGAAGTATCATTGAACAATGTAGATTCATCAAATAGTTAAGTTTGAATAGTATATAATTTAAATTACACGCAAGACTGAGTAAACAATTTATTGAACATAAAGTATATATACATTTTTTTAAAGCATTTTAATGTTAAAAGATTTATAATTAAATGAATATTAATAGTTTATATAACTAGATAAAATAATTATACAAACTGCATTCTCATGTGTCAAATCTATTATGTGATGTGATATAAGTATAAAGTCTATATAGTTTTATCGTTTATTTTAATTAGAATTTGAAATGTTATGTTTTAAGAAACTTCTTGTTGCTTATGTACACTTTGAAATGAAGTATCATTAACACTCCGTAACATTTTATGGTTGTTTTCTTTTGTGCGTTGTTTTATTTTTTAAACATATGCCAATTATGTTACTTAGCCTCTAAGCATGTTTGAAATTGTACATATGATTTATTATTAGTTACAAATTATGTGATGATTTGTATTAAGAACTGTTACTTTCTTTATGTTGTTGAAACAAGTGCAACATTGAATTGTTGAATAAACTTTTTTGTTTTATGTATGTATTAACTCCTACGTAGCAACTTTGCATAGTTGTTGTTATATTGTTCCATCTTGCATTGCATTTTTTAAATGTTATGGTAATTTATCCTGGTGTATGTCATGCTTGGTAAGTCGCTTTTATTATAAAGCATACAGATTTACGGTGTACGTGAAGAAGTTAATGTAGTTACGTTTAGTTAGTGGACATGGACATCAGATGGCGATAACGTTTAACTAAATTTTATTTGTACTAACGTGCAACTGGATAAAAGTTTTTGCTTAGTTTCTTGGTATGATTATAATAGAGGTTATTAACAGGACTCCACAACGTAAATCTATATAAAATTCGCTATAACTACTAACTAGAGATAAAAGTTGTCGATATTAGTTAGTGGACACCAACACCATCAACGACCCTTGAAAATTGAGGAAATGATAGCAAAAAAAACCTTTCTACTACTACAGAAATGCAATAAGAGAAAAAAGTATACTGTTGTATTTCATTTAAAAAAAAAAAACCTAGATCTAGATCAAATACTTACTGAGACATTGACTGCATAATGTTGGTTGAATCAAAAGACTG